>CANTUV010000037.1:50945000-52195000 GCA_947685225.1 Garcia nutans | reverse complement strand
ATTAGGACATTCCATATCATTTTGGTGTAATTTACTATCTTTACTCATTCGAGATATGGATAATTCAAATTTATTGAAGTTTGATTCAGTCCTCTTATAAAAAAAAAGTTTGTTTTAATATTAGTAAAAAAAAAACCTTAAAGTTTAAGGCAATCCCACTTAATCCTTAAAATCCCTTCCATTTTATTTGTTGAAGTAAATTAAGGTCTTTGAGATATTATTTATAAATTTATTTCAAAGGGAAAAATTAATGCCCAAAATAATTATTGAAATTTATAATAATTGATAAATGTTATATCTTACATAATTAATCGACTTTGGCTTATTAATAGTGAGTGCATTTTTTTTAACAATGTTTGAAAAATAAATTAGATTATTTACCATGTCTATTGATAAAAATCATATTCATCATTTTTTTTTTGCTTTATATATATATATATATATATGTTGCATATATAAATAAAATTTCTCCATATTTTTAATTTCTTTCCCTTTTATAAACCACCTTGTACTCACCATATTTTTTTTTATAAACCTTATTAATGATTTTGAATATTAACCAGACTAAGCTTAATTGATCGGAAAGTTATGATTTATCAAATAATTAGTTTTTAATTTAATTTTATTAGGGTTGAAAATTGAAATTTTTATTGATAAAGATTTGAACTTTTGTTAGCATTTTTGATATTGATAAATTGTATTAGATTAATCTCATGGACTATATGCATACATACATATAAATTTTAATGATACATATAAACATATAATGCTATATATTTTGTTCAGTTTGAGCTTTATTAATATTATATTTTGTTCAATTTGGGCTTTAATGCTCTTTCAACATTTTTTTTCTTTTTTTTTTGTAATTTCTTTGTCTTTTATTGCTTTAGAATTTTATATTATAATTTTAAGTTTTAATTTCTTTTATATTTTTTAACATATTCATGTTTTCCTGAATACGTTTAATAAAACATTATATATATATAATGAATATTTAAAATTTGCAGTAACAAATGATATTTTAAATTGTAAAAAATTTATTTATATCAACATAAAAATTAAATTAAATAGCTTGCTTAATTAATATAATTATTTTTTTATACTATGAGATCAAGTTAGAAAATTATTGACATATTATGGAAATAAAATACTTATCAAATTAGTTTTATCCTTACATGTTGTAGTTATTATTGTTGAAAGAATTTTTTCAGTAACAAATACTATTAAAATAGATTTACATAAAAAGATGGAGAATGATATTGCTTAGTATGTTATATTGACAAAAAAAAATTATAAAAATTAAAAATAAAATTATTATATAACGTTTTTAAAAAATATAAAATTATAAAATATAATTATTATTTTTCAAACGTTGTCAAATTAAAAATAAAAATTAATTATTATATTACTGTAATATTAAAAAAATTAAAAATATTTAATTTTATCTTAAATTTATTTACAATAAACTTATATATTGAATACAATTCTTTTCTTTAAAGTTTTGACCTCCTTTTAATAGAATCCCATTTTTGCCACTAAATACAAGTAATAACCGGACTAAAATAAATAGAATCGAATCATAAATCGAATAAGGTTATAAAATACACATATATCTATATCTATATATATATATATATATATATAGATATATCTCAAACATATAAATAAAAAAAATAGATATAAGTCACATACATGCGAGGGTAGAAAGGTAAAAAAAAATTGAACTATTGACCCAACGAGTCAATTTGGAAAATTGGCATAACACATGTCACCGACTTACTGCATAAAACGTAATTAATTTTATTGAATTAATTAATTAAATTAAATAATAAATTTATCTTTTATTTAAAATAAATTAATGAACTAATATTAAATACAAGTTGTATAAAATTGATTTTTATGATATTTGAAACATAATATTATATAAATATCTAAAATATAAATATAATTAGGTTATGTTCGGATATGGTACATAATTTGTATCAAACCCAAAGTCATTTTAGCTATAATTGTTATAATTAACATCATACCTTAACTATAAATAGATTGATTATTAGTATAGGACAAAGTTTTAATTTAGCTCTTAAACTATAGTAAATAGTTTAAATTAGTGCTTAAACTTTTTTTTGGACTAAATTGGTATTTTTTTTTAAAATTAGTTCAAAATACCTATTTTTAACAGAATTATTAAATAGTTAATGGTAAGGACCAATTTAAACTAAATTAAAGATCAAAGTTCAAATTAAACTTTTTAAAAAATTAATATAATATATTTTAAAAATTATTTATTAATTAATATTTTTAATATCAATAATTTATAATATTGATAAATATTTCTTTATAATTTATAATAATTTAACAATCTATAATTTAACAAATAATTAAAAATATTAAATAATTTATATTATATATGATTTTTATAATATTTTTAAATAAAATATTAATTATAATATTACAAAACTATTATTAAAAATATTAATAAATAATTTATATTAAAAATATTATAATTGATAATATTAAAAATAATTTTTTAATATTGTAATTTATAATATTAATAAATTTTAATAATTTTAATATATTTCATATTTTTAATAATTATTTAATTTTTAATATTATAAATTAATTTTTAATTAATATTTTTTATATCATTAATTTATAATATTAATAGTTTTTTATAATTTTATAATTCATAATATTTTAATAATCTATAATTTGAAAAATAATTAACAATTTAATAATTTATATATATAATTTGATAATTATAATTTTTAGTTTAATTTTTAAATAAAAATATTAGCAAATTATAATTTCTTTTAAAAAAATTCAATTAACAAGAAAGAGAATGAAGAATGAATAGTTTATTATCTACTACTATGGTGTGTTAAATAGTCTTAAATTATAAAAAATAATATTATTTTGACTTCTATTATATATGCAATAGAATTAAAGGTATAACATTAATATAGATAAGTATTATAAACTATAAAATTATAAAAAATATTTAATAATATTAAAAATTATTGATATTAAAATAATTAATTAATAAATATTTTATAATATTAAAAATTATTTAATTATTTAAAATATTAAATATATTTAAAATAAAATTATTAAAATTTATTAATATTATAATTTATAATTTTTTAATATAAACTATTTATTAATATTTTTATTATTAATTTTGTAATATTATCATGAACATTTTATTTAAAATATTATAAAAATTATATAATATAAATTATTGTATATTTTTAATTATTCGTTTAATTATAAATTCTTAAATTATTATAAATTATAAAATTATAAAAAATATTTATTAATATTAAAAATATTAATTAATAAATAATTTTTTAAATATATTATATTAATTTTTTAAAAATTCAATTTGATGATCTTTAATTTTAGTTAAAATTGACCCTTACCATTAACTATTTAATAATTTATTAAAAAATGGATATTTTGAATTGAATTTAAAAGAAAAAATATCAATTTGGTCTAAAAAAAATTTTAAGTATTAATTTAAACTTTTTACTATAGTTTAATGGCCAAATCGAATCTGTCCTATTAATATATTACTCTATTCAATTAGAGTGGATAGGATGAAATGTATATCGAATCGAATAAAATTAACATCTTTATTAATAGATGCATTTTTAGGATAAATAGTTAATTATAAAATATATTTTATATTTTCATATTTTATTATGTCAAAAGTCAATATTGTTCATCCATTAATTAGTAATAAAATTCTGAATATACTACATCTTCTCGTATCTAATGCAAATGACATTAGATTTCATTAGATTTTTCATTTTTTTTTAAAGAATTGTCAACTGTTTTCTTTCTCTCTTTTTTTTAATGGAGAAGAAAACTAAACGAATTACATCAACTAGAGGAAAGTTATTAGAAAAAAGTAAAATATATATATATAAATTTATCAAAATTTTAAAATATTTTTAAAATTATTAAAATTTTTTATCAATTATATACACATGATAAATTCCATAAGTTCAATATGAGTTTATCATATACTTCGTAAAATAACCAAAAAGTCTTTGGTAAAAAATATAAAATTAAAAAATCTAACAGTTTTTATCATTGTTATTCATTTTAATAAAATATAACATATTAATAAAATAAAATAGTATTTTAATAAAACAGTATTCATTTTATTTATTCATGTTAATAAAATAGTATTTATCATTTTTGTTCATTTTAATAAAATATAACATATTATTACAAATTATAGATATATAGTTAAAAAAAATGCCTATATGCACCATTAATTGCTAAATTATATTTAGTATTTATTTACTCTTTAAATTTTTTCTAGCACTAAATATATGAATTAGATATTTCTCTAATCACGCTTATTTATTTCTCCTAGTAATATTATTTTCTACTCAAAATTTGTATGATTTTGTCACTTAAAATTAAGTTAAAAATACTAATTGTAGAAGATTAAAATTATTACAAATTGGTGTTGCATATATTAATGTTATATTCACATTAATTGACTATATATTAAGTATTCTATTATTAATTTATAACATACTTTGAAGATTTTACTATATTAAATTTAAAAATGCATATATTTTATTGAATATAATATAATTAGAAGAATTGAGATATTGCATGTAAAATAATTATATTAATATATTATATTTTATTAGCATGAAACTTTATCTCAAACTATTCTGCTAAATTTCCTCTGCATCAATTTGCTCAGCCTCACCTAAGTATTGAAAAATCATAATGTCAATGGCCCTGTTTGACCCAATGAAGGAATCCCTCTTAGCCCTATCCCTTGTTCTTCCATTCCCGGAAGGAGGTAGGAGAGAGGGAGGTTTGGATACAAGGTAAGAGTTTGCATATGAGTTTCTAATAAGTGTAGTAGTTGCTGTTTGACCAATTGGCTCGACACCAAACTGCCTGTGGCCGACTGGCGTTGAGCATGTTATTTCGGATTGCGCTAAAGTACCGAAATAACCACAATATGCATCATTTCCAATTAAAAAACAAATTCGAGTCATTTATCTGCTCTCTGAACTTGAAGATAAAGTTAGCGTTTCGATTCATCATATCTGTAATTCGAGATTCAAATGCATCAACACTATTAAAGCTTCCTAAATTTTCACTCACTTTGCCCAAATCTAGTGTATCCTCAATTCAACATTTCGCCTTCATAGTGCAATCATTTTATCGTCATCATCTACATTATTCTCCTTAATAACAACATCATGCCTGAAGCCATTTTCATATGCATTTTTACAGTGTTCATTCTCCTCCCTTGTCATCATCATCTTTATCCTTTGTTACTTAACCTCAAACACATCCATTTTCATACTTCCTCACACCATCATCTTCTCCATCTACTCTTACTTCATCAATTAAAATATCCACTGGCTCATTTGCCTTACGATGCTCATTCTTCCCCTCATCATCTTCATCTTCATCTTTTGATTCAACAGCAGCTATTTACACAACCATGTTCATATTTCTCCTGCCATTATCATCTCCATCGACTATTACTTCCTCGATTAATAAAATATTTGCCGGCTCATTTGCACATAATGCTCGTTCTCCCCCTCATCATCATATCATCATCTTCATCCTTTGGTCTCTAAACTAAATAAACACGACCATTCTCATACTCCACCATTGTCATCATCTCCATCCACTTTTACTTTCTCAATTAAAATATCCACCGTCGCTATGCTAATAATATCAATTTTTTTTTAAATTATGGTGTTGCTTGTAACTTTGCTAGGTGAAGCACTGAAGCTATTGTAAAATGCAGAGTATGTTGCTATTGAAATGAGGATGAGGATAGTTTTGTCATAAACACAAGACTTCAATTTATGAAAATAAGCACACTTTAATTTATAAATTTAATTTGTGTTAACGTATACTCCAAAAAAATAAAAGAGATATAAAAGCGAAATAAACAATGTAGTCACCTTGGAAATTTAGATACTTTAGAGTGGATGTTTATGCATTTACCATCTAGTTTCCATCCCAAAAGGCCAAACAGAAAATCCTCCCTTTATCCAAATGTTTTTAAATCAAAACACAACTCGGAGACACTAAAAATGAGTTTTGTTCTGCTGTTTAGCGACAATCTTATAATCTCACATGCCCAGCGATTCATCTTGTTTAAACTATCAAACTAATTGAGATTTTCTGCATGAAAATGAAAATAACCGGACTCTTATCAATACAAAATTAATGAAAACTCAACTAAACCTTTATACCAAATTAATTAAATCGCCTACATCAATTTTTTTTTCACTCGAAGCAATTATGGATTACAAAACAGAAAAAAAATGTTATGGATAAGATAGGTTACAAATTTGTAATTAAAGCATTTGACACGATAAACATCTTTTAAGATCCTTCTTTATCAATCCTTCATCCCTAACAAAGAACATGGGTAATTTACGCCAGTGTACACAAGTTTTAGAAGTCTTGTGCCTAATTTTCTTCAGCAAACTAGTTCCAGCAGTTGGGTTACATATACTGCAATTAAGATGCAACCCAAATTCTGCAACTTAAAAAAATCAAATTTAGCCAAAGAATTAGAAATTTAAAGCTAACATTCAGAAAATAAGGTTAGAGCTACTCTCCACTTTGCCAACATTCAGAATATATGAAAAAACCAACACAAAAGCTGCACAATAAATGAAAATCAGAAACAAGTAGTTTCATCCATCAATATCAATTGTCAATCCTAACATTGAATCACAGAGATCAAGGGAATGTATCATTTCACATCCATCAACTTCCCTCTTCACATTAACAAGACATTGAAAGACCTACACCCAAAATTACATACAGATAGCAGAAGAGAAGAACATCTAAATCAGCTATCAGAGAGAGAGAGAAAGAATGAGCTTAAGCCTTCTTTGGAGATTCGGTGGCCTTAGAAGGTGACTTGGGTTCCTTAACAGCTTTCTCGGACTTCTTGGGCAAGAGAACAGGGTTGATATTCGGAAGAACACCTCCATGAGCAATAGTCACACCTGCTAGCAACTTTCCTAGTTCTTCATCATTTCTCACTGCAAGCAATACATGCCTTGGTATTATCCTATTCTTCTTATTGTCTCTGGCCGCATTGCCTGCCAACTCTAGAACCTACAAACCCAAGACAATTTGAGTCAAAACAGAGATTATTTGCTTCAATTTGCAATAATACAGAAAAATAATAAAAGAACAAACAAAATTAGGGTTTCGTTTAACTTGCTACCAGTTGCAGAAACATAAATCAAGCTAACCTCAAAATTCAACTATATAGATGCCAAATTAGTTCACTAAAAATTAAAGCTATAAATGATATCAATGGTAGAAAAAGAAATCATATGAAGACTAAGCTATGCAAACAACATTTTCCATCATTTTCCGTGCACCCAAATATAATTGAGACACAAGTATTTATTTATCCAACAAATAAGAATCACAGATCTAAGAACCTCGCAAAAACAAAAGAACCAGGAATAAGGAACAGAGCGAGAGCTTACTTCAGCAGCTAGGTACTCGAGTACAGCAGCCATGTAAACAGGAGCACCAGATCCGACCCGCGGCGCATACCTTCCCTTCTTCAAATACCTTCCAATTCTACCAACAGGAAACTGTAGACCTGCTTTGGCAGACCTAGAAGTGGGCTTCTTCTTCGGACCTCCGCCTTTCCTTCCACCGGCACCCTTTTTCAGTTTCGCTCCAGCTTCCATCTCAACAGAAAAATCCAATCCGTTTACACAAAACCAAGAGAGGAACGCGAATATAATTTAGCGAGATGGAGAGAGATTAATGTAGACAGTGCACGCTTTTATAGTCCGGTGTCTGGATGAGAACGAGAGAGGAGTTGAAACGTAGTAGAGTGGGAGAAGGTAGACCGTTGGATTAGGGTCTTACTGACAGTTCTGGATTGCTTAGGAAGCAATCTGCGTGATTTGAAATGAACCAATATGAAGCTAGAGTTTCATTTTTGTATTTTGCCTTTGGAAAAATTTTAAAATGTTTTTACTTTGCCGCTGCATCTTTCAATTCGCATGGTCAATTTCGGATTATTTTTTCTTGTTAAATTATGTTGACACTGATAAATTAAATAAATTGTTATAAGTTAATATATATATATATATATATATTTGTTCTCATTGCTATGATCAACAGTGATTCCTATTTTCAAATTTTTATTTTCATTTTTTAAATCTAACATAACAAATACATTTTCATTAGTTTTTCTAATGCATTGATCCATTAAATAGATTCCATTTTAACATATTTTATTAAATCAAACAATAAATTTTAATTGGAAAAAAGAGGTAAATTTTATTTATGATATTGATGCTACCCTCAATTTACCGAGCTCTTAGTCAAGTCATTCTCATGGCTAGGTTTTCAATAATATGGCAAATCTCGATTCCGAGCACTCCAGGCCAACTGAGCTCCTGATGTCTTACAGACACTCCTCCGACACACTCACAAATCATATTGATGTTGTCTCCTTCCATCGCCTATAAATAGAGGGTCACCCCCACAGGTAAAGGGAACTATTCTCTCTCTTACTCTCTTTTTATTCAGATTAACCGATTTTTTACTTAGGCATCGGAGCCTCTCCTGGAGAGTCGGATCATCTCTCTCTTGTCTTATAGGTATAAGAGCTACGGAGCTAGGATAACCCTGAGAAAGCCCTCGTTATCATTGGTGCAGTGAGCGTGGACAAACTATTCCTTAGCGAAAATAATAAATTTCAGGTATGTTCTACAGCTCTTACAAGAAGCACTCTGACTATGCTATACTTTATTATTATGTATAATGAATATCTCATGTCTTTCACAATGAATGTATATAGCTCTCACGAATAACAGATTCCATCCACAATATTCAATACACTAAGTTGGGGCTCCTAGATCATGAGATAAGCTTTTAATGTTATTCGTCATCTTTTCATGTATTGATTTCATTTTACTGAGCTATGTAATACTTGCTTACATATTGAATTTTTTTATTAATGTTTTATATAATGTTCCACTTAAACGAACTACTATAATAAATATGTTTTAGTGCATTCACGCACCAAAATTATAACATACTCTCATTCTGAATTTTTGAACCACTCTGATAAGTACAAATATATAACATAAATTATACTACTTTGAAATTTGAACTTTAAAGTGCATCAGTCGTGCTAAGTTAATCGCACTCTGACCGTGCATAATTGCCCTAGCCGAGCAAAGTTAATCGCACTTTGATCGTGCATAAGTACTCTAGCCGCGCTAAGCTAATCACACTTTGACCCTGCATCTTACAGTGCCCTGGTCATCCAATAAGTTTACATCATTTCAATTGCACAACGAGCTCTTAGCTTCTTACAAGTGTCTTGGTCGCACACCGAACTCCTAGCTCCTTACAAGTGCCCTGATCGCACACCAAGTTCTTAACTCCATCACACCATAGCTCATCGGACAAACAATCAATTGCTATTTTCCATGTCAATATGTATGCATCGACACATCTAACTAAACGAACCGAACTTATCATGAGCAAATGATCTAATAACAGTTATGAATGCAATTAAAACCGAGCAATATAGGAAGCTTTTCGTTTATAATACTGAACTGTTTAGCGCCTTTTCGCACATTTATTTTATTTATAATATCATATTATTTAATTTTTTATCACGTATTAGTTTGCTTATAGTGCTTGCGCATGCATTTTATTATAACCCCTTATGAAGGTGTAATATCCCTAATTTTTTAAAAATTTTAATTTTTAAAAATTAAATAAAATAAATTAAAATTTAATTTGATAAATTAAATAAATAATTTTAAATAAAAAATAAAAGAGATTTTAAATGAAAAAGTAAAATGTACATGTGATATATATAATATATAAGTCAATAAAAAAGTCAACTTTAAAAGTCAAAAGTCAAAGTCAATGGATATTTTGATAAATAAACTTTAGAAATTAAAATTTATAAAAATAATTTAAAAATATTTTATTTTTATATGGAAGAGGAAAAATTACTATTTTTATTAATTAAATAAATAAATAATTAATTAATTAAAAATATAATTAAATAATATATATATATATAAGGTGAAAATTGAAAGTGGAAAGAAAGAGAAAAACTCATTTGGTCATCTTCTTATTCTTCTTCCTTCCTTAGCCGAAATTTCATGGGAGTTCAAGTGAAGCTTTTGTTTCTTCCAAGTTTCTTAAATTGAAGGATTTCAAGTGTGCAAGTGAGATTTTTAGGGTTTTCCTCCTTAATTAGTAAATTTTTTTACTTTTTTTTTGAATTTTCATAAAAGTATGATTATGTTGATTTTGGAGTTTTGAAGTGCTATATTTTAATTGCTTATTTGGGTATAAATGAAGTTGTTTTTGAGTAGTTAACAATGATTTTAAGGTTGGAATGAAGAAATGGTTGAATTTAAGATGTGTTTGGTGAAGAGAGAGAATTTAGAGTTATGTAACTTTTGAGTTTATAAAATCATGAATTTTAATTGTGAAATTTGATTCTAAATGTATTGTTTTGATGCATGAACAAGGATTTTAAAGTCAAATATTGAATTTTCTTAATTTTGAATAGAGTTTGGAAATAGAAGTGTTGATTTAGGGTTTTGAAAAAGTAATTTTCAAAGTATGGTCAATTGTTGGATTTTAATGGTTAGCATGTTCTTTATTGATAAAAGTGATAGAAATAAGATTGAAATGATAATTGGATTGAGTTGGAATGGAGAACATTCAATGGGAAATGTTATGTCATTTTAGGATTTTGATCATAAGCATGTATTTAATTAATGTGAATAGTTTAAACATCTTAAAATATATTTTTAATGATATTAATAAACTTAAAATACCAAATTGAAAGACTTAATATGAATTTTCAAAGTTAAAGTAAGGTTGTGCTTTATTTTGGGGTTTTGATTAAAGTGGTATTTAATTATGGCTTAAGTTTTGAAATGCCTTAGATTGTGATATTAAATGATTATTTATGATCACATTTGGTATAGGTATTAAGAGAAAGTAGTTTAGTCAACCCAAGTGTTGAAATGTAACTTGGAAGAGAGTGTTGGAGGTTGTTTTTGAGCTTGCATTTGGGAGCTTTTAGAGATAAGTATAAACTTTGGATAAATTAGTTATGTTGGCATTACATTAGGCTTAACACATATTAGATTGAAAAATGTGTTAAGCTACTTGATGCATTGAATATTCATGAATAATGTGCTATGATATGTGAAATGTTATGTATACATTATATACATTATGAAAAATCATTGTTAATGGCTAAATTGAGTAAAATGTGAAATATGTGCATTATGTGAAAATGACCCAAAGTGTTTGGATAATGTAATTTGTTATGTATGTATTAAAGGTATTGTGAAAAACTATTGTTAATGGCTAAAGTGCAAAAAATATGATTTATTTTGTGAATTATGTGAAATTACCCAAAATATTTGGGTAATGTATTTTAATGTAAAATGTGATGTATTTTGATGATATGTTGAGATATGATGAAATGAATTGAATTGACATTGATATGAATGAGAAAAATGAGATAAATGAAAAAAATGAGGCAATGTGCCTAATTGATAATATTAAAAGAGGCAATGCACCTAGTTGATTATGAGAAAATGAAAAAAAGAATTTGATAATGAAAAATATGAAATAATTGTGTGCCTAGTATGTTATTCAATTTTCAGAGTTTTGTGTGTTGGCGGCATGCCTACGAGACTATCCTAATTATTTGCCTTCGGACTAACTTTTCAGTAATTACTTGCTTTACCTTCGAAGCCAGGCATTTGGTGTCACTGTGATATGATTTGCCTTTGAGGCTAGTTTTTGAGGATTATTATGATTTACCTTCGGGGCTAGACACATGGTATCAATTTGGATCAAAACAGTAACTCTGTAATTTAAATAGCATATTAGATCATTTGGGCCTATGCTTGTGTTTGTTTTTATATAAATTGTAAAATGATTGAAAAATATGTTTAAAATAAAATGGTATGTCACATTGTGACATGATATACATAAGCATTGTGCATTGGCATTACATATAAACTTTATTATTATCAAAGATTGTACCACTCGGCTTTTGGATTAACGCGATTGTAATTCATTGTACAGGTGACAAGAATGATTTGGTAGAGCCGGAGAGTTATTCTAGACCAGGTCGAGTCTAGATTTGAGTTGATTTTGAGCATAAAGATCAGAGACACTGCCAGCATGTATATATTTAATATTATCATACATTTTGTTATTATGTATATTATATTATGTTTTGGTGTATATATTATAAATTAAAAAAGAATATTTTGGATAAATTTTGTAATGCGAGTTTTATATGTGTTTTTGATAAATATATATATAGGTATAAATATTTTGAGAAACTTGGAGAAATTGAGGAGTATGGGTGAAATGTATTATTGGTATTATTGGGAGTGTCCTTCTTTTGCATGTTATATTTTGTTGATAATTTGGGGATGTCCAAATTACAGATAAAACTGTAGTGAATTTTTTTTCAGATATTTTTATATAAAACTTTATTTTGATACCTATAATTTATAAAGAATATTTATTTATTATTTAATTATATATTTAAAAGTATTTTGAGGTTTAAATTTGAAATGTGAAATTTTTTATTAAATTGGATTGTGACCTTTTTATATCGTGTATGTGTATTTTACATATACTGAATATATATATTATACATATATAAGGTATAAGGGTGTTACAGAATGGTCGAGCTTCAATGCTCTAACCGAGCATCAATGCTATCATAGTATATAATATCACTCTTTGTATGCATTTCCGAGCCCCTCTTATCTGATTTTATTATTGTATAAAAGACATGTATTAATGTATATAGTTAGGCGCTTTGTTAGCCCTCTGAAACCCAGCTCAAGAAACTACTTGACATAAATGTTCAAGTAATAAGGGGAGCCACTGACACCCTCGATACCCGAGCATTGACATCTGATATTTGAGGATAGAGTCAAACTGGCATTCAAGTTCATTAAAGAAGAACTTCATACTCTCACGACTGTGATCACACTAATAGCACGGATAAATGTCTTGCACCCTGAAGAAACCAAGTATCTGGTTGAGTGCAGAGCTCGAGCAGCTTGGCTGAACTCTCAAACCAATAGTCACCAGAGCACTCTTATTCTGTTTGACATCGCACATAGCATGTCTTTAATCAGATGCTCACTCTTTTTAGTTTTTAATGTTATAGTTTGATTGGTTGCTTAACACTTGAGTGCTCACATACCCGTGCCTTAAGCCAGAGCCAGATAAGTAAAATTGTGCATAGAGCGCACTATTGTAGGCTGCTCAGGTACATCTTGTGCATCAGTAGATTGAATAGATATCATAAACATGTTAACATCACACAGCATATCACAAGCTCAGTTCACCGCCGAGCAAAGTATATAATTCACATAGCATATCACATAACAAGTCAATCAAACACAAGTATTGAATTCGAACTCAAAAGAAAGACTTTTCATTAATCAGTAAGAGTTCATTACATAAATAGCTTAGTCCTTAAAATTGTATAGGCCGATAAGCACATCTTATAGCTACTTCACAACATTTGTCTTGGACCTTGTCGTCCTGAGCCTCGTCCTCTTCATTTTCTTTGCTCTCTTTATTTTCCTCTTCTTCTGCCTAGGCTTCAGCAGCTAGCTCGTCAATATCTATCTTCAACATCCAGGACAGGTCCATGTCTGGATTCTCTCGCTTCAACTGATCTGACACAACCTTCTGGTAGGCATAGACACCCTGAGCATAACCCTTGTCGCTCCTCGAGGACTTGGCAACTAGCCCTTGCCAAGCAGATTCTAGAGTATCCTCGGCCAGGTGAAGCTCGACATCTTTGCTCTTTAAAGCCTCCTCTGCTGAGCGCAGATCATTGTCTTTTGCTTTTAGAGCATCTTTTGTATAGTGCAGCTCTTCATTTTTAGCGCTTAGCTGTTTCATTTTTCTTTTTAGAGCTTCCTAGGTACCCTTCAGCTCTTTGTCTTTGGCCTTTAAAAATTTCTCTAATTCCATCCTTTTGGCCTGCTCCTCTTCTGCGTCCTTCACGGCTTAGGCAAAGTTGGTCGCTATGCCCTTTGCTCGATCCTTCATGGTATGGGTGAGCCGGGTAACCTGTAATATTTTTTTCTATTAACATCTACATCGAATTTTAACCCAAGTCCAACATTCAGATTTATACTTACCACATAGGACATTGTCATCATCACCCTTGTTATATCTTCCGAACTCTTTGGTGCATCCTTGCGCCTCTCCTTTGGGATTGCTCAGTATATTTGCCCGAGCACCTTTTGAACCCTGGAGTCTCGCACTGAATATGTAATGTTATGTGGTCCTGCCAGTTTCTCATTAATCTCCTTCACCAACCTAGTCATTCTACACCGATGGGCTAATGGTTCTTCTATCTCTCCCCGAGGCAGGTCCTCACCCACTTCTCTTTTAGACAACTGCTCTTCCACCTTCTTGTGTGGCTCGATCTCTGGTATGATCATAGTGGAAAAAGTTAGATCCATTGTAATATATTGCTCCCAAGCCGCACTGGTCCTGACAGCCCGTTCTCTCTGTTGCTCGCGAGCGGAACTGCTCATAGATGCTCATTCGCTCGGTTGCACGTGAGCCATCTTGGCTCTTTTTTGAGTCTCTTTTTCGGTCTTTTTCTCTGCTAGGAGTTTAAGTTCTTTGCTAGCTGATCCCGAGCCTCTATCTGTTTCTGTTCAACCGAATAACAATTAACTAAACACTTCACATATTAACCTTAAGCAAAAAACCAAGTGTTACAACATAAAGCTTACATTTCCGGTCTTTTGGTTGAATCTCCTTTGGAGCCCTCCCAAGAGGAAAATACTCCCTTATCAATGTAAAGACATTCCTCTTCTCTTTGAGTATGTCTCGCTCCACTGTTTCAAACACAGCAAGCTCTTTCTCGTCCAACATCCCTTTGGTTATCTGTTCGCCATTGAGATTGACCCACTAAATGTTTTGGCAGTTGAACCCCTGGCTTTTCTCCAGAATAAAAAAATTAGTCTTTTCATGCCTTTATTGAGTCTGATTTTTCTACAAACATTCCGAGTCCAGACCTTCCTTTCAAGTATAGAAAATCTTCATCTGCTCATGAGCGTATCTTGAGCATGCTGAAGACACTCAACAAGTGCGGAGTAGGCATAACCCCGAGCAGCCCACATAACATTTCAAACCCCGTGATTGTTCGCCTTGCATTTGGACTAAGCTGACCGGGGGTGATCTTGTGGCAGTTGAGGAATCCCAGAGGGAAAGGGCGCAGAGGGAATGTAATATCCCAAAGTATACCCTAAAAGTTTTGGAATATTTATTGTTGTATTTGGATTAAATGTATTTGTTTAAATGGAAAGAGAAGTGAGGTAAGGGAAGAGTGTATATGTTGTATATATGGTGATATATACAACATATACAAGTCAAAAGAAGTGAAAAGTCAAAGAAAGAGTTAATTGTTATTAATTAATTATAAGGAAATTAATTAAGTGGAATTTGAGTGAGTGGAAGTGGATGAAGATATTTTGATTATTTTATTAGTAAATTGCTTGGTGGAGGTTTAAAGAGATTGAGTGTTTGACTTTGCTTCTTATTCTTCTTCTTCTTCTCCTTTCTTTGTTGGTTGGCCGGGCATCTCCAAGAGCAAGAGAGGAAGTGAGTTTTTGATTTTCCAAGCTCAAGATTGAAGGATGTTTCAAGTGATCAAGTTGGAAATCTAAGAAGTTTCATCATTTTTGGTAAGTTTCCACTTGATTCCTTAGTTTTCTTTTAAGTTTGTGTTGTGAGTTTGATGATTGATTTTTGATGGTATGAGTATGTTTGATTGTGGTGTGTTTGAGAGTGTTGGGTTTAATTGATTTTGATTTTGGGGTTGGATTGAAGAGAAGGAGTTAGATTTGGTGTTGGAAGAGTAAGAGTTGTGTTTATGTAATGGTTGTGAATTAGTGATTGATGTATGTATTGAGTTGTTTTAGTGTTCTTGCAAGTTATATTGGTTTATGTGTGTATTTAGTTAAGTTTATTTAAAGTGGAAATGGTGGAAGTAAGAGATTTGTTGGATGTGTTGTTGTTGTTGCCGGAATAAGAATTTTTGGCCTGACACGCCCATGAGCACGACCAGGTCTTTGGACGTGTCAATGGTTCTGTGTTCTTGGTTGGGTGACACGATCAGTGACATGCTCGTGTTATTGAACGTGTCACAGCTTCTATGTTGTAGTAGCATTGACACGGTCAGTAACACGCCCGTGTTATTGAACGTGTCATAGCTACTGTGATGTTGGTGGTTTGACACGGCCAGTGACACGCCCATGTCACTGAGCGTGTCAAAGCTTCTGTGTTGTGAGTTTAGGGCACGGTCAGGGACACGCCCGTATTGTTGAGCGTGTCATGTGTAGAGTTTGCCCTAGTTGGTTCTTAGTCTTATTGTCTTATGTGTATCTTTAAGTGAGTGTATATCATCCCTTTTAGATTAGGTTTTGAGGAGTTTGAGTTGCCCTAATCCAAGTGTTGAGGATTCTTGGAAGAGGAGTTTGGTGTTGTGTGAGTTGCTTTTGAGGTAAGTACAAACCCTACGTTATTGCATACATTTATATGACTTTGAGACTTAACACATTTGGTTGTAAATGTGTTAAGTAATCTATTGCATTGTGATGCATATGAATAACGCTATGTTTTGCATAATGTGAAAGATATGATGATATGATGAAATATGAAATGTGAAAGATATGATGATATGATGAAATATGAAATGTGAAAGATATGATGAGATGTGAAGCCATTGTGGTTGGCTATAATAATGCAAATGAGATAATTGAGGCATGGTTGCCTAGATGAGTATGAGAAATTGAGAATGGAATTGATAATGAAATAATAAATGAATTGTGTGGCTAATGTGTTATTCCATTTTCAGAGTTTTGTTGTTGGTGGCATGCCTAATAGTAACAATCTCTTGAAGCTAGGTTGGGCTTAATTCCTTGAAGCCAAGTTGGGTTGAAGTTTAGCATGCTTAACTCCCCTTGAAGCTTGGTTGGGTCTAGTCCTTGAAGCCTAGTTGAAATGTTACAACCCTTGAAGCTAGGTTGGGTTTGGTTCTTGAAGCCACGTTGGGTTGATACTTAGCATGCTTTGTTCCTCTTGAAGCTTGGTTGAGCCTAATCCTTGAAGCCTAGTTGGGATAATGATAATGATAAATGTGATAATTGAACCAAAACATTAACTCTGAAAGTTGAATGGCATATTAGTGTCCTTTGGTCCCATGTTTGTCTTTGCTTCAATGTGAATCATGATTGGTGACATAAATGAATAATGAGACTTAATGTAAAGTTTTGTAATATGATATTCTTATGTATTGGTTATAATATTATAATGTGTGACATTGGCATTGCATTGAAGCATATTGTTATTGTGGTTTGTACCACTAAGCCGTTGGCTTAGCGCGATTGTGGTTCATCGCACAGGTGTCAGAGTAGAACCGGAGAGTTCGTCTAGACCGAGTCGAGTCTAGGCTTGGGAAGTGTTGATTGTGAGCTTAAAGATCAGAGATGAATTGCCAAACATGTATAAACTTCATGATTTGTAAATATTGACTTTGATGTAAATGTATATGTAAATACCGCTACATTTTCCGCTGCTAAATAAATAAATATTTTTATCTATTATGTTTTATAATATAACTTAAACATTTTAAGTTTTCTCATATTATTGCTAAAATAAAAGATTTGTTTATTTAGTAAACTGTGGCACTCCTGTATTCGGTATACGTATATTACAGGTGTAGTAGTATGTAGTGTGCGTATACGGGGTACAGGGGTGTTACAATTATTTTGGTATCAGAGCCTAGGTTTGAGATTCTCAACCTAGGTAGATTGTAAGAAAAAGAACATTTTGATTTTAAAAGTTGGTTTTTAAATAAGATACATGCTTTGGTGTTGGCAGTCTCTGATCTTTGATGAGGTATATTCTGCTGTGTTTGCAGATATAGGTAGTGATGGCGTCTCAGTCACGTCAGTCTTTAGAAGGTAGTGCTGAGAGTATAGCTCCTGAAGAGGGTAGAGATGGAGCTAGGGTTGAGAGAGTTGGAGAGGCACCTGTTCCTGTGCCAGGAAGACCAGCTGCTGATGAGATGCCTCCAGTTTGGTTACGGCATGTAGTAGAATTGTTGAGGCAAGCTCCAGTGCAGCCACCGCCACCACAACTACAAGTGCCGGTGAGACATTATGATAAATTGAGGAAGTATGGAGCTGAAGATTTCTTTGGTACTACAGACCCTGCAGTAGTTGAGCAGTGGTTGGATAGAGTTCAGAGAGTATTTATCCAGTTGCAAGCCACTCCTGAAGAGAAATTTGATTATGCTAGATCCCTTCTGCAGAAAGATGCTTATGATTGGTGGAAGACGGTTCCTCATGCCATGGATGATCCACCGACGTTGTCGTATAGTGATTTTCTGCGGGAGTTTGAGCAGAAATATACTCCGAGGGAGTATAAGGATGCCAAGAAGATGGAATTTCTGAATCTGAGACAAAATACCCGGACTGTGACAGAGTATGAGGTAGAATTCATCCTGTTGAGTCACTATGCCGATGGAATTATTGCAGATGAGATTGAACGGTGTAGGAGATTTGAGGAAGGGTTGAGGCCCTCTATTATGTGCATTGTTGCTGGTTCTCGGTACCAAGATTTTTCTCAATTGGTTGCAGCAGCTAGAAGTGTTGAGATAACACAGGGTATTGCAACAACTGCTACCGAGGAGGAGACCAGAGTTAGAAGATCCCAGTTTGAGGCAGGGTCTTCGTCTATGAAGAGAAGCCGATGAAGTTTTGTTCTGAGAGTTAGTAGGAGCTTAAGGCAGTCAGGTAGGTCAGTTCAGTATCAGAGGCAGAGATCGAGACCTACAGTTTTTGTAGCTAGTGCTCCGACTCCAGTGGTTCAGAGATCCATTCCACCTATATGTGTTCATTGTGGTAGGAAACATGGGGGTTTTTATTGGAAGACGGGTGGATCAGGAGTATGTTTTAGATGTGGGTCACCAGCTCACTTTATCAAAGATTGCCCTGAGCTACAGGATGATAGGCAGACTGATACTGCAGCTTCTCGACCTAGTGTTAGCAGAGGTGGTCGAGGGGGCAGAGATTTCAGTAGAGGTGGTCGACCTGGGATCAGACAGAGAGGAGGCTCTACATCTGGAGGCAGTAGGCCAGATGAGGCTGGGCCATCTCAGCGAGTGTATGTGATGCAGAGGCAGCCGGATACTTCAGCAGTTATTGCGAGTACATTTTCTTTATTTGGCATTTTAGTTCTTGCTTTGATTGATCCAGGATCTACTCATTCATACATAAGTGCATCTATATTGCCTGTGTCTGAATTGCATTCAGAATCCTTAGGATTTGATGTGTTGGTGACAAATCCTTTAGGGCAAAGTGTGGTAGTTAGCAAGGTGCATCGTGATAGTTCAGTTGTGGTGCAAGGTGAGGAGTTTTTGGGTGATTTGATTGAAATGCCTTTTAAGGAATATGATTTGATCTTAGGCATGGATTGGTTGTCTAAGCATGGAGCTGTGGTAGACTGTCAAAAGAAGTGTGTTACCTTGAGAACCAGTGATGGTAGAAGTGTGATGGTATCTAGTGAGCAAAGACAACTTGCATCATTGTTTGTTTCAGCTGTTGCAGCTAGGAAGTTGATTAGAAAATGGTGTGATGCTTATCTTGCACACGTGGTAGATACCAGAGTAGTGGGTTCTCAGCTTGATAGTATACCCACAGTTGCAAAATTTTCAGATGTTTTTCCTGAGGAGTTGCCAGGGTTACCCCCTGAGAGAGAGGTTGAGTTTGGTATCGATTTGTTGCCTAGTACCACTCTCATCTCTATTACTCCTTATCGAATGGCACCTGCTGAGTTGAGAGAGTTGAAGGTTCAGTTGCAGGAGTTGTTGGAAAAGAGTTTGTTCGCCCTAGTGTGCCTCCGTGGGGAGCTCCTATTTTGTTTGTGAAGAAGAAGGATGGTACTTTGAGGTTGTGCATCGATTATAGGCAATTGAACAAGATGACTATCAAGAATAAGTGCTCTTTGCCTAGGATTGATGATCTCTTTGATCAATTGAAGGGAGCAGCAGTGTTTTCCAAGATTGATTTGAGATCAGGGTACCATCAGTTGAGAGTCAGAGCTGAAGATGTTCCTAAGACAGCTTTTCGCACAAGATATGGGCATTATGAGTTTTTAGTGATGCCTTTTGGATTGACGAATGCACCTGCAGCTTTTATGGATTTGATGAATAGGGTGTTTAGGCCCTATCTAGATCAGTTTGTGGTGGTCTTCATTGATGATATTTTGGTGTATTCGCGTAATGAAGAGGATCATGACAAGCATCTACGGATTGTATTGCAGACCTTGAGAGAGAAGCAATTGTATGCTAAGCTGTCGAAGTGTGAGTTTTGGCTTGATCAAGTG
Source organism: Garcia nutans (assembly GCA_947685225.1). Classification (NCBI taxonomy): domain Eukaryota; kingdom Viridiplantae; phylum Streptophyta; class Magnoliopsida; order Malpighiales; family Euphorbiaceae; genus Garcia; species Garcia nutans. Next base: position 52,174,504 of record CANTUV010000037.1, on the reverse strand, counting down.
ACTTTTCTCGGTCATATAGTTTCAGCAGATGGTATAAGAGTTGATCCGAGTAAAGTTGAGGCCATTTTGAATTGGAGTCCACCGAAGTCTGTGACTGAAGTTAGAAGTTTTCTGGGTTTGGCAGGCTATTATCGACGATTTGTGAAAGGTTTTTTTTGATAGCTACTCTACTCACCAGATTACTTCTGAAGGGAGTTAGATTTGTATGGACAGATCAGTGTCAAGTTAGTTTTGAGCAGTTGAAGGAGATGTTGACTCAAGCGCCTGTTCTTACTTTACCTGTGGAAGATAAACCATATGTGATTTACAGTGATGCTTCACATAATGGTTTAGGATGTGTTTTGATGCAAGAGGATAAAGTTATAGCTTATGCTTCTCGGCAGTTGAAGTCGCATGAGCTTAATTATCCGACGCATGATTTGGAGTTAGCAGCCATAGTTTTTGCTTTGAAGATTTGGCGACACTATTTGTATGGGGAGAAGTGTTTTATCTATACGGATCATAAGAGTTTGAAATATTTGGGGGTTCAGAGAGAGCTTAATCTTCGGCAAAGACGATGGTTGGAGTTGATCAATGACTACGACTGTTTGATTGATTATCATCCTGGTAAGGCAAATGTTGTTGCTGATGCCTTGAGTCGAAAGTCTTTGGCAGGTTTGACTGTCTATTCGCTCTCGTTGCTTGTTGAGTTGAGTGCATTGCATGTTAGTTTTGAATTATGTGATGATGGTGCGCTGTTAGCTCAGTTGCATTTGAGACCGGTGTTGTTGGATCATATTAAAGAGGCTCAATCAGATTAAAGAGGCTCAATTGCATTTGAGCTCTACTTTGTACTTCTCAGTTTTCAGGCAGCTCTGATCGAGTATGCTTTGGTCCTTTTGAGTTTCAAGTAGTGATAATACCTTACTTACCGGGCTCTCATTCTGAGCCCCACACTTGAGCCCTGCATATTGTTATACAACATCTATTTCATGATTCAACACATACACTTTTTACTGAGCTTTTTCTGAGCTCTTATGCATAACTTTGTCATAAATGTCAAATAACTTTAGGGGGACTATTGATGATACCCTCAATTTACACCAGCTCTTGGTCCAGTCATCCTCATAACTGAGTTATCACTAATATAGCAAATCTCTATTCTGAGCACTCCAGGCCAACCGAGCCCCTGATGTCCAACAGATACTCTCCCGATACACCAGCAAATCATGTTGATGTCCCCTTTCATCGCTTATAAATAGGAGGGTCACCCCACAAGTAAAGGGGATTATTCTCTCTCTCACTCTCTTTTTATTCAAATCAACTGATTTCTTACTTAGACATCGAAGCCTCCTCCGAAAAGTCTGGTCCTCTCTCTCTCTCTCTTATCTTACATGTAGGAGAGCTACAATAGCAGACATGTTAGACCGAGCTACATAACTAGGATAACCCTGATAAAGGTCTCATCATCAGATATCATAAGTTTTTATAAAATAAAAACTAATATAATTTCAAAATAATTTTTAGAGTATCCACTTTGTTTTTTTTTTTAAAAATCTAATTGTAATCAAGCCAAGGTAAAAAAAATGTAAACACGTTGTAATTGTAAATTCAATAAGTAAAAAAAATTAAATTAATCAATCAAAGTGACCCCATAATATGAAAAAATATTTAAAAATCTATTGTGAAAATTATATATCACATTATAATCAATTTGTTTGTCGAAGGAATGATTTCATTATACCTTTTTAGCAATAAGATTATAACTAGATCTAGCCATGAACAAGACTTTGGGCCATAATTAGTGAGTAAAATTGCTGATGGCATGTCTGACCTTTAAAAAATTTAATATTTTCTAAGCCCAAGCCTGGCTAGATCTAATTATAATATTGAAATCAAATAAATAGTTCATCAAATTTTGATATATTAATTAATTTATTAAAATAATAAATAAATTATAATTTTAAATAAATAAAAAAATATACCTATCAATTTAAAAGAAGAAAATATTTATTTATTATTTAATTTATATCTCTTTAAAATATTTTTAAATATATAAAATTATATTTATTATTTATTTTATTAAATTTAAATATCACTTCTTCATTTAAAAATTAAATATTATTTTTAATAAATTTTAATATTTAAAATAAAAAAATATATAAATTAAGTTAATTAATTACAAACTATTTAAAATATTATATATATTAATTTATATAAATTTTATTTAAAATCTATATAGATACAATTGTATTAATTTATCTTTTAGTTTTAGTAACTTGATCCAAATTTAAAAAAGTTCAATGTAATGGATTGACAGTGAGACATTTGATTCCAACTTGTTTTTTACATGAATTATTTAACTAGTATTTATTAACTTGGTTGTGCTATTGGTGCACGCGGTAATTGGTTGGTGCCGCTTCCCGTTAGTTCGACCCAAATTAATCATATTTATGACTTTTTTCACATCAATACATGCTAATTTAAAAAATTAATCGTAGCATACCAGAATAAACTGAAACTTAAAAAATAATAATTTAGCATAATTTTTAAATAATTAATGTAGTATGTCATATTGTATTGTATCAATATGCGTGTTAACCTAATTATTTTTAATAGATTAATTATTTTTAATAAATTTTATAATTAATTTTAGACTTTATTTATCTAAAGTCATATCAAAATTTTAATTTACAAATTGTAAATTTTATTTATATATATAGCCTCAATTAAAAATATAAAATTTTTAAAAAATTTATAAAATTAAATTATTTTAAATTTTTAATATTTAAGAATTAAGATGTTTTTAATTTAATTTTATTTAAAATATTATAATCTAAGATGCGAAAAAAATTATTAGCTTAATAATGAATAATTTTTAAATATTTTTTAATTTAAAATTTAATATAATATTATATATTTAATAAAAAATAATATCTACTAAATTTATTACTTTATCATTAATTTATCAGTTATTTATTATTAATTAAAAAAATTATATATATAACTTAATTCAAATACATATAATTATATAATATATTTATTTGGCTGATCGATCATACCAAGCTAAACGAATTGTCCGACTAAATTGGATCAGTCCAATAAGTTAAATGTTTCATTTCAGTTTAATATAGTATACCTTGAATAGTTTATGGCGCGATCTAAAACGAATTAAGCCAGATGGCCTGCGTGTTGCTCTGTTAATTTCCATGTATAATATTGGCTTGTGAGAAAATGGGAGAAAGCAACATATATAATGTTTTCAAATATTATTGTGGATTTTTATACCAAATATGTTTATTACTTATTTAGATTTTAATATGATTTTATTTTTTAATTTATGTAAACAATTATTTCTAAAAAATAAAATTTAAAATTTTCTTTTTTTTTTAGTTTATTAAGACTTTCGTATTCTTATCTTTTGTTGTCTAGTTATTTTTTTCTTATGAAAGTATATTATATTAAAAATGGTTGAATATATGTGCATCACTATTATTGCTGATCAAAAATTTTGATTAAACAAAAAATTAAATTAAAATTGATCAAATCGAATAAAAATTATAATTAACATAATTTATGATTTAGGTTTAGGTTTTTAATTTTTAATATTTTACATTTTTTTTGTTTAGGTTTAGGTATAGGTTTTTGTTTTTAAAAAATTATTGTTTCAGTTAATCGAACAAATTTTTTTTATATATATATTTATTGCATATACACATATATTATATATATATAATTATTCATATACATATATTTTATATATTTATATATATAAATTATAAATTATATATATCAAATTATTTTAATAGGTTATATTTTAATTTAAAATATGAATTTTAAATGTTAATTGTATGTTTGTATTAAGATTTATTACTTTAATGAGTTATATATATTTAAAAATTTTTAATTACGTTTATAAAATTTGTAAAATTTTAGTATTTTTTATGTTTATAGTATAACTATAAAAACTAAAATATAAGATAATCGTATATTTAAAATCAAAATTGATAATTAAATTTTTTATCTTTTATGATTTGATTAATCAAACCATGAGCGTATCTAGTCACTGTTGTTAATTAATATGTAATGTCATCAACTAAAATGATATGTTTTCAATGATTTATGTAATTATAATATCTATGTGAAATAAAATCTATCAAATTCTTCAACAATATTAAAATTTAACTATGGAAGAAAATAATAATTATTTATGTAATAATAGTTTAAAATATATGACATAACTATGCACAACCATTCAACAATTAATTCAGTATGCAATAGGATCGGAATTTCTTTTTTTTTTTTAATTTGATTTTAAATTACTTAAAAATTAATAATTATCTTATTTAATTCTTAAAGGAAACCAATGAAGCTTGTGTGTAGAGAAGGTCTTAGAGGCCCAGCCCAGTATTTATGTGAGCCCAGAGCCCAAGTTTTATTATTTTTTGGAGGCAAGGGCCTGCTAGTTGGCTGCACGACCCAGAGAAGTTGGTTTCAAAATCCCATTCAGAAGACAGAGACCGAAAAGAAAAGGAATAGAGCTGCAGGGTTAAAATTGACATTTTAAACAGTCAAACGCGTCTTATTTTCATTGGACAGACATGCTTTGTCTCTGTTGTCACGCATGAGCACCATCATGATATTTAGCCGAATAGTGGAGCCACCAAAAAATAAATTCCCAAATTCTGAATTTCTATTGAAATTTGTAAAAGAGATTAGAAAAATATTTTTTTTTATTTAAAAAAAAAAGTCTCTTCTCCGTTATTAAAACCACTCTCTCTATATTTCTCTCTCGATATATATCTGTAAATATTCCTCTGTATCTTCAAATTTCAATTTGCCTTTGCGTAGCTCCTCGATCTCTATAACCATGGTTAGCCTATTTTTGACTCTTTGCTTTGAAGTCTCATTTTTGTTTGATCTGTGATTTGTAATTTATTGTTGACTGAGTTTTAGTTTAGATCCGCTTTGTGTTTTTAATTTAGTGTGTAGATCTTTCAATTTGGTGTTGATTGAAATATTTTACAATAAAATCACTTGATCTTTGGTCTGTGAGTGTATAGATCTTTTTTATGCTTTTTGAATTTTGGATTAGGTTTTTGTAGTGGTTTTGTTGAGAAAATTGACAATGTCCATTTGAAAAGGAATTAATGATGGAGTGTATATGTCTCTCTAGTATTGTCCATTTCAGGCTAATGGTAATTGAATTGCTGATCAGGATAATGGATCCACTGTTGTTTGGAAATGTTTTCCTTTATCTAATTAATATATTGCTTGCCTGATCTAAAACATATAGTCTGTGGTTTATTTTGGTGATGATCATTTTCATCTTGTGACCAAAGTTTGTTGTGCATTGTTTTGATTTTGATCCTGCTGAACGAAGAAAAATTTAGTGCGCATTATGATTAAATGAATATGTTCATCAGTTGCTGTGATTCCTTTTGTCGCTGAATTTACTTCATTATTGTTTTATTATACCTTTGTATGTGAAGATATACGATATGCCTTTTTCGCCATGCACTGGTTTCTGCACTTTTAACAAATTGGATTTCTTCTTGACTTAGTATTGTTAACAATTGGGTTATAAATGTAATCAGAAAACCTTGAAGCTGCAATGTCCTTCACCCACCCGTTGTTTATGCATTCTGATTCCAATAGATTCAATGACCTAATTAGGTTGCACCTTGAGGTTTGGGGTATATAATTTGATCCATGTTTCTCGGTCTTATGTTGGACTTTACAAAATAGTATGTCATAGTTCATTTTGTTGATCAATTTTTTAAAGCATTGAGGTGCACTCTCCAATTTAAAATCCCTGATGGATTTATGGGAAAGATGTGGATTAGAAGTTTGAACTTTGGTCAGTGCAGTTCCAACTTCTTTGATCATGGGTTTATAAATGAAAACACTGTTATATGATTCATAATATGCAAATATCATCATTTTGAGCCTATTGACTTTTAAATCCTTTGCCCTTAAAGAATCCTAACTTTTCATAAGAGGATCAAATTAAGTGAATGATGGTATGTAACCTTCAGAATAATGCATCATAAATGTTTAAATCTTTCAATTACTGAACTTTTCTCTATATTTCTCTTTGCAGGCAAACGCAGCGTCTGGAATGGCTGTTCATGATGATTGCAAACTAAAGTTTTTGGAGTTGAAGGCTAAGCGCACTTACCGCTTCATAGTTTTTAAGATTGAGGAGAAGCAAAAGCAGGTTGTTGTGGAAAAGCTTGGTGAGCCGGCTCAAAGTTATGAAGATTTTACTGCAAGCCTCCCTGCTGATGAGTGCAGATATGCTGTTTATGACTTTGACTTTGTAACTGAAGAGAATTGCCAAAAGAGCAGAATTTTCTTCATTGCATGGTAATAACTTGTGCTAAAAATGGTTGTTACATGCATACTTGTGTGTGGATTTCTGGCACTCCCTTAACTAATTGTGCTTTTGTCAATTACTATATGCAAAGGTCTCCGGACACATCAAGGGTGAGGAGCAAGATGATCTATGCAAGTTCTAAGGACAGGTTCAAGAGAGAACTAGATGGAATTCAGGTAGAGTTGCAGGCAACTGATCCAACTGAAATGGGTCTTGATGTCATTAGGAGCCGTGCCAGCTAAATAGGATCTTGTATATTTCGCAGCGAAGAGTTTCTCATGCATTCTTAAGCGAAATGTTTAAAGTTCATGGGCGGTAAACCTGACTGAATTATGTTACTGGTTTGTTGTTTGAGTTTTTACCTTATAGGCTTCGCCTGGAACAGTTCCGATGATTTTGATTATATTTTATGAGCTGTTATGTGCTGAACTCATGAAATGTGTGTTTCTTTATAGTTATGTTTACAATATATGGTGTATCATCATCCGATGGTAGAGAAAACTGGGGTTTGTATTTGGAACACTAAAAATGGATGTTTTACTCTTTTCCAGCTTACGGAACAAGACATGGTGTTTATGGGTGGTTTGCATATACATGAAATTTTTTGTATAGGGATGTACTAAATGAAAGAAAAAAAAATCAGTCCATGCGTTTGCTCTGTTTTATTTAGTTTGAGACTTCACAAGTTAGCTCTCCGGCTGTTAGAAGGTGGTTGAACAAATTTTGTTGGCATAACATAATCCGTGTGAAATTCATTTAATTTTAACAGGAGGATGGAATGTCGATATCTTTAATTCTAATTAGATGTGTTGATTTTGATGCATTCAACCAAATTCTTTGATCTTGACGATTGTATTTTGTTCTTTTCCTCTTAAATACTACTTGGTGCTATTTACTATCTATCTAAACACTGAATTTAACAGAATCAATATTTTTTTATTTGGTTATTGTCAAATTATATCAAGTTATAGTAGTTATATCATAATAGTTTTTATAAAACAATAATCAACATAAGCAGTTGATAGTTGTTAATACGGTTAGAATTTTTGAACTTCTTAACTAACTTAATAATACAAACAGAAAATAATGTTGAAGTAGAAAGAAATGACTATTAGATAGTTTCTATATTTTTTTGGAACAGTTATTAGATAGTTTCTATTATTTCACTCGAGAATTTATATCACATAAATTTGTAAAAAAAAAATGTATCTATTTCATATCATAGATCATTACATTAAATAAATATTTAAAATTTTAATTAAAATTTGATATTATAAAATATGTAATCATATAAATATATTCTCTCCGTTTCATTTCAAGAGTTATTTTAAATATAATTATATGTACTAAGATAATCATTAGTAATTATAAATTTTACAAAAAAATTATAATATTTTATTTAATTATTTTTTTCAATTATTATCTCTTTATTAATTATTAATTTATCTCAAAAGGGTATATTTAAAATTTTATAATTAATATTATTAAAATTTTATAATTAATATTGCCTTAAATTTATTTATAAAAGTGACAATTAAATTAAAACAAAAGAAATTTTTTTTACATGACATTTAAAATAGAACGGATAGAGTATTTTAATATGGAATTCGAATTAAAGCCAACTATAGGCATTCAACGTAGAATAATTGATGTTATTTTCATACTAAGGACATCATCTGATTTTTTCTGATCTCTGTATGCGATCCTTAGAGCAAAGAAAAATGCTAGCCCACTACGGAAATGAATTATTAATTAGAAGAAGAATATAGAGTCGTGAAAATGACAGTTAAAAGTGGCCAATTCAGTGACTAACCAATTTGATTTACAAAACAAAATTGGCTTAAAAAAGAATAAATTATGCCTTCAGCAGAACTAGTAGTAGGCCACCAAGACTTATTATTAAATAAAAGATCCTAATAAATATGATGTCTTCTATTGCCAAAGTTCTCTAAAGCTTCAGCAGTTCAGCATTTTCCATACTTCTGCTTCCCAGGGCCAATCCCGTGTTGAAATGTGTAATTTCCAGCCAATGAACATAACCTATGCTACAAGAGCTCTGTGAGGTTTCCTATCAAACACTTATGGTATAATTATTTACAAGCAGAACTACCAATCAGCAGACCAAATTGAACTCTTCAAATCAGCTCCCCGAACCTAGAGCATTGCACATTACCTGATTTAGCGTCATACCTCTTCTTACCATGTCATCTTTCAATTCCAATGCCGTTTCTAGTTCTCCAGCCATGCAGCAACCGTTTATCATAAAATTGTATGCTAGTTTATCAGGTTTGATACCCTTGTCCAGCATAGATTGCCACAACTTGATTGCTTCTTGTAAATTCCGTCTTCTAAAATGCTCATAGATGATCGTTGAATAAGTGATGTGATCTAGGAAAAAACCATTGTCAGTCATTCCATGCAAAAGCTTTAATGCTTCCTGAATCTTACCCAATCTGCAAACTCCCCGTATAAGTATATTATATGAACCAGTGTTTGCTAGAAACCCTTTAAGCAATGTATTATGAAGCTCTACAGCTTTCTCCATGTTTCCTATCCTGGTAAGGTGGTCAAGGAAACAACAAAACGTGATTTGATTTGGAGCAGTATTGCCAACCAACATTTCTTTACAGAGAAGTTCCGCCATATCTATGAATCCCGCCTTACACAAACCGTTTATTAGAGCAGTGTATGTTACAATATTGGGATCGCATCCTTCATCAACCATTATATCCCAAAATCCAAATGCCTCCTTAAAATCCCCTGCCTTGCTATGTCCATCAATCATGTTTGTATAGATTATGCTATCAGGCCTCAATCCTTGGTCATGCATTTCTTTCAAAAGACCAAATAATGTCCTAGTATCATGCTCTTTCATAGTTCCAGCTATAAGTATAGCATAACATACAAGATCCATGTCTGTGCCTCTCTCCACCATCTCACGAGAAGCACTCAGTGCATCATTGAATCTTCCTTCCTTGCAATAACCATGTAGCAGTGCACCGTAACACATCTCATTTAGCTTGTGATGCCTTTTATGAAGATCATCGATGAACTTTTTGGCTTTAGAAACTCTTCCAGTAGAACATAGACCACTTATTAGAGGCCTATACGTGTACGAATCTGGGACAAGGCCCTTCTTTACCATTTCATTAAACAAGTCAAAAGCTTTTAATGTGTTCCCTTCCCTGCAATGTCCTTCAATCATAACATTATAAGTAACCTCATTTGGTATGATATTCTGTTCTTTCATTTCATCAAACAATCTAATTGCCTCAGCCATCATATTTGCTCGACAAAGGCCAGATATCATTGCAGTGTAGGTGTACGTATTTGGTGCAATGCCCTTACAAGTCATCTCATGATACAACCTAAAAGCCTTATGCAACTCTCCTTCATTGCAGTATCCACTTATCAGTGATGTATAGGTTACTACAGTTGGCGTCAATCCTTTATTGAGCATTTCATCAAAAAACGACCTCGCTGCACTCACATCTCCTGAATTGCAGTGACCATTTATCATGGAATTATAGGGATAAACTGTAACTTTTAGCCCCTCCTTGATCATTTTATCAAGAAAATGAATACCAATATCCAGTTTTCCCCTTCTACAAAATGAATCAATCAAAATAGAATAAGCGACATCATTTGCACATAAACTGCTCCCTCCAATTTCCTTGAAAAGCATCTCTGCTTCATCAAATTTTTCTTCTTTACACAGAGAATTGATCAATGCATTGTATACAAATAAATTAGGCATCACCCCAACATTTCCAACCTTTCTTACCAAATGAAAAGCATCTCCAATCCGCCCCTTCCTCCTCAACCCCTCTGCTAGACCTGAAACAGCTGCCTTACTAGGCACAAAACCTAACTCAATCATCTCATTCAATATCTCAACGCCCATTTCAAACTCCTGCACTTTGCAAAGCCCAAGTATTATAGTACAATAAGTAACCATATCAGCTTTCAGCCCCTGTTGAATCAAACCATTCTTAATCTCAACAGCTTCCCAAACTCTCTGGCTCTTGCAAAGCCCGTGAATTAACACATTATACAACACTACATTCAATCAAATCCACTGGATTCCATCCATTGAATCATTTTCTTTGCCTTAACAAAATCCTTCAATTCACACAAGCTTCGAATTACAGCTGTGTGAATATAAATATCAGGCTTAACATTCCGATTTACAATCTCATCAAACAACATTAAAACCATACCAAATTGTCCGCTCCTCAACAATCTATTTAACAGGGCCCTTAAAGCCCTTATTTCAGGCATCAAACTACAATCCATCATCAGCCTGAATATCACAACACCATCTAAAGGTCTCTTATTCTGCACATAACTTTGAATCAACAAGTCGAAACCCAAACTAGAATTAAATCTACATTTCGTAAAAGAATCCCAAAAAGACTTGAAAACCTGTCTTGGGTCCAACTGACGAAGAAGCAAAGTTTGCAAAAGTGAAGAAGCAGGCCAGTATAAATTAGCATTAACCAGAGCATGGATTAAAATACAAAACGACATGGTTGAATGGTTGAAGTTCTTGTGTAAACCCAGAAAGTTAAAGAACCTCAAAGCTAACCTGGAATCATCAAGGGACTGTGTCAAAACTTCCTCAATATGGAAAGGCTTTAACTTTGTTGAAATGAACGGATCATTGAATGCAATTTTTCAATTTTGCTTTCCTTTTAGGATGCTTTTGAGAATGGCAATGAATTGGGAATCTTGGTCTTTTTTCGTCATTATCTTGAACCATGGAGGATATGTAGCTGCAAAAAGTTTTGGGTTTGACATTGAAGATCGTAATGGGTCTTGAGATGTGCCTGCGTGGACGACAGCGTTTCATTTTCGAGGATTTGATTCTGTCGAGAGAAGCAATTTCAGGTGAAACGAATGAAGGAGTGGAGTTTGATTTTAGCAGGAAAGTGCTTTCGATGAGATGAGAAAAGCTAGTGAAGCGTACTGTCCAATGGGTTGAACCGTCTCATGGCAAAATATGCTTTATGAGAAGGGGGAATTACATGGTTTGCGGGGTTTCAGGGGTTCAGTTTTCATTTTTACGGCAGTGTTTTTTTTTTTTTTGGGGAAATTATAAAACTAATTTTTTTTAAAAAAGTTAGTTTTTAAAAAAATTACAAAAAAAAAATACTACTAAAATACTTTAAAATATAATTTTTTAAAAAAATATATGGCAAAGACTTAGACATTTAAAAATACCGAGCCTATGTTTATAAAAATATCATTTTTCAATTAAAATATTATATATATATATATACACTATAAAAAATACAGAGTCTATTTTTATAAAATGTCATTTTTTAAAGTTAAATTATATATAACATATACTCACAAATATATAACATATTTAATTTTTTTAGTTAAAATATATATAACATATATTATATATATAATATATAATATTATTTTTTTACAATATATATTCACATGTATTATTATTCTTAGTTATTCACACGTAGTATATAACTATATATAAATTAATATAATTTATTAAATTTGATAGCTAAAAAATTATAAAATTATTTCTTTAAAGTATTTTAATAAATATTTGAAATGTATTATATCATAGCAATAAAAAAAATCTTAATTAATATATTTAAAAAACAAAAATAATAAAAACAAACAAAATTAAAAGACTTACAAATGAAAAACTAAAATTCAAAATAAAAAAATACAGTAAAATCAAAACAAAAAAATTTTGGCTCGATGTTTTGTTAGAGAAAGTACATTGATTCTATGTTTGGTTCATTGGTTCTAGCTAATTGATAAAAAAACAAAATTGAAAAAAAAAATAAAAGAAGCTTTCAATAGCTGATAAAAAACATGGTGGAGCAAAGAAGTTTTATTGGGCCATTAATCTTAGTGTGCAGATCCTCTATTTCTAATTCCATTATCAACTCTTTGAACTTAGGAATTAAAAGATTAGGGATGAGCAAATAAGAATTAATTCAATCGCCATTTCGACTAATATGATAGATCATATTAATTTAAATCGATTGAAAAAGATCAATTTCACTTTATATATTTGCTAGTTAAAGCTGATCGAATTCAATAAAATCGATCGAATTAGATCAAATTTGACCAGTTATTTTTAAATAAAATTTTCAACCTAACTGATAATAATCGAGCTGACTGATTTCTAAAAGCTAACCAACTCGATCAATGCCCATCCCTTAGAGATATTTGATATATAGAAACTTTCATATATTTTATGATATAAACTCCAAAATAAAATAAAATTGAAGAAGAAAAAGAAGTTTTGAGAAAAGCATTAAGTGGAAAAAAAAAAACAAACACACAATAGAAAGAAGTGAAAGAAGAAAGTGTCGTATTTTGAAAAAAATAAAAGATAAAAAAAGGTAAAAATAAAAAGTCAAAAGTTAAAAATAAACAAAATAATGGATAAAATTAAAAATTAAAATTAAAATATAGTATATGGTGTATGATGTGTCCCAATTAACCCTAATAATTATACTAGTCATATCAATAATATAGATTTGTCAATCAGCATATCATTCCACGAAGACCAAAATTTATAATTAATTATTATAATGCACTACTATTATTTGAGAAATAATATTTGAATGAATAAAATTTAATAAAAATTTAAAACTAAAATAACTTGCTGAAAATTAAATATATTTAGTAAATTAAGAATAATCATTCAATAATATATGTTAGAGTCCACAATCCCCCTAAACTTACATAGATATCAAAATTGATTAAGAAAAATTGAGAAAAAATTGACAGATCATTCTTAAGCTTAACTAACCTTATTTAGGGAGATAACTTTTTAAATTAATATCAAACTATTATTCAAATACCTTAATATTAATTTGCATACTCTGTTATTCGACTTTATTCAATATTATGAATAGATGTCACATGTTAATTTTAGATTATCTATTCGAACAAATACTCAACCAAACATATTATACAAATTCCCATATATAAATTATGCATTCAAAACCCATTGAATAAAAATTATAATTTCTTTATTCGACATATCATTAAAAAATTTAATCAACGAAACATTAACCATAAGTATTAGGAATAGGGCTGTAATCGAGCCGAGCCGAGCCGAGCTTTGCAAAGCTCAAGCTCTGTTCATTAGAAAATAGTCGAGTTCGAACTCGAATCGAGCCCGAGCCGAGCCCGAGCTTGTATCGAGCCAGCTCATATATTATGTATCCCGAGCTTAAACTCGAGCTTGATTTAAATAAATTTAACGAGCTCAATAAACTTATTTTAATTTTTATTTTTCATTCATTTTTTCTAAATTTTCATAAAAGATATACTAACATTTATATTTTTATGAAAGATGAATAATATAATTATATATTAACAAAAATAAAATATTATATTACTATAATTTTATATTTTACTATAAATTACTAAACTATTTTATATTGTCTATTATTTAATTTATTTATCACATATACCATATATTAATAAATTATATAAATTATGTTAGTTAAAAAATTAATATATTCACATACATAGTTTAATATATATAAATTAAATTATATATATTTTTAATCAAATACACTAAATGAGCTAGCTCACGAGCTTAACTCAAGAGCTTTTTAAATGAGCTAGCTCGCGAGCTAACGAGCCGAGTATTTCATAGCTTGAGTTTGGCTCATTTAACAAATGAGCAGTTCGAGCTCGAGCCTGAACGAGCTTTTACCGAGCCGAGACCCAAGCCGAGCTCGAGTAGCTTGGCTCATTTACAGCCCTAATTAGGAATAAGAAATTTGCATAAATCAACTCAAATTCAATTAACCCAAATCAATATCCATCAAAACTTAGGGTTCATGTTTCACCTAACAAAAATAAATCTACTTCATAATTAAATATAAGAATCAAAAATTGAAATTAAAAATAAACATGATGAGAATAAATGAACTCTTAATAATTGTCTTTGGATTGAGATTGAACCTCTCCTCCAATGAAGATTTTATCTTCATAAAGAAAGAATAAGAAGAACTCTACCCCAAAAGCGTAAATAATAACTTTTTCTTCCCAAATTTACATAAAAACCAAAAGTCCCTAATAAAAATGTGTTTTTATACTTTTATCCTCTTATCTTTCCTACTTTCTATAGGTTACAATCATAAAACGTCATATTTTTAAGAGTTATAAATAAAATAGGAAAGCAAATAAAAAAAATTCTAATGAATTAAGGAAAATATAAAAAGTATACTGGAAATTTGTGCATGAGCAATTCCATGGCCATGTATATGCTCATGTGCCTTTATGCACATCAAAATTTTGCATGTAAAAAACTCCGGCGGCAACATGCATGAGTAACTGCATATCCATGTGTAACTCTGTTCGTTTTGTGCTTTCACTAAATTTTTATTGTATTTTTAAAATTCACTTACAAAAATACAAAATAAGACTAAATAACTAAAATTAAATAAAAAATAAGACAAAAATAAAAAATACAAATATGCATTTACCAGTGTAATTTCTTAAAAAAAAAACACGTAGGCCCGTGCTTTTATTTTTCATTTTAAGTTTTTGACATTATTTTTTATTTGTTTGCTTTATTTTTTATTCATAAATAATTTTTTATATCTTATTTTTATAAATAACATATACATAATGTTTATCAAATATCTATAATAACTAGAGGTGTTCATGCTACCCACTAGCCCAAAAAATTTGGCTTGGCTGGAGGGATTTGGGCAAGGTTGGACAGGCCTGAACCTCCCTAGGGCTAGGTAGCGGGCTTCAATAAATTTTTTTTGGCAAGCCTGGCCCAAAGTTTTATATTATTTTTTATTTTTATATAATTTAATCATTTATTAATAAAATTACAAAACCTAAAAACCTAAAGATGAAAACTCACTTGTCCCTCTGTGGTCTCTGCTCTCTACCTCTCTACTCTACACTGTCCATTTTAGCCTTTCCATTCCTTATGGTTTTGGCAAAACTGCTTTGCAACACTGATAGAAATAGAATACATAAGATTCAATTCAAAAGTCACCCATTCACTCACACACATCCCTCACCACTCACTGCATTGCAATTTTTTTTTTTTAGTTTTCCATGCATTCTTAAAAAAATTATTTTGATTTTAGAAAAAAACTAATTTTATATTATAACATAATTTTTTATGAACATGTATATTATTTCTTATTTACTATTATTATACAAAATTCTTTGGGATTCATTTTTGAAGAATTTTTTAAGAAAAAAAAAGTCATTAAAAAGCAATTTTATATGTAATTATTTTTAAAATAATTTCAAAAAAAATTACAACTTACCCTCCAAGATCGCCCGATCTGGCCCAGCCTAAGCAAACCTGGGCCAGGCGATGGGCTTTACAAGCTAGCCCGAGCGCATTTTGGGCTAGGTTGTTGGCCGAGGACACCCCTAATAATATTTATACAATATTTATTCAATATTTACCAAATTACATAGAATATTTACCAAATATCTACATAATTTATTTAATATTTTTTTAACTTTTTTTTAATTTTATATATACACAATATATACATAATATTTATATAACATATGCACAATATTCATAGCAAATACATAACATATATATAGTATCTATTAAACATATACATAGCATACACATAATATCTATGAAACAACTACACAATGAAATTAATATTTTTTAACTCTATTTTTATGTCCATAGTTTGTAAAATTAGTTTAAAAATAAATTTAATGATTTTCTTAATATATTTTTTATATATTATGCTTTTTTAATTATTTTGTGAGTATTATTTTTTATTTATAATTAAAATTAAATTTTTTCTTTATAAAATTAATGCATTTTATATGTTGAAAATATAATTAAAATATTAATTTTTATTATTTAATTGAAAAACTTTTATTTAATAGTAAAGTTTGAAAAAAATAAAAATTGAAGTAAAATATCATATGTAGTGAGAGATGATCTATTTTTTTTAGAAAAATTATTGTTTTAGTAAAAAGTGATGTATTTTTTAAAATTTAATCAAACTTTTTATTTCTAAAAATATAAATTTTTTTTTGTAGTATTTGTGTAATTTTTTTTAGGTAGTTTTGTAAAAGCACCTTATGATAATAAAATTACGATATTTTTTTTTTCAAATCTTAAGAAATAAAAATTTAAAAAAAAACTCTTTTTTTTAGAGAAATGCTCTTTTTTTAATTTTCAATTTTAAATAATATACATTTAATGCATTAAAAGTATATCTCATTTCTAAAAATATACATTTAGATAGTATTTGATTTGGAGTGAGAATCATAATAGAAATAAATTATTCTCATTCATATTATTTGGTTGAATATAGGATAACGAGAATCTGATTACCTCAAGAATTGAAATGAGTCATTCCCTACCATTGTTTCCGTTAATCAACTCTAATTACTAATTGGAAAAAAAATAAAAAACACTTCTTCATGCGAAGAAAATAAAATAAACAAAATCAAATTAATTCTTTACATCAATTCTGTTTATCTATATAAAAAAGTATACATTTATTTTTTTATTATTTATATTTTTTTCTTATGTATATTTTCTATTGCATTATTTATATTTTTTATTATATGCATTTTTTCTCTTATATTGTTTATATTTTTCTTATATTATTTATATTCATGTGTATTTTTGTGTTTTTTTATTACTTATGTTTTTTTTTTCATATTTTCAATTTCAGTTTTTTATATTAGGAAAACTTAAATAAGTTGAAAGAATATACAATTTAATTATTTAATATGATATTTTTGATTTATTAAAATAAGAATACTTCTCACCAGATATATATTCGTGTGTGTGTATGTATATATATATATTAAAGATTATTATTAATTCAAATTTCGGTCTTATTATAATTCAAATAGCTTAAAAGGAAATACAAGAAAAGATAATGGTTTTATAATTAGAAAGATAATCCAACTAAAATAATTTAGATTATTTTGTGTTATAAAATCCAATTTGCTATAAGTTCAGTGTATCATATATTTACTTGAAGTACTAAAATTATTATCTAATTACTATGTCCTATAAAATTTGATCATTCAAATAGTGACCAAATTTATGTCATATCAAAAAACATAGTAGATATATATAAAAAGTATAAGGTGCTTTATTTTAAAAATAAAAAAATAACATATAATGTAATTTTTCCTAAAATATGTCGATATGTCAAATCTTATAGCCATATGAGAATAAATGATTTTTTTTTTTTTTGAGAATTCACTTTAAGTGAATCTATTTGCAAATTCATTTTTATATTTAGCATATATTTTTTTTTTATTTTCCATGGCATTGTTAATGTAAAAAAATCATTGAAAAAGGTGACACCTAGTAAAAAATAATTAAATCTCATATTTATAATCAACATTTCATTTATAAAAATATGATTAAAAAATAATTGAGGGAGAAAGAAGTAAAACAAATAAATGGAGATGAAAAGAGAGCATGATAGGAGAGAGTGATAAAGAATAAAATATGAGAAGAGATTAGGGTTGTACATGGGTCTGGTTTGATCGGATTTAGAGTATTTTTCAAATTAATCGAACCCATTTTATTAGGGGAAAGAGAGAATTAAGCTCGACCGAATTTTAATATTTTCCGATCGACCCGTACTCACAATAATGTGGTCGTATGTAGAAGCAAATTGGAAAAAAAAAAAAGAGAGAGAGAGAGAGCTTAAATTGAAACCTAAAAAATAAGAAACCTAATAGAAAATCCTAACAATAAAAAAACTTAATCAAAAATTTATATAATAAATAAAAAATTCAATCATAATCCAAATCAAATATTAATACAAAACATAATAACAAAAATAAAAAATTAAAATCATAGCTTGAATATCTTTTAAACAAAAAAAAAATCTTAGACAAAATAATAAAACAAAGAACTTTTTATCTTTATTAATCAAAATTTTTTTAACCAAAAATTATAAACAAAACAAAAAAAAGAGAAATTCCTAAGTTAAGAACTCAAATCATTCAATAGAAACGCTCATTTTCTAAACCTTAGGAATATTGGACATGCAACATACCAAAGATGTGGAAACTTCACTCTCATTTCTTTCCCTTTCTATGAAGAAAAGCAGCAAAAACAAAGGCACTAGAGAGAACTATTTTTGAGATTAATCCACTTTGAAATGCAGCTACCAAGTAATAAGAGAAGAAATTGATTGAATGATGCCGATGGAAAAAAAAAATTTGAGAGACAGAGAGTGTGTGTTGAAAGAGATGAGAGAGAGAGAGAGAAATCTAAGATGAAAATAGTGTCATTTCATATGTGTAAATGTAGTATTTAATGATCAATCTATTTCGATTAGAGCGAAAATTTAATGTCTCATCCGACAGATTGATAATAATTCAAAATTTTTAGAAAAAATAATCAGCTATCGCCCAATAATACAAAGTGGATTGACCAAACCCGCTAAAAATACCGTTTATCATTTATATTAGACTAATATAAATGATAAACGGTATTTTTATTTATAATATTTATATTGTTAATTTTATAAATTTTATTTGAAAATTTTTATTGTAGTAGATTCATTTGAATTATATTTAACTTTATATAGCAAAAATGCTTGCTAATATTTTAAATATATAAAATTAAAAATAAATTTTACAAAAATTATGTGAAATTCATTTCTTTAAACTAGTGATACTTAAGAACAAACCTCTGAAAGCCTTGAATTTGTATTTTTAGAATTTGTCACTACTTTACTAAAATAAAATTAACCTTAATATGGCTTTTCCTATTCTCATTTTAAAGTTAATCATTTTAATTTACATATCATTATTAGCGAGAAGAGATTAAAATATTTTAATCGCCTAATTAGATATAAAATTTTAGAAATCAAAATATAATATAATAATCTAAGACATCAATAATTAAAATACAATAAAAAATTGTATAAATTTATAATTAATGATCATCATGTTAAAATCGTAAATAAAATATTAATGGATCATTACTTTAATGTTATTAAAATCATTTTAGAAGTTAAATATTTTGAATTCAATTTTTAATTAGAGTGAAATTTATAAAAAATTATTAAAAATTTATAATATGATGTACTTATAAATCATAATTAATAATAATCTAATTATTTAATTATAATTAAATTAAAAATAAAATATAGTTATTTGAATTCGTTATAAATTTCTAAGTATTAAATTTTGTTTGATTATAATATACTAATGTTAATTAAAAGGTCAATTCAACTCAATTGACTCAGTGCAAAAATCTTTGCAGCCCAACAATCTTAAATTTGTCTGGGATTTCATAAAAAAATACTTAATAAAATAAAACTGTTTAAAAAATATTTTATTTTAAAATTATCACTTTTTAATTTTTAATTTTAAAAGTATTTCTTTTAAATATATAAATACAATATATATTTAATATAAAATAAAATATATATATATATTTTTCCGTATTGTGAAGTTTGTCTTTGACCTTTCTAGGATTCCTATAGAGTGTCAGCCGCATCTTCCTAGTTAGAGCTTAGGTCTTCGTCTCGTTTTCGCTGGTAAGGTTGAGCGAGGCTGAAGATTTGTGCTTGTTTGATCTGGTATGGCTCACAAGTTGGAAGGGTTATGGAAAAACTTTTCCCTAACAGAGAACAAAGAGAAAGAGGTGGAGTTTGAAAAGGAGGTTTCAAATGATGGGTCTGACAGATTCGAGTTGTGTTTGGTTGGGCGAGTAATCTCCAATAAACCGATTAATCTGAAGGCTATCTCCAATGCATTTCATGGGGCATGGAGACTGAATAAGGGTTTCTCCCTCAACGACACAGGGAATGGTGTTTTTATCTGTCAATTTCAATCACTAAAGGACAAAGAGCGTGTTCTACGGGATGGTCGCTGGCACTTCGATAGGCAGCTGGTCATTCTGGTTGAGATTACGGGGCGTGAACAGATTTCAGGTATGAGTCTTGTACACTGCTCCTTCTGGGTTTGTATGTGCAATTTGCCCCTTAATAGGAGGGACACTAAATCTATACTTCTGATTGCTGGAAAAATTGGGAGAGTTCTAAACTTAAAGGAAGAGGATGTTGATTCTTTTTGGAGATTCATTAGGGCCCAGGTGATGATTGACATACGTGAACCCTTAGTGCAAGGAATGATTGTGAGAAACAAAGGTGAGCAGATCTGGGTCTATTTTAGATATGAAAAATACCCAAGTTATGCTACTGGTGTGGTAAAATCGATCATAATGAGGATGGCTATGGGGATAAACCTGATGACATTGGAATTGTGGATTGGCCCTGTGGTCCTGCATTGCGAGCTACTCCTATTCGGCATAAAAACTATATGTAGGCATGGTCTCAAAGGCCCTCTCAAGCAACTTCAAAGCCCAATAAGTCTATAGATGCTAGTAGCTCCACTAATAGCCAAGCACACAGTAAACTAGATCTAAGTTCAAACTCATCGCAATCCCTAGCTAGAGAATCTGAGGCTGAGGATGTGTTCTATCAGAGTGACTATATGGTCTGTATGAATAAGGATGGCAGAGAGGATAGGGGTACTTATGAAGGAAAAGGATTTGGGGATAGGAGCAAGGGTCGGAAGGATTATAGAGAGGTTGGTGCTCGGTGAGGGGAAAGGTAAAGAAGTCCTAACAGGAGAGACTCAGGGGTTGGGCAAGGTTTTCTCTTTCACAAATCTCCCAAAGGAGAAGAAGACAGCTGGTTTTAGAAGAAAGCTAAATAGTAGAACAAAACTTAGTTTCACACCAAGACAGTAGCCTAATTTGCTTCAAGATGTGAGTTTAATTTCGGTGCCAGTTTTGCAGACGAATGCTCTCCCGATGGAAATGCCTTTTGAGGTTGGGGAAGTAGAAAGGAAAATGAAGGCTAGAACTGAGTTAATGAAGTGTGATAAGGAGTGTAGGGGTGAAGGATAGGATAAACGAATTCACATTT
This sequence comes from Garcia nutans, assembly GCA_947685225.1. Taxonomy (NCBI): domain Eukaryota; kingdom Viridiplantae; phylum Streptophyta; class Magnoliopsida; order Malpighiales; family Euphorbiaceae; genus Garcia; species Garcia nutans. Next base: position 52,153,216 of record CANTUV010000037.1, on the reverse strand, counting down.
TGACATCTATAGATTGTCCTACTATACCAGAGGTGGAGGCTGCTGTTCAACCCTGCCTATTGCAATGAAAACACTTAGTTGGAATGTCTAGGGATTGGGCAATCCTTGAACATTAAGAGCTCTAAAAAAATATTATTAGAGCTAACTGCCCTGACATCTTTTTCCTAATGGAAACCAGGTTGAACAGACAAGAGATGGAAGGTGTCAAATTTTCTTTTGATTCTTTTAATTTTCTTATTGTGGATGCTACTAGTAGATTTGGTGGGTTAGTGTTGGAATGGAAGAAACACATTGTTCTTGTAATTTTAAGGTTTTCCCTACACTGCATCGATTTTGTTGTGAAAGATGATATGGGTGTTAAGAAATGGAGAGGATCACGGGTATATGGATGGTCCCAAAATCACCTCAAGCACTCTACATGGGATTTGCTAGCACACTTAGGGTCCCTAAACTCTCTCCCTTGGCTATGCTTCGGGGATTTTAATGAGATTCTTTCCAATTCTGAGAAACAAGGTGGATCATGGAGGAGTGAATCACAACTTGAGGGATTCCACAGTTGCATTGATATGTGTGGGCTTAGCGATATGGGGTTTTCTGGTCCAAAATTCACTTGGGATAATGGGAGACAAGGGGAGGATAAAATTAGAGAGACATTAGATCCTTTCCTTTGCAACTTGAATTGGGAATTGTTATTTCCAAATGCTCATGTCTACCACTTAACATGAATCTCTTTAGATCATTTTCCAATACTGATGACCGGTGATGATATGCTGAGAGGCTATCACAAGAGGAAACAAATCTTTAGGTTTGAGGCTATGTGGACCCGTGATGCTATGTGTGAAAAAGTGGTGAAAATAGCCTGGGGTATGGGGGATGGCAGACTATCTATTTTAGACCAAATTGGCTGTTGTGCAAAACGGTTAACATCTTGGAATAAGGTTTTTTCGGCAATGTGGGCTATCTGATTAAACAAAAATGTCAACTTGTGGAGGAATTGGAACAGGGACATAAATGTGCTGATAATGATGAGCATATTCGAACCATTAATGTAGAAATACATGAATTATTATGTAGAGAAGAAATATGTTGGATGCAACGATTTGGAGCTTTATGGTTAAAGGAGGGAGATAGAAATACCAAATTTTTCATGTGAAAGCATTCGTACTTAAGAAAAGGAATGTTATAAGCAAACTTAAAGACGAAGAGGGGTTGTAGAAAGAAAGGGATGAGGCGCTTGAAAAACTTATAGTAGAGCACTATGGAAAGTTATTCTCTAGCACAAACCCAAGGCCCTCTGATGATATCTTCTAGGCGGTTGATAGGTGTCTGCCTCCTAAGTAGGTGTCTGCCTCCTGAGTCGATCCAACTTTTGTCTGCTCCATTCACTAAGGATGAGCTCCTTTAAGCCCTAACACAAATGCACCCAACCAAAGCCCCAGGTCCCGTTGGTATGTCTCCGATATTTTATCAGTCTTTTTTGGCATATTTTAAAAAATGATGTATGCAACTTTGTCCTTAAATTTTTAGAGTCAGCTTCTATGCTTAATTATACATGGATTACTTTGATCTTAAAATGCAAAATCCCTGAGAGTCTAAAAGATCTCCGTCCTATTAGCTAGTGCAATATATTGTATACCCTTATTTCAAAAATTCTTGCCAGTAGGTTGAAAGTTGTCCTCTCAAATGTCATCTGTGAGTACCAAAATGTGTTTGTCCCTAGTCGATTAATAACTAACAATGCTCTTATTGCATTTGAAATAATTCATTATATGAAAAACATGTTAAAGGGTAAAAAAAGTTATTGTGCCCTTAAATTGGACATGAGTAAAACATGTGATAGAGTTGAATGGTTTTTTCTAGAAAGTATGTTGCTTAGAATGAATTTTTCATCTCATTTTGTTACTCTGATCATGTCTTGTGTTCGATCTGTTTCCTTTTCCTTCTTAATTAATGGGCAAGTTAAAGGTTTTCTTAAGCCGAGCAGAGGTCTCCGTCATGGTGATGCTCTATTGCCCTACTTGTTTTTAATTTATGCAGAAGGTCTCTCCGCATTGATTAGGAAATCAGAAATGGAGCACAAGGTTCATGGTATCAGAGCTAGTAGAGCATGTCCACTAATAACTCATATGTTCTTCGCGAATGATAGCATATTATTTGCAAGAGCTTCAGTACTAGAATGTCATAAGCTGAAGGAAATTATTATGGAGTACTAACGGGCTTCAGGACAATGGGTGAACTTTGATAAATCTGAGATCTCCGTTAGCGCAAATGTCCCTATCGACAGACATAATCGACTTCAGCAAATCTTTGATGTAAAGGCAGTGGGTCAGTGCACAAAATACCTAGGGTTCCCAACCATTATAGTTTGATTTAAGAAAGTGGTGTTTGCTTTCCTAAAGGAAAGACTATGGAAGAAACTCAAAGGATGGAAAAAAAAATGTCTCTCCTTTGCTGCCAAAGAGATTTTAGTGAAAGCAGTGGCCCAAGCCACCCCAATTACATTATGAGTTGTTTGGCATTATTGGCTACCTTCTGTGCCTATCCAAAACGGTTGGTTTGCAGATTTTGGTGGGGTAATCAGTCCATTGATAGGAAGATTCATTGGATCTCGTGAGAGAAAATGTGTTTGCCAAAGGCTATTGAGGGCATGGGCTTTCAAAATTTCCAATCTTTCAACAAAGTGTTGTTGGCTAAACAAGCGTGGAGATTTCTTTTTAATCCCAATTCTCCCTCTTTAAATCAAATTATTTCCCAAGAAAAGGTCTCCTAAATGCCTCGACTGGCTTCAAGCCTAGCTATGTATGGCGAAGCATCATGGGTTCGGTGGACATGCTTAAATCTAGCTTATGTTGGAGGATTGGAAATGGTATGTCTGTGAGGATTTGGGAGGATAACTGGATCACAAGACTAAATACAATGAAACCTTTGGCTCGAAACAACATCCCCCCTACACAGTTTGTTAATAGCTTAATTAATAAAGACATAAGACGCTGGGATTCTAATTTGGTGAGAAGCTCTTTCCTCCCATTTGAAGCTGAAGCTATTTGCAGATACTGATCAACTTTCGACTCCCAATTGACCAACTTTTCTGGGCACATTCAAAAAATAGACAATTTTCAGTCAAATCCGGTTATCATTTTGAAGAGCAACGGCGCTGTTCACATTTTGGGGCTGCTTCAACGTCTTTAGCCAATGCCCAAGGATGGAAATGGGTATGGCACCTTCAAGTGCCCCCAAGGCCAGACACTTTACTTGGAGACTACTGAGAAACAACCTCCCTTGTGCGACTGTGTTGCGTTATTAAAGGAATTCCAAATGAAGTAAAGTGTGAAAAATGCGGGTATTACGATAAAACTCTTTTACATGTGTTTAGAGATTGCCCTTGGATTAAAGAATTGTGGCGACTCATCCCCGTCTCATGGAGAGTTGATAAACTGGTTGCAACTGATGTCTTTGACTGGATACAGCTGATGGCTCTAAGACTTTGCCAAGATGATTTTTGTCTGGTGCTAACCCTGTTATGGTTGGTTTGGTTTGATCGTAACCAAGTGTTGCATGGAAATAATGGAAAACCAGTGTGTAAATTAATTGAAAATGCCAGCCACATGGTAGAAGGAGTTAAGCGATCTGTATCATCACTATCCCAGCCAGCGAGTCTAGGTAATACAGGATGGATTCGGCCATCGGTGGATCGCTTTAAGGATGAACGTTGATGCAACTTATGGTGGAGGGGGTGCTAGTTGTGGTATGGTGGTGTGAAACCACCATGGTCGCATTGTCTTATCTGCAAGGAGGAAATATGAGTGTTGTGCATCGACTGAATAGGCAGAATTACAAGCGGTTCTCATTGGTTTAAAAATTGCATTAAATTATGGCTTCCAACAATTGGAGGTTGAATTTGATGCCCTTATAGTCATTAACAGGATCCAATCGACAGAAATTGGATTGGATTCTTTTAGCTTATCGATAGAGGTTATTCTTAGTATTACTTGTTGTTATTTTGTTTCTTTTAATTATATTTCCAGGTCTGCCAATTCGCTTGCTCATAGAGTAGCATCTCAGGCAATGGCTATTACTGGTGTATTGAGGGAGGATGTCCCCTTGCATCTCTACTCATCGCGGCGGCAAATGATTGTACTGGTTTGGATCTCTTTTTAATGAAAGTGCATTGTTCTTAAAAAAAATGAAACAAAAAATATATTAAAATAATAAAATATTTTAAAAATAAAAAGGTGATAAATAACAGTATAGTTTTTCTAATTTAATTCGGTAAAAAGCAGTTCAGTGCGCCAGATCAATGATCTAAACTTTAGAAAATTGACTAATAGTATTCGACCACGTGGCTATCCACTTGCAAACAAACCATTCCTCCCGCATCTCTTCAAGCCGTCGATCAGGATTCTAAATCAACGGACAATACGTTCAATGTAATCAATCCATGTCTTTCCCTATCCTCCAATCACATCACACTTTTCTCCCCTATAAATAATAAATCGACAACTCTTTCTAACCCATCGTCCTCTCTTCGCTGCAAAAAAGAAATCAAAACAAAAACAAAACCCTCAATTTCACACTCTGTTCAATGGCGCCAAAGGCAGAGAAGAAGCCAGCCGAGAAGAAACCGGCAGGGGAGAAGCCGGCAGAAGAGAAAAAGACAGTAGCCGAGAAAGCTCCGGCAGAGAAGAAGCCAAAGGCCGGCAAGAAGCTGCCGAAGGAAGGCGGTGCAGCGGCTGGAGACAAGAAGAAGAAGCGTGCAAAGAAAAGTATAGAAACGTACAAGATCTACATCTTCAAGGTGTTGAAGCAAGTCCATCCTGACATTGGAATCTCTAGCAAGGCCATGGGTATAATGAACTCCTTTATCAACGATATTTTTGAGAAGCTTGCACAGGAATCTTCGAGACTTGCAAGGTATAACAAGAAACCAACTATCACTTCTAGGGAGATCCAGACTGCTGTGAAATTGGTGCTTCCTGGAGAGTTGGCTAAGCATGCTGTTTCTGAGGGTACCAAGGCTGTGACTAAGTTTACTAGTTCTTGAATTAGTGTTTAAATTGGTTAAATTAGGATGTTTATCTTTGGTTTAGAATCTGTTTTAATGTTCTCCTTTTTTATTGTGAATTGTGATATTGTAATTATTCACAAGTTATATGAAATCTAGTATGAAATGCAGTGACAGTGCATTTCCTTTTTAAAAATTTTCTAATTGGTTCTTCTCTTTCGTTTTCATATTTAATTTTGGCTAGAGTTGATCTTATTTGATATATAAACTGAAAAAACTGGTGTTCAAATATGTCAAGAAATCAAAATCTGACATTCTGTTAGTTTGAATTTAATTGTTGATATTGTAGTTGTTTATTTTGTTCAGGTTAGGATCTTCCTTATTGTGTTGCTTGGGAACTGAAAGCAACTGGCAGTTTCTTAGTAGTAGTTACGATTACTTAAAACCAACGCGTCTTTCAAGGTCTTCGTTATTTAATTAGACCTTGATTGAGTCACTGAACTGCTCCATTTTATTTTGGATTTATGGAGGCGAGTTTTTGGTAAGTTTTTTGCTGAAAGCATCTGCTTTACTAATATATCTACTTGAAGTTCAATATGTTTCAGGCGAATGCGTGAATTGCCTTTAGAGCATTATGGGCAGAATTTCATCATCCATAGAAATGCACAAAGCCTGAGGTATGATTCCAACCTTCCCAATTATTTGTTTATGATCTTGATCTCTGGCTTGCTATGTTGTCCTATTATCAATTAATTCATGACAGCAGTTCGTTCACAAAGCAAGAACATTTGTGGGTCTATTTTTCTACTTTTCCATTGTGAGGATTAATGGGATTTACCATATTCCTTTCTTTTTGATATGTTTTAGATGGAAGCAGTTCCATTTGGATAGTACTGCATATTTGACATCATTTTTGTCTTTTAAAATTAAATCACATTTAAAAACTCCTTCAATCTACAATTTGCAAATTTTGGGGTGATTTAGCTTGATTAGGATCCAATATGGGCTTGTTTATCTTTTGACCCTCAAATTAACTTGGTGTTTTGTTGCTATTGCACATATCAATTTGCTGTTTGCTTGTATGGAGAATAGTTTATACGACCGGTGGTTGAAATATTGCAAGAGTTATTTATGATATTGTTATTGACTTTTCTCATTATCATCAATCATTTTGATTGTTTTATTCGTGCTTAATTTTTCTCCCAACATATGTTAAATCAACTTGGGCAGATACAAATTTGTCCTTGCATTTGCCTTTTTTAATAATTTTCATGGTATATTTCTTCTTTAGATTTCTTGTTCAGAACTTCTCTACAGCCGCATTCCTCTCTCAAATGACTTTTAGGTCTTCCTGGTAGCACTGCCCATTTGTTGTAATATTGTTATTAACCATTATGTTTTGGCATATAACTAAAATCCATGACAACTATTTAGTTTAGTTGTAAACTATATGCTGCCCGAAGTCTCCTCTTATCAATTAATTCAGGAGCAGCAGTTTAACTCCCAACTACAACTTTTGGGAATGTGGTTCTATTTTAGACATTGTTTTAGTGATAGATATATGTTCTCACGTGATCCTTTGTTTTTTATATGGACTGAGTGGAAACATTTTCTTCTGCTATAACAGTTATGTGAATTTGAGCTCATTTATATTTAGTATTAAATTTGTAGTTATCGATTAATGATTATACATCTTGCCAATTTTATAATGTTCAAACATATTCGAGAATTTTTTTTTTGTGCTATATTAGCTAAATTTGTAGTTTGTTTTGAATTATATTCCTTCTTAATTGTTGTAAAAAGTTATTTTCTCCGAATGTATGTTAAATCTGCTTGTAAATGATACAAGTTGCTCCTTTTGCTTCTGTTTTTAATTATGTATGTTGCCATTGTTGTGTGTTGCTTGCTCAGAATTCTCAACAGTTGCACTATAATTTTTTACATTCCTCTCTCAATCTATTTCAAATATTCTTTTTTTTTTCTTAACAAAAATAAAAAGATTATTTAATGTCAAAAAATTTGCTTGCACTGCTGGGCTTTTCTAATTTCTAATGTTGTTTTCTCGTGTGTTTCTTTGATACTTCCATTTGTTCCCATATATGGTATGGATGCATAATCGTAAGTGGGAATATTCTTAATTTTTTTCTAGTAACAAACCAACTGACGTTCAAATTGGGTATTTGGCTATTATTTCTCCCAAAGAACTGGAATTTGTAACCCTGATTTTTTCTTAAATTACTAGTCCAAATGCTATGTTTTACGAATTTATCTTGACAGATACTGTAAGGACAGAGCAGATGAACAAAACTTAAGCATGATTTAACCACTCCGCTTCCCAAGCAGCAGCAGTTGATAATAAAGAAGCATTATGTGATACCGATATCGAAAGAAAGCTTCTTGTTTTAACCTCTTTTCTGCATTGCATAAGCGAATGTTTCTACCTTTCAGCAACCGAAAAGGGCCAAGCAAATACAAAAAATGAAAACAAATAATACAAATTATTATAACAAATATACAAATTAATATAAGCTAAAGAAGACTCCTCCATTCTACTCGTTGGATGAGAGCACCTCCACAATGTCGTTATGGGCCTGATAGCCAATCACAAAAACTAACAATTCTAGAAAATTCAGACAGAACAAAACATAATGCTGTTCTAGTCAAATGCACAAAAACAAGTTTTAATACAATATGGGCGGTGATATATCAGGATGTTCAGCAAAGCAAACATGCCATTACGCCAAACGAGACCATTGATACAATTCGTCACTGTCCGTCTTCAAGTTTGGTATTTTATTTCTGATTGTATTGCAGACTTCTTTTAAATGAAAGTGGCGTTTACTCTAGAAAAATTAAATGCGAAATACCCCAAAAATCAATAGTTATTTATGCTTCCACTTGAAAACAACCTTGAGCATAATATCTGAAGCGTACAATTCCTTTTCTTAAACTTATAAATTCCCAAGCAATTTGTTTCACCTCCTTTAGGAGAATTAACACAATTTTTAAATCTTTTACCGAAGTGCATACAAGTAGCAATTAAGTTTACAAGTCCCATATAATATTGCAAAGAATCGGTTTACTACATAGCTAGGATGAAATATTCCATTACCAGAAAGCAAAGAGATAGAAAATGCCTGGAAAAAGAATAGTGGGAATATAAACAAACTTGCTAGCAATCGAAAAGATGAGGATAACTTTAAACAAAGTGGCATCATACAACCACCATTCACAGAGATTATAAACGCTAAAAGACTACAAAACAAAAGAAAAAGAACAGAAACAAATAGTTTCGTCCATTAATCTAAAATATCAATTTTAAACAAATAGTTACATCCATTAATCTTAAATATCAATTTTACCATTGTATCACAAAGATCAAGGGACTACACAATGTTTGGCATTCATTAAGTTACCCTACACATCATCAAAATATCCAGACCCTAAAATTACATTCAGACAACAGAAGAAAACAATAGCTAAACTGGCTATTTGAATGAAATTAAGCTTTCTTTGGAGACTTGGTGGCCTTAGAAGGAGACTTGGATTCCTTGGTGGCTTTCTCCGTCTTTTTGGGCAAGAGAACAGGGTTAATATTGGGAAGAACACCTCCATGAGCAATGGTTACACCTGCCAGCAACTTTCCAAGCTCTTCATCATTTCTCACTGCAAGCAATACATGCCTTGGTATTATCCTATTCTTCTTATTGTCTCTAGCTGCATTGCCAGCCAACTCAAGAACCTACATATCCAAGTCCAAATAAATAAATTTCAATTTCATTTGCAAGATAAACATCAAGGAGTTGAAGAATACAAAAATTAGGGCTTCATTTATTTGGTATATGGGGATGGCAAAATAAATTCTTTTATCCTTTTTCCAGCACCCATTCTTACATTTATGACCAAAAATTAGCAAGATCCCCAAAATTCAAGAATGTTTGTGATATATCAAACAGAACCCATTTTGAAAATCTAAAAAGTATGTATAAATCACAGATCTAAGAACAACACCAAATACAGAAAACCCAAAACAAGAAACAGATATAGAACTTACTTCAGCAGCTAGATACTCGAGCACAGCAGCCAAGTAAACAGGAGCACCAGAACCGACCCGCTGAGCGTACCTTCCTTTCTTCAAAAACCGTCCAATTCTACCAACGGGAAACTGCAAACCGGCTTTGACAGACCTAGAAGTGGGCTTCTTTTTCGGACCTCCACCTTTCCTCCCACCAGCTCCCTTTTTCAATTTAGCTCCACTCTCCATCTCCACAAACAGATCCGACCCGTTTATACAAACCCGAATAAAGACCCGCAAATTTGTGCGTATGAATTATAGAGAGAAATGGTTATGGATGGTGTGCAGCTATATGGCATGGTGTTGTGCACGCTTTTATAGGAAGGTGTCTGGATGTAAGCGTGCGATAGGAGAGTGGAATAAGAGAGACCGTTAGATTAGGGGTCCGACAGACGGTTGTGGATTGTTTAGAGTGCGATCCGCGTGATTTGAAATGGATCAATAGGAAGCTAGAGTTTTTATTTTCCCAATTTTCTCGTTAGGAAAACTTTTTAGCGCCATTCTAAAATGTTTTCGTTTTCCCGCTGGAATTTTCAAATCAACTTAGCATATTTTGGGTTGATAAAATTTTGGGTTGATTTTTGTTATATTTAATTTAGTACATATAATTTCTTTTCTATTGTTTTAAAATAATGATGTATGCATTATAAAAAAATAAAATAAAGATAAATAATGTAAATACTATTTTATAACTTAAAATTATTAGTGAAATTATCTTAATTTTTACTATAATAGTCTATATTTTTTTTGTAACGAGAAACTCCTACTTGTTTAGACATCAACCATATTTCCTTTGGAACGGACATCAATAATCAAGTCGAGTAAAATTTGATAAGGCTAGCCCAATAATTTACCGTCAAGGCCTTCTATTTAAATTCGGGTCTCACTTAAGCGGCTATTATTAATATGAAGACATTCTAAAAATATGCTAATATTTAAAATTTTTTAATTTCATAGATAAAACATTTTTATTTGAAAATTAGATTAATAATTTGATAACTTTAATTATATTTAATCAAATGGATTAGTGTTGTCATAAGCTATTCAATAACCCTTGGCCAAAAGCAAATTTGAAATAAAAATTACAACTTAATAATCCATGAGATAATCAACTAGTTATATTTATTCCATTTTTAGATGTTTGATTGATCACATTGAATTTTGTATATTCGGCTTCGTCCTTATTTTACATATGAAATTAAATTTGCTAATACATTATAATAAGTTTTATTTTTTAAGAAAAAATAAAATACAGAGAATGAAAAATCATTATTTCTTTTTCAAATATAACTTTAATATCTGCGATTGCAATTAACGAATTCAATACCCTAAACATAATTTTATGACTTAAATACTATTAAGATAATTTAAGCTTGAATTTTAAGTTGATATTTTCTCTTCCAAATTGATGTGAATATCTATATACTAAAGATATGAATATATTGTACTTTTCGAATATGTTTTAAATAAGCCCCTCAATTACAACGTGTATCTCAATTAAGATTTCAATTTTTTTTTACTTACCTTTTATTTATTTATTTTTTAAATGAACCAAATAGGCAAATCTTAAACAACAAAACCTAAAACTAAAGTCAAATCTTAGTTATCTTCTATTTCACTCTTTAATATCTATTGTTGCAATGATAAATTTTCTTAATAAAGGAAACTCCTAAAATTTTATTTTTATGAACCTTAAACATCGATTCACAATCCAAGAAGACTTCTTAGAGAGATTTAAATGAAATTGCAAATAGTTTTATAATTTACTGCTTCTATTTTCAATGGATGGATATTTAATTGGAACAACATAAATTGCAAAAATGGATATTTGATATTTTGATTAATTTTTTTGAATAATTTTTGGTTTTTGATTCATATATGTTTGGCTGCATAAATTTCAGGTTTGCTGGTTGCAGTGCACAGTGGCAATGACGGTGGCAACAGTGAAAGCATGAGTTGAGACTTTCAAAAAAGGTTAGTGCTATGGTGCACATATTAGAAAGAAGGTAAGTTTAACATGTTTTTATAGTATGAAATCTGGACCCTTGGATTTGTGTAATAAATTAAAGCCATTGATTTGTAATTTGATATCATGAGAATACATGCACATAATATGATTCTTGCCAAAAGTCTAGAACACCCTTGGGTTGATGAGGAATTTACAAATCAATTATTAGAATTGATGCCTACGAATTAAATGAGAAAGCTTTCATAATAATTTTGCCCTTGAGAAATATTTTAAGGACAACTAAATTGAGTGACAATAATTATAATATTATCTTCTAAGAGGTCTAAAATATAAATAATCCTCAAGTGACTGAAGTTGACCAACAACTTCGGTTAATATAGTTCAACTTTTATATTCAACATACAAATTGAGCTTCAGAATAAAAAGAGAGCAACTTCGAGTATGTGTTTTTCTACCATGGAAATGAAAGGAATGATATGAATATTGAGGTATGTATATTTAAAATTTTACATAAATTTAGTTACAAGTGAGTTTAAAAAATAATGTGTTGTTTGTATTTTTTTTTTTTGAAAATGAGGCTACTTATATTATTATCTCAAAGCATAAAATTCAACCAAAGATGGCGGGATAAACTCCCAAATATGAGCAAAAGCATTAACAAAGACGGCTTTAGCAAGTTTATGAGCCTCTTCGTTATATTGCCTCCTAATCCACTTGACCTTAACATCAGGCCTAGAATTAAGGATCCGATTACAATCAGAAATAATCACACCAAATTCAGATAAATCAAGTGCTTCACACTTAAGCGCACACGAGACAATTTGAGAATCAATAAAAACACATCCTCTTCCTTGCATGTTCCAAGATAAAAATTTAAGACCCTCCCGCAGGGCAAGGGCCTCAGTAGTTCTAGGATCAAATCTGCCTTCAAAATAACCTGACATGGCCTTCAAGAAATTACCTTCCTCATCCTCGAAAAGCACTCCATACCCGCTCATATTAGCCGCTTGAAACACTGAGCCATCAATATAACAAATCCAATTATAAATGCTATTATCCACAACACTTGCACCTGGGAAGGACACATGGCCATTGTGATCTTCATTACTGGGACCGCTACAAACTTGTTGAAGATTTGTAGAATTAGGCATTTCATTTGCAGCCAAGAATTGTTCCAGTAGAGAGAAAGCTTGTTGACCAAGGATTGCTGCAGGAATTTTCACGTTGCACCACACCCTTTGGTTCCTAGCATACCAGATTTTCCATGCTATTAGAGCCCAGGACTGAATTCTTTTAATATTTCTTGAAGATAAAACCCGCACAAAAAAGTCAATAAAGGTAGCAAAAAGGCTTACATCACCAAAGCCACCCACCCTCCAAACCTCCCTTGCTTTACTACACTGCAACATCACATGACTCACATCTTCCTCTCCACCACACCTAATGCACCCATTAATACCCTCCACACCTCTACTTTTCAAATTTTCACAAGTAGGTAAAATCTCTCTCAAAGCCCGCCAAACAAAATCCTTCACTTTCGGAGGGATTTTAATTTTCCACAACTCATTCCAAAACTCCCCATTACAAACTTGACCCCCTGTCCCCAACACTTTTATGGCTACATAATAACTAGTTCTCACACTATAGATCCCTTTCTTATCCATATGCCAAATCAACCTATCTTCCCCTCTACTCTCACCCAAAGGGATATTTAAAATTACTTGGACATCCCTAGCACTAAAATAATTCATTAGTTTCTCCACATCTCACCTCCTCCCCTCATCCCTCATAAACTCTTTAACCTTCACTTCTTCCCCAACAAACACCCTCCCATCATTGGTCACAAAACTCCCTTCTTTCATGATCCAAGGGTCTATCCCCGCCCTAATTTTTGTACCATCCCCTACCCTCCATCTCACTCCATGGTCTAAAATTACTTTAGATGACAAAATACTCTTCCACACGAAACTAGGATTCCTACCCAACGTAGCATCCAAAAAAGTCCCATTAGGAAAATATTTAGCTTTAAACACCTTAATAAGAAGAGAATTGGTGTTAGTCAACAACCTCCAATGAGCAAACTCTTCTACGTAGATCCTCGAGGCTTGGGCAAAGTTTGCCACCATGCCCGCTACCCAATCTGCCACGGTGTGGGAGAGCTAGACGAGCTACAAGACCATAGTTAATATTGGTACCAAACTTTGAATCCAAATACAAGGTTCAGATTATCGCTTACCATGTGAGAAACAATTATCATTTTTTTAGCAACATCCTTTAAGCTCATCTGGGCGTGCTTGTGCCTTTCCTCTAGGATAGTCTTGTATATATGTCCGAGCACTTTTTGAGGACTGAGGTCCTATACTTAGTATGATGCGCCATGCTGGGCCCCAAGCTTCTCATTCACTGCATCCAGTAGTCGAGCTAGGCTGTAGCATAGGACTAGTGGCTCCTTCACCGCACTTTGAGGTGCAATTTTAGGACTAACCTCTCAGCGAGGTGCAGTTTTTAGTACTACCTCTAGAGGGAGAGTCAGGTCTCCAGAGCAGCACCTTTCTCGAAATATCGCCCTCTTGAAGGCTCGCTGCTAGTCTTGGCCTTCTCTTTGGCCTCCCTTTTGGCCTCCTATTTGACTTAGGTATTTCAGATCCCTGGTTGCTAACCCTAAGCCTCCTCCTGTACAACCGAGCAAAGGGTTAATCACATAAATAGCTAAGCAAATAGAGATTAAATATAAAAGTTCCTACACTTACCTGCCTGATCTTCGGGATAAACTTCCTTTGGAGCTTTTCCAAAGGGAAAGTACTCCCTTATTAATGAGATGACATTCATCTTCTCCCTCAGAATGTCATTTTCAACAACTTCAAAAACTTTGAGCTCGTCCTGATTGAGCCTCCCTCTAGCTATCTGCTTCCCTCTGGGCTTGACCATCCATGTCTTTGAGTAGCAGAACCCTTCGTGGTTCTTCAAGATGAAAAATTGATCTTTCTAAGCCTTCACTAAGTCAGGCTTCCCTGTGAAAAGAACCAGACCAAACCTCTCTTACTGGTATAAGAAGTCTGAGCATGCTGAACGCACTAAATACTTGCAGGATGGGAACCACCCCAAGCAGCCTACATAGGATCTCAAAGCCTATGATTGTCCACCAGACGTTTGGGCTTAATTGGCCATGAGCAATGTTGTGATATCGTAAGAATGCTAGGAGGAACCAATGTAGAGGGAACCGTATCCCCGACCTCAGATCTTCTTCATAGATCATTATCTGGTTCTCAGCCAAATCAAAGTAGGCTTGAACTTCCTTTTTAGGGACGAGCATCTTGTAATCCTCTGGTATTCGGTACTTTTGCCAAATCCCTTCCAGGTCTACCTCTGTCACAGTGGATCAGATATCTCTAGCACGAGCTTTTTCTGAACTCGAATGAACCTCTTGAACTACAGTCACATCCTCTTCTTCTCGACAATCAACGCAGGAGGTCTCCTCGCTTGTCCTCCTTGCTCGGTCGCCACTGACCCAACATCAACCCAAACACTCTCTTCCTGGTGAGTAGCCTCACCAAGTGTACCAAGGACGCTCACCTCTTCAGCCTCTTCTGCCATACCCAATCTAACATCCGCTCGCACCATTTTCTCTGCTAAAATTTTAATATAAAACCTTAAAAACACAAGAGAAAACCTAACCTCTATAGTCTTTCGAGTCGAACTCTCAAGCCTTATCACAGTAATCGAGTTATAATCACTCGATCGAAGTCGAATGAAGTGCAGTGCTTGCCCTATCCCCTATTTATAGGAGTGAAACATGCTACTGAACCGACATCATTATTGAAGCGCATCCGTTACACCCTCCGAAGTGTTACGCCTATTGACTTTCTACCCAAACTGTTACCACTACTTCATAAGAGTCAGCACAGTATCCCAAGCGTCGCCTCACACTGGTGTGATGTGCATCCTTCTAGAATCTTCACCAACTCTACTTGACATGAATGCCAAGACTTTCGGAGAGAGACTAGTGGTACTACATATATTACCCTTGAAAATGGGCTTAGCCCTCGAGCTCTTCTTCTATGAGCTCCTTGAGCTCCACTGGTTGTTTCTTAGCTTTCGTTGTTTCTTAGTTTCCCCATAGCTCTAACTGAGCATAACCTGACTTTTCTAAGTGAATGACCTTTATCTAACATAAATGTTAGATGATAAAGGGGGCTAGTGATAGTACTCCCACCTCTCTACCTCCTATGTCGAGCTTCTCACTAGTTCTACATGAGATCATACAACCTCTTTGTATCATGAGTCAGCATAGTCACCCAAGCTTGTACGAGCTTCCTTGCATGACACCTTTGAATCAAACATAAATGTCATATGACTTGAGGGAGTTTAGTGATACTACCCCTCCTTTCATCGAGCTCGTAGATCGAGCTCCCTGATTGATCGCCTCTTTGACCGGGCTCTTATAAGACGACTCAACCTCGGCTATGGATATTCCTGTCTAATCGAGCTCTCTGAACATCTTTGACATGGTAGGTGCACAATCCTGATACTCTAAATATTCATTAACATATGCAGATTTTGTCTCCTGCGTACCAACTATATATAAAGGTAGGCCCCCATAGGTATGAGCCTTCTTAGGAATGTAATCGAGCCAAGTCGAGCCGAGCTTTGGAAAGTTCAAGCTCGGCTCATTATAAAATACTCGAGTTTAAATTCAAACTCGAATTGAGTCCGAGCTAAGCTCGAGCTTGTATTGAGTCAGCTCATATATCATGTATCTCGAGCTTGATTTAAATAAGTTTAACAAACTCAATGAACTTATTTCAATTTTCAATTTTTATTCATTTTTTCTACATTTTCATAAAATACATATTAAAATTAATATTTTTATGAAAGATAAATAATATGATTATATATTAATAAAAATAAAATATTATATTACTATAATGTTATATTTTACTATAAATTACTAATCTATTTTATATTATATATTATTTAATTTATTTCTCATATATACCATGTATTAATAACTTATATAAATTAAATTAGTCAAAAAAATTAATATATTCGCATACATAATTTAATATATAAAAATTAAATTATATATTTTTAATTAAATACACTAAACGAGCTAGCTTACGAGCTTAACTCACAAACTTTTTAAATTAGACGGCTCACAAGCTAATGAGTCGAGTATTTCTTAGTTTGAGCTCAGCTCAATTAACAAATGAGTAGTTCGAGCTCGAGCTTGAATGAGCTTTTACCTAGCCGAGCTTAAGTAACTTGGCTCATTTAGAGCCCTAGGCCTTCTCTTCTCTCCACTTTTACTCTCTTGACATTTAGATAGACCGAGCTATGACTTAGACATTAGAGCCTCCCATGCAGAGCCCGATCCGCCTCTTTCTCTTATCTTGTTGATTAGAGACCGAGCACAGACAACACCTGAGCCCAAGCATGGAGAGCTAAGTCACCCCCGAAGTTCACCCCAGCATCAATATATGTATATATATTTCACAAGTTTTATTGAAATTATCACTTTTGAAAATAATTTATTTTACTGAAATTATCACTTTATAAATCTAAAAAAATTAATTAATTTTTTTCAATTATATTATTGTCATAAATGAGTTAATTAATAAAATAAAAATATAATAATCATAATAATGATGAATTAATTGAGAGAATTTTAGTACATTTAAACTATTGTTTTAATTAAGAGAATATAATAATTATCTTAATACTTGTGTATGAAATAAAGATCATTGTTTTACTGAGATGGAAGGACTGTATGCCAAGTTGGGTCAACTTAAAAACTTTTTAATAAATCCGAAATTCAACCAAAAATCTAATTTTTTAGAACATCAAAATTATAAACTCCACCCAATCTTAAATCAATTCACCCGAACCATTCTGTTCGGTTTGAATTGATTGGGTTCATCAATTTTGTGAAGAGTCCTACTAATTTCCATAAACATGAAATAAATGGAAACTCACCCCATGAGACAACCAAAATAAAATAATCATGAAATAAATGTGAATAGTCCTACTAATTTCCATAAACATGAAATAAATGGAAATTTAGGTTCATCAATTTTTTTTACTAATGGTTAAGTGAAGATGAAGAAACCCAAAAAAATAAGAAAAAACAATAGATTAGAGAATTAAAAGGTGGGATTACTAATTCATAATAATGTCGGCTCTAAAATAAGTTCAGGGAGTCCATTATTTAGAGGAACTCATCCATCAGACAACTAAAATAAAAAAAATATTAATTTTATCTATAAATATTTATATAGAGAGAGGCAATAAAAATTATATATAGACAACTTGAGAATATATATATATATATAGATATTTTTTTAATAGTATACAATTTAAGTTAAAAGCATAATACAACTTTAATTTTATATAATTTTTGTTTAAATTTTATGGAGTTTTTTAAATATTTGATAGTAAATGAGCAACTAAGATTTAAGTTTCTAAGGCAATAAAACTACCGGGCGGGCACTCATTCAAAGAAGCATTAAATATAGAAGAAAGAAAGAAAATTCAAAGGCTTAATTCAAGCCAGGCCAAGTCTCAGCTAGAGCCATTTAAAGTTATAATTGTCATTCCAATTTTTTTTTTAAAATCTCATTTTGGCTACCAGTGCTACAAAAAAAAGTTAATTAGTACATAGGCCATTATTTTTTATAGGACGGTTGTTAGACCTGCGATGCTCTATGGTAGTGAGTGTTGGGCACCAACGGGACAACATTTGCATAAGATGAGTGTGGCAGAAATGAGGATGCTAAGATGGATGTGTGGACATACCAGACTGGAGAAAATTAAGAATGTTCATATTCGACAAAAAGTCCAAGTAGCGGATGTCGGAGATAAGGTGAGGGAAGGAAGACTTAGATGGTATGGACATGTTTTAAGAAGACCTCCTAATGCTGCGGTTCGTAAGTGTGAGAATTTATTGATTGAGGGGGCTAGAGGTCGTGGAAGACCTAGAACTGTGTGGAATGAGGTGATAGCAAGAGACTTACGTGCCTTAGATCTTGATGCGGATTTGATTAATGACAGACTTAAATGGAGACGTAAAATCCGTGTCTTGAAAGGGGCCTAAGGCTGGAATATCTTTTTTGGTGTCTTTTGAGCTTATTTTGTTGAGGATCCATACAGCCGACCCCAACTTGTTTGGGATTAAGGCTTAGTTGTTGTTGTTAAAGGTCTTTTCAATTCATTATAATCAGCTATATATATATATATATTATAGATTGTTTGCTCCATTTATTTGAAGTAGAATCAAACCTACTTTAGTTGTTAATATAGAGAATGGAGGCAATATTTCCATTTTTCTTCTATATGTTGCTTATTACTTGCATCTGTTATTATATTTTCTGTTGGCAGCCTGAGAGTTGTCGGAAAAAACTCAGAGAGCAAGGGATCAAAGGTCCTCCACCTTCATTGATTCTGGGAAATATTCCAGAAATGAAGCTAATGATGTCTCAAATTTCTGAAGTTCCAAAAATTGATGGCTCTTTAACAATCTTCCCATATTTCAAGAAATGGACCAACAACTATGGTATGAATTCTTTCTTTTCTTATTTCCTTCACTAGCCAAATGCTTCCATTGTCAGAATCAATACTACTTAAAAATAAATGATTCTTACAGTTCTATATCTCTATGAAAATATATCCCATAATCATTTAGAGTAAATAAAGAGAATTTATATAGTGGATCCCAGTTAATTGGGTTAAGTCTCAAATTAACCGGTGCAAGTTTATTAAGATAATGTTTGGTTCATAATTGTTGTTGAGACAAGTAAGTTATTCACGTTTGCACTTGGGGGAATACAGTTGATATTCATGACTGACATGGAAATGGTGAGGGCAATAAATCTGTGGAGATCATTGGAGCTTGGGAAACCAGCTTACCAACAAAATGAACGAGGAGCTTTATTAGGCAAAGGTCCTATTACAACAAATGGTGCTGCTTGGTTTCATCATAGAAGGACCATTGCTCCTCAGCTTTATATGGACAAGGTTAAGGGATAATTACTAAATTACGGGTGAAGTCTCAAAAAATTACTAAAATATGAGATTTTTCTCAAATATTATCATATTATGAGAGTCAAATAGTTAAATCGAAAGTCACATTTTCGGTTTTGCCTTTTATTATTTTTTAATCATTTTTACACCAAACCGCAAAAAGTTATGATTAAAAATTAAAATTTTTACCGAATTATCAAAAAATTAAATTTTTATATAAAATACCAATAATTTAATTAAAAAATTAAAATTTTAACCTTAATTAACATAAATTACCTAATTATCATAAAAATTTCATATAAAATCTAATTTTACTCTAATATATTAAAAATTAAAATTTTAACTCCAATTAATAAAGAACTCTAATTTTTACCTAAAATACTGATATATTAGTTAAAAAATTAAATTATTTGACCTAAAAATAAAAAAATTCTAATTTTCTCCTAAAAAAATTAATTTATATCACCTAAAAATAAAAAAAAAATCTAATTTTCTCCTAAAAAATTAATTTATATCACTCATTATCAAACACTCAAATTTTGTCCCTAAAATACTACTATATTAGTTTTAAAAAATTATATGGATAAATTATAGTGGTATTTTAGATACAAAATTTGAGTGTTTGATAATGAGAAATATAAATTAATTTTTTAGGAGAAAATTAAAATTTTTTATTTTTAGGTCAAGAAATTTAATTTTTTAACTAATTTATCAGCATTTTAGGTAAAAATTAGAGTTATTTATTAATTAGGATTAAAATTTTAATTTTTTATATATTAGAGTAAAATTAGATTTTATATGAAATTTTTATGATAATTGGATAATTTAAGTTAATTAAGGTTAAAATTTTAATTTTTTAATTAGGTGAGTGATATTTTATATAAAAGTTTGATTTTTTAATAATTAGATAAAAATTTTAATTTTTTAATTAATATAGTGATATTTTAGATATGGTGTTATATATCTAGAGTCTAATTAATACAGTGGTATTTTAGGTTTGATATTATATAGTAGTTTTTTAATTAATGTCGAGAGTATCATTAGCTAAACACCAAACCGCAACTCAAAATTACGTTTTAGTGCTATATATAATTTAAAAAATTTTTTGCACCAAACTCCAATATTGAGTCGCAGCTTGGTGATATAATATAAAAATATATACTATATCACCAAGCTGCAATAAAAAGTTATGGTTTAATGCAAAAATGATTAAAAAATAATAACAGAATTTGACTCTTTAGCTCCCACAATGTGGTAATATTTGAAAGAAATTTTATATTTTGGTAATTTTTTAAAACTTTTCTCATAATTTAGTAATTATCCCCAAGGTTAAGGTAATTATATAAATTATAGGCACAAAACATTTGCATTTTTTTTGTCCATTTTAATCATTTTGCTCTTTATATTTGTATATTTATCACTTTACTTTCTGTATTTATTTATCAATAGACATTTATATAAATACATATTGGTCATTTGCCCATTATATGTAAATATTCTATGCTAAATAAATATTTACATGTACATATAGTATTATTATTTTTATTTGGATATCTATTGAATATAAGATAGATAAGTATCAAGAGTAAAGTGATTAATATTTGTATGTATAAATTTTTATTAGTGTAAAATGGGCAAGTATATGGGGGCAAAGTGAATGCATAAATACATGGAGTAAAATTATTAAAATTATCAAAATAGATAAGTATAGGGGACTGAAAAAATATTAGACTTAATATATATACACACACACACACTGGATGGATGCTGAATTAGAGATTAAATTATTGATATGTATACATTTGCAGGACATGTTGAAGGTGATGGTGGAATCTGGTAATATTATAGTTAAATCATGGGAAAAGATAATAGAAACCAACGAAGGTGTAACAGTTGAAATGTTTGTGGATGATCATGTGAGAAGCTTCACCTCTTATATAACCTCAAAAATGGTATTTGATAATGATCATCATAAAGCGCTAAAAATATTTCCGAAGCTTCAAGCTCTTATAAGCACTATTATTACAGCAACAACACTTGGTATTCCTTTTGGAAGGTATGTCTGCTTCTTCTGATCCTAGTTAATATTTATATTATTTTTTTAAAAAGTTCATTTTCTAAGTATTGGTAAATATCGGGGGTATGAAAATATATCAGTGGGCCGTATTTGTATCTTACTGATTCACTTTGATAACATGATTAAAGTTATTATAAATATGACATATTTATTAATCGTGCCGATATAAACATAATATAAAATTAAGTATGTTACACGAATACAATATATATAATACTTTTATTTAAATGAGTTATATGCAGATTACATAATTTGACATGATAAGTTTAACTCATAAAATATTTTTAATCTAAGATAATTTTATATCCTTAAATAATCAATGAAAAATTATTCATATAATAAAATTATGATTAAAATATTTTTAAAATGTAAAGGTATCAAAAAATTTCTTAAAATACCAATATATATATATATATAACACAACTAATATGAAATAAATAATGAGTGTTTGTTATATTTTAGTATTAGAATTTAATAACACTGAAAAAAAAGTCAAGGAGATAATGTATAGTTGCTAATATAAATTTTGTAGTAATTTTTTTTTAAAAAAATTATTTTATTTTTTATTATTTTTTATACTCTATTTTCTTTTTACAAATTTGATTTTAAATTCTAAATTAAAAAAAATTTATTTGATATAAAATATAAAATTTAAAATTATTTAAATCATAAAAATTATTTAATTTTTAACATTTGATATAGAAAATAATTTCTAAAATTCATAAAGAATTAAATTAAAATTAATTATTAATTAAATAATTAAAATAATTTAATAATTAGATAAAATTAATAAATTTTAATAAGAATAATTAAAATTTTAAATAAATTATTTTAAATAAAATAATAATACATTATATAATAATAGAATTATAATAATATAATAAATATAAAAACTTATTTTTATTTTTTAGAGTAAATAATCATAAAATAGCGTAATTTTTAGTTATATTAAAATTATATTATTTTAGTTAAATATATTATAGGAAAGCTAGTGTCTATTCACTAAACGATTTGTTTAAAATCGTAACGAGTTGGTCTGCTTTTTATATTCACTCATTAAATATCAATCATAATCCACTTATTTTATGTATTTTATATATTATATAGGCATATCATGACATATTTTGATAACCCCTAGAAAAATGAGGATTAGCAGGTAGACAATTGCAGATTTTAATTAATTTGCCCCCTAATTATAAAAGTTTGACTTTTTTTGGGATAAAAAATTTGACACATTTTTTTAATATATAAAGTAAAATTAAACAAATAAAAATAAAAGATGCACATCAAAATATAGCCTCACAATAAACTTATATTTCGCTAGTCAACTAATGATTCCAATAGTAAAAAAAGTTGAAAATAAAATAATTATCTGTTCTTTATAGAATCAAAATTTCAAAATATAGAAAAAACAATTTTTTTTATAAATTCCATCATAATTATTATACAAATCAAATAACGAATATAATTATTTTTCTTTTTTCACCTTTAGCATAATTTTTTCATAATTTACAAATTTCTTAACTCCAAATAATTTTTTAAATAATGTCATTCGTATGGTATGATTTCGTTGAGATTAAATTTGGGTTTGATAATATACACACATTTGAATTCTCCAACTATTAGTTGAAATTTCATTAGTTATAAAGTGGATTTAAAAATATACACAACAATGACAACAACTAAGCCTTAGTCCCAAATAAATTGGGGTCGGCTGTATAGATCCTCAACACAATAAGCTCAAAAGACACCAAAAAAGATACTCCAGCCTTAGGCTCCTTTCAAGACACGGATTTTACGTCTTCATTCAAGTCTATCATTAATCAAATCCGCATCAAGATCTAAGGCACGTAAGTCTCTTGCTGCCACCTCATTCCACACAGTTCTAGATTTTTCACGACCTTTAGTCTCCTCAATCAACAAATTCTCACATTTACGAACCGCAGTATTAGGAGGTCTTCTTAAAACATGCTTTACTATCTAAGTTTTCCTTCCCTCACCTTATCTTCGACATCAGCTACTTGGACTTTTTGTCGAATATGAACATTCTTAATTTTGTCTATATATGAATTAATTAATAACTAAAAAAATTAAAACTTATTAAAAAAATTTTATTATGTTTATAATTTATCCGGTTCGATCCAAAATAATGTTTAACGTAAAAAAAATAAATTGCTCACTTCACGGGTAATTAGCAGCTTGAGCTTATTGACATAGTTGAAGTGTTGCGCTTATATTCAATGCTTGCCTTTTATTTTGGCTCACCTCCGTTTAAATGGCTCATATATTATTTATCTTTTTTTATCCCACTTCCAACACTCCAATAATTGAAATGGGATTGTCCCACTTTCAACAACAATTTTAATCAGAATCTTGTCATAATCTTTTTATTATAATTTTTAATATTTTTTTTATACTTGTCTGATGAATCAGATTTCTTCCCACAAAGTCAAATAGAGAAGCTTGGAGATTAGCAAAAGAAGTGCATGATATGATTATGGACATAACCAAGGAGCGAACTGAGTCTAAATCATCATCTGAACATCAAGAATTGCTACAAGTGATAATGGAAGGTTCAAAGAATGGTGACATTGGGTCATTAATTGCGAACGATGAATTTATAGTTGACAACGGCAAGGATATTATGCTTGCTGCTCATGAGGCCAATGCTATTGCTACTATTTCGGGTTTAATGCTATTTGCTTCACATCTTGAATAGCAAGATCGTGTTCGTTCTGAGGCCTTAGAGGTTTGTGCAGGCCAGCTTCCATATTACCACATGCTTGCTAAGATGAAAGTGGTAAATATATACTCTCTCCGTTAAAAATATATTGCACTTCTTATTTTGCAAGAATTAAGAAAATTTAGTTATTTTTATTGAATATGTAAATTTATATATATATTTTCTATTATATTCTTACTTTATCATCAAATAAATTTAATAAATAGTATTAAATAAAAGTATTATAAAGATTTTTTTTATAATAGCATATTATTTTATTAATTAAATATTAATCATATATGAAATGTGAACCACTCAAAAGAAACCAACTATCCAATGATGAGCACATTCTAAAATCATTCCAAAATATGAATAAAGACCCTAGAACCTCATATTACATGATAGAAAAACAAACTAAAGAGCTAAAAATAATCTATCTGAATAATTGCGAATGTTCAAAATTCATGTAAAAGATGAATCTACAGTATTACGGACCTGCTCGCAGGAAATAGACCAAAGTAATTAACATATCTCCGAAAAGAAATAATTGGAGTTGAATCTACATGATCTTGGACGATTGCAAACCAAATCCATATCAAGATACAATAGAATTCAAAGCCTTGCAACTTGAACTGCAACAATAGACTCATTCAAAGCCAAATCAAACAGACTAAATGAAACTTTTGCACGAGGGAACCAAAACTAGAACCAAAGGGACTTGCTGCCATCATGAGGAAAGGAGAGCAGCCTAGCTAATTACCCAATTCCTGATTGAGTTCGAATAAAGATAAGCCCCCAAGTTTTTAACAATTATGAAGGGACCCGACAGTTGCTTCTTGCCTAATAATGTCACTCAATCCTTGACAAACCTTGTCTTTGTCAATATCTTGAAAAAGGCCCATCAATGAACCAACCTCCCAAGTCTTCTCTACCTCTACTCCCACAAAATCCGGCTGGGCAGTAGTAGCGACCTTAGATTCATTAGTTGCCAGCAAATTCTCATGATCCGACTGGATAGGAGTGCCTAACAAATTGATGCTATTGATTCGGTTCATATTTTTAATATTAGAGTCGGTTATGAGATTTTCTAGAATACTAGTAGCTGAGGAAGACCCAGACCTCTTTCCTCTTCTGATCTGCCTTCTGCAAGGAACAACAAGACTACCTTTTATCAGAGATTTGAATTTGGGTTTAGACTTCTTCCTCGAGGTATTTAAATTAATAAGGTCCAGGTCTGGTTCAACTTCTGGCAGATCATCTTCATGAACCTCTAAGCTTGCTGAAATGGTGGGTTTTTTTGGAGGAGTCTAGCAATCACCGAACCAACAAGGTTTGAGGGATGGGAAGGAGATTTTGATTGAGTTTGATTGGAGGCTGGTCCCTTGAGAGTGCAGACCGGGCTGTTAATGTCAAGCTCCAAGGCAGATGAATGCTCGATATCCCTTGGAATCCTGTCAGCTTCGGGTGGACCAAAGGAGCAAGAAGGGATGGGATCATGTTCGGGGGGTGTTGAAGCTGCAAGGTCCAGGTCAATGAGGCCCAAAGGAAGAATATCACTAGCACATGTTGCATTTGTATTTTGAAATTCTAGTGCGACAGAAGGAGTGGCTTTGAAGGAAATGGGAGCAAGATTTAAGGATTGTGCACATGTTAGGCATGGAGAATGGCTTGGACAGACTGCAATATCTTGGGTTTTAAAAAAACTCTTTAATGATGATGGGGGATGCGTGCTTGTGGGATATATTATTAAAATGTGAAGTGCTCCCCATGTGAAGAGTAGGTGATTTTGGAAGTGGGGACAGAAGGTTGAGGTTCCCGAAAGAAGACTGAATGTTGGCCGGAGATGGATTTATTGGCATTGAGAAATCCTGACCTTTAAACTGCAGTGGATGACCTGAGAGTATCAAGCTAATTGACCCAATATCCTTGTAAATTTTAATACTGAAATGGTCTCCATCAATCCTCACTTTAATAGAAACAGCAATGGAGACTTTATCAGTGCAAATCAGCACTCTAGCATGGTCAAACCTTTCTTTGTTTGATGTTTCTGAACAGGGGCGTAGCTAGGCCTGAGCACGCCTGGGCAGCCGCCCAGGCCTGGCTGAGAAAAATTTCTACCTGTAATTCAACTAATTCCACGCATGATGGTGGAGAGCAGTAGAAGAGCCCGGGCTGCCGTTAATGGTGGAGAGCAGTAGCAGAGCCCGGGCGCCGACAACTTGCTGGCTACGCCACTGTTTCTGAATCCATATTGATGAAAGATCCCTATTTGTTAACAACAACAGAGAAGAACTTGGCATCCCAAGCATGGAGAGGAATGTTTTCCAAACAAACCCATGTGAATCTATATTTGGCCACTAACACTTTTATCCCATTTTTTGACAGTGTTGAATATCTCAAGATAAGTAAACTATAATTTGGGACGGACAAAGAAAGAAAATGAGTCTATCTATTCGTGACGGAGGGAGTAATTTTTATAAATTTTATCAATTAAATCCTGAAATTATTAAAATCTAATCACAAATAATTCAAAATTTACTACTAATGTAATTTGCATTCAAATAGCTAAACATGGTGATTCAAGAGGTTCTGCGACTTTATCCAGGAGTCACTTTGGTATCCAGGGAAGTGCTGGAAGATGTAAAACTCCGAAATGAAGGTGCCGAAAGGCGTCAACATCTGGATATGGCTGATGGAATTGCACCGAAATCCAGAGCTTTGGGGTGCTGATGCAGACAAGTTTAATTCGGACAGGTTTGTTAATGGAGTTTCAGGTGCATGCAAGTATAACCAAGCCTATATACCTTTTGGTGTGGGACCTCGAGTTTGTCCTGGAAAGAACTTAGCCATTTTACAATTGAAGGTGTTCTTTGCTTTGATATTATCCAATTTCAAGTTCAACATCTCTCCTAACTATCTTCATTCTCCTAAATTTGTTTTGCTTTTACAGCCTGAGCATGGTGTAAATCTTCTTATTCAAAAGATATGAACTGCTCTGTCTTTTACATATATTTAATAGAATATTTATGATATAACATTAACAAATATGAATAATGCTGGCTGGTGAGTATATATGTATTTTTGTGATCAATATCTTAAGGATTGAATATTAATTATTTATATCTTAAAAATAAATTGAATTTTAAAATTGGCATAGCAATGTTATTATGTTTCAATTTTTTTTTATTAATCATATGTGGAGTAGGGGATACCTATAACTTAAACTCGATGTCTAAACAGAATTAACAATATTTTTGACTATCAAATTAATACTTGGTAATTAAATTATAAATAAATGATTGATATTCAAAATATATATATCTAAATTTCTCAATTTCATTTTCCATCTCAAAGTCTATTATATTTACATATAGAATGTAGTTTATATAATTTAAGATAGTACATTTATTCAAGTTATAAGTACAATTCCTCAAGAGTCGTTACCTTCAACAGTTGCAGATAGTTTTAAAAATTACAATAAATAATGTAAGTTATTTAGGTTTTAATATCAAGTTTTATAATTTTGATAGATTTTTATTTTTTGATAATGGAAAAAATACTAATAACCTCCTTAATCATATCTACCCAATATGAAATACTTTTAATCATTTATTAGCAATATGAAACCATACGAAAATTAGAAAATGACATGAAAAAGTGATAAATAGCTAGGGTTTCTAACCTCCAATAAGAACATCAACTTATTACTCTCAATAATGAATCTGAAATTTTTAGCATCGCATTGACATACTAATTTGAATCTTAATCTCACTCATAATGATTAAGATTAGTATAAACAAATTATTCTATTTCAAATCTTTAATTTTTTTTTATATGACTAATTTCTTTGACCAAATCATATTGTTTTGCTATAATCCGAAATAAATAACCATATTTGATATTAGATAAATTGGACATTAGTAATAGTTATAAAATTTCATGATTTCTCCCTCCCGCCAACTTTATACTGATTGCACACAAAAGGTCAATAAAATTTAGAAATATTATATTGTGTGATCAGTTTAAAATATAAGAAAATTTTATTAAAATATCAATATTCAATCCCCTAAATATATCAATAATGGATATAATTAACTAATGATAATAATGAAGTAGTTTAAAAATAAGTAGTTCTAATGCTAATATATAATTGCTTGTAGAAAATTAATTTTATGATCAAACAATTATGAATCTCAAATTTCTATATATAGAATATACTCGAGGCTTACCATGATTCATTATGAAATCTATGGCAACAATACAAAGCATAATACACACTCCATAAGCATATTAGTTCTGCTTCCAAATTTCTTATGCCCAACCTAAGTAATATTTTTTTTAAGGGCTGAGTCCATAAGATCCAAACCAATCCAAAGAATAATATTCTTTATCCAAATTTGACATTTTCTTGAATCAAACAATTTTCAGTTATGAACACCCCCATGCAACATATCAAATAGTGATTAAAAGTCTGTCTAACTAATTAGAGGCTCTGTAAAGATTTTATTGTGATTCCAATATTAACATTGTTGAGAATTAAGACTTTAATACTGGAATTCAAATACCATTAATGTTGCGAAAGTAAAAAAATTCATTTGATTATATTAACTTCTATATAATTAAATGGAACACAATCTTATTAATTAGAAAGCTAAAGTAAACTTTAGTGTGCCACTAAAAAAGCTTTTCATATCATTATCAAATATTTCATTCAATTATTATTTTTTTAATTTTCTATTCAAAGTCTACATAAATAAATCTAAGTCATGTCAGTTTTGCCTTCGTTATCTAATATTTCAATTAGGGCTGTACAAGAAGTCCGTGGTCCAAAAAATCTAGCCCGGTCCAAACCTATACTAGGATCGGGTCACGGGTTTCAAAGTCCAACCCGAGCTATGCTCGGATCGGACCTCGGGTTGGGATAAAAATTCTCGGGCCGGTCCGACTCGGCCCGAGATATTATTTTTTTTATTTTTTTATTTTTTAAAAATTTATATTTTGGTAATTTATTTTTAAAAATTTTAAAATATTATATATAAATATTGATATAATAATTTATATATTATTAGATATAATTTAGTATAATAAATTTTTAAAGTAATATTTATAAATAAATTTTATTAAAATTTAAAAAAATTATTTTTTTAATTTCAAAAAAATCGGCCGGCCCGACCAAGCCCGAACCCGGTCAAGCCCAACCAGACCCGAAGTGGCCTGGTCCGGCCAGGCTTCGGGCCGAACTTCGGGTTGGGGCCAAACCCGGCCCGTATATACCCCTAATTTTAATCAATCGAAGTTTCTTTAAATTCTCTTTCAATTTATTGTTTTATTGTCTTCTTTAATTGTTGTTTTCTTAATATTAATATGCTTTTAGTTCTACAATATGAGCATTATACAGTTAGTTTATAGGGTTTATTTTTTATTCTATTATTTGTTTGATAATTAACTTCTTTTGATTGGATTTAGAATTTGACGAGGTGACTATTTATGGTTTTGTATATTTAATTAGCTACGTTTTTCAAGTCTCATGGTTTACTTGTAAGATGCTAATAATTGAGCATAAAGCAATTGCAAGATATGTTATTGTCTCAGCTCTTTGCTTAGCAAAAATTATAAAACTAATACATAGTATTTAATTTTATCACAAAATGAGTAAAAAACTATTACAAAATTGAAAATTCCAATATGATACATGTCGAAATTAAAATTCAAGTTGACAATTTATCAGAATCTTCACACTAGCATACTGATTGAAAAGTAAATATTAGATGGATATACTCATAATTAATATATAATTCACACCATCCTATTTATATTAATATGCTATTACAATTAATAAAATATTAAAATATAGTCTAATCATAATAATATATGCGATGTAAATAATAAATCAATATTTAAATTTCTTTAATTTTATGTCTATATTTAAAAAAAGTAATTAAATATAATAAATAATATTAAAGATTAAATTTATTTGATTCAAAATTTTGTGATTAAGCATAGTATTTTTTTTTATAAAAAATATAAGTTTAATTTTAAAAAATTAACTTTGTCGTGTTTTTATAATATTTATCACATATTTTAATTTTAAATAAAAAATATAAACTTCAAGATTTTTTATATTAATTTGTATGTGGGTAAATATTTCGTAAAATAAAATTAAGAAACAAAATTCCATAAAATTTCTTGTCTTTTAATACACATTTATGTGAATTTTGTAATTTGAATAAGAAAAGATCAAATATCATTAATTAATTTCATGATCTAGAAAGATCAGTGATTTTATTTGTATAACACATGGTCCTATTTTAATTTATAAATTATTATAATATAGTATGATATATAAATAAAAGGATGAGATCAGGCCAGAAATAAATCTTTTGATAAGATTTATTTGTTTAATTAGCTGATAGTGAAATATAATTTTCTAATAGTTAATAAATCTTCTAATAAGATTACATTTTCCAATGCAATTTTCTATAGATTTATTTGAAAATCTATAAATTAAAATGTTCAAATGGTTATTAGAAAAAAAATAGAATTTTACAAATTAAAATAAAAAATGTAGATAATTACATTGTTAGTGCAAAAACGACATTGCAATTAATTAAAAATATTATTGCTATTTAAAACCGACTTAGTGGTAATTATTTTATTCATCTTTGCTTGATTTCATCTTCGTTTTTCAAAATTTCACATAGAAGAGTATTGTTCATACAGGGGACTCAAGAAATGAGACAAAATATCAAATATTAAGACGAAACTCAATAAATGAGACAGAATATCAAATATTAAGTCTTTTTAAAAAATTTAATTGCCTAAAATAATTTTGAGCGACGTAGTTTTTGTTATGAGATATGAGGGAATGAAAACCTATACTAATAATTTCAATTCGATCCACCGTTAGTGGCCTCACTCAGCGATTCAAAGATTAAAACGCCTTTTTCAATAACCATTTTGCGTTGCAGAGGATTAGGGATAAAACCGACATTTCAAAAAATAAAATTAAAATAAGTAATAGTTAGTAGACTCACTATACGATCCAAAAGACCAAAAAACTCTTCAATAATAACTTTGTCTTGTGAAAGATCCGGGACAAAATATTTTTGAGTACGTGATTCAGTTATATGGATAATTTATAAATAAATTTAGACGAATATAAATAATATTTTTACTATTTATAATAAATTCAGAGTGAGTTCAGATATAAATTTTTGAATATTTATTATCAGTGGCGAAATAAAAAATTTACCTAAAGGAGGTCTGCGGGAGGTCGGTGCGGTGGGTGGCTGTGGTGCGGCGGTCGGCGGTGCTGCGGTGCTGCTGGCAGTGGGTTTGGGGAGAGGCAGAGGCTGAGACAGGGAGAGGGGGCGGGCAGAACTGAAGAAGAGGAAAACGAAGCCCTTTTAATTTTTTAAACCGGCTCGTTTCGCTTGGGCCGGTTTATTTTTTTTTATTAAACCCCGTTTCGCCAGAAGTTTATTTATAAAAAAAATTAGTCTCTGGCGAAACGACGCCGTTTCGCCAGGGACTAATTTATATAAAAAAAAATTAAAATTGCAGCTAGGGGTTCGTCTACCCCTCGCTGCAATTTCAACTGAAACTCAGCGGGGGCTGAGTTTTCACGCACAGGCCGGCACTGCAGTATTCTCCACGTCTAGCTGCCGGTGAGGGGGTCGTGTGACCCCCACGACCCCATAGTCGTTCCGCCACTGCTTATTATTCGAATCTGATTATATATTAATTATAGTTTATTAAAATTTTAATTATATATTTATTATATTTTATTTTAATTATAGAATTATATAGTATAAATTATTGTTAATAAAATTATCTTAATATTAAATATAATTTATAATTATTTAATTAAAAAATTATAATTTATATTTTCACTTTTATAATATTTTTTAATTTTTATATTTAAATGGATAATTAAACTAGTTCAGACAGTAAATAAATAGTATTAAGTAGGTTTAAGATGTATAAATTTAAATAATTTAAAAATAAAATAAATTTAAATCAAATAAAATAATTTTTATTGATATAGCCTAACCATCTATAAGAAAAAAGCATCATATTATTTGGTTTATGATAATCTCAATTGACATTTTAGAGTTGCACCAAAAAAAAAGAGAAAATTACGCTGGGCTTTATTTTTAGTTTCACTTTTATGGGCCCAATAAGTTTTTCTTCTAAATTTGTACAACCACGGACAATTGTTTTCCAAAATTATCTTTTTGAGGGTAATCTTTTTTTCAGTTATTTTTTTTATTATTTTTTATTTTTAAAAAGTTTTATATCATATTTTCAATATACATAAAAAATAAATATTATAAAATATTTATTTTATATATATTAGATATAATATTTATTTTTTATGTATATATAAAATATACACAGAGTAATATAAACTACATCTATAATATATATAATACATATATATAATATTTTTAATATTTATTTAATTTTTTATTTTGACAATATTCACATAATATTTATATAATATTAATTTAATATTTAATA
This sequence comes from Garcia nutans, assembly GCA_947685225.1. Lineage (NCBI taxonomy): Eukaryota > Viridiplantae > Streptophyta > Magnoliopsida > Malpighiales > Euphorbiaceae > Garcia > Garcia nutans. The sequence continues at coordinate 52,120,832 of CANTUV010000037.1, read as the reverse complement.
ATTTTTATATAAAATATATTCAACTTAGATAATAAATATATAATATATATGTCTATAAAATATCTATAATATCTACAAGGCATATACATAATATCTACAAAAAAAATCAAATACATTTACATAATAAAATTAATATTTTATTTTTATTGTTTATATAAAAATTGTTTAAAAATAAATTTTACTATTTTCATTAATATATTTTTGTATATTTTATTTTTTTTATTTTATGTAGTATTTTTAAAATAAAATTAGTTTTTTAAGATAGTTTTATAAATATTCAAAAAAATACTGTGAGAAAGAAAGGAAATAGAATTTATATTTTATATAAGTTTTGATTAGTTTCTTTATTTGTAATGTATACATGCTACAAAAATTAAATTAAAGTTTAAAATAATTTACTTTTATTTTTGCACACAAAATTAATGTGCGATGAATTCATATTTGATTTTCTTTTCAGGTATTAAAAAAAAATTACTCTTTTTTTCTTCATTTGTTAACTTTATTAATTTTATAATTTTCAAAAAAATTGCAATAATTTTAAATTTTATATATTTTCTCTTTAAAAATCAAATATAAATGCAGCTATATGTGCCTTTATTTTTACACACTAAGCCATAGAATGGATGCAGATTCCATTAAAATGCTAAACATATTCTTTTTTTTTTTTTACCTTCTTTAAGTTTTAAATTTTGATAATTTATAATTTTAAAAAAAGTTATTGTGACTTTATATATGAAAATATATACCTCATTAAAAAATAAACTTATAAAAAATAAAAACTTTGGATTATTTAAAAATTTAAAAGAATTTTTAAATTGTATAATATTTGTCTCATTAAAACAAAAAACAATTCATTTAAAAATTAAAAACTTTAAGTAGTGGCGTCGCCCGGACTTGAACCGGAGACCTTCAGTGTGTTAGACTGACGTGATAACCAACTACACCACGACACCGTTTGTTGCCAATTTTTTCTCAGAAAAATAGATATTCAGATAAAAAAGCTTTTTCCTTAGCTCACCCTTTTAACGCCTATGCTAAAATTTCATTTCGGCCTGTTTGGTTCTCGTTGTGGAAACAAAACCCTATCTTTGTCTTCTGTCTTCCTCTTCCTCTGCCTCTGCCTTTATAGATTTCTTTTGCTTTCAGCTTTACTTTTTGTTTAACTGATAAAAATGTCAAGCGCTTTGGATATGTCCCTTGACGATATTATCAAGAGCAATAAGAAGTCTGGATCTGGTAACTCCCGGGGCCGAGGCCGGGGTTCCGGACCTGGTCCGGCTCGCCGATTCTCCAGCCGTGCTGCTAATCGAGCGGCGCCTTATACTACCGCTAAGGTAATACTAATATTTAATCAATCAGTTATTTAGGTTTCGATTTGTGGTCAAATTAATTACTGATTCGATCTGTTGTTGATTTGTGTTATTAGGCACCTGAAACGACATGGAAGCACGATATGTTTACGGATCAGAGTATGGATTACACGGGACAAGCGGGTCGGGCGTCTGCTATCGAGACTGGAACGAAGCTTTACATTTCTAATCTTGAGTATGGCGTCTCAAACGAGGACATTAAGGTACCTTACTGGCTCTATTAGTTTTGATTGATTTTTCATCCAATGATATTTGTGTTGCTATGTGAGATATGGACACCAGTAAATTCTGTATCCTACATGTTTATGGTTTACATACGATGCAATTATTGTGTGCATTTTCACATTATTGCATATGATGGTTCTCCTTTTTCTAATTTTTTATTGCTATCCTGATTGGTATTTTAATTCTACAAATTTCTCTTTGCTCGAGTTTTCAACTGTCAAATTTTTATATAGTGGTATAAACTTGACTGTTAAACCTATTCGTGTAATACTACATTTACTATGTTGATGGAATAGAATTTGTGATTTTGAATGTTCTATAGCTGATTGTGGTTAAACTATGTGCAGGAGTTGTTCTCTGAAGTTGGTGATTTAAAGCGATGTGCAATCCATTATGATAGGAGCGGGAGATCGAAGGTATCTAATCAAGTTTGGCATAAACTGCATCCTTCTGATGAATACTTTGTGTCCTGCTGTAGTTTAGAAAACCTTTTTTTCTTAGGGTTCAGCAGAAGTTGTCTTCGCTCGACGAACAGATGCCTTAGCTGCTGTCAAGAGATACAACAATGTTCAGCTTGACGGGAAACCAATGAAGATAGAGATTGTTGGAACAAATATTGCTACTTCTGCTGCACCTCCAGCTGCTAATGGCAATTTTGGAAGTTCAAATGCTGCTCCTAGAGGGTATGCCTATGCATTCCTTTTTTTTCACTTGCTCCTTGTGACTTTTGTTGTTGATTATTACTTCGATGTTGATAATTTTCTTAAAGAAACCACTTTGCTTTTTGAGTAGCACTTGTACATACTATTAATAGATCTTATAGATTTTTTTATATTGATAGGTATTGCTCCAGTAATTACAATTATTGGTTATAGACTATAAATATTAATCTTTTAGGTATTCAAATTTGCTCCTGAGAAGAATGTCCTTGAAGACTCAATGATATCTAGGGTTTTTGTTCAAAGTAGTGGAGTGGCCATAAAAGCTACTAGCCTAATTGATATACTTGAAGAAGTACGATGCTCAAATTTGTTGATGATGCTATTGTTGTGACTTGCATAATTGCATCTCTTATTGATAGTGAATTTCCTTAGATATTTTGGAATGCCTTGTCTAATTTTGATTTGAATCACTTTATTTTGTGTTTATGGTTCGATGTCAGATATTTCTATTGTATTCCACAGATGATGAAATGTAACTGTGTATTTTGTAGGCCTTTTCATTTTGTCTTTGCATTTGATTTTGAAATACCGTGGTGGTGTGTGCATCTTTTAGTGGTTTTGGAGTTCCAAGTTTTATGTATCATGTTCTTGGAGATCATTGGCTATTTGGTGAAAGTACCTTTCTTTGCAAGACTGAATTATATGAGTTCCATGCATGAGTAAGACAGTAGGTGTAGAGCCTTGGATTGGCACATGCATATTGTTTTGTGTAATTGATGGCTCACAGACTTCATGTAGTTTATATAAAGATCCTTCCGCAACTTTTTTGGTATAAATGGATTTGTTATTTTTAATGTTTCTGGTTTTCTTTTCCCTTTTCCTTTAGGGGACAAGGTAGAGGTGGTGCAATGGGACGGTCACGCGGTGGTGGTGGTGGTGGTGGTCGCGGGTTTGGAAGGGGTCGTGGACGCGGGAGGGGCCGTGGTGAAAAAGTATCTGCAGAAGATCTCGATGCGGATCTGGAGAAGTATCATTCAGAAGCAATGGAGACAAATTGAAGAAATTTTCTTTTTTGTTTTGTTGGTTGGTCTTCCACCTTTCTTCTGTGGCCTTTTTATGTGCTTGATGATGGAACTATCCCAACTGTATTTTGCAACTTTACCGAGTTCTGCTAGAAATTACAAGAACGCTAAGAGAAACTGTTAGGAACTTAATTATGGAGTTTGGGCCTTTTTTTTTTCTAATCAAATGTTCCTTGACTTGGGCATTTGATATGTGGGTTAATGGACAGCTGTCAATATGTAATTGCACTAATGCTTTTCGTTTGGTTAGCTTCTCAAGTCATAGTTCAAGTCCCTTCTCTTTTTACTGAGTTGGAGTAGGAAGTGGAACTATTTTCTCATATATTCTTGCTCAAGGAACTGCTGTCTTCAAGAAATGGAGGACTGAGCCTGGGATGAAATTTCTCAAGAGTTCCTGTTTCTTTGGGTTGATTCTTCATCATAAAAACAGGGGGATTACTCTTGAGGTAGAGTTCTTTATATTTATTGTATGTGTAGCAACTTTTGTTTTCTGTTTGAGCTTGTCCCATTGATGTAGTTAACTCATGATGTCGAGTGCTTACCTATCCAAGTTACATCTCTTTTTGTATCCTGTCCGGGGAATATTAGTTCCCCTGACTATTTTCATGTGGCTCCTGATGTGGCATATTATACTGTTGGAACTTCTGCTTCAGTCAACCACATAATGTTGAAAATACAAGTGAAGAGGGGGAATCTGGAACTTGTTTTGGAATAGGAACTGGCTGTAGGTTTTTTGTCAATCAATATGGGTTTATACAACCTTGCATTAATGTCCATTTTGGTCAATCAAAGAACTCTTATTTATATCTCCGTAGTCGAGGGTTCAAAGCTTCTTTAATTGGCAGCAACAGTTTTGGACCTTTCTTTGAAAGGAGAGTTGCAATCAGTGGTACGTGCTGCTGGACGCTCGACTGAACTGGAATTGTTTAGTGCTTATAAGAAAATGAATTGATGTTGGATTCTAATGTTCCTGCTCTGTTTTTGTCAAAGCGGTTGAATTTACTATCTGCCTTGGGCTTTTATGATACTGGGTTTCCTGCTGTAACGACTTGGGCTCTGAAAAGTGACTGGTTTAGCATAGTTAGTTAAACATGGATGCAATATAATGTACTGGGTCATGTAGGTGACGTATTTTGGCAGGTTTTGAAGTCTTAACCTTACTATATGAAGTTCGCAGGTGATGATAATACACGTTTTTATGTTAATGCATTGTTTTTTTTGGGCATCTGAGATTCTGCTTTTGGTATTGTTTTTGATACCCAACCTTGCACTTGTTATATTAGCTATATGTTATTCTTATTCGGGTGTATTTTTATTGCTTAAATTTTTATGCAATTCAAAATTGCTGTTACAACATTTCAGTCCTGAGATGGCCCAGATCTTATATTTTTTTTTTCTTGCTGCAAGTCATTTTCATGTCGATGTGAAAAGGTGATTATTATTGGATTTGAACTGAAAAAATCAAACTGAAGCAACTGAATTTAGCTTTTAGTTAGATACAACACCAACTGAAAGGTACATAGTGTACAAGAGTGCGCGAGATCAAAGACCTAGACAGCCGAGTACAAAACCAAGCAAGTGATACTCGTGCAGTCAAATATACGAATTAGGTGGGTGAAAATACACTTAAATTTTGTTTTTTAGGATATTTGATTATTTTATAAAATATAATAAATTATAATAAACTTATAACAAATTATTGAAATATGATAAGTTTATAAACTAATTATAGATTTTAATAAATTTAAAAATATTTAAAAATCTCATAAATCTTGTAATTTTTTTCAACAATTTAAAAAAATAAAAATTTCTGGCAGTTGTGTTAAAAAACCAATTAGATAAACACCGGCCGGTTATTCCGGCGGTCATGCATGATCCAAATTATATTGAACTTGCATAAAATCTAAGTCAAATTAAGGGGGGGAAAATACAATAGGTGAACATGGGTATAAATTTGGTCAACGAATGTTTAGTAGAGCTACATAAAACAAATTTGAAAATTGAAATGCATAGTTGTTCGAGGATTTTAAGTCATAACTAATAAAGATCAAACCCCTCCATGACTAAAATGAGAGGGTAAGAATGGTCAAAAAACTACGTAATTATACAACACAATCTGAAATACCATACACGTGCTGGCGATCACAAAATTAGATTTGGACTTCTACATAGAGGATTTATAAGTATCAACACTTAGTGCCTCTTTGGCTCTGTGACCTTCTCCGAACTCGAAAACAACAGTCGGACTAGAGAATAAAAGATTGCCTTTATGCAAGACATTATGAAGTTCCAACAGGAAGAAGGCCAGTACCATGGATATAACAGCCGAAAAAACAAACTTATAAGATGTCGAGGGTATCGTCCGACCTGTGCAAGCATTGACAATGTTAATGCCACCAAGCTGTGGTGCATAAACTCCTCCAGTTTTAATCAAACTGTTCGAAGTTTGGATGACAACACATCCAGATGAACAAGTTGGACAATATTCAATTCTATTTTTTAAAAAATGCAAATTCAATTCTATTTGATTGTTTCAATAGAATTAAATTGAATTTTATATTTTTATACAAGAATTATTCAGACACCATATAAATAGGTAATGCATTTAATTTGTTTTATTTTATTACTTAATAATAACTAAATTAAATTTGCATAATCTGAATTTCCAAACTGGTGGCTAATGTAAATACAACCATCATCTCGAATCAACATATTATTTGTTATAGGACCAAGACATTATGACAATCAACAAAGGACAAGTCATCATGGAGGCCTTATATATATAAATATATATAAATAAATAAATATATATATATATATATATCTCGGTAGACTAATGCAAGATGTATCACCAGCATAACAAAGTACTCACAGGGAAAAGCAGATCTAAAGCATCCCAAGCTGTATGGCGAACAGCTCTGGTGGGATACATTGGAGCGCCAGGGGAAGTAAAGCTATATAAGCACGCCTTTAATCTTGTACTTGTAGTCATTCTCAGTTCCATACCTGCAGAAATTCATCATGTCATCTTCAAAAGGCTAGCAATTTATCAGGTAGCAGAACCAGCATATAGAAGTTCAATCTCAATACTTGGTACCAGCATATTGAATAAGTACCTTGGAGAACTCTAATGCGAGAAAGGTAATGCAGTAGAACTGGCTCCACCTTTAACTTTTGAATCTGACCAACAAAATGAATTCCAACACCATTGCAATATGCAAGCTATCTTAACTTTTCTGTGTAAACCACTCCAACAAATAAGCATGCTCTAAAGAAGCAAGTGTACCTGGTCAGCAAGTTCAATAACAAAGAAGTCTGCAGGACCACCAACCAAGAAAGCATTTGGAAAAATAGGGAACTGCTTCAAGAAGCTTTCAAGTTTGTCATCTACATGATAAAAAATATCATGACTGACCAAAATATTTGCTGTTCCAAATTGAATTTATGTAAAGAAATAAAGCTTGTTTTACCTGAGTTGTAAAAAAGTATGAATCTTGAAAGTAGAAGGAACAGGTCTCGCTGGCCCTGAATTAATTAAAGACTGGACATCATTTTCCAATGCAAATTAAATTTTAAGGAAATTTTACTTTTCATGCTTGCTGGCTAAATAATGATTCTGAAATCCAAAACATATTTTTCCACGTAATAACAACAAAACAAAGCCATTCCGAGCAAAATAATTGCAATGCAAGAATGGAAAGGATAGGATCACTTGCTGCAGACCTGTACTGGAATTTTATTCAATCGCTCAGGCTCCAATGCAACTTCCTCAAGGAGATACTAAAGCCAGAAAGAAAAATTAATGGGCATGATGGAAAATGATTTCAGAAAATAATATATCTAACAATGTATATGACTCAGGTGAGTATTATTATATCCTGGAAAGTACTCTTACCCGAAAGAGGGTTTGGAAGCGCCTAGTGTTTGTTTGGATGTCAATCCTGAAAATAAGTATAAAAAAGAAATTATCATTCATTTCATCATTCCTATACATCTGTAATGGAAGAATGGAATATACAAGGAAGTCTTCGACAACAAGGTGCAACACAGAATTGCAAAAACCAGTTTCCCAAGTTACAACCATATCGAACATTCCAACCCAAAACACAACAAAATTACTATAAAATTATTGTTAATTACAGTTGAGCTTCTCCTTGCCAGAGTCTATTAAACTTGGAGGTTCCTCTCTGACCCCTTGGACTTGGATAAAACCTTCTTAGAGGAATATTTGGGTGGAATACCCAAAATGGGATAAATTATTGGTTAATACCCAAAATTGTTGCGCTCTCTCTCTCTCTCCTCTGTGCATTGTTGCTAGGTTGACATCTTGGCTACATATAAAACCTTGGTTAACCAAATCAATTTGGTTGGAACATCCAAAATTGTTGAGAAGCATAAATTAACCATCTTAATTCAATGTTAAGCCCCTCAGAAGTAGACTTGATAATGACATCAAGAATAGTTGCAAGAACACCCCGTGGATAATGAAAACCTTCAGCACAATGCATGTCCGAAGAGTGAAGAACAGATCTTTTGATTGATCTGAAGTATAAATAAGATGGAAGAAGAATGCAGAGATTAATTCAATTTCAAACCCAGACAGTTAAACAATAATAATGTGTTTAGTTCTTTCTTCCCTACAGAAAAATGACCCCACAGTTAAACTCCAATTACACGATAGTAACAGTCCAGTTGCATACAATGGACAGAGTAATTTCTCACATCGAATAACTGGTGCCTAATTCATCTGGAAGAAAAAGAAAAATGAAAGAATTTTAAATCTTAAGATGACCAATTTCAAAACTGAAGAATTTTCTTCCCCTTGAATTGAGTGTACGAAAGAGCCAATCCATGTCCCTGACATGTAATGACCAGTATTATTTAAGAGTGCAGCTACCAATCATTTTTAATTTATTCAAAAGTCACCAGTGACTCCTATTCAGCTGCTAAATCACTATAATCTAAAACGATTGTTGATTTGACATGCATACCAGAAAACATTTGTAGCACCTTGAACAAGAGCAGATGAATAACGTGAGAGTACTTCAGTATTATCTAGCTGGGCTTCAAACAGCTGCACAAAAGTATAAGTACCATCATTATAATAGTATCTTAGAGGAGATATTCAGGCTTATCATTACACTATTTCAAAAGTTGAAATTGACTTGATTGATGTTTTTAGAGAAAAAAAAAAAAGAAAAAAGAGAACCACAAGGCCCAAAATAATATTCATAATGGTAACCCTTCATACGATGATCTTATCTGATGATAATAGCTTTTATATCTGATTCCCAACAACATTGTTACTGTTATGAGCAATCATATTTTTTACTTTTCCAGTTTGAACTTTGGATAGTCAATACCACAAGTGATCAGAACCTACACTTATTTTGACAGTTCAAAGACACCATATGTTAGATTTCCAAAACAGTATTGATAAATAATAAGTCAATAAACATATACTTAAACAAAACAGCGAAGCCACTGTCAAGCAGGTTTTCAAGTTCCAATCAACACGCAGTTTAAAAGACAAGTATAAGAACTATATGGCTCATAGATAATGCAGTTTCATATATATAATTGCCATTACTGAATGATTCCACAAGGCCAGAAAAACTACTGATGCAACAATAATAGAAGAAAAGGCTAAGATGGCATACCCATTTATGGAACAGAAGAGAGAAAATATTTGACGCAATTGACTGGGTCCAAAGTCGTACAATTAGATCGAGTATTCTTTTTCCACTCTCCGGCACCCTAACATAATATTCAGCAAGAACATTGTAAAAGCATAATTGACCATCGGCACCATCCTCTGCAGGAGAAATTGAATCTTCTTCCCTGCTGAGAATTATATCTGTTTGATTTCAATATAAAAATAAATGAGTCCCTAAAATGGCAGAAGATAACACAGTAGTCATATTGCTGATTGTGAGATCCAATATTCTGACAAATCAAACTCTAGTAATCCCCTCTACATTTGAAAAATAAAAATAAAAAGATTTCATTACATGCCAACCATACAAATTGATGAAAATGGTCTGAGTGCAACATGCTTCCTTTTCACTGAATTTAAGCCAATAGTAAGGCAAAACATAGACAATTAACAAAAAAAAAAACACTAGTAGGCTAGTAACTGTAAATTAATATAAACCGCTCTACTTTATTTTTTTTTAAAAAAAACTAACAACCAACTATCAAAAGCTTAAAAATTGCAAACACATCCAATTTTATTGGTCATAGACAGTGTATTCGAAGACTGCCGAAATAAAGTAATGACAAGCAATTAATTTTAGCAGTAAGTCACCTCTTGCCCGGTCATCTACTTCCAAAGCTATGTCGGCAAACAACTCTTGCAACAAGTTCCGTCTTTGAGATGCAGAAGCTAGCGCCTGCAACAAATTTCAAATTCTAATGAACCTACCAAAAAAAAGAAAAAAAAGTACATAACATAATACAAGTATCTCCGATCAAATCAGGCTAATCTTGAAGTAATTCTCTTAGCTTTCAGAAAACAGATTTTGCAATCAATTTTTTAAATTTACAAACCAAATATTATTATTATTACAGGAAGAACATTACTTAATTACCATTTTGATTTTAATTTTAATTTCCTAACAAAAATTTACCACATTTAAGTCGCGAAATACGGTTTCCTTAATTGAAAACAAAAATAAAAATTTAAGAATAATTAATTTAACGTGGTTATTTTCTTCCAATTAAAAATTCGATTTTGTCAAGAAACAAACGGAAAATTAGATAAATATTGAAAGAAGAAGAAGAGAGAAACGAACCCGCTGGAGCTTTTTCTCGATTTCTGAAGTGAGAGCATTGAGATAATCTGAGCTTGGAGGCGTTAAAGAAGCTTTCTCCATTTTTTTTTCCAATTTTTGATTTTGATGATTGAATATTACAACATTTCCATAACCCTAAAAAAAAAAGTCCAAAGAAACTAGAAAGATTTGAGTGATGAAATCTGGGATCGGTGTTCCGGCGAGATCTCCATCTATCTGTAGCTTTGTAGCGGTCAGTTGCATCAATTCCAAGAAACGTAATAAATATAAGATAAAAAAATAATAAATAAAACTAAAAGTTAATATTTTTATTTTTATTGTTTAAATCAATGAAGGTTGACGTGGCGTTGCAAGTAAGCAACAAAACGCAGAGAGAGTGTTTTATGTTATAAAGATCAAATATGCAGTAGTGGCGTAGTGTTATTACATGTTGCACACCTGTACTTGAGGTGGACACTTGGCTAGGATGAGTCGGTTAATCGCATCAAATTCAACTTAAATTTTTTAATTTAATTAACATTTTATTTTATTGATTATATATATATATACACATTCACATTTATTATCAATGTTGCTGCTTTCCAAGCAAAGAGATAATAAGACTAATTTTGCATTACTCATTCGCAAGTTATATCTTTGTTGCTGGCTTATTAGATTACGGACTATGATATACAGCGACGGAATCAAAAGAATATAAAAAAAGGTAAATTTATATAAAAAAAAATTATAAATAAATTTAAAATAAAAATTAAATATTTAATATAATAATAATTTAATATTTAATTTATACTATTATATTAATTACGCGGCCTATGAGATAATAATTACATTATATGAGTTTATATTTTTAAAAAAACTGCATAATAGCTTTATTTTTAATTTTTATAAAAACATTTCTCTCAACATAACACACTAAACAGTCAGTCAAAAAATTCATATCAACCTATATCAATCCATATCAACATAAAAACACATGATTATAGAGTTTTTAGTATATTTTAACACCATTTAGAATAAAAAATGATTTAATTCAATATAATCTTTTAATACGCGTTTCACTCATATCAACCCATATATAACAATCCGTATTAATGTGCAAATATATAATTCTACATTGTTTAGAATACACTAAATAATATTTATCACAGTCTAAAATTATTAATTATAATTACCTCACAAAGAAATCATTAATTACAATTACTCATAATAATTCTATAACAACCTTATAACAAATGCAAAAACTCCTTAAAGATCCATATCAAATCTTAACAAAATATGTTAGATCTAACTCATGACATTCTACATGTATTTTAGATCTTACACCGTTCAAACTCTTTAAGCCTTCATAAAATAAAATAAAATAATAAAAGAAATAAAGAACATAGAAACACGATAAGAAAAATCTATAATATCAGCAAACTAAATCAAAGTTAAAAAATTTCTCTTTGAACATAAAACTTTTAAAATCTAAAACATACATATATTATTCGAATTTCATCATATTTGCACCCAAAATATGTATTTACTGTTCGAATTTCATCATATTTGCTCAAATATAATTTTTATTCACAAAATAAATATATATATATCTTAAAAAAATAAATTTATCAATTTTAATGAATTTTTAAATAGCTTCAGTCGTCACAGATCACAAGAATAAAAAAGAAAAAAATAAATATGCAATCAATAAAATAGAATAGAAAGAAAGGTGCTTTAAAAACTAAAAAAAAAGGGAGACAATTTAGAAAGAAAAAAAAAAGGATGGAAAAAAAAGAAGAGAGAATATTAACAAAGAGAGAGAAAGAAAAAAGTCAAGGTGTAGTTTATTGTAAATGATATTTTTTTTAGGTTAGAGAATAAAATTATATTAAAAGATCTATTCAACATGAACATAATTTAAAATTTATTAGTGCTTTATAAAAAAATATTTTATTAGTTAATTTATTTTTCTACAAGACATAAAAATTAATAAAGTTCATTTTAAACTAAAATTCATATTTTTTTTAAGAAACTATAAACTTAACTAAATAGTAAAATTTACAGGCTCAGTTTGACTATATTTTAGTTAAAATCCATAAATACAAAACTCTCATTGGGAATAGAAATAAAATTTAATTTCAAGTCAACTAACGGCACCTAGCATAACTCTGCTCGGTTACTGTGCAATACTCAAAACTTAATTTCTTACCCCAGTCGAGAGAGATTAAGTTATTTAATTCCTTGGCTGTTGTTCACGACTCATCCTTGGTCCAATTGGCTAGAGGTTTGCAAAGCTGTGAAGCTTGTATAGAGTTGCGTGGAAATTGATAAACATATTTTATAATTTATAAAGATTAAAAATTTATATATAATTTATTTTTATAAAAAATATATGTTTTTAAATTTTTTATTTTAATAAAAATTATATTTATTAAATACTACATTCATTTAATTAAAATTATCTCTTTCATCTTATGCATACTTATTAAAGTAAGACTTTTAATAAAGAATATCAGAAAAAATAAAAAAATATATATTTAAATTTATCATATTTTTAAAATATATTTAAATTTATAAAAATTTTTAATTTATTTATCAAAATATCAAATTTTATAATTTATTATAAATTTATTATGAATTTATTATAAATTTGTTATTGATTTATTATGAGTTTATTATAAAATAATTAAAATACTCTTAATAAAAATAAAAATTTTATAAAAAATTATAGAGAGTATAATTTTTCCATTAAAATCTTTAAATATTATGCTAAAAAAATATTTTAAATAGATTAAAATATTATTTATAAACTCATTATTAATGTTACTATATATTTTCACTTCATTGATTATCTTTACACAGTAATAACATGAGTAAAATTTAAAAAAATTAATTGATTTTTATTGATTTTATAAAATGATAATATTAATGAAATAATTTTTTTATAAAAATGACGATTTTAATTGGACTGAAGTTAAATATGATATAAATGTAATAAAAATTTAATTTATTAAAATAATATATTCAATGTAATTTAAGATAAATAAAAAAAATAGGCAATAATTTACTAATACAAAAGATGAAATACACACTATTTTCCAAGTAGATTAATAAGAAGAGGGTGCGACGGTGATAGACTGGGCGATAAAATAGGGGCATTGATTACGGAATGTATGTAGGCATTGTAGTGAATGTCTATTTCTGTTTGTCTTCATTGATGTTATATGAGCAAGTGAATAGACCTAGCCATGGATTTTTTTAAAAAAAATTTTGAGCCTGAAAGTGGTAATTTTATTAAGCAAGAAGATATGTACAAACGATTCTAGAAACATTAACATATATAGAGACATACAAATACAAGCTAAATAATAAAAACAAGTCAAATAACAAAAACAAAAATAAGCCAAACAATATATACAATACAAGCCAAACTACAAAAACAAACTCAAGCTAACAAACTGCCCTTTAATATGAAGTGCGTTTAACTAATAAATCATCTCTTTAATAAAAGGCCATAGATAGATAGAGACATGGCCAAAAACTATAACAAGAAGCAGAACTTTGTGACGGTTAAAGAATATGCACAGATTAATCAATAAAAAGATAAAACTTTTTAACACCCTTTGAATTAAATGAAGAAAAAAAGGAAAAAACTTCCTAAACAGGGGCTATGGAGGAACATCTCAAGATAAGCATAGGTACTAATCTGAACTAGCAAATAGAGAATTAGAACTCTTGAGCAGTCTCCAACGTATCCAATGATAGAATGAGGAGCTTCTTATTTGAAAATGATGATTATGAAATAAAAAAGTTAAGCTTGAAACGCCAATAACACCAACACTCCAGAGGGAATCACCAACAAAGCAGTAAAAGAGTCCATATTGATAAATAACAAGATCCTTACATTAAAAGAGTTCACTGGCAAAAACACTTCTAATTGAAGGGGACAGCTGCCCTCTTCTGTTTTAAAATTTATATATATATATATATTATTAAAATTTTTAAAATATTTAATTATCTCTTTTAAAATTTTTTTAAAAAATATATAATATTTTTATTTTATTCCTCTTAATTAAAAATTTTAATTTTATACTTAAAAGAATTCGATCAATAAAAAAGAAAAGAAAAGATAGATTGAGAGATACTGCAAACAAAAGAGTCGGCAACAATTATATATCTAAGATAGGAAATTCTTGGTTTTAGGAAAATTCTATGGCAGAGAGATTTACTTCAAGAAGGGAAGACTTACCGAATACGCTATGGATCCAATTTGAATTTTAGAAATACTAACAATTTTTTAAATGTTCATTTATAAATTTTTTCATTAATTGGCACTCAAAATTTGGCCCGTGACTAGAGATATCTATGAGCCAGCTATGCAAGCATGAACAAATCAGTAGAATTTTGAACAATTTATGTTGTTTGATGTTTCCACATTACTACTTTCTTAACTTGAGAATTTAATACATTGTTAAAGGATAAGGTGGGGGCTAAGGCACATACCACTGAATTTGCCTTTTCCATTTATAATAAAAAAATCATAAAATTATAATCAATGAAATAAAAAAAAGTAAATTTATTTATTTTAAACTGGAAATATTACAAAATATGAAATAAATTCAATTTGAATAATTACAAACAATAGTTATTTTTATGATTTTATTTTTAAAATTCAAATTTTATTATAATATATAAAAAAAAGGCAAATTATCAAATAATATATTTCTAGTTCAAACTAGACATTTAACATTTGTAGTGATAAAACTATTTTTCCTATTAATATTTATTACTATTATTATCAATAATAATTTTATCACATATAATAATTTATGCTTTGGATTTAATTTAATGAAATTTATTTATTAAAAAAATATTACATGTACTATATTAAATTCATCTATTTGATGTATTTGAAAATAAACTAGTCATGTGAAAAACTAAAATTTGCAAGCAAAAAAAGGATTAACAACTTGATCTTTCTTTCAATATGACAATTTATTACTTGAAGAATTTACTTAATTGTTGATGAACAATGTTGACGACTGCTAATCTCTATCTTAAATTTTTTTTCGTTCTTTTTTTTTTTAATTCCATGTTTTTTCTGTTTAGGAAATTAATTCTCTATTGTAATTGCTGGAAAGAAAATGAAAAGAAAAAATAATACAAGAAGAACGTGTATTCCCCCTTGAAAAACAAGTAATTTTCCAAAATTTTTTTTATAAAAAATAGAAAATAGAATTTTATAATTATATGACATAATTTTCTTAGATTATAAAATAAAAAAATAGTTTTTTAATTTTTGTAATTTTAAGAAGATTTTGAAAAATATCTTTAAAATATTTTTCAAAATTTTCTAAAATATTCTTTTATAGATAAAGTCAAATTTTCTAATATAAAAATACGAAATTTTCATATCAGTATTAAAAAATAATTTTTTATTTTTATTAAGTGAACATATGTTAAAATTTTTTTTTATAAAAAATAAAGATGCTAATTTTCTTAAAATATCGAAAATAGAAAATGAAAAACTATTTCCTACAAGTAAACATTTATATCCTCTCTTGTAAAAGAGGAAAGGAAAGTTCATTATTTTCATTCCAATTTGGAGAGAGAATATAAAGATTATTTCCTCTTATTTTCCTCCCCTTTCCCAAATAACTGAAAATCAAACTCAAAACTCTTGAGTTCTCTTCATTCATTTTCTAGTTTCCTCCATTAATTTTCATTTTTCAACTATACAATAATTGTTTGGTATCATGGAGATATTCTGTATACTTCTCATGGACAGCAACATTCTTTTTTTTTTTTGCTAGAGAAATGATAATGTATGATGGGGCTTTTAATTCCGCTAAACACCTACCCAGAAGATAATGTTATATATAAATTTCTCACCTTGCAACATGCACCGTGTATGGTGGGGTAACGAATTATTTGAGGCATAAACTATCAGGACATGGCCTTGATGGCTGCACCTCACCAAACAATCTTTTCATATATAAAAAAAAACAACCAAAATGACGTCTCAATAGTAGAAGTTCAAAATCTCTAGAAAATGCAAATATGATTCTGTTGGATGAATTTGAAGAGAAAATAAGTAAATAAAAAGGGAGAGCAACTTCTATTATGCAGCACATCCCATAAAGAAGATAATAAAACACTCAAGTGCAATGCTCTAATAGCTTGAACTTAGTAAAAGAAAACTAGCATATCATTAGTTGCGTGATATATAAAGATTGGCAAGAAAACTATAACACTCGTAGATTCTATATATATACCACATATATTTTGTATATATACAATACACATATAAAATATAAGAATGTCACGTTACAGTATTGTTTAAACCCTTACCTTAATTTCACACCAATTAAATATTTAATTAAAGAATAATTTAAATTATAAAATATCATATTTAATAAGTAACATTTTCAAAATCATTAAACTTTTCATTTGATTACATATATATAATTATACATTGTCTTTCCAAAATTCACTTGTATACTTGTACATATGATCAAAATACAACATAATAAAATTGTACATGCATACACCACCTTCTAGTTGATCTCAAAACACTTTTACTCTTCTCGTGGCACAACCGTCTGACTCTCATATCAACAATCTACTCACCCACGCGATTTACACAATCGCGCTAAGCTCAAAAGCTTAGTAATACATATAAACAACATATACATCCATTACAGAAAATCACACTCACAATACTAACATCATTTATTGTGAGTGTTTAAACAACACTGTAACGTGACCTGAGGTCATGGGTTCGAGTCGTGAAAACAGTTTCTTGCAATTAATTGCAAGGGAAGGCCGCGTACAAAGACCCAATGGGTCCGACCCTTCCCCGGACCCCGCTCATTGCGGGAGCATTCGTACACCGGACTGCCCTTTTTTTTATTATTAGTTTTACATTTATACTTAAATATATATATATATATATATCATCTATAATTCATAATATCATTCTTGTCTACCACAAATACATATATTGAGCCCAATTATCCTTATACAATAAATTAGTTCTAAAACCATTACCTTAGTCTATCTCATCATAATGACACCAATGTATCTCATTAGTGGACGTAACAATATCTGTGACACCCAATGTCTCATCCACAGTATATCTCAACAATAATAACACATAAGTGTCTAACTCAGGGGCATAGTAACATCTTTGTGGCACCCAGTGCCTCCACCCCATCATGTAAGGAATGCCAATTACCAAGCGCAATCTTCTAGTAACTAGATATTGTATAAGGTACACACAATACACATTTATTTTTCAACATATTTTCACTTCTCAACTCATATCATGGTTTTCATCAACCATCATCACATATAATGCCAATGTGGCTTACATCCACATTTTAATGCACAAATTGCACTTCTTATATGTTTAACAAATATCAAATCCACATTTTACATTACATGATTATCATAATAATAGCACGTCTTCTCTAAAGCCAAGACCATGCCTCGCACAAAACATAAAATAATTATCAATACACATTTCATAGCTTTTCAATCTTTATATAGCATTATCACTTGCCATAATTCTATAACTCACTCACATTGCAAAACATTTCATACACATATTTCTCATTAAATTGCTAATACTATAGTACAACTCATATATAAAATATTTAAATATCATCATGGCATATTTTATACCAATATATTAATAATATCAATTTGTATATCTCTATTATACAACTCAAATCCTTTCTTCAATACTCCATACTTTAAGTTTCTCATTAAAATATTAAGTTTTCAAACTAACAATAATATTATATTCATCTCATTTTTATCATATTCATTATTCATTTATAATTCACATTTGATATCCAACCACATTTCTCATTTCATATTTTCATCATGCAATCATGAGCCACACTCACCTATAACTCCTCAACATACCAACATTTTGCATAATCAATATATTTTATTAATATTTATTCACTTTATAATCACATATACATTTTTAATTCAATATATATAAAAATATAGCTATGCAAGCTATGAATCATGGATGAAAGACAATGATAATAACTATTTTGGGCAAAATTCTGTAATTGACACGCCCATGCCAAAGACTGGGTGTATCACTGACCGTGTCATTTGTCCACTTTACAGAAATTCTGACACGCTAAGTGATATGGGCGTGTCACTACCTCTGTCATTTATATTGAAAAACAACATTTACGACATTCCCAGTGACATAAGCGTGTTATTGCCCCTGTCAGGCTAGTTTTCTAGGTATAAAATCTGAACTGAAGTATGAATTAGACATTCAATAGCTATACCTATGGCATCTCAAAACCATTTTTTCATACCATATTTATTAACAAAACACACACCTATCAACTTAGAATGATGCAAACCAAAATCAAAAGCATAATCCAAGTATATACTTACTCAATATCATATGTACCAATCAAAAGATTATTTATACAAACCAAAGAAATTATATGTACAAACCTTAGTTAATCCAAGCTTATTCTTCTTCTCTTGATCCCCCTTAGCCTAAACACAAAATCATAACAATAATCATCATATAATTCATTCATACAATCATCCATATACCAATTCACTCAATTCACAATTCATTTCTACAAAATCATTACTCTTTTCCTCAATTCCAACTACCCATCATCATCCTCAACATCTAATCATATTTACTTCATCTATACATCAATTCAACATTTATATATACTCCACCTACCATAGTTATCATCTTATTCAATTAATCATCACTTTCTCTCACTAATCATATCACATATGTATATACTTAAAATTCATAAAAATCAGCTCAAGAAAAAGAGCACTTACTTGAATTCTTTGTCAAATCTTCAATATCCACCTTCAAATCTCTTAAAACTCTTATGAATTTTGTGTATATAAACAAAATCAAGCTATTCTCTCTCTCTCTCTCAATTCTCACGTTCAAAAAGGAAGAAGAAATAAGAAATATGCCTCTTCTTTCCCATCTTTTAACTCTTATATATACATATATATGGAAAAGAGATGATTATGGAAAAGTCTAGATATTTTTGGTGAATGGTTACTTAAATTAATTAAGTTATTAATTATATGTATATATATTTAAATATATGATAGGGAGAAAGTGAATGGTGGAAAATTTGTTAGTTATATACATATACATATACATATATATATATATGTATATATATATAATTAATCACTTAATTAATTTAAGTAACCATTTACCAAAAATATCTAAACTTTTCCATAATCATCTCTTTTTTTTTAACTTTTATCTTTTTACTTAACTTCATCATTTAGTTCTTTTATACATTATATATATCTTATGTATATTTTATGCATATGTATATGTCTTATATTCTATTTATATTTCTCATATATTTCAAATACATAATATAAATGTATAACATTCATCATACACATTTATCTCTTATTATATTTTCTCTACCTATTTCACCAATATACTATCTCATAATTATTATTCCAAAGTATATCAAAAATCGGGATATTACAAGAACAAAAATATTAATATTTTGAATAAATTTGTGAAATTTATCTTTCCAAACAAAAGTCAAATTGAGAAATTTCTCGTTCATGTTCTGCAACTTGAACCTAGAATTCTAGATATTCTGATCAACTCAGCTTATTTTGTAAATGACTCTGCTCATCTACGGCTAACTACTGCAGTGCACCGAAGGTATTTACAATATAGAGAAATAAGCTCAACATACACTAGAAATTAGCAACTAAAAGGTGATTCCAGAATACAAGCCATCTACTTATCTCAGAACTCATGCACTGTACAAGAGACAAACAGAAAACCTGGCCCAACATGTAATGTGGATAGAGAACACATGATAGCCAGAGAAGCTCAAGATGTAAATCACAAAGAAAATGAATCCACTCACCAGCCCATCAGTGTTCTCCTGACTCTATCTACAATCTGATTTCTAGCTACAATATTTTAACTGAAATTTACCATTCTCCTCCAGAAGAAATCTGTAGACCTCCCATTCACGATCTGATGCAGAATATCATCCTATTTCAGCCTGAAAACAAGCACCGAAAATTATTAGACATCCTTCACACCATATTGGAAGCTTAAACTAGATAACTGATTCAGGAACCATCTGCACTAGTTGAAAGGCACTGAAGAGAGATTAAACTCTTCATGATAATATCAAGGATTTCAATGCCCAGTAAATTATTTGGAGTATTTCAGTGCCAATGGTCCTTTTCTCATAAAATGTATTTTTTAAAATTTAAATATCATCGAATGGCACATTTTAAATTCAAATACCAAATATATCAAATTGCCAAAATGCATTAGCCATTCTTTAAGGATCTATATTAGTAAGTTGCCTTGTTGCAAGAAGATGATGCAATGTGCAGATGGACTTTGAAAAACTTGCTGAAGTGAAAAATTCCTACTGAGAATATGCAGATCCCAAGTGATTTTAGAGCAAATGTGACATCATAGAAAACTCGAGGTCTTCCACTCCCAGAGATCTCAACTGGATTAGCAACCAGAAGTTCAGCATCAGGCCCACGGTTTGCAATCATTACACATAACAGGTGAAGCAATTCCACCTTCAAACGAGAACTCAGTCCACTTCGTTTATCAGAATCCACAATCTTCTTCCCATCTTTCTGCTGAATAAATAGGTCTAAATCACGATATCCTCTGTTGTTTGGTGAGAATTGACCATAAGCTATCTGGATAAGAATAAACAAATAATAAAATTATGTCAATAAACCCAATACAGGATATCTCCCTGTATAAATGTGATATGAACAATTTCATGGAAATTGAATATGTGACAATTTATTAATTTAATATTTACCACGGTTTATTCCCACAACAGAATTGATTTATCTATTTGTTTACATGGAGAAAAGAAAAAAAAATACATTTTCTATGACTATACTGATAGCCCCAAGAAAACTACATAAAAATTTACCAAGTTGAGGTAAACAAACTTCAATCATGTCATTTTATCAGCATGAGCAACATTCCCACAAATTCCAATATAAATTCACCACACTGATCGAATGCCCCACAATGACCTCCAATTAAACTAATGATGTCCAACATAGATTTCTGATTAACAAATATTACAGAACGCACAAATGAATACCTGAATATTGCAGTCTTTCAAAGTTCTCATTACATCATAAAGTAGGCCCTTGTGATCAATGCAATTTACTTGAAACAATGTATGAGCAGGGCTCAATGAATTGTCAATAATCACATTGGCCTCTTTCAATTTTGGCATATCAGGGCTAAGAGACTGGGAATGGATTTCTTTATCTGATAGCTTACAAAGAAATAATTCTTCGGTAATAAGAGGAGAAAGAGAAGAAATGCCCTGAAGACATTCATACTCAGGGCCTGTCAGCTGAAATTCACTGCTGATACATGATTCACCTAACACTGCATGCAATTGTTCGCATGTCTCATCCTGTCTTCTTTTTGTATGTAGTAACTCCCTGGAACAAAGTTGTAGAACATAATGGAATTAATAATGAACAGAATTAAGACTTGAGTCTTCAATGATTAATTAAAATTGATCTTGTCTCATAATTCAAAAGGACGATGCTTTTGACACATCTGCTATAAACTTAGTCCAGTCAAATTCGCTCTGAAAAATTTGCTAGGTTAGCAATGGTAGGAAGTACCAACTCAGCAGTGTCATGTATTAACGTAAAGCAAAGAAAAGACCACATCAAGTGTAAACAAGCTACCCACCATCAGCTGCTCGGGTAAATCTTAATAATAAAGCCCTGGACGAATTAATTTACTACCATATCATAAGAAGAAATAACGTCCTGCTATATATGAATGTAACTATGGAAATGACAAGGCTTCCTAATGTGTTCTGTGGAAATGACAAACATAATAACTAGCAAGATGGCATTTAATTGCACTTTAATTAAAAAGGTCCATTGTTTGCAAATTCTGGACATCATGCTCATCATGCAAGACAATGCCATGAATAAGATTCAGCCAACAGCTCAATAGTTGATAATTTCTCCACAGTTAAAATATGCCATAAACTGCTGACAAAGACCCCAATACAACAAAGGATTTCAAATAAATTGTTAAAGAATCAATAAAAGAAAGGGAAAAAAATGCTTACATATTATCTGTTATGAAGAAGAGGTCCAGGACTCTGCCATCTGGGGTTGTCGTAACCTTGACCCTTTGAATTGTAAGTTCGAGCTCAGAGAGAACTTGTGTAACATCTAAAAAGAACTTGCGATCAAATACAATTATGCAAACACTCGCAAAAAAAAATCAAAGATATTAGCAAGTGAAGAGATTGGTATTATTACCATGCAGTAACCCTTTTCTATCGAGGCAAAAGAACTTCAACAAGTAAACTGGAGATGATGTGGATGGTGAAGACTGCTGGTTTAAGTAAAAGGAGACTGAACAAGACGATGGGCAAATAGCAGAAGACGGTTCTTCAAATTTGACCATCTTACAAGCGAGCGAGAATGATGAACCACCCACAATACTATGTAACACCATTTCCCATCAGTGGAAACATCTAAAACCACAAAACATTCATAATTAACGGCGAAATCAATAAAAATTAGTGCTTTTTCTAATACCCAACACAAATTTCTATTAATTTAGCCCAAAAAATTATCACCATTGCCATCTCAACAGACACGAACCCATAAAAATCCATTAAAATATTAAATTCAGTTGAAAAAGAAAAAGCAAAATTAAAAAAGAAAACTCAAAAGAAAAGAAAATTTTAGCCGAAAAAGTAAAAAACTACCTCCTTTGGTAATGTAGAGCCCAAAATCGAGGATAATTCTACAAACATCGCAAGCAAGACCAGTTTTATCAGGACAATTGACGGTAACAACATGGGGCTCTCCAGGCTTATTCCCTTTCAGGATCAAAACGGCGTCGTCGCTCGGTACTCCCATCTCGGAAACCAGCGAGGACCTAAAGCCTCCACTTGCGTTGGCTTTTCAACGGTAACTGTTGAAATTTCCTGGTTTTTCCCCGGCTTTTCCGCTGAAATCTAGAACCTTTGGAAGTTTGGAAGGAGGAGAGTCGAAAAAATAGAAAGGTGACCAGTGAGCTAGTGAAAGTTTTTTGTTTCCTGGTGTTGGCGAATGGCTTTTGTCAGGGGAGAGCCAAAGCCAGGTCAGCAAATCGTAGACCGTGAGGACTGGACACGCGGCGAAGTGGTGGTTAGATATACATATTTTAATTATTTTTAAGTAAAATAAAAATCAATTAATATTATTTAAAATAATAATAAAATATCATTAATTGAATATAAATAAATAAAATATTACTTTTTTTTAACCTTCAATGTATGATTTAATCTCTTTTCTAAATTTTTATACTATTTTTTTACAATTAATAATATAGATAAAAAGTGAATTAATTTTTTCATATTTTTCTAAAAATATTAGGACATATATTAACTGATTTAAAAATATAATAAATAATAATTTTTTACTGAAAAAAAAATCATAATTTAAATAGTAAAAATAAAAAGTTGAAATAATTCTTACTAAACATGATAAAATATTAATTGCAAATAATGAATTTGATTCAATAATAATACGGCAGAATTAATATTTTAATTAACTATTTTATATATATATTTCATATTATTTTTAATCAAAATTTTTGTTAAAAATTAAAACACAATAATAATATTTAATTATTTTATATAACTATTTTATAAATTATAGAAAAAATTATATATATAAATAAAAATAATATTTAAATAATTATAAAATAATAATTATAATATCAAGAATAAAATAGATAAATAATAATTATAATATCAAGGGTGAAATAAACACTGGACAAATTCAATAAAAAAAATAGTTTATAAGTATGTTTGCTATAAAAATTACTGAAAATTATATAAATTTATATTATTAAAAATATTTATTGAAATGAAAAGAATAATATAATAAATTATTTGGTTAAATTAACTTAAAATCTAAAAAATAAGTTTATAGGATCAATTTATTTATTTTGGTATTTAATAAATTATTTATAAACTCATAAAATTACTACATATAAATAAATCAATTTAAATTTATATTAATTTGGCCAACTTAACTTTTTTTTTTTTTTTAGCTTGACATAGTACTGGCATGAAAGTAGAGATAGCAACAAAGTGGGACGACGAAAAGAGGAGAAAAGAAGAGGGCCCCACCCATGATGGCAAAAAATCTCCGTCCTCGTCCTTATCTCACAAACAGAAGCAACTTTATCCCATCTTCGCCTATAAGGATTCCCGCCATAAATTTATTTTTTATTTTTAAACTTAAAATTTAATAATATAAAAAAATAAAATTATTATTATATATTTAATAAAATAATAATATAATATTTATATATAGGAAAATTTTAAAAATAATAAAAAATAAAATATATCAAATTAAATTTATTTTATATAAACAAATAATTAAAATATATCATACATAAAATATTATATATAATATAATATATATTATAATATATAATATGTATAACATAATATATAACCACTGGGAATAGTCCAGTGGCCATATTTTTTACGGAGAGATTAAGGGTTTGACACTTCAAAAATAAGCTTTAAATATATATATATATATATGTATAATATGTATATTATATATATATTATTAGGTCCCACAGGGATGGGAATGGGAATTTTCGTTAGGCAGAGAGTGTATTCTTTATCTTCGTCCTGCTCTGCTCTGCTTAACGGAGAGAGATTTCTCTCTGCTTCCATTCTTATGAGTGAAAATTTTGAAGAATATTTGTCCCATTCAGGATAAATATTCACAAAGAATAGAAATTCTTTGCTTCAATACCAAACCTACACGGAAGCTAGTGTATTTACATCAAGATCGCTCATTTTTTTCAAGGTTGATTAATGAAGGATTAGTGCATTAGTTTAAATTAATTTTTTACCCATTAAAAGAGTGTTTGGCCTATCTTATAAAAATTATTTTAATACTTATAAATTAATATGGAATTATAATTATTTAAAATTTAATAAATTATGTGTTTATTTTAAATATTTATAAGTTATTAATAAGCACCTGATATG
This sequence comes from Garcia nutans, assembly GCA_947685225.1. Lineage (NCBI taxonomy): Eukaryota > Viridiplantae > Streptophyta > Magnoliopsida > Malpighiales > Euphorbiaceae > Garcia > Garcia nutans. Next base: position 52,095,616 of record CANTUV010000037.1, on the reverse strand, counting down.
TTTATTAAAAAGAACTTATAAACATGTTTAAAAATAAATTATAAATATATTTATTGTTAAAAAAGATTAACAATGATATAAACCTATATTATCAATAATATTTATTAAAATAATTATAAATAATATAATAAATTATTTTATCAAATTAGCTTGTAAATTAAGTGTTTATAAGAGCACCCCTATTAGTTTCAGTCTCACTTTGAGACCGGGACTGTGGAACTCGTCTTATTTTTTTTCCATGGAAGGACTCCAATAAGAGACTGTCAAATTAAATATATATATATATAATTTATTAATTTAAATAAATAATTTTAATTTATTGTAAATAAAAATAATTATTTTTAGTAAAAATAATAATTTATTAATAAGAAAATAATGTTTTAATAAAAATAATAATTTTTTTATAATTTTATAATATTTTTAAATGATGTATTTTTAATAAAAATAATTATTTTTAGTAAAAATAATAATTTATTAATAAGAATAATAATTTTTAACAGAAATAATAATTTATTTTATAATTTAGTATTTGAAATTATAATATATTATTTTTAATTATTAGTTTATTTGTGAAAATATCATTTTATTTATTTAAATCATTTTATTCATAAATAAATTATTCACATAACTAAATAATTTTATTATTCACTATAAAATAAATTAATACTTAAAATTTAATTATTAAAAATAAAATAATATAAAAATATGACTCATTAAAGTGGGATTTGACCCTCTACGTTGAAGGACCGAGTCCCATTTTGAGTTGAGTCCCAATAAATACTTATGTGATAATTTAGTGGTACCCAATGGTCTCTCCCTATTAAAAATGCTCTAATTATTAAATAATAAGTTATTCCTTATATTAGTTTTTAAACTTGTAAGCTAAGTTTATAGATTCATAAATTTGTCTAAATAAATGTGTTAACAGAAATTTAGAATTTATAAACTAATTTAATCAACTTATAAATTACACCAAACACTTTCTAAGACAAAAATTAATATTTTGGTCTAATATTTTACTGTAATTTATATTTATGTTGCATTTTATAATATCCCTAAAAAAATTCGACATAATCAAATTTTCAGTCTAAAATTGGCACTAAATTTAATAGCATTTAAGATGACATATTCCAGTGCGTATTCTATAATATAGTGATATAGTGTTAAATTAAAAAAAAAAAACTTTAATTCGAAGATTAGTCATAATATGTTTATAACGGCACCGCAAATGAGAATTACTAAATATATTAAGTGAACATTATTAAATTATTTAAATCACCAAATTGTTTAAAATGTTAATTTCAATTAAGTTATGAAATTATAATCAACATTTTAATTTCAATTAAGTTAATATATATAATCAATATGTATAATGTATATTTTTAAAAATATATAATTATAATATAAATAAATATATGTGAAAATAAATGTAAAATTAAGGTTTAATATATATTTATATTAAAAAAAATATTATATAAAATAAAATATATAAATTAATATATAAGTCGAGCCGTGGTAGAACAAGAACTGACAGAAAAATAGAAGTAAAATTTATAAATAAAAAATTATAAGTAAATTTATATTTAATTTTATTTTTACATTAATAAAATTAATATAAATAATAATATTTATATTTATATTCAGTTTTATTTCATATTAAATAATTAAATGTTAGGATTTTTATCATTTTTATTTTGATATATAAATTTTACTTTGAAAAATTATAAGTAAAATTATATAGTATATATTATTTTTTAAATAATATTTATATATTTTTTTGAGATATTTATAAAAAATTTAAACTAATTATTTTTAAATAAATTTATGATCAAAATTTAAAATAATTAATCTAATCATCAAAATAATAAATTAAACTTTATAAATTAAACTTTAAATTAAATAATAGTTATAAATAATTATAATACTCAATAAAATTATTAAAATAATAAATTAAAAAATAATTAATATTTAAAAATTAATTTTAAAAAATAAATACATATACACATAAATACATGTATGTATATATGTGTATATATATATAGAAATTAGAGGGGCAAACGACCCCCTGTGCCCCCCTCCCCCCTCTTTGGTTTTGCCCCGTAAAGTCGAGTTTTTTTTTAGAGATATAATAGTCGAGTTTGAGTCTAATATGACATTATCTGTAGAGCTGTAAATGAGTCAAACTACTCGAGTTCAGCTTGAATTTTAACTAGATAAAAGCTCGTTTAGGCCTGAGTTTATTTTTAAAAAAACCGAGCTCAAGCTGCTTGTTTATTAAATGAGTCAAGCTCAAATTTACAGATACTCGGCTAGTCATGCTTTTGAACTGATTCATTTAAGAAACTCGCGATTTAAGTTCGTGAGCTAACTCGTTTATTAGGCTCGTAAGCCAGCTTATTTATTAGGCTCGATAATAAGATTGAAATTAGCTCATTTAATATTTAAAATTATTAATTTATTAACTAATTTAATTTATATAATTTATTATGATAATTATAAAAAATAATTTTTATTGCACATAATAAATATAATTTAATTAATAAATTTTATATAAAATTGTATGTTAATATAATAATAAAATTAGATAATGTGAAAAATATTTTAAAATTATATATCATGTTTTATGAATTTATATCTCAAATTATATTTATTAGTACTATATCTTTTATATGATACGACTAACTATGTATTATGAATATAATAATATTATATAATTATTAATTAATAATTAATTACCAATTTTTAAGAAACTTTAAATAAATAAATATAAAGAAATATTCATACCCGATTAAATATAACATATTTTCTATAAACAATATATTTATATAAGAATAAGTTTAATAATACCTCTTATAAATTATTAAAAATAACAATAATATAATTATCATTATCAATTAGTTATCTATAAATGAATATAGTGTTAATAATTATTATGTTAATTACATAGTTTCATTACTACTATAAATTTCACATTTTACAACAAATTTAAGGTTTAAAGTTTGGGATTTAGGCATTTTAATTAAGTCTTAAATTCTAAACCCTAAATTATTAATTAAGCATTTTAAAATTAAATTGGTATTCAATATATTTATATAAATAATAAATATTATTGGTCTAGTTATAGTAATTTATACTAAATAAAATAATTTATCATAATAATATTAGTTGTTTTAGGGAAAATGAGTATCAATATCTATATTTCATAATATTAATTAAATAAATTATATTTATATTCCAATCAATATTATTAAATTATATTAATATATAATTAATTTATAGGAGATTAAAAGTTAAAAATATATATTTTAATTATTATAATAAATTAATTATAAATTAAATAATTTATTTATAATAATTTAGAAATCAACGGGTCAGATTGAAAGTTGTGAATTGATCTATACCGTCAAAGAAGAATGGAGCAAGTGAAAACCTAGTCCCCAACCATTTTTAAACCGTCACAGCCATATGATATTTTCTTCTCTAAGCGCCGCATCAATGTATAAAGCAGCTACCACTCAAGCCCTGTCCTCTGTCTTTTACTGCCGTCGGAGCTTGGTATTTAATTTTCTTCATTTGTTTTTGTTATCAAACAATGCGTCAATTTGGCTAAGTTATTTTTGCTTTTGGTACTGATATATGATGATTAACGCAAAAAGGGACAACGGATTGTTCTATTATAAGTTTTTTTTTTTTCTAAAAAAAAAATTTAACTTAAATTATGAGATTTGCTTAATATTTTTACCATTAGAAACAATTCAGCCGAGTTAAAGTTTGATTTTTCCTATGGAGAACCCATTGTAGACAGGGGCGGAGCCAGACTTAAAAATAAAAGGAGGTAAATTTTCTTTTATAAATTTTGACTTCTCCTATAATTATTTATTTCTCTTTTTATTTTAATAATATTTTATAAATTTATTAATTTATTAATAATATATTTTTATTATTAAAAAATTAATTAATAAAAAATATTAATATATATGTATATAGAATTTTAAATTTATAAGATTGTTTATAATAAAAATAAAATAAAAAATTAAATAATGAATATAATTTCTTAAAAAATAATTAAAATAAATGAGTTTTTTAATTTGTTAAATGAGTTTAAATTAATTTAGTTAGAAAATTTATTCATTTTTTATTTTTTTTTGCATTTGTATTATCAATATTTTATCAATTTTTTAAAAAAGAATTATTTTTTATAGAATAAATAATTTATTATAATTTTTTTTATTTCTTGTAAAAATTTAAAAAAAAGGAAGGTAATTTAAAATTTTAAAAAAATAAATAATTTAAATTTTTTTAAAAAATAATATATATATATATTCATATTTTCAAAAAGAGAAGGGAGCAGCTGCCCTTTTCTTCTTAACATGTCTGCGCCTCTGATTGTAGAGGTGGGGCTCTGGCAAGGTATTGAAGGGGAAATCCTCATGAAATGTTTTTCTTGGTTATCTTTTAGTTTCTCAGGGGAAGAAGTTGTTCATTGTTTAATAGAATATTCAGGAATTTTGAATTGATGATTGACGTCTTTGTGTTTTTTGACTTGCTTTTTTTGACTTAATTTTATTTAATTGAACTTATTGGAGATTATATAGTCTTGAACGATATTTTTTGATTATTTGTTACACTTTGGAGTCCATTTTTATTGGAAATAATATATATATAATACCTAAAAAGAAACTGTAGATGTTGAAAATTTCAAATTTGGTACTTTTTTTTTGTTATTTATAAATGTTTAAATTAAGTGAAAAAAAGGCAAATAATTTTGAACTTCTAAATTTTTATATCACAGGGTATATACTTTTAACTACTAAATTACTCATAATTTGATTTAATCTAATTGGTTAGTAAAGAAATTACTCATTATCTTCCTCTCTCTATTTGTTTTACTGGTTTTTTTGTTTCTTTTGAGCAGTTACTCAAATTTCATTTTTTTCTCAGCATGAATAAGAATCATTACGCATGGGATGTAAGGAATCCATGGATTTTTAGATAATGAACTTGGAAATTAAGGTCAGTAAGTAGGCTACTGAGTGCCAGATCCACCCACTGTTTTTCCCTTCAATAACTTCATCTATGTTGATGGAAAAGGGAAATTGATAACATTTTCAGAAAATTATATCATACAGAAAAATTAATAATTTATATCATTTCAAAGTCTTTCTGTTTTTAATCATGTGAATGATTTATGAAACCTTTATCATGTTATCTATTTATAAGGAAATATTTCAGTTTCATATTTTTTTGTGGTTTTGCATATCAGAATTAATTATTTAAAATTATTATTTGATTTTTTTAAATTTATTTACGCATGCGTTGTAACAATTGAATTCATAAATAATGGAGTTACAACTTATTAGATGGAGTTGCTCAAATTAGATTTATTACTTATTTAATTTGTTTGAATAATTTATATACATTTTTTTTAATCTTAAATTATTTTGGCGATTGTTTATTGTTTTTATTTGTATTATTGTTAAATTGTTATTTTGATAATATATTATTGTTAGTTGTTTGACTTTTTATTTAAGGTTATACATTTTTTATTCTTATTTTTGAATATAATTGTTATGTATAATATTTTATTTTATTTTATTATATATTCAGATATAATAACGAGCTTGAGTCCGAGCTTGAGCTTCAATATGGGTATAAAATCGAGCTCGAGCTCAGCACATAGAATATATTAATGAGCTAAACACGAGTTGATCTGAGCTCGAGTTTGATAATGTACATATAAATTGAGCGCGAACTCAAGCTCAAGTTTTAAGAGTCGAGCCTAAACTTATTAAAATTCGGAAGTCCTAAATTTACCTGTTTACATCTCATTGTCATGTTTGGCGTAAAGTCACGAAGGCAATGTGATATTATATGGTTCGCACGTGGGAAGTGGTTGTATTATGGATAGATTTGAGTGGTCACACTATAACATGCAAGTGATTTTTTTTTCCTGGCCAATAAAAAGAATAATTTCATTAAAGATAAACAGGATTACAAATACAAACAGAGATATATATAAGAATACAGAACAAAAATACAAACACACAGTAGAGGGACGACTACAAAAACATATCGTATGCAGAAGCATACGAAACTAGACAACAAAAGCATACAAACTCTCAAGAACTATTGACGGAAATAAACAAAGAATATATGCCTAAAAATCAACAGATGAAATTAACAAACGAACAATTCCTGAATAGAAAAGGAAAAAAAAAAGGACCATAACCGCCGCGAAGAAAGGTAATGAAGATCATATCCTAATAAACCTTTGATTTTATATCCATGAGAATTGAGAATAGGAAAAAAAACAAATTTTCTGCTTGAGATAAAATCTTCTAAAGCTTGAACTAATAACATAAGTGCTTCGGGAATAAGAGGATACAGTAGAAATCTCCACATTAGTCGACATGCGTGCCAAATCGAAAGAATTTGGGAGAAGATTAGATACCCATGGTTCGGAACCCCATGGGCAAAGGTGATGAAATTACTACTTATAATGTCCTATGGGTAAACAACATTCTAACAAATTTGCTACAATGAAATGGGAAACAATAAAGAAAAGCGAAAATACGTTGTTTGGGTAACCTTAAAAACAACAAAACCCCATCATATTCCAACCATATAGAGCAAAAAACGAGTCAAGGATTAAGTGGTTTAACAAAAACCATGAAATCCACATACCTATGACTTTGGAGGATAAAAAGGTCATGCAAAGGTCTGATATCAAGGGAAAAAAGCCCAAACCACAAAAAAACCTAAAAAAGAGATTAAAAGAGAAAAAAGATGGAGAAGAAAATGAAGGATTTTTTGTTGCATTGCACATGTAGCTTGCTTATAATCCTAAATCTAGATATTAAAAAAAAAAAGAGTTCTATGAACGATTTTACAAAGGAAGAATCATAATTTTCTATTTTGGAAAATTATTATAAACAGCAGCAAGGAAATGTAAAACAAACGAGTAAATTGTCTTTTTAACGTTTAAAATTATGTAAAGGTGTGACTTGACATAAAGCGAATGAGCAAGTATTTTTTATGCTGTACAATTACTATAAAAATTTTCTTGAATTAGAGATAACAATACAGAAGTTTGGAAATTTAGGAATTAGGCATGTAATGGTAAGACAACAACTTGCAACCTTCCATGCTCTGGTGCTGCGGCAAACCCAAAGAATACAGACATTAAAAGCTCCTTCTTAACTAGTCAATTCAACAAAAAGTGTGTACTGCTGCTCTCTCTAATTAACAAGTTCACTAACAATCCATGCAAGCTTCTGATTATGAAAGTAACCAGTATCCAAACAACAAAACATGATTAAAATGATGACTTTGAGGAAGGAACAAAGTTACATTGAAAATAAAATTATATTGCTTCAGAATTCAGATAAGGATAACAATTACAACAGTATCACAAGCAATTCTTGAAAAATAATATCTAAAGCAAAGATCTACGATACCATAACCATTACAGCCCTAAAATCTGAACATAAAATTTAACAAACAAACCCTAACCCCCAAATCCATACAAAGTCCTTCCCTGCCTCTTAAGAGCATATACAACATCCATTGCAGTAACGGTCTTTCTCCTAGCATGCTCTGTGTAGGTTACAGCATCACGAATAACATTCTCAAGGAAGATCTTAAGAACTCCACGAGTCTCTTCATAGATCAAGCCACTGATCCTCTTTACACCACCTCTACGAGCCAGACGACGAATTGCTGGTTTAGTTATGCCTTGAATGTTATCTCTAAGAACCTTCCTATGCCTCTTGGCTCCTCCCTTTCCTAAACCTTTGCCTCCCTTTCCACGACCTGACATTTTCCCTAAAAACTTTGGAGAATTTTCTCAAGAAATTTTTGTGAAAGAAAATTTGTTTTCTGATTATTTGACTGAACTGAAATGAGGCTTTTGAGGTATTTATTGGGTCGATTGGGATTTCAGAAGATAGGCGGGTTTTAATTGTAGCCTTAGATTTTAGGTTTTAATTAATCGACGGTTATTAATTATTTTGACTTTTGTGCCCCAGATTGTGCTTTTTAAGCAGTGGCGATTTGGGTGTTCTAGCGGGGTTTGATTTAGATCGTTAGATGTATTCTTATCGACGGTCAAAAGGTCGATCCGCGTGACTGAGTGAAAGTAACCGTGGACGGTGGATGAGGTCTTATTCTACGGTGGAGAATTAGTATTAAGAGTTGTGGTATGGATTATGCTTTTGGTGTTTTAGTAATTTTAAGTTTGACGAGTTGATTATAGTCGTCCGATTACATTGCATATCAACGGCTAGGAGACTTGATCTTCGTGAATCCTGATGTTAGATTTAGACCGTCGATAAGTTTCAAATGGACGGAGATCAGTGGGTTTCGAGTATTTTGCTGCGCGGATTGTGTTTTTGTGTCGGTGAGTTATGTGCCTTGTTGGGCGGACGACGAAAAAATCAAAATTTAAAACTTTAATACAAATATTAATTGCAGTTACCCTAAAAAATAATTACTAAATATTTTTTTATTTATTTAAAAATATTTATTATAAATTTATTTATAAAGAAAGATATTATAATTAATATTTTTAATTAATAAAAAAATTATTTAATAATTATCCTCTAAAATAACTACAATTACAATTTATTAATCTTTAATTACAATTTTACCTATAATAATTAATTATTAATTTAAAATATCAAATTCTAAATTAATATTTAAAGTGTTATATTATATATTTATATTATTGTAAAATTTAAAATACAGTTAATCAAAATTTTAAACTTACAAATTTAATTTATTTACTTATTTAATTTTTGGTAGTTTACCAAATTTAAATAATTGCATAATTCAATGAATTATTCTTAAAAAATTTAAACTTTGAATTGATATTATGATATAATAGATTTCAATGTCAAATTTACTTTTATTTTTAAATTCATATGAAATTACTGTTTTTTTAATTGAAATTATTGTTAATATCAATTTAATTTTATGATAAGTTCGCAATTTATAAAATAATTGATGAAAAGATAGTATAATTATAAAAAAAACAAATATAATTTTAAAATAAATTTTTTACTATAGCATATAAATTTTAATTAAATTAAAATTCATTAAAAATATATGTAAAAAAAATATTAATTTAAGATTAAAAAAATGCTAACTTAAAATTTGCACTAATAGATTGTTTGGTAGATTACTGAAAATATATTTTACAGATATATATTACTGAAATTATATTTTACTGAAAAATATTATATTACAGTATTTAGAAAATACAATAAAATAATAAGAAGGTGGATTAAAAAAAATATTATTCCATCCGTTTCATAATGATACAAACACTTTCATTTTTTATCTTTTCTAAAATATAATCCAATTACTTTATTTAGATTACATTTACATTATAAATTGACCATTATACCCCTATTTAATATTTTATAATCAACAACATTTGCATTTATTTATTTATATTTTCTAAGTTACAATTAATTTTGACACAATTAATAACTATTTTAATTTTTAATTTTTGTAATAATTAACAGTTATTTAGTATAAATAGAAGGTAAAATGGGTAGTTTATAGTTAATATTTTGTCCGTTAACTAAATAATTATATTTTTCTTGATATGTGTAAAATGAGAAGTATCCCTATCATTTTGAGACGGGGTGATTAATTTATTTTATTATAATTCAACTTTACTAAAAAAATTTGAATAATACCTAAAATACCCTTATAACATCTCTTTCTTATTTTTTATATTCTAAAATAAGGTCATAATTGTCTTTTAATAAGGGACCATATAATCTCATTTTCCAGTAAAATAATTTTTTTTCACTTTTCTAAGTAAAATATTTTACTAACTAATTGATAAAATTTAGTGGGCCCAATATTTTATTTTACATGAATTATTTGTAGTAAATAAAAATAATATTCTTAGTCAAATAAAATTATTTTATCATTTTTTCTGGAATTCTAATACAATCAAACGCTCTACTAATGCAATAAATTATGAAATTCTCAAACAATTCTATAATTTAAATATGTTAGAACTTATATTCAATACTAGAAATTTAACATTCATTACTTATATTCTAATGTGAAATCTTTTTATTTCACAATAGCGTATGGAAGGTTCAACAACAGCCTGTAGAAAATTCCCATGGTAGGAGCTTGGCAGGTTGAATGGGTGTATTGTGTATCCTTTGTTATTGGTGAGTGATTTTAATGCTCTTTTACATACCTCAAAGAACAAGGGTGGCTCAGCTAATAGAAGTGGACTTTGTCTGCTCTTTCATAACTGGTTTCTGTATTCTTATGTTATTGATTTGGGATTTCAAGGCCAGCAATTTGCACGGGTCAGAGATAGCTTGAAAGAAAGGATAGATAGAGCCCTCTGCAATAATGCTTGACTTATGAATTCTTAGGGGGGGGGTTAAAAGTCTTGCATTTGCCTCGAGTAAAGTCTGATCATTGCTCGCTTCTTATATTTGTTCATGATATTCCTCCACATGGGGGGCCCTCTTCTTATAGATTCTTAACTTCGTAGTTGCTTAACCTTGAATTCAAAGACCATGTTGCCAACAACTGGACAAGGGATTTGAGTTTGCCTAAGTCTTTGTGTTAGCTCTCATCCAAGCTTGCCTTTTGCAATAAAGAGGTGTTTGACAGTATCTTTAAAAGGAAAAAAAGTTATTCTAAGGAGGCTTGATGGAATATAAAAAGCGTTAGCTAATCATGATTCCATTTATCTTTCGCATCTTGAAGTTGAGTTAAGGAAATAATTGGAATTAGTGGAAGCATAGGAGGAGATGTTGTGGTTTTAGAGAGCTCGTATGGATTGGATTAAGTTAGGAGATCTGAACTCTTTCACATGATAGTTGCCCAAAAAATGAGAAATAGTAAGGTGTTGATGCTAAGAAATTCCTATGGCCAATGGAGTAGTGATTTGAATGCAATTAAAGCTATGGTAGTTGACTTATTTGAAAAGCTGTAGATTGAGGATATTATGATGCGGGTTGAGTATGATCTTTCTATTAGTTTTTCTTGTTTGGACCAAGCCATCCTGAATGATTTACAGAGCCCTATCTTGGCAGATGAAATCGAAAATGCTCTGTTCCAGATGAAGCCATTAAAAGCTCTAAGACTGGATGGATTCCATACAACTTTCTATAAGTAGTGTTGGGATTTTATCAGTGAACCGGTTTGTCAGTTTTTAAAGGAAATTTTTGAAGGTAAACCCATTCCAGAGCGGTCAATCATACAAAAATAGTTTTGATTCCTAAAGTAATGGCTCCAAAGACCATTTCACAATTTCATCCTATTAGCCTTTGTAATGTTGTCATGAAGATAGTAACCAAAGTGATTATGAATTGTTTGAAGTTAGTTATGCCTTTGCTTGTTGGGCCCAACCAAACCAGCTTTATCCCTGGCTGGCATATTACAGATAATATTATTATTACTTAGAAGCTAATCCATTTGATAGGTCGAATGAATGAGAAGAAATGCTACATTGTTATTTAACTAGATTTAGAAAAAGCTTATTATAAGCTTAATTAGGGATTTATTCTGGACACTCTTATTAAGTCAGGCTTTTTTGACTTCTTGAATTTTATGGTGATGCAGTGTCTCAGCATGACCTTTATGCAAACTATTTGGAATGGAGAGCTTATAGAAGAGTTCAGGCCTTCGAGAGGAGATAGTCAGGGGGATCCTTTATCCCTTTATCTATTTGTTTATGCATAGAGAGGTTGGCTTATAGTATTTAATGTGTCATGGCTCATAAGCAATGGAAACAGATCACCGTAGGTAAAGGTGGTCCTCCTATATCCCATATGCTCTTTGTTGATGATATTCTTTTATTTTGTGAAGCTTCAATTTCTGAGGCTAAGGCCATCAAGAGAATCCTTGAGCATTTCATTTAGTGTTCCAGTCAGATTATGAGCTTCATAAAATCTAAAGTTTTCTTCTCTAAGAATGTGGCTCCTAGTCTAGAAGGGAAGCTAGGGAGAGAACTGAGGATTTCAATCATAAAGGATTTGGGTATTTTATTCGGTGTGTGTCTCTTATAAAAAAGAATTACCAAGAAAACGTATAATGGAATCATTGATAAGGTTAATAGATTGTTGTTGGACTGGAACAACAGTGACTTATCCTTTGCTAGGCGAGTCACTCTCGCTGATCATGTGATTTCTACTATTCCTTTTTACACCATGCAGACAACGCCCTTACTTTAGGGGTTTATTCAAAGATTGAGCAAGTTTGTAGAAGATTTATTTGGGGTAATACTAAAGGGAGAAGCAAGCCCAGCCTAGTTATATGGAATGATCTTTATGCTTCTAAAGAGAGAGAAGGGTTAGGTTACAAATATTTTTGAACTATGAATACTTCGTTCACTATGAAATTGAACTGGAAGTTGATCATTGAACTAGGTGTATTATGGGTGAGGGTTTTGAAATCTAAATATGGTATTCACAGGGAGGAGTTGGTTAACGAGCTTCCTTTAACAAATGGTTTGCCATTATGGAAAGTGATAGGGAAACGTTGGCATTTAACTCTGAATGAAATTGTTTAGGCCGTGAACTCCAGTGAGAGAGTGCACTTCTAATTACAATGATGGCTTGGTAGCGGAGTTATTCTCATTGAGCATGTTCTAGGTGTTGTACTTGCAGAGGATATGCTTCGACATGTGCAAGATTGTGTTAATGGTGATGGGACCTGGAAATGGGGAGAGTTTGCTCATCTTCTTCCTTAAGATCTTTTGGTTCAAATTGCTTCAATCTTGCCTCCTCATAGGGATTATGGTTGTGTGTGTGGTGTGTGTTCTACTATAAGAAATACTGCAAGTGCATGGTATCATAGCTCGTAGTAGAGTGGGAATATGAGTATCATCTCTGCAGAGAAAGCATGGGTTGATTAACTTAAATTCAGTTAAACTATTATATGAAAAATTCTATGATTCAATAATTAAATTACCTCATTAATCTAAATCAACTAATAACTCTAAATTAGATGTTTAACAACCAATAATAAAATAGTAGGATAATGTTTCATTGGAGCTCTTATAATGGTCTAATTAATGATTGTAATTAAGTTCATTTCTCAAATTCAAGATATTTAGTATTACTAAATTCATCCACTTCTCTCTCAAGCAAGAGGAATATGATTGAATAAAGATTAGACCTCTATTTTCATGAGAATTAAACAATTGCAATCTAAATAATTAAGATACCATTCATAGATCTTCAATAAGTTATTCTTATCTCTAAGATAGCCTCTTAAAGTTATTGATCTCACATCCAAAATTATATTCAACTTTCATATTTTATATGATTTAATAAATTTAACAACTGGTGGCCAATCAATTGCTAACAATCAAAATAAAATCAACAAATTCAAGATTTAAGAAATACCTCAATATATTTATATATAAATGAATGAACCTATCATCCAAACATGAAAACCCACCTAATCCCGTAAGAGGATTAGTTATTCATAGCTAAATTAATATAAAAACAAAAGAAATAAAGAAATTAAACATAGAATCCATAACTCTAATATTCAATTTAATAGAATAGTAAAGAAATCAAAGAAATATAAATTGAAATTCTAAACCGAAAGTAATTGTATAATCTTGGTGGATGAATCTTTATAGAAGTGGCTGAATCCTCCCAAAAGCATAAGCCTCCTATTCTCTTCTTCTTCTATAATGGTGGATGGTGATTTTTGAGAGAAAATGAGATGGAGAAGAAGGTACTCTATGGTGGCTGCCCCTTTCTCTCTAAAATGATGAATTTATAGTGTCCTTCAAAGTTTTAAAAATACCTCTAGGATTTTTAGAAGATTTTTGCCTTGAAATTCACATTTTCAGTGTGTTACAATTATGCATGGGCGTGTGGGAAGGTAGACACAGGTGTGTTGGTCTGAAAGCCTTCAAGATCTTAAAATTTAGTAGACTGGAAAAAGCTAAAAAATACACACGAGCGTGTGGAATTTTGTCTCTGTCTCTTTTTCTTTTCGCCCTTCACCTTAGTTTTGAGTTGCATAGGTGTGTCCAATCACTTCACACGTGTGTGCCTGATGTTTGCTTTATATTTTCCACCCTTTTAAGCCTTTAAATGCTCCATTTTTGCCCCTTCATGCCATCTTACTATAATTCTAACACAACAAACATAATCCCATCAAATTAGGCAAAGTAAGAACAACACTAAATGATTTATTTTCAATTACAATTTAAGATCAAATATAGATATAACAATTATAGGGGGCAACGAGCTATTCTGGAGGCATTTAGCATTAGTCAGCTTCACTACTCGATCAATGTATGCTACCTTGCATAAGGATGATTGGGATGAAAGCAGCTTAATTTGGAAAAAGATATAGGGTATTAGAGTTCCTCATCGTATTAATGCATTTATATGGTTGGCTTTCAAGTGTAGACTCCTAACAAATGTAGAAAGAACTATAAGGCATCTTTCAAGTGAGAGAGTTTATATTAGATGTGGTCATGGGGTAGAGGATGTGATCCCTATTCTTAGAGATTGCGAGTTGTTAAAGGTAGGAGCGGACCCAGCATTAGTATATTGGGGGGGGGGGGGGCATGTGTGTTTTTTTTATAATTTGAGGGGGCCCAAGTCATAATATGTATATATATTTATATATATGTAAAAAATAGTGGGGGGGAGGGGGGGGGGGGGGGGCAGGGCCACCCCCATCACAAGAGTAGGTCTGCCCTTGGTTAAAGGGAGTTTGGCTTCACTTGAAGGCTCATCAGTTTTGTGATGACTTCTATGTATTAGGGTGGCAATATTGGCTCATTAATAATTTAGCCATATCTTGTGAGCCTGAGAGGGGTACAGCTTGGAGTTGCCTGTCTGCTGTGTCTTGTTGGCAGCTTCAAAAAGCCAGAAAGGATATTATTTTCAAGAATCGTTCTATGTTTGTAAGAAGTTTGGTGTCGAAAATGAAGGCCTCTATCCTTTAGTACAGTATAACATTTCAAGAGAACTATATTGCTTGGTCTATTCCATTGAGTCGAGAGTTGCTTATCTCCTAGTAGTTTCCAGCTAAATTGTGGTATAAGCTCGACATCGGTGGTACTCGAAACAGTGTGACCGGGGCAGCCTTTGCTAGTGGTTTGGTTCAGGACTATCATTGAAGATGGGCTAGTGGTTTTGTAATGAATATAAAGGCTTGCTCCATAACTAAATCTGAACTTTGGAGGGCTTATCATGGTTTGGTCTCAGCCTGGGGGCTTATTGTTCGTAATCTAGTTTTTGAAATGGATAGTCTCTACGTGGTGGCATTGATTCAAAAGGATGGTGTGAGGAACTATAGTTATCACTTGTGGAAAATATTCAGCAGCTTATTAATTAAGATTGGAATGTGAGGATTTATCATGTCTATAGGGAAGCGAATGGGGCGGTAGATTGGTTAGCTACGCATGCTGCAAATTTTTAGTTGGGGGTCCACATACTGTGTGATATGCTTTTTGTGATTTGGTCAATTCTGCAACAGGATAGTGTTGGAGTTTGAATGGCTAGAATGGTTGTTCAGGGTACTTAAGGCACAAGCCTTCTCTTTGTTATTAAAAAAAAATTAACATTCAATGGTTAATTTTATCTAACACTATAGTTTACTCTTGTAATCACTGTCATATTTAATATTGTCATGCAAAAAAAAAGTAACTATTGTTAACTTTTGCTGGGTATATTATACAATTAGCAATAAAGAAGTAAAAATCAATCAATTAATAAAAGATTAAGTACAAAATTATATTAATCCCATGACATAATTAAAAATTAATCCCATGATATAATGAAAAATCAATTCCATGTTATAACAAAAAATTAAATTTAGAATTATATTAATTCATTATTGACTACACAACTTAAAACTTGGTGAATTTTTAAAAAAAAACAATGACAAAATAATATAAATAATATAAAATTTAAAACTAACAACAAAATATCAATCATATATATATATATCAATCAATTGAAGTTGAGTTAATTTATAGTTTCACTTGAATTTATTTCAATTACTTATTTAATTAGTAATTATATTTAATCATTAATGCAAAAGGTGAACAGTTTTTAATTAGTTGATGTGTTTTTTCGCATTCTATCAATTTAGTTAATTAAATTCTATCAAAAATAATTAACACATTTGTCTTCATGATTATTTAGTAAATTCTCCACTATTTAAATTACACAAAAAAAGTGATTGGGGATAAGGCAATTCACATCCCAGGCTTTCTCACGGACCCGTATTATGATGTTATGTTACATGGAACAAATAGTTAGTTATGCAACGAAATTTTTCAGTTTTTAGATCTAATTTAGTTTAACTTTATTCTGATTTTTACTTATATCATAATTTTTTTGACAAATTAGTTAACAAAATCATTTTTTATTTCAAATTTATCTTTTGACCTGCAGAACTTATTTTTACTGAGCATCTTGCTGATGTATCAGACAATTTTTATTTTTTTATTTTGAAAATAAATGAAAGACCATATAAAAAAAGTAACCTTTTTTTTTGAAAAAAATTAAAAAATCATGATATGAATGAGCATTAGAAAAAAGTAATACATGAAGCTCGCAAAATACCGCTTATTACAAAAAAAAAAAGTAATAGCTGATGCAAAAATTACTAAGGTATATTGGTTTTGATGTAGCTATCTTGTTTTGACAAATCAAACTACTTATAAACTTGTAAGGCGTAGACATATCCTATATCTAAGGTTTGGTGTTGTTGTTATGATATTCTATTGTGTTTCATTCAACATATTATTTTACTTATTAAATGAATTGGTTAAATATTTTAATAAAAAAAAGGATGTTGGTTTTTTTCTTTTTATTGTGTCAAAAGAAGGGTAAGGTAAAAAAAATTTGTGAGCTCCAACTATAGTTTGTCAATTCATTTGTTTGAAGGATAATAAGACTATAAAAGATTTAAAATAGAGCCATTTATGGGTCGAGGTTTGAGGAATTAGAGATTTCTTGCTCAAAATGGGTCTACCATAGATAATTTTCACCGTTTCACATGAAATGAGACTTATTAATGAGGTGGGAGTAATATGTATGAATTCAGTTTAGGCAAGAATTACAGTGGTAAAGATGATATATATATATATATATTTGTTGATGGTACATCTTGAAATCATTTATGTAGATGGTATTCTTCATGCCTCCATGATTTCAAGTGCAAAATATCATATTGTGTGCTTTGAAATCATTTGTGAGTATTCACATTTACATTGATTTTCCATGATTTCAAGTGCAATCAGTCAAATAATTTGTTTTGTTACCCCCTCCATAGCAAAGATGTTGGGTTTTATTCAAAATATAAAAGCAATGAAAATATGAAAATTAATAAATTTTATCCAACATAAATCTCATTCAAATAATTAAGGCAATAATTAATAAATAAAAATAATACTTTTGTGTTAATCCATCAAGAGTAGATAAAAAATTGCTCTTCGTGGTTGTATTGTCGCAAACCACAAATAATTCAATTGTCCGGTCTCTAATGGTATCCACACAAATTAATAATTGAAAAATTCTAAAACTAATTTTAGAGAACTGAGAAGTAAAAGAAATCTTTAAGTGCTAGCTCTTAAAATTTCTCTGTAAATTTTTTGGTGACTCTCTTTATTAGGCTCTCTTTAAAAACCTATTTATAGAAAAAATCTATGTTAATAATTAATTTTATTTATTTATTTAATCCCTTAAAATAAATAAATTATAATTAAACCCAATAAGCTTTATACAATTTTCAACTAAGTTCTTACTTAATATTTTAGGTTAAAATTGTAGTCCCAGTAAATTATAATTTTACCCTTATGTCATAAAACTTGTAATACTCTTAAACTCTATGTATGTATAATACATATATTCCGTCTACATAAAATATGCATATAGAATATAAGAGTGTCACTTTAATAATTTGTAGCAACATTTTATTTCAATATTAAGAACAAATTTAAGATTTATAAAAAAAATCTATAAGAAAAATTTATCAGATTTTTATCTATAATTTTATTAAATCCCAAAATCCAAAATCACAATCTGCATAAAAATTTCACTTTCAATATGTATATATATATTATAAAATCCATCCCTTCTCCAAAAATATCATCACTTCATCAATGTATATACAAAAGTATAATGTACATATCTTATTTTACAAAATCAGTTTTATATACAAATGATGTTTATTTAATATACAAAATCCACATTACACAATATATAAAATAATACATGTATGCAACACCCTTTAAGGTTAGTCTCGTGTCACCCACAACTTCGATCTTTAACTTCTAATCACTATCTATATCATTTTGATATGCACTTTCAGTATTTGCGCGATACACCCTTTAAGGTCTTGATATGCCAACCACTAAGACCATAGTCAAGCACCAATCTCTGGAGGATCTCAGAAGCCAAAATTGCCCAAACAACATAAGCCAAATGCACCAAGCTAATTTAAACCAAACACCTCTTGGAGAAATTCTAATCCCAACCAGATGAAATAACCCGCACAACACTACTCGAACTGCTCCTATTACATCACTAAAGCCCCCACATAGTTTACTTCTTTAACTGCCTCTAGGGCAAGTATTTTATGCTAGCTTAAGCAGAACACTGAGGTCAATTAGCCTAAACCTATGAAGGATGATCCAAATCGAAACCAGGAGTTATACTGCAGTTTTCATCAAGGCTATGGTCATAAGATAAATGATTGTCACAGACTGAAGAGGGAAATCAAGCGACTGATTCGAGCAGGAGAGCTGAAATAGATTATCACAGACAAATGATTGTCAGTGTGATACATGTCATAGCAGGGGGCGAACATTATGATATTGTAAGAGCTTCATGAAAATGAAGGGCTAAGGAAGTTTTTTCTGTTATAGAGATCATGAGATCCTTGAATTCGGTGATTACTTTTTACCCTGAAGAATCACATCAGATTACGGGTCCACACACTGATGCATTAGTAGTAAAAGCTGTGATACATGACTATTTAGTCCAAAAAATATTAGTTGATACGGGCAGTACCATAAACTTATTAACTTTTGATGCTTACAATAAGCTCGGTTTGTCAATCATGGCCTTAAGGCTGGTCATAGCACCTTTAGTTTTTTTATCTGGACATTTGGTGCCAGTATTGGGATATGCAATGCTCGATGTGCAATTGGGGGATGTCCCAACAGTTTGAAACTGCAGAACTTATTTCATGGTAATGGATATGAGCCTTGCCTACAACGTAATTTTTGAGCATCCATTGCTGGTGGGTGTGGATGCGTGAATCTCAATACGAAGCCTACTTATGAAAATACCAACTCCCCAAGGCCCGACAGTTATGAAAGGGAACCAATAGGTAGCCCATAATTCTTATGTAGTTCTACTCAAAGATGCGAACTTAGCATTCTCTATTGATTCTTTGGAGCTGCCTAACAACTTAAAGCCCCGAGCAGAGCCCATTGACATGTTAAAAGAGATAAAAATAGAAAAAGACATAACCTTTAAAAATTGAGAGTAATGCCGAGCATGAGAAGGAAAGGGCCCTAACTTGGGTGTTTACTAATCAAGATGTCTTCGCTTGGAACTCGGCTGAAGTTGAGGGCATCTCACCTGAGCTCATGATCCATGAACTCCATGTGAGTCCAAGGCTACTCCAATAAAGCAAAAGAAAAGAAATTTGGGGCTGGAACGATAGTTGGCAGCGGAGTAAGAAGTAGAAAAGCTCATACATGTGGGTTTCATCAAGGAAGTATTGTTTTCAGATTGGCTGTATAATCTACTGTTGGTAAAAAAGGCTAATGGCAAATGGAGAATGTATGTAAATTTCACCAATCTGAACCAGGCATGCCCTAAAGACTCATACCCATTGCCCCTTATAGATCACCTAGTTGACTTCACGGCGGGCTATGCAGAGTGCAATTTTATCTATGCTTCATCTGAAAATCATCAGATCCCTCTAAAGGTCAAAGATCAGAGTAAAACTTCATTCATCATCACTGATAAAGGGATTTATTGTTATACAGTCATGCCGTTTGGCTTAAAGAACGCAAGGGTTACATACCAGAGGCTTGTAAATAAACTCTTTTAGGATCAGATTTTTCAGAATGTTGAAGTTTATGTTGATGACATGATTATAAAATCCTAAACTTCCGCAGAGCACTCAAAAGATCTAGTAGATATTTTTGCTATACTTGGGCAAGCAAATATGAAGCTTAACCCAGAGAATTGTGCTTTTGGAGTTTAGTCCAAAAAATTCTTGGGTTCATCATATCAGAGAGAGGTATCGAGGCTAATCCTGAGAAGATAAAAGCAGTGATAGACATGAAACCTCCAAAGAATATTAAAGAAGTGCAAAAATTGAATGGTAGAATCACCACCCTAGGAAGATTCATCTCATATTCAGCAAAGAGATGCTTGCCATTTTTTGAACTTCCAATGGACGGAGGAATGTCACTAGGCCTTTGATGACCTCAAATAGTTCTTGAGCTCGTCACCCTTGGTCAGTTAGCCCGTTCAAGGCAAAGTGCTTTATCTTTATCTCTCGGCCTCACTTGGAGCTGTGGGTTTGGTTTTGGTTAGAGACGACAATGGTCAACAGTATCCAATTTATTATACTAGCCACATCCTGAAAGGGTCGTAACTTAGGTACTTCCTGTCAGAAAAATTAGCCTGGCACTTCAATCTGCTTCACAATGACTCCTTCTGTACTTTGATGCACATACTATCACCGTACAGGCTAATTCCTGCTTGAAGCAACTTCTTCAATGCCCAAAAACTTCAGGCCACCTAACAGAATGGGCTATATGATTGGGCAGATTTAATATAAGGTATGAACCTAGGCGAGCCATGAAAGTACAAGTCTTAGTGGACTTTGTCACTGAGTTATACAAATAACCCCTTGATTCATTGTCTGTAGGACTATAAACTCTTTATGTAGATGGAGCTTCTGGAGTAAAGGGAGCTGATACTGGGGCAGTACTTATAAGCTCGGGCAAAATACAAGTCAAATACTCAATGAAACTTAACTTTACAGCTTCCAATAATATGGCAGAATACGAAGCCATCTGTTTGGAACTGAAACTTGCTTCAGAAGTTTACCCAGAGTCACTCTAAATATTCTTAGATTCTTAGCTGGCAGTTGGCCAATTAACAGGGAAGTATGAAGCTCGAGAATCAACTATGATCTGATATAAGGAACACATAACCAAACTCTTAACGACTCTTGAGAAGAAAGATTGCTCTTGGCTGATACACCAGATAGTCTGAGCAGAGAATGAGCAAGCTAATAAGCTGGCTAAAGCTGGCGGGACTAGAGAAGGAGCTTGTGAGCAAGGAGTGCTCTTTGAAATTATTAAGTGTTCAAACTACGAAGCCTTATCTGTTCTGGAATTTGAATTGATGGATGGGTGGAGGCTTCCAGTTTACAAGTTTTTAGATTCTGGGAACTGCCAGAAGACCCAGTAGAAGCCAAGAAAATTGCTAGGAATTCCAATTTATATGTCATCCACAATGGGCTATTGTATAAAAGATCATTCTCTAATCCATGGAGCATGTGCGTATCTAAAAATAAGGGCAATTATCTGCTGAGAAAGATTCATGAAGGGATATATGGAGCGCATGAAAGAGCTCATACTATAGCTTGGAAGGCCCTGCTCCATGGTTATTTTTGGCCTTCAATGGGTATTGATGCAAAAATCTTAGTAGAAAATTGTGAGAAGTGTCAAAAGTTTGCCAACATACAACACCAACCGTTTATTGAACAAAGACTAATAAGAAGCCCATAGCCTTTTGCCCAGTAGGGGATGGACATCCTAGGTCCTTTCCCTCGAGTCGTAGGCCAGAGAAAGTTTGTGATGGTATCAGTTGACCTTTTCACCAAATGGATTAAGGCCGAGCCTCTAGAATCCATAACTCCCACTGCAGTTATAAAATTCTTTAAAAAGTTTGTTATCACAAGAATCGATATTCCACATACCCTAATCACTAATAACGGCAAGCAAATCAATTATAAACAATTCAAAGAGTATTGTGCCAAACTTAAGATCGATATTTGGTTTACTTCTGTTTACCACCCTCAAGCTAATAGTCAGGCTGAGATTACAAATCAAACTATTCTAGCGGGACTAAAAAAGAGACTTGATGAAGCTAAGGGTTTATGGGTAGAATAACTTTATAACATCCTATAGGCTTATCGCACTTCCCCGCGGACTTCTATGGGTGAGACTCCCTTTGCATTAGCTTATGACACCGAAGCAGTTATTCTCATTGAGATCAGACTTCCATCAGCCAGAACTCTCAATTTTTTAGAAGAGCAAGAATCAGACTCCATATACAACCTGGACATGCTGAAATATAAGCAAGATCGGGCTAGTATCAGAGCTGAAGCATACAAAGCTCAGATGGTTAGTTTCCACAACAGACGAGTTCACTCTAAGAAGCTAAGCAAATGAGACCTGGTCTTAAGGAGAAATGTTGCCACTTAGGGACTAGCAGGATCTAGGAAGCTCGGAGCAAACTGGGAAGGACCATATAAAATCGCCAAAGTACTCAAAATAGGCGTGTACAAGCTTTATTAAATGACTGGTAAAGAGATTCCAAGGACCTGAAATGCCAACAATTTAAAGAAGTTCTTCCAGTAAGTTCGTATGGATGTTTCAGTTGTAAATTTTTGAATAATTATTTTTCTTGAATTTCTCATGATCGCAAGCGATACTTGTACTTTGTGCTCATAAAAAGCAAGAAAGTGACATCGGGCATAACAAATAGAGCCCTCATACTACCATAATTTAATAATTAAATATACCTGATTATCATGGACGCACATGCACGGACACACAAACGTATAGCTCTTCAGTTACGTATTCAAATCTTCAAACAATTGAATATCTTATATAGCTCACCGTCTGCACACACAGAGCTCTACAGTGACCTGTTGCGCATATTTCAAATAGCTCATCGTGCCTAGCACACAAAGCTCTGTAGTGCCCCATTGTGTATATTTTTAACAGCTCGTTGTGCCTCGCACACTAAGCTCTGAAGTGCCCTATTTCATATATTTTAAATAGCTCGTCGTGCCTCGCACATAGAGCTCTACAGCACCCCGTTATGCATATTTCAAACAGCTCACCGTGCCTAGCACACCGAGCTCTGCAACGACATATTTGGCTTATCTCAAATAGCTCATCATGCCTTGCACATTGAGCTCTGCAGCATAATTTTACTCTTAATTTAAATGAATTATTCAATCTCCCATCACTTTGGATGGCCCAACATCCCACTTAGGCGTCGAACTAGATTTAGGTGATTATACTAGTTAAATGTTTATATCTTACCTACGATCCTATGTTTGAAATAAAGAAAAAGATATTTAAGTTAAATGACTGCTTAACTTATATATATTATATATTAAACCAAAAACCAAAATTACAAGCACTCATAGGTCGACCTTTTCACCAAATACAGGCTGCCTAAAGTAGCCCGGTTATAAAAAATAATAATAATTAAAACAAAAATAAAAAAATGTAAATCTCCATACCGAGCTACCAAAGCTCCACAGCGAGCTTACTCAAGCTCTTTATCGAACTAAACAAAAAATATATACTCTTGATAGCAAAGTTGTACATCAAGCACTCCCACCCCCTTTGCCATCATTTTCCTCTTGATTTTGATCCACTTCCCCCTCATCCAGGTTGATTAACGGAGATTCTGGAGCCTGGTCCAGATCCACATTGAACACCTAGTCAAAATCTCTCTGAGGAGACCTTCTCTTCAGCTTAGCTACAATGAACTATTGGAACTTCATAATTCCAAGAGCTATTTAATCATCCATTTTGTCCTGAAGTGCTACCAGGGCTGCTTGCTCCTTCGCGAGTGACCCTTGAGCTATGGAGAGATCTCCCTTCACTTGGTCGAGATCTTCCTTAGCTTGGTTGAGCTCAACCGGCTCTCCCTTTGCTTGGTTGAGCTCTTCCATTACTACATCAACCCGGCACTCAGCCTCGATAGCCTGCGGATCCTCTTCGATAACTCTCTTTTTAACTTTGGCCAAGCTACGTTTGGTTTCCATCTGCTTCTTCTTCAATGACTTAAGCTCAGTTTGGGACTCTCCATAGGTCGCTACTACCCCAGCGTATCGATCGTAGATGCTCTGGCACATGAGATCAAACTAAAAAAAGAAGAAAAGCAAATTTTAATTATTAATACATATCAAAATCAAACCACACTATAGCTAAAACATAAATGAGTTATATACAGAACTCCACTTGCCTCTGTAGCTGTAGCTCAGAAGGACTCTAAGAACACTCTCAAAGACATACTATTAAATTTCTTATTCTCCTACAGTATATTCCTCAGGTATTCCATACTAAGGTAGCCAAACTGTGGGTCTTTGAGGGAGAAATCCTCGCCATGTCTGGATAAGAACGACCTCACCAGTACTTGTACCAATTCTTTAGGCTTGAGCTCGTGCATGATCTCATGGCCTTGAAACCCCTCTACCCGCCCTTCTGAGGATCCTTCCTCTTCTTGCCTTCTACCAGAACCAAGCTCCCCCTAATGTCAATCCCTTCAACCCCTTGGTCCATTATAATAAGCGGAACACTCATGACCACTTGGGTTCCAATTTCCTTCCCCTTCCCCTTGTCCTTTTTCTTTTTTTTTTGAGGGCTTTGCAGCCTTATCTCTTGGAGGATCAATGCTTTTCCTTTTTTCCTTAGAGGATTCTCGAGCAATCTTCTCGACCTTGGCTCTTGCCTTCTGAAATGACTTTACCTGTTCCTTCATCACTCCTTTCTCCATTTCTGCACATAAATAAATAATCAAAACATTATTACCGAATAAACTTACCAGAAATATCAAACGGAGGCTTTACCAACCCGTTCCTCAGAGCGTAGCTCAATTGGATCTTTCCTCATGGGAAAATATCTCGTAATCAGGTGTAAGACATTCAACTTCTCTCTTTAAATGTCCCTAGCTATCTTATCAAAGATAACTCGGTCATCAGCATTTAGGTTTCCCCTCTTAATATTTGGCATTGCCCCACTTTGGCTCTTCCTGGTAAGACAATTAAATCCTTCGGGCCTCTCTAAAATAAAAAACTGATCTTTCTAATCTTTCATCAAATTTGATTTTCCACTGAAGAGGGAGAGTTTTGGTCGTGCCTGGAGGTACAAAAAGTCCTCATATGATTTTAGCTGAGCCTTGATGAAACAAAATGCAGCTAGAACTCTAGGTGAGGCTTCGACACCAAGTAGCTTGCTAAGTAGCTCGAACCCCACCACAATTCTCCAAGCATTCATATTGAGTTGTCCTGGTGAGATGCCACTAATATTTAAGAATCGTGTGATAAAAGGGCGTAGAGGAAACTAAACTCCTACCCTTAGATCCTCCTCATATATTATTATCTGGTTCATGCGTATCGTCACCCCGAACTGTTCCCTAGGCAATAATATATTGTGATCGACGGGTATCTTATATTTTTCACGGATCCCCTTCAGGTCTTCCTCGGTCAAGGTGCACGCAATATTCCTGACACGAGCTTTGTCAGTAATGGCCCGAGAACTCATATCTCTTCCTTCTCCTTCCACCTCTTCGTCCAGAAGGGCAGGACTCGTTGTTGTTGTCCTGACCTCTGGGGCTTCGACCGCCTCAATGTTTGCCACATTACCTCCATCCGATGAGCTACCCACCCACTGCTGGAATTAGAGGAATTGCTATATTCTACATACTTTTCACTCACTCTTTATTCGTCTATGGACACATGATCACTCTCCGAACTCATTTTTACAATATTACAGAAATCAAATTATAAAAGCAAAACTCACCCATTACTGCCAAAAGCCTCGGTCAACTACCAATTTTAGCTCACCTAACACCAAATAGCAACGCACATACGCAAAATTTTCCTACAACAACCGAACTCAAAAAGCTAAAATTGAGTGCTTAATGATCATCCTCTAAGCCCCTATTTATAGACGTCCTCATTTATGGCATCAGGTGGGAAAATCGATTTCTTTTTCCTGCCCTACCATTGTTCAGTAGCCCGAATGTCGCATCCACTAATCGACGACATGTGTTCTCTACAACATCACCACTTCGCTACAGTCGCTAATCCTGACATAAATGTCAGCTTACTAGGGAGGGACTAGTGATACTACCTGAACTGTGTTACCATACTCTAAGCTATCCAGACAATCAATCTCCCGTTTCGAACGACTTGTTTAGCCGAACTTCTCTGCGACCGGACAATAGTTGTTATGATGTGACAAAAAAATGATGGTGACACCCGTAAAATATGCTAATCCTAGCACGTATGATCCCATATTTGTCCACTATACATAGGGCTAGGCCCCCACATGTAAATGGTTCGAAAAAATTTCCCCTTTCCTTACTTTAAGCTCGTCTAATCTATAGATTTCTGACTTAGACATCGAAGTCTGCTCACTGAAGTCCAGTCCCTCCTTTTTTGACTTTACAGGTGGTATGATTGGTAGAAGCAGAACCCGAGCTTTCGAACCAGAACCGGAGTCCTAAAAGTCTACTTTTTCATCACTTTGAGATACTAATCTTAGCACACTCTCTCGACAATCACAGATAAGTTATCAATTACAATAGGCCTAAAAGATGATTGAACATCATAAAAATAAACATTAAATACAAAAAAAGCTAAAAATTGAGATTCACCCATCACTAGATGATAAGCAAGCCACCACTAGATGATAAGCAAAGTCGAGAAAATCCTTGGAAATCTCATATACCTGAGCATGAAAGGTCAACATCTAATAAAATCTTTTAAACATATAAACTGCTTGGATATAACATCGGTCGAAAAGAGCTAAAAGAAGGATCTCTCTATCCATTTAAAAACTTAAACTACTAAATGAATAAAAGAAAGAATGACCACACCAAAGAGCAGACAAGAGAATGGCCACACCATAGAGTAGAAAAAGATTGAGAGGCTTTGAACTAGAAGATAAAGCTCCAAAAGACCATAGTTCATTGGATATCATGAACTCACAAAAACAAGAGCAAGAATTTCCTCATATATTCATCTAGCAAAGCACCAAAAAAATAGGGAAAATTCTTATCTTACAAAAACCACAAAAAGAAAAAAAACACTAAATACAAAGATATGAAAAGCAAAGAAAGAGGAAAAGAAAGATGTAGGGCTGCCGTTAATAAAAAATTTCAGCGATAGCCCTAGATTTAAAGACAAATACTAAAAGTTGTTCTCTGTGTGAAGAGAGGCAAAGAACTTCACGGGAAGTCGGAGGAAAAGTTAAATTTTTATTAGGTTTTAAGCAAAAATCCTACAGTGAACTCTCCACCTAATGATAAAAAGTAACAGATGATTTATTGGAGCTCACAATGTGGAACCACGACAAAATTTGTTGGTCAAAATTGATTTATGGGCTTCAACTTAATGCTTCTTATCATCTTCTTTTATTTTTTTTTATCTTTACTCGATTATAATTTTTGTGCGTAGCGGATTCCAAATTCAGATAAAAGTGTTAGAATTAGGATATGCTCTAGAGCCATATCTATAATGTAATTGTAAATTATATCCCCTAATGGCATAAAATTATATTCTTTTAATCATATATTTATTTAATTATTAAATAAATATTTATTTATTTTATAGAATATAAGCTCATAAGTAATTTGTTAGAGAATTTATTTATAAGTGTTATAAATATGAGTGACAAATTTTCTAGTACAAATACTTTAAATGTTCATGGTCGTAGGATATTTTATTTGAGCGTAATTTATCCAAAAGACCATCACCTCTGTTTATTTCCAAGATTAATATGAGATATTAATGATATGGAAGTAGTGAGTCATATGCTACTTGAATAAAGATTCTAAATAAATATGTGAACACTCATAGTGATGAGTAGGTTGAACATGTGACGCAGGATAATAATAACATGAAGTTTTACTGCTTGTCAATTATTAATTATCCTGATCATAAATGAATTAATCCTTAGACCTAAGGGGATATTATATTTCACATATAGATAATTAAAATTTTTTACTGCTTCCATACATGTACAATGTATGTGTATATGGGCATGCGGTGGTCTTAATTATTTATATGTAGGAAATAAATAATCCGCCAAAATGGAATTTATACCTTGAGTAAACGAGGATAAGATCCTATACAATTTGGTTATTCTTAATAAAGAAGTCCTTGGCCAAGGCGGTGAGATATTTACTAAGAAAAGTATTTTTAGTAAAAATCAATTTTATTAAGAATTAGAACCATGATAGAAGTATAGTATATATTCGGGTTTGACAAAATCATGACCTTGAATTAATTCGGGATCTTTATAAAGGGATTAATCATTAATATGATAATTTGGTTCGAATATCCCATTTAACTTGACAGGTTAAAGATATTCATTTTTAATTAGGTAATTATAGTGCATGTTATGCTAG
Source organism: Garcia nutans (assembly GCA_947685225.1). Taxonomy (NCBI): domain Eukaryota; kingdom Viridiplantae; phylum Streptophyta; class Magnoliopsida; order Malpighiales; family Euphorbiaceae; genus Garcia; species Garcia nutans. The sequence continues at coordinate 52,067,171 of CANTUV010000037.1, read as the reverse complement.
ACACTGACTATGATTTATGAGACCGAAAGATAATTGGGATAATCTTTTGGAGAGAAAATATTTTCTCGCAATTATCAAGAGTTGATATTGTATCTCATTGCTAATTAAACATGAACCTAGAGAGTCACACACAATACAATTCTAAATGATCTAGTAAATATTATTTTGATAATTAATTAAAATGTTTAATTAATTAATCAAAATTAATTGGATTAAATTTGTAATGAGATTACAAAGACCCTAGCATGTCTTAAATATTTAATCCATGTAGAGTACAAATTAATTACAATACTTGTATATGATACATGTTATGTAGATTAATTTTTGGACTTAAAATAATAAATTTAATTAATTAATTAATTAATTAATTTCTTTTTCTTTTTCTTTTATGAGTGGAAGACCATTTTGATGGGTGAAAGGCTACTTTAATTAGTGGAGCATTGGATATGATTTGTTTTTCCTTTATGTAAAGAATAAAAAAAATATTAAAAAAAAATAAAACCACTTGTTAAATATAATTGAGATGTGATCTCATTAAGCATTCATTAAGTTTGGCTTTTCACAAGAGAAGGTTTTTTTTTTCTCTCTTTCAACGTGAAGTGGAAAAGAAAAAAAAATAATATTTTTATTTTATTTTTCTTTTAAGTCCAATTTTTCAAGAAAGAGTTCTTGAAATTAAATCTCTACATATCATCCATACTAGAGTTTTAATCTTGGTTTTGGGCAATAACAATAAATCAAGATTTAATCTTTGGAGCTTGGAGGATCTAGATCAAAGGAGTTGGTGTGAGATATCTAGAGGCCACACATTTGGGTGGTTTGGAGGAATTGTGAAAACACCTAATCTTCAAGAGGTAATTTCTAATATCTCCTCCGATGTATATTTAGTATTTTGTAAATCAATTAGATTTTACTTATTTGGATGTTTTGTTAAATTCTAAAATTAGAACTAAGAATTGAAAAGTTCAATTCTAGTGTTAAAAGTTAACACATGATATTTAATTAATAAACTAATTGTGAAAATTTTTGAAATTTACCACAGTTAGCTATTAATTAAATTACGCTTCCGTTGCTCTAATTCTAGTATTTATAGCATCTTAACAGTGGTATCAGAGCCGGCTAATTGATTTGCAAGATCTAATTTTATGGCCAAATTCTTAATTTTATAATATTTAATAATTTTATTTAGTGTATATGATATGCGAAATTAATTTTTGAATATATATATAAAATTTAAGAAGTGTAGTAATTCTTAAATATTTGATATTTGGGAAATTAAAATTAAATATGTGATATTCAATTTAAATAAAAATTGTATATAAGATATACAATTGGTTTATGGAAGTGTTTCATATGGTCCAAAAATAAAATAATAAACTTTTAGTTATTATTTATTTATTTATGGATGTGAAAGGCATAATGGATGATCATGGACTTAGGATCATTTTTATACATACATGTGATGAATGTATATATTTGATTTGATGATTTTGTAATAATTATTTTTTTTGATGGATTGTAATTATTAATTAGAAAATAAGATTTATTTTATTCCCTTTATAGGCTTTTGTAAAATTAATTGTATGATTAAAATGTATTTATCCAAGATGGAGGGAGACCAAATTTCACAAATATGCCTAGTGGAAGCAAGGACTTCAAGTGTTGAAGACTTTGTAATTTATTTATTTATTTTAATTCTAATTTGTAATTTAATGCATTCATGCATAAATTCATTTATCACCATATTCTTTCCGGCTAAGAATATGAAAATCATAGTAGTCCATGATCATACCTTTTATATTTTCCATTCTTCAATGTATATGATGCATGTAAAATGGTGAATGTGCAAAGTGAGACTAATAAGTATTAATTAAATAATTGATTAAAAGTTAATTAATCACTTAATTAAAAATATTGCCCAAAAATCTTCCAATTAAAAATTAAGTCTATTAGCTCTCCACTAAAGCAATGAATTTAAAATTTTAATTAATTTTTCACTGGCTATGGACACATAGGAGTGATTTATTAATTAAGAGATTTTGAAATTAATTGTTAATCATGAGATGATGTGAATATATGGATACATTATTTTACAAGAACGACAATGGGCACCTGAGTTTCTTAATGTTTAAATCCATATGTATGCTGATTTAGTGGTTATAGACTTAACTAATATAAAAGGCTAAGAATGGCACTAGGCACCCGAGGCCCATAATATTAGGAGCAGAAATGATTAAGTTTCACATGAGATGTGATATTAGAGGAAGTTAATAATTAGTAAGAGTTACTAATTAATAAAACTGGCTAATAGGTAAAAGTTACTAGTTTAATCACCCACTAGAAATCTATCCTTATAAAGATTTCCGTTTTTCACTTGGAAGTGTGAGATTTGAAATAAATAGTGGGAGGATCATAATTGATTAAAGACCATATCATCATGATAGTTTTACATTACATGATTCTAATAATTTACTTTATTTTCTGCAGTGTCTTAAATCTTTAATAAAATGAAAAACTCAAATCCACTCGCAAGCATTCTTGATAAAAACATGCTCACGGGGCCTAATTACACTGATTGGTTAAGAAACATTAAAATCATCTTGATTTCTGATCGCATAAAGTATGTGATTGATTCTCCTATTCCAAGTTTATCTGAAGGAGCTTCAAAAGAAGAAACTGAGACGTGGAGAAAGTGGAAATTGGATGATGAGCAAGCTAGAATGTATATGCTTGCTTCTATGAATAGAGATTTGCCGAAGCAACATGAAAATTATTCTACTGCTCAGGAAATTATTATGCACTTGGAAGAATTATATGGTGAGACAAGCAGGAATGTTAGATATGAGATATCTAAGGAATTATTCCGTTCTACCATGAAAGAAGGTATGGATGTTGGAGAACATGTTCATAAAATGATTCGACTCATTGAAAGTTTAGAAAGTTTAGACTTTGGAATTGATCAACATCTCCAAATTGATTTGATCCTCTCATCCCTTCCTGATTCATATGGTAGGTTCATATCTAATTTTTATATGAACAAAATTGACTGCACATTAGCTAGTCTCCTTAATATGCTTGTCACCGAACAAAATACCTTAAAAAAATAGTAAGGATAAAGAAGTTTTAGTTGTTGCTTCTACCACTTCTTCTAGTAAGACTAAGAAGAAAAAGGGAAAGAAGAAGAAAGCTTCCAAACTTAAACCAAGTGGCGGAGTTTCTAAACCAAAATCAAATAAGGCATCCAATTCTAATGACAAAGGAAAATGTTTCCATTGTAAGGAAGAAGGCCATTGGAAGAGAAATTGCCCTAAGTACTTGGAGTCAATAAAGGGCAAGAACAAGCCTTCGGAAGGTATGTTCTATTATTCTAATCCTTCTAATAACTCATCTATTACTTGGATTCTTGACTCAGGTGCAAGTAATCACATTTGTGCATCTTTGCAGGATCTAGTAAGCAGTGAGCCTTTGGAACAGGATGAGGTAATTTTAAAGCTTGGTAATGGAGCAAGCGTTGCAGCCAAAGCTATTGGATCTACCTTAATTGACTTGAGAAGTCATATTTTATTATTACATGATGTTTTATATGTACCTAATGCTTATAAAAACATTATCTCTATTTCTAGTTTGACTAGTATGGGTTATGAACTCTATTTTAAAAGAGATTCTTGTTTAATATATTATTGTAATAATATAATAGGCACTGATTATATTATAGATGGCCTTTATTATTTGGATAATAATGGTAGTTGTAATAATAAAATTGTTCCACACAATGCCACACATATAAATGTTATTCATAAAAGTAAATCTAGTCTAAAACACTTATGGCATTTAAGACTAGGTCATATTGGAGAGGATAGAATCACTAAGTTGGAAAGGTTAGGAATTTTAGATCCTTTGGATCAAAATTCTATTCCGACTTGTGAATCATGTCTTCAAGAAAAAATGACTAGATCACCTTTTGTTGGACAAAAGGAAAGGGCCAAAGAAGTTTTAGAACTCATACATAGTGATGTATGTGGTCCATTAAGTATAATGGCTAGAGGAGGTTTTTCATACTTCATCACTTTTACAGATGATTTCTCTAGATTTGGCTATGTTTATCTTTTGAAGCATAAACATGAATCTTTTGAGAAATTTAAGGAGTTTAAAAATGAAGTAGAAAATCATTTGGGTAAAAGAATCAAAACTCTACGATCAGATCGTGGTGGAGAATATCTATCTAATGAGTTTAATCTTTTTCTCAAAGAAAATGGCATTGTATCACAATTAACACCTCCAGGGACACCTCAATTAAATGGAGTGTCTGAAAGGAGAAATCGAACTTTAATGGACATGGTTCGTTCTATGATGAGTTATACTGATTTGCCTAATTCTTTATGGGGATATGCACTCCAGACTGCATGTTATATCCTTAATAGAGTTCCATCTAAATCTGTTCCAACCACTCCCTATGAGATATGGAATGGTAAGACACCAAGTCTTAAGCACATTAAGATTTGGGGATGTCCATCTTATATTAAGAAGGTAAAATCCGATAAGTTGGAACCTAGATCTATTAAAGGAAGGTTTGTTGGATTTCCTAAAGGTAGTTTAGGATTTATTTTCTATCTTCCAGAAGATCAAAGTTTTGTAATTAGTAGAGATGTTATTTTTCTTGAGAAAGAGTTTCTTCAAGAAAGTGGCAAAGTAAGGAAGATAGAATTAGATGAGGTATCATCTAAAGATATCCAACAAAATGATCATATGCAAATTGATCAACCACAAGAAATATGTCAACCAATTAATGATGTATCTACATCAGCACCTAGAAAATCTAGCAGAATTTCTCATCCACCAGAGAGATTAGACTTGTTGCTTGATAAGAAAGAGTTATTTATTCATGCACAAGTTGATCATACAATTGATCCTACTACATATGAAGAAGCTATATTAGATATAGACTCTTCTAAATGGAAAGAGGCAATGAAAGTTGAAATGGATTCCATGTATGCAAACCAAGTCTGGGAACTTGTGGATCCACCTGAAGGTATTGTACCTATAGGAAATAAATGGATCTTCAAGAGAAAGATTGGTGCAGATGGAAAGGTTGAAACCTTTAAAGCAAGGTTGGTGGCTAAAGGTTATAGTCAAAGAGAAGGAATTGACTATGAAGAGACTTTTTCACCTGTTGCCATACTTAAATCCATTAGAATTTTACTTGCCTTAGCCGCACACTATGATTATGAGGTTTGGCAAATGGTTGTCAAAACTGCTTTTCTTAATGTATATATTGAAGAAAATATATTCATGGTACAACCAAAAGGTTTTGAATCTACGGATAGTACTAAAGTGTGTAAGCTTAAGAGTCCATTTATGGTCTTAAGCAAGCTTCGAGGAGTTGGAATCATCGTTTTGATGAAGCTGTAAAGAGTTATAGTTTTATCAAAAATGAAGATGAACCATGTGTATACAAAAAGGTTAGTGGGAGTGCACTCACTTTCTTAGTTTTGTATGTGGATGACATCCTTTTAATTGGAAATGATGTTGGTATGCTTACTGATGTAAAACTATGGTTATCAAATACATTCTCTATGAAAGACTTAGGAGAAACAATCTATATTCTTGGTATTAGAATCCATAGAAATAGATCTAAGAGATTAATAGGGCTCTCCCAAAGTCAATATTTGAAAAGGGTGTTGAAGAGGTTCAACATGCAAGATTCCAAGAAAGGATTGTTGCCAGTTAGGCATGTTATCCATCTTTCAAAGGAAATGTCTCCCAAGACTCCAGAAAATAGAGAAAAAAATGGCCAAAGTTCCTTATGCTTCGGCTATAGGAAGTCTAATGTATGCAATGTTGTGTACTAGGCTGGATATTGCTTATGCTGTTAGTATGACTAGCAGATTTCAATCCAATCCAGGTTTGGAACATTGGATGGCAGTTAAAGTAATCCTAAAGTACTTGAGAAGAACTAAGGATTTAGTTTTAACATATGGAGGATGTGATCTTAAACTTGATGGTTTTACTGATTCTGATTTTCAATCAGATGTGGATGATAGAAAGTCTATCTCAGGATTTGTTTTTATTTGTAATGGAGGAGCAGTAAGTTGGAAGAGTTCTAAACAAAGTACAACTGCGGACTCCACTACAGAAGCTGAATATGTTGCTGCATCAGATGCTGCAAAAGAAGCTGTTTGGATTAAAAAGTTCGTAACTGAACTTGGAGTGGTTCCATCCATAGAATCACCTATTACATTGTATTGTGACAATAATGGAGCTATTGCTCAGGCAAAAGAACCAAGGTATCATAAAAAATCCAAACACATTGAAAGACGGTATCATATTATTAGAGAAATAATTAGCAAAGGATATGTAGCAGTGCAGAAAGTATTGTCAGCAGAAAACGTGGCTGATCCCATGACTAAAGCTATGACACAACGTCAATTGGATTTACATCTTGAGAAGATGGGTCTAAGATATTGTAAAGAATGGCTCTAGTGCAAGTGGGAGATTGTTAGAATTAGGATATGCTCTAGAGCCATATCTATAATGTAATTGTAAATTATATCCCTTAATGGCATAAAATTATATTCTTTTAATCATATATTTATTTAATTATTAAATAAATATTTATTTATTTTATAGAATATAAGCTCATAAGTAATTTGTTAGAGAATTTATTTATAAGTGTTATAAATATGAATGATAAATTTTCTAGTACAAATACTTTAAATGTTTATGGTCGTAGGATATTTTATTTGAGCGTAATTTATCCAAAAGACCATCACCTCTGTTTATTTTCAAGATTAATATAAGATATTAATGATATGGAAGTAGTGAGTCATATGCTACTTGAATAAAGATTCTAAATAAATATGTGAACACTCATAGTGATGAGTAGGTTGAACATGTGACGCAGGATAATAATAACATGAAGTTTTGCTTGTCAATTATTAATTATCCTGATCATAAATGAATTAATCCTTAGACCTGAGGGGATATTATATTTCACATATAGATAATTAAAATTTGTTACTGCTTCCATACATGTACAATGTATGTGTATATGGGCATGTGGTGGTTTTAATTATTTATATGTAGGAAATAAATAATCCGCCAAAATGGAATTTATACCTTGAGTAAACAAGGATAAGATCCTATACAATTTGGTTATTCTTAATAAAAAAGTCCTTGGCCAAGGCGGTGAGATATTTACTAAGAAAAGTATTTTTAGTAAAAATCAATTTTATTAAGAATTAGAACCATGATAGAAGTATAGTATATATTCGGGTTTGACAAAATCATGACCTTGAATTAATTCGGGATCTTTATAAAGGGATTAATCATTAATATGATAATTTGGTTCGAATATCCCATTTAACTTGACAGGTTAAAGATATTCATTTTTAATTAGGTAATTATAGTGCATGTTATGCTAGACACTGACTATGATTTATGAGACCGAAAGATAATTGGGATAATCTTTTGGAGAGAAAATATTTTCTCGCAATTATCAAGAGTTGATATTGTATCTCATTGTTAATTAAACATGAACCTAGAGAGTCACACACAATACAACTCTAAATGATCTAGTAAATATTATTTTGATAATTAATTAAAATGTTTAATTAATTAATTAAAATTAATTGGATTAAATTTGTAATGAGATTACAAAGACCCTAGCATATCTTAAATATTTAATCCATGTAGAGTACAAATTAATTACAATACTTGTATATGATACATGTTATGTAGATTAATTTTTGGACTTAAAATAATAAATTTAATTATTTATTTATTTAATTAAAAGTTAATTAATTATTTAATTAATTAATTTCTTTTTCTTTTTCTTTTATGAGTGGAAGACCATTTTGATGGGTGAAAGGCTACTTTAATTAGTGGAGTATTGGATATGATTTGTTTTTTCTTTATGTAAAGAATAAAAAAAATATTAAAAAAAAAACTACTTGTTAAATATAATTGAGATGTGATCTCATTAAGCATTCATTAAGTTTGGCTTTTCACAAGAGAAGTTTTTTTTTTCTCTCTCTTTCAACGTGAAGTGGAAAAGAAAAAAAATAATATTTTTATTTTATTTTTCTTTTAAGTCCAATTTTTCAAGAAAGAGTTCTTGAAATTAAATCTCTACATATCATCCATACTAGAGTTTTAATCTTGGTTTTGGGCAATAACAATAAATCAAGATTTAATCTTTGGAGCTTGGAGGATCTAGATTAAAGGAGTTGGTATGAGATATCTAGAGGCCACACATTTGGGTGGTTTGGAGGAATTGTGGAAACACCTAGTCTTCAAGAGGTAATTTCTAATATCTCCTCCTATATATATTTGGTATTTTATAAATCAATTAGATTTTACTTATTTGGATGTTTTGTTAAATTCTAAAATTAGAACTAAGAATTGAAAAGTTCAATTCTAGTGTTAAAAGTTAACACATGATATTTAATTAATAAACTAATTGTGAAAATTTTTGAAATTTATCACAGTTAGCTATTAATTAAATTACGCTTTCGTTGCTCTAATTCTAGTATTTATCGCATCTTAACAAAAAGAGGATGATTATAATAAATGACAATCAATATAACATTCTATCACATCTCATTATATAAATTTATATGAATTTTACTTGGTTATGATACAATTCAAAGATGTACATTAAATTACCATTAATTATTAATTATTATAAACAATTAAATTGAATGTGTCTTCAATTAAACTGTATATATTTCAGAAAAAAAAACTCAATTTGAGACTTGAATTTAATAAATTGGATCACATAATCAAAAGAGTTCAGTTGTTTTCTCCTATTTTATATTTGAACCAATTAAAAGAAGTGATATAGATAGATTTATTTTATTTTTCGATAATAAAAAATAAAATTTAAAAATTCCTATTAATAAAAAATATTAAAATTATAAAACTTTAGTTTTTCTTTACAAAAAACTAGATTTTATAACTTTTATATCATGATTTATTAAAAATAATTAGTTTTTGTAAAAAAAAATTAAAATAATTTTTTGAAAATAGATAATTAGAACATAATTTAAATATAACTCGGTAGTAAATATGTAATTAATGCATATGATATATATATATATATATATATATATCTCATATGAATGAATACACAGATTTTTCCTCATTTGAACTCTTTTACCATTTGTTCAAGAAACTTGTTTTCAAACATAAAGACATATGATGCATGTTAATATTCCAAGAATTTTATACACCTTTTATATAGAATTAAATTGATAGTGCATTTTTTTAATTATGTAAAGCACGAAATTTGCATGAAATTTCATACAAATCGATGTCATTTCCAGGGTTTTCCCATTGAACAAGTTCTTGAATTCCTTTCTCAATCTCTCTTGCTTATTTTATTAAATTTCTCATGCAAAAACCTAAAGCACCCAAAATTAACACCATTTGGCTCTTATTCTCCTTATTATTTCCTTCAACTTCAAGAAGCTTATCAACAACTTCATTTGAATTTTGAATAAAAATATTCATAATCTTCTCACCTTCATCTTCATTTCTTGAATTTCCTGAAACCCTTAAAACAAATTTTGGTTTTGGAGAAATCCCCAATTCAAGATCAAAATTAACTTTTTCTCAAGTTCCTTGTGAAGAAATGTTAGAGATTTCACCAAAGTGAGGTCCTCTAAACATTTAATTAAAGAACCAACCATTTCTTTAAAAAGTTGAAGATCACCCTCTAGTTTATTTTCAAGTTCTTTCCGAGAAAATCCCCCAATGTTTTGTGATTCTTGTTTAAGGAATCCAATTGCATAAGCACTAAAATGTAAGAGATCCACCATTTTTGACAAAAACCCAAAAAGCTTACCATAGCAAGCATTATGAAAAGGCATAAACCAGAAATTGGGCTCCACCTCAGCTTCTCCAATTAATTTCTCTAGCTCACCAACTTCCAATTTTAGTCTCTTTTGGTTCTTTAACAAATCATTGGCATCAAGGCTTATTGAAGCAATACAAGCACTTAAAGAACCTAAACTTTTACTCAATGAAACTTTGGCTAGAGAAATAGCTCTTGTGGTTTGAAATAAAAGCTCCACCATAATTGAACAAGATAATCCAGTAAATGTTTCTGCAATTCTTGCTATAGCAAATTCACTTGGAGGGCCAAAATTTTTTCTACCTAAAACTAATGCAGCCCCAATGGCAGCAGAAACTCTACCAGCTTGACCATACATTTTGCTATGCCTTAAAAAACTTGTGATAATGAACCATGGAAGGAGAAACAGAAACCTTATTGGCAAGAATCTTTCAAATACAAAACAAACCAATACTCCATAGACAGTTCCTAAAACTGTCCCTTGTGCTTTAACATTAGCAACTTTGAATGTTGGCTCCCTTGCTAAAGCTAGAGTAATGGCTACGGGAAGTCCTGACCAGAAACCATTTTCTTAGCTATATAATAAACCAAAAAGAACTGCTAGACCTAAAGCAAGTGAACATTTGAAAGCTGGCATTAGTCTTTTGGTGTTCACATTCATTACCCAATTGCTCCACATGATCTTCAAGAAATCATCATTGTCTTTCTTGCTTGATGATTCTTGGTTTTCTTGTTTTGAAGCAGTGATGACGGTGGGTTTGGCATTGGTTTGCAGTGGAGGAGTTTCAAGCAAAATAAGAAGAAAATAGAGCACAGATTTTGTTGGGATTTTTTGAAGAGTTTGGAGGGACTCAATTAGAGTTTCAGCATTTGATTCAGGAACAGTTAAAGAATCACAAGGGATACAGTTCTTGATTTGTTTTAGGGTTAGATTCAAATGTTCCTCTAATTTTAGGCCTTCTTTGCTCACAGGAAATGAAGAGATACCATTTAAAGCCATTTCCATCCCCTTCAATGGTATCGCTAGTTCTTGCAATTTCTCTCCAGGATTTTTGTAATAAGGCCTCAAAAATTTAAGTGGAAGTATTTCCCATTTCATGCTTCCCTGTTATCAATCAAAGAAACAATTAGTTAAGGGAAATTTACAAAAATACAGTATATTTTTAGTGTATTTTTAATAGATGTTGAGTATATATATATTAAGTAAAAAATTTTAGTATATATCATAAAAATATAAAAAATAAAAAATAGTATTTTGTAAACTAAAAAAAATTAAAAATGAAATTTTGAAGAAAAAATAATATTCATGTAATTTTCTCATTAATTATAATGATGTAAGAAATCCGTACATGTACTCATTATTATTAAAATCCATGAGTGGGTTACATAAAATTAATTAGTACATATTAAAACCAATACTCTTCTATATATATATATATGTATATTAATTTTATGTTTTTCTAATATATAAATTTATTTTCTAAAACTAATAATATATAGTTTAAAAATAATTAAAATGCTTACTTGGTAACGTTTGATTCTCTGAAGAAGTTTGGATCCAGCAATAGCTAATGACTTGGCTTGAGAGATAAAGCCAATGCATTGTCTTGTTCACAAAATGCCTTTACATGGAGCTTTAGCCTTTCTGAAGTATTTTCAGCTAGTAGCTTGCAATTTTCTGTCACCTGCAAAGCAATACCCCACATACTAATTACTAAAACTATTATAAAGTTAGCATGTGACATGAATATTTATGCAGTATAATTAAATTAAAATGCATTTTTTTTTTATTTTCGGTATCTCATTTATAGTCTATGATTTTATTTTAAAAAAAAGGCAGGATTTTATTTTAAAAAAAAAGGCAGCCCAGCCGGTGTAAAAACATTTTCGCAATGCACATAATCTAAAAAAGAATTGAAAGAAACTATTTTCACTGCTCGAATCTATAATCTTAAATCACACAACGACAACACTTACAGTTATGTTAAGATTTTCTTTTATAATTTAGAATTTTATAAAATATATATTTCATTATGATTTTTTCAATAAATAATATTACATGTTAAGTTTTGTAAATATATTATGATCTATATACATAAAATTAATTTAATTTTATTAAATCGAACACTCATCCTCTTAGAATTTTTTATTTATTTATATAATTTTGTTATTATTCATTACTAAGAGATATTTTTCTAAGATTTTTTATTCTACACCTACAAAATATGATATTTATTTAATTTATTGTCAATTTATAATAAGATTTTATTTTGCAAATATTATTGAATACTATCCACTCCATATATAATAGTTTCTTCGAAGAAAATTACTCACAGTGAAAAAAAAGGAAAAAAAAATACTAAGTTATCCATTCCAGGCAGAATTGGTGGGAGTGACGTAGGATCAACTGTTCATAGATCAGTACACAGTACATGCGTCAATGTTTTTCCACTTTTATGGCTCCTTTTTTTTTAATGACTCGTGTGTCACATATATATTGGGTTTCCGTACTTCCATTGCTTGGCATTTGGTAATAATAAATTAATAACACGAGAAAATATAATGAATTTTTTATTATTTCTCTTATTAATTCTATAATCGACTAGCTGTGTCTTCTAATATATAAGAAATATATGTAAATTTCTCCTTTAAATATTTAATTATAAAAAAGAATATGTATATAATTAAGATTATATAAAAAAAATTTAAGATTTTTTCTTTTGCTAAGGAGGAACTCTTGACATAGTTCTATCACCCTTTTTAAGACGAAATTTAACCGTTAAGATAAATTTTAAAAGAACTAGTTCAGCAATTCACCACCAAAACTCTCATTTTAATATGGATTTATAGAGAGGCTCTACAGTGATATCTAGTGTGACATTATTACAAATTTATAATTTAAACTTACGATCTCGCTAGCATATTTTTCATACTTTACCAATCTTTTTATTAGCCGTGGATTAAAAAAATTTAAGATTTTTAAGATTATTTTACTTTAGTATAAAATATTTATTCAATGATCTTAAAAAAATTAGGATAAATTTTATACGTACTTTAAGAAAAAAATTTGAAATATATACATAATAGATAAAATTTTAAAAATTTAAAGAGAGTAAATATATATGCATATTTTAAAATTTTGAAGGAGCCAAAATAATATGTTCTTTAAAGTATAAGTTAATTTGGCTGTAAAACAAATTAACAAAAAAAAAAATGCATGTTTTATCATATTAATTGTTAATAGCAATGTAAATAAAGAGTAAATTAATTATTACCTCCAAAGAAGCCAATCTTGGAAATGGCAACAAAAGGGCAAGAGCACAAGCCAAGACAACAATGGCAGTACTTGCAGCAACGTGGAAAGTGTTAGGAAATCAAAGAGATCACTGCAAACCAAAAACATGCAGTGGAAAAAAATTTTGATCTCTGATTTCTCACCAGGATCCATGCTGTTCGTTTAATTCGACGAAAGTGTTCAAAGAACTAACATGTTGATGATTCGAAATCACAGTTTGGAAGAGATGCCTCGATCGCGAATCCACATGAATGCTACCGTCTGGAGTGCTAGCTCTCTACAACGGCAAAGGCTGGAAAAATGTTTTCTCTAAAACGTATTAGGGTTCCTTTGTTTTCATTCTCATTCGTTTTCTAATGTTACCTATGAGAAGACTTAACGTCTGGAGTGAATATAATCACTCCAGAATTCAATTCGAAATTGGATAAGGTAAGTCAAATTCAGAATCCAAATCTAATAAGGATTCTGAATATATTATCTAATAAAAAAATGAAAATAATAATAATAATAAATATTAATATCTAATATTAATATTATTAATATTATATCCAGCTCAAAGCGTATTCTTGTGTGTGACCCGATATGCCCATATTAATTGACAGTCAATTTAATCTCTATTAAACCAACAAGTCATAATTGGCCTCTAGCGATGCGTTACAACTACCCAATTAATATAAGGAATGTCCAATTTGCCTAATAATAATACATGCATTAATCCCTTTGTCACACAATATCTAGCTTGAACATAAGTCATGGTCAACGTCATACTTATATTGTCCAAACTTATGATTACTCGATCTCCAAGTAGACTGATAAAAACAAATGAAATTGATCACACTATCAATTCATTTGAGCACGCCCATGCATTTCACAGTCTCACTTATCGAGGGGCCCAAAAGATATCTCTCTCAAAGAGAGGGACAAATTCTATCTTGATTGTTCATTATCCTCTACATAATTTCTATCATATATGATCATAACCTTTATTACTATCCATTTACGGATAATGTTTGATCATGTCAAAATATAATAGTCATTATATTGGAAACTATGACAATCTCAAGTCAAAGAATTAATACATAACTATCATGAGATTAACTTATGACATTAACCCATGTAGTAATCTCATGATGGGTCTATCCAATACATTGTTCTCTAACAAGTATCTATGAAATTGATTTGTATCACTATACACATAACCATCTGATGATTATCAAATCAATGTTCATACTGGTTAAGAATTATTTTTTTATCTCTATAACAATAATAAACCAGGGACAAATATCAAAATTGTGTAACATGCAAACAAACAATAATGATAATAAAACCTCATTTATTAATAATAAATGTATAACATAAAGATCCAAATAAATGGCCTAGGGCACATACACTAACAGAAAGGATGCATGATAGGGTGAGTATGGACACCATTGATAAACGCAATAACATAAGTAATAACAATTTGACTCAATGCAATCTTCTTAGTTATCAAATGAGTCCGTTCAGGAAGAGCCACAACAAATGCAGCTAAAGCTACAGCCAACGATATGGTGCCACTAGTAAACTTTGCCGGACCAATCAGCCACAAGCTCAACAAAGCAGGACCCATGCTCTGGACTGTAGCATAAAGTTCTAACCAGCAACGATGAATCGCATCACCAAAGGTTGCATCAGTTACTATGAGTATAACAACAACATAAGAAAATGCTGGAAAGGCTATTTCTTGGCGGACGGAGGCTGGGCCATAAAGGGTGATGCAGCCAACTATTATGCAGGCTAGTCCAGTCCTGAAGGCGGAGGATAGGCATCTGCTCCAGACGGCTCGGGCTCGCTCGAGACTCTTGGCTGGCATTGTTGAAGAGAATTGGCAAATAGAGTGTAATAGTTAGGTGTGTAATTGTGCGGAGGGGTGATAGGTTTATAATTGCATGTGTAATCAGAGGAGAGTTTTTGAAGTGGAAATTTACAACATATAAGGTATTGTGGGACCTATTTGTGATTTGTGCGTGGGGTGATGCAAGATCTCAAATGTTTCCAATTTTTTCTTATTTTTATTTTTTCATTTTTTCCAATGGGTTTCTCATTACTGAAAGGTACTTAGCATTAAGAAGTAGAAAAATATGGGAGAGGGTGATCATTCAATACTTTTGGATGCATAAGTAGTTTTATATTATTTTTTTATAATTTATACCAAATTTGTTTTGTCATTAGTAGTATGTGACATTATTTTTATGTGCATTGAATTTTTCAATCATATAGTCTATTTGTAATTAATATAAAAGTTTTAGAAATTTAAGTTTTGATAATAATTTATATATAATTTTTATTAGAAAATAAAAAAAATTAGTTAAGAATGGCTAAAATAAACATTTCTGATATGTTTATTGAATAAGAAATAGCAAAAAAATCAAATATTCATAATATCTATATTCTGTTGGCAATTAAATTGAATTTTTAATTGCCTAAAATAAAGTAAATTTGATAATAATAAATCCATGAATTTTATTAATTAAAAAATACAAAGTATAAAATTCTGGAGATATAAATTTTTCACTAAAAAACGTTATGCGTTAACTTGTTGAAGTCAATACTCTCAAATTTTTTACTCAAAATCTTACCACACACCGACACTTTCTATCTTTCTCTTTTTAATCTCTTTCATTGTAAGAAGCATTAATGGTCACAAGACCATATTTATAGATGTATTAAGGAGATTTATAGAATTTGATAACCTGTTTAACTAGTTCAAATTTAATTTGACAATCTCCTTTACTAATTTAAATTTAATTTGACCAAATTAAGGATACTTTACTACAAAGTATTTTAGAAAGCTATGTAAAGAAACCAAGTTTAATTTCTAACATTCTCCTTAAACTTGATTTGATCATTCCTAGCTTTTTCTTCATTTTGAAAAAATATATCAGCTTTGAGTGGTTTTGTAAAAATATTTGCAATTTAATTTTCAGATACATAATACTTGACCACAATCTCTTTATCTTGCATCAAATCTCAATAGTAGTGATGTTTAATGTCAATGTGTTTACTGCAACTATGAAACACTGGATTCTTTGTTAAGGCGATTATTGATTTTTTATCACAATAAACTATCATTGGACCATCTTGTTAATGTTGCAATTCATTAAGCATCCTTCATAGCTAAACTGCTTAAGTAGCACACCTTGCAGTTACTATGTACTTTGCTTCTGCTATTGAAAGAGCTACTGCTTGTTGTTTCTTCGAGGACCAAGAAAATGTACCCAAACCAATATTGAAAATATAACCTAAAGTACTTTTTCTTAGTTTAGTATTACCTGCCCAATCACTATCTATATATCCAACTAACTTTATGTCATTAGCACTTGAATAAAATATATCGTCATCAAGTGTACCATTAATATATCTCAAAATTCTCTCTGTAGCTTGCCAATGAGATTGTCGTAGTGAATCCATGAATCTGCTAACAATTTCAACTCCATAAATAATGCTAAGTCTTGTTACTGTTAAGTATCTCAAGCTTCCAATAAGTCTTCTGAAGTTTGTAGCATCAACTAAATCACCGCTGCCATCTTTCATAAGTTTTAGTCTTTCTTCAACTGGTGTCAACATTGGTTTGCAAGCTTCCATCTGGAATTTTTTCAAAATCATCCACATAAAGAAACAATGACTATGTCTTTATTCTCGTTGGTCTTGATATATAAAGTATGCTCGTAAGAACGCTTGTGGAACCCATAATCAAGAAAATATATGTCAATATGAGTATAGCAGGCTCTTGGCGCTTGTTTAAGCCTATACAAAACCTTTTTCAACTGATACTATTTATCTTCTTTATCTTTCTTTACATAACCAATTGGTTGCTCTACATACACTTATTCTACAAGTACACCATTTAAATATGCTAACTTCATATCCATTCAGTAAATTCTCTAATGATTTTGAGCAGCAAGTGAAATGATCATATGCACAGTATCTAACCTAGCAACAGGAGTAAATACTTCAAAGTAATTAATACCTGACTTTTAGTTGTATCATTTTGCAACTAGCCTCGCTTTAAAACATTCAACTTCTTCGTCAGGCTTATATTTTGTCTTATAAATCTATTTAACTCTAATTGGATTCTTCCCTTTTGTTAGAGTAGTTAACTCCCATGTATTGTTCTTTTCAATAATATGAATTTCTTCATCCATTGCTTTGACCCACCGATCACCATTAGCTGCTTCTTCGAACATCACTAGATTACAATATGTAAAGAAAACATATTGAACAACATCTTCATCATCATCAAGATTATCATCAACTTCACAATCTCTTAAATAGGCTGGTGGATGGTGATCATGTTGTGAGCATCTAAGTATATAAGGAGATGAAACTTCAGGTTGATCAATCTACTACTCTTTAGAAATTAGAGAAGAAGGCTGCTCATTAGTGTGATTTCTCATTTTCATTTCATTGTTAATGAACATTGGTACTGGTAATGATCTTCTTTCTTTTCCTTACCAATCCCATATTCTATTTTCATATAAAAATAACATCACGACTAACAATCACCTTTTGAGTCTTTGGACTATATAGCTTATATTCTTTTATTTCCAAGCTATAACTAATAAAGATACAATTTTCTACCTTATCATCAAACTTCTTTCTTAACTCATCTGGTACATGCGAATAAGCAATGCAGCTAAATACCGTCATATGACTCAAATTAGGCTTCTTTCCTCACTATATTTCTTGCAGAGTTCTATCATGAACACTTTTGACAAAGATATCTATTTAAAATATAAACTGCACAAGCCACAGCTTCAGCCCAAAATATTTTAGGCAATTTCTTGTAATCCTACATGCTTCTCACCATATCTATATATGATAGTTCTATTATTTTTTTTGCTACTCTGTTTTGTTGAGGAGTATACCTAGCCGTTATCTAATGCTTAATTCCATGCTTTCTTAAGAAATCATCACAAACAACATATTCTATGCCCCTATCTATTCTTAAGAAATTGAGTTGATAACCACTTTGCCTTTCAACATATGATACAAAATTCATAAGTACTTTACATGCATCAAACTTTTGTTCAAGAAATATGCCTATGCCTTTCTATTAAAATCATCAATAAAACTAATAAAGTAGTTGTTACCTTTATTAGATGGAATCTGCACATAGTATAAGTTTGAATGCACAAGGTCTAGTTGTCTTTTAACTCTCCATGACTGCCTTGTAGGAAATGGATCTCTGTGCTTCTTCCCAAAATACATAGTTGGCAAGCTTAAGACCCACTCCTTGTTTGCAAAAAATTTGATGCTTCCAAAATTTCAATGCCCAAGCTGCATATGCCATAGCCAATTATCATCAATAATCATAGAATTACAGTAGGAGATATTACCATAGTTGATGTGCATTAAAAATAGATGATTGGATGACATATTCATCTTTAGTATCATTCCTCTCTTTGCATCATTTATAGTGCACCCATGCTTTTTAAAACACAAAGTCATAGCTTTTTTTCTGTCAATTGTCTATCAGTTAGCAAGTTTTGATAAATAGTAGAAGCATAGTAAAATTCAGAAATATAGTCCAAAGACCCATTCTTCATTTTGATAGCAATCCTTCCTATTCCTATAACTAGAACCTGATAGTTGTCACCAAGTTTCACAGAAGAGTTAAAAGATTCATCTAACTCGGAGAAGACTTCTTTGTTTCCACTTAGGTAATTACTGCAACCCGAGTCTAACAACCACAGACAATTGTTACTGCCATCAGTTTTATGAGTAGTCAATAATAAGGTTTTTGCACCATCATTCTGAGCTACCACAACATGATTGTCTTTGTAGTCTCATCTTTTAGCATGATATTCTCTACTATAATGACCATATTTTTTATAATTATGGCATTGAATATGTGACTTGCACTCAGATTGATGGTGACTAATCTTTTTAAATTTATAGCATTGAATATTGAATTTACCTTGTTGGGATTCACTTTCTTTTGCTCCTTGTCTAGAATTAGTTTTGAAATTTCTGCCTCCTTTGCCTCTGAAATTATACTCCAATCAGGGGTGTCTTCTAATCATTCTTTAAATTCATTTGAACTTTCAAAGCTTGTTTATTGTATTTGTTGACCTTTCATTCATCCACATCTCACGTTACTCTAATGAAGCTTATAGATCATTAAGAGTCATTGTTTCTAAGTTTTTGGACTTTTTAATAGTTGTTACTACATAATCAAAGCGAATGGACAACGTACATAATATCTTCTCTATGATATTTTTCTCTTTTATTTTATCACTATTATTCTTCATTTCATTAACTAGTTTCTCCATTCTTGAGAAATAATCACGAATACTTTCATCTTTGTCTTCTTCCATAAGTTTGAACTGTCTTTTTAACCTTTACGCTCTTATCCATTTGACTAGATGTGCACCTTCATATGTTTTGAGTAAAATACTCTAAGTTTTCTTTGTTGTTTTCTCATGATATATTTTTTTCTAAAACTGATAGCTCTAAAGATTGACAAATTAAAAATAAAGCCTTCTTGTTTAATGAACGATCACATGATTCAATTGTTGTAATTTTTTTTACTGACGATTTTTCCTTTTCAATAATATATTTTTTTCAAAAATTTGCCATAACAATTGCTTTTTAAGCATAGCACCATTAAATACTTCCACATTGCACAATTATTTTTCCCACCAACTTGAAAATTATTGATTGCATTTGTTGAATTTGAACTCTAGGAGTTGAACTTGAAGCCATCTCGATTCAACTTTAACTCTAATACAAGATATTAATAATTAAATTGAATTTTTTAATTGCCTAAAATAGAGTAAATTTGATAATAACAAACCTATGAAATTTTATTAATTAACAAAACACAAATTACAAGATTATAGATACAAAAATTTCACACTTAAACACGTTAGCCGTTAGTTTATTGAAGTTAACCCTCTCAAAATTTTCACTCAAAATTTTATAACACACTACTACTTTCTATCTCTCTCTTTTTAATCTCTTTTATTACAACAAACATTAATGGCCAAAAGATTATATTTATAGTTGTATTAAGGAGGTTTATGAGTTATCAAATTCAATTTGATAACATCCTTAGCTAATTCAAATTCAATATGATAACATCTTTTACTAATTAAAATTTAATTTGACCAAATTAAGAATACTAAGTTTTTTTTTTAAAACTCTACAAAGAAACCAAATTTAATTTCTAACATATTCTAATTTCTAATTTGAAAATAAAAAGGAATAAAAAACATTTTTTTTAAATAAGACTAAAAAAATAGTTAAACAAGCCTTTTAAAGTGATTTTATAGCATATAGAGAGTTATAGGTTCAAAATTCAAATAGACTCCATATTTTTAAGAGATATTTTATACTAAATTTGATATACATGCATTCAATTAATAATAAAAAAATAAATAAATTTAGTTTTTTTTTTTAATTATTGTTCCTTGAGCGGTTTATTATTTGTTGAATGCATATATACCTGGGCCTAAAGTAAAATTTTTCTATTTTTTTAAAAAAATATTTTATCTCGAATCATGTGTATATACATTCAACTAATAAAAATTTAAAAAATTCAGTTGGGTAGTAGTAAAAGCTAAAAAGAAAAAGATAAGCAGGGTGGCTCAGCTTATTTAGGATTAGAAGCTGATTTAATATGACTTTGTTTTTGGGGTCATATTTTAGGCAACTTGCCCTTGCCCTTAGAAAAAGCAACAGCCAGCTCCATCCCACCAACCCAAAAACCACAACGTTTATGTAATTTTTCTTTTTAAAGAAAAAAGATTAGTCAATTGGAATTGGCCTTCTCATTTTTGTGTTTTTCTTCATAAGAGAGATCAATGCCTAATTGATATCTTCTCGTCCTTTTTAATGACGTAAAAAAAGATTTCATATTCTGAGTCTCTCCAATCACATATTTATTTCATATTTAATAAAAAAAATTAAAAAGACTAATTTCTGTTATTTAGAATGGTCTTTAATGGAAAAAAGAAAAAAAATTAGTCAATTAGAATTTACAATTAAAGTTGCAATAACCCCAATAACATTGTTTTACAATTAAGTTCTTGATTTGATGTGCAAGATAAGGCACTTTTGCTTTACTCGATTACTAGCTAGTTTATTCCGCCGAAAGACTATTCTGCTCTTATAAAAAAATTATTTTTTTTCCCTTTAATTAGTCTTTTGTTTCTTTCCTTTAATTAGTCTTTTGTTTCTTTGAAAGAAAGAATTTTTAATTAGTTTTTGGATAACCATAAAGACTCTGAATTTTTAATTTTTGTATTTCAATAGTTTTGTAAGTGATATAAAAAAAAGTGCTTCAGTTCTAAATCAATCTAGCAGTAATAATAATTAGTAAATATTTACAAATTGCAAAAAAAAAAGTTAATAGTCTTCATTTATTATTCTAATTAAAATTTTCATTAATTTAAATAAAGTATTGTATAATGTACAGAGATTGAACCTGTTAATTTGAACTTCCTCTTAAAAAAAAAATCCTGTATGCCTCTAGAGTGTCATGCATAGAAAATTTACAATGGTATTCAAATATGTATAAGAGTAATATTTTTTTATTAATTATATACGAAAATAAGAAATAATTAGGTGACTTAAATCTGAAATTTATATGGAAGCAACATATATTACTGGTCATTAAAATACGCCTTGGTGATTATGTATAAGAGTAATAATTAAAATAAGTATTTAAAGTAGAATTATATTAATTACAAGGGTAAAAATAATTATTTTATGTAGAATTCTATTATAAATTTACAATTAAGCATTTGAAATTAAATTGAGGGTGCAAATAATGTAAACATATTTAAAAATAATTTTAAATTTTTAAAAAAATTACCAAAACAAAAAATAATATTACCTAGTTTAATTAATCAAATTTTAAATTGAGTTGACTAGGATCCACATAAACATGTGTTTTTCCTTTGATAACGTTTGAAAAGTTTATCTCATCAGTATAATGCTTTGGAAGATTATGCTTTAGAAAGAGAGAACTTAAAACTGTGTTAAATATTTATATATATATATATTTATTTATATAAAAGAAGCAATACAATTCTGTCTTTTAACCATAATTAAAATTTAATTAATAAAAAATATTTATTTTGTTAACTAAAATTTAAATCTCAAATATTTTTCTTCATTTTCCATTCATATTTGATAAGATTTATTTATTTATTTTTATATAATTGACATATATCAATTTAGAATAATCTGATTTATTCGTGTATTATCAATTACATTTTAAATAGTCATAAATGATTTTAACATATAAACAAAATTATGAATCGAATATAAATTTTTTTAATAAATTAAATATTTTTAAATTTAATTTAATTTATGAACATATCTAATTTTATATTTCCTAAAACACTAAAAATAACACGATATAATTTAATAATTGGATGCGTGGTTCATACGTATAAAATATCAGCTATTTAGATTTGTGATAACACATTTTTCAGTTTTCCTTTTCAAAATTGTAACGTGTTAAAAGTTAAAAATTTGGCCGCCTTTGTATGTCTCCAGAAACAATCAATTCAACTGGATAAAAATAAAAGCACTAATTAATTATGTTCGATGGACTATGAACAGTGGCAAATTAATGAATGTTGGATTAGTTAATGGAAAAATCTAGGATAAAGTTTCCATAATGGCTAATAATCACCCAAATTTACAATAAGCAGAGTAAGCCACTTCAAACTAACCCAAATTTAAAAAAAAAAAAAAAAAAAACCTACTCTATTTATGGCAGTAATGAAATTTACCATTTTTATCAAAAAAAATTATCTCATTAAAATTATTATTTTATAAAATCTAAAAAAACTTAATTATTTTTTTTCAATTATACCTAAGGATGATAACTTTGTTCAATCTGATAGGGTAGAGTTATATCCGATTTTTTATATATTTAATAGTTAGAATATGGTATGTATTAAAAAATTATTCTCGAGATGAATTTGAATCGAATGCGAATTATATAATTTGATCTGATTATATATATATTTTTTAAATATTTATATAATATTTAGTTTCAAATGTTACACCAATAAATTGTATGTAACTAAAATTAGTTTATTAGTTTATTTTAAATAAAAGACATGAGATGTGAGATAGATTTAATTTATTAAATATATTATATACTAATTTTTTTTTATAATGATATTGCTTATATTTTAAAAGATATTTATATTAATAAAGTTACATTTAATATTAATTTTTTTCTAGTGAAGAAAGTTGACTATTATAGTTATGTTCTTTATGAATTTTTTTATATTTGAATTTTATAGACATATGTGTTGTATGACATTACTAAATTTATAATTGACCTTATCCGTTTTAGTATAATATGTGGCAGTAGCATTATTTATATCATATTCGATATAGTTTGAGATGGGTTTGATGACAGATAAGATATGTCATTTCACTTATCGGATAGAGTAAAAATTTTTAGAAATCTGATTCACATCTGACCCTTTGCTATCCCTAATTATACCATTATTATTAATAAATTAATTAATAAAGTGAAAATATAGTAATTTTAAATATTACTACTTCTGTTTCACTAAAATTATTATTTTATGCAGTAAAAATAATTAAGAGAATATATTAATTATTTTAATTTTTGTATATGAGTCAAAAAAGATAATTTTAATAGGATAAAAATAATAATAAAATAATATTTTAATTTATTTAAAATAATATTTTTATGAAATTAAAAAAAATATAATAATTATTTTAATACTTATGAATGAATTAAAAGTAACAGTAGTAATATTCACTTGTTATTGCAGCTTCTAAGAAATTACAATAGACATTAATTATACTTTATACACATGAAGAATTAAATAATAAAGACCACATCAAATGGAGAAATGTTGAAGTGGGTTTTCCCTAGATTTCCACCTATCACTCAGTTTTTGGACTTTCTTTTGTAATTTGGTGATCTTTGAGGAGAAGGAAGGGTCAAGTGTAGGCCATAATTGAAGTTCTTGTCAAATCTATACTTATATGTTAATTAGTGCATCAAGTTTGTCAAAACAAAATAAGGTACTGGTTTTTACTCCTTTTTATAAATAATATTTAAATATATATAGATTATTATTTTTTAATTAATTAATCGCAAATTAAGTTCGTTAAAAGGAATTAAAAAGAAACCTTTCTCTTGTTTCTATTTTGCTCACGTTGCTAGAAAGTTTCATCACATGCTCATGCCATAAGGGGGTTTAATGGAAGAGGCACATAAAGAGGCACTTTGCTTTAATTTGTCTGTGTGTGATGATATTAAAAAGTAAATAAATAAATAAATGAATTAAACTTTTGAAAAATTAGCATATAATTAATATATATTTATGCAAAATATATAGTATTTATGTATATGAGCATGTGTGGTGGGATCCTATGCAGGAAATTTATATAAAGTGTGACAATGGTTTTGTATTGGTATTGAAAAATTGAAAAGAATAGTATACAATTCTTAACTATGATATGGTGCCTTTCATATTCAATAATAATTTTTAATTCATTTTTCCTATAAGAAGTAAAGGAATGCATTGCTTAATTTAAAAATGTACATTGACAAAACAATGTTTTTCACCAACTTAATGTCAATTAAATATAAGACTGCAGCCCCTAAACCCTTAATCAATTCTGTATTTATTTTTAGATCACTATAATTAATATTGCTAACTGTAGTATTAGATAATATATTATAAGTCCTATATAAAGATATACTCTCCCCATCCCAATGATAGAAACACTTTTTATCTCACACGTATTAAGAAAATTTTAGTTATTTAGTTAATGTAAAAAATTTTTCTTATAAATTACCTATTTTACCATCTATTTATATTAAATAACTATTGATTATCGCAAATATCAAAAATTAAAATAGTAATTAATTGGATTAAGAGTAATTATAATCTAGTAAATATAAATAATTAAATGCAATATTGTTAATTATAAAGTATTTAAATAGGGATATAATGGTTAATGTATTATGTAATTATAATCTAAATAGAATAATGAGACTATATTTTAGACAGATAAAAAAGAAAAGCGTCCCTATTATTTTTGTGATGGAGGGAGTCATATATAAGCACTAACTAGGGAAGACCGGTCACTCTTTATTATTCTCTCCGTTCCATAATAATAAGAATATTTTTTTTATCTGTCCTAAAATATAGTCCTATTACTTTATTTAGATTATAATTACATTGTAAATTGACCATTATACTCATATTTAATATTTTGTAATCAATAATATTTGCATTTAATTATTTATATTTTTTAAGTTACAATTATCTTTGACTCAATCAATAACTATTTTGATTTTTTATTTTTACAATAATAAATAATTATTTAGTATAAATAAAGGGTAAAATGGGTAGTTTATAGTAAAAATTTTATCTACTAACTAAATAATTAATTTTTTTAATATTTATGAAATTAGAAATGTCTCTATCATTTTGAGACGAAGTGAGTAATTATTATTATTGTTATTATTATTTTAATTTGAGTTTAAAGTTTGATTTTGTATATTGGAGTTCACGTGAGAAGATTAGGTCAGAAATAAAAAAAAATATTTCTTATATCATTTTACAAGAAATTAATTTATAGTAATTGGTCTCATTATCTTATTAAATTTTTAAAGAATAATAAAATTAGGGGTAAATTATTATTTAATGTAATTAATTAATTTTTATTTTTAGATACATGTTTTTAGACTCCCTCACCAAAATTTTTTTTATCCACAATTTATTTATTTACTCTTTGATTTTCAGTAATCCAATATCCATGTGCCAAAATTGGGATTCTTGAGTGTAAGTTTTTCTTTTTTGCGAGTACCAACATGTATTTCCATAAGTTAAGATCATAATGGATAATCGGTTTTTGCCCAGTATAATACTAGTGCAAAACATATAATTTATCTTTTGTTGGTTAATTTTGAATAATTTAAAAAATTTTGAGGTGTAGAAAGGAAATGTGACATTAAGTTAATTATTTTCACCTACTCTTATTTGGAAGTTAGTTTTCTTTTGCCTTGAGGAATGAGAAGTCAAAACACATGCCAAAAAAAAAAGAAAAAAAAAGAATTAAGTCAAAATATTGTGTTTTATAGCCAAATCAAGGATAATATTTTGAAAAACTCGTTAGACAAAACTATAAATTGTTTTGACCTAATAACCAAGAATCATATTATTATAAGATTAATATTTTTTTCTCGCCAAGTAAGTACAACTATATATAGATTTAAGATGCAGTTATGAGTAACCGGTAGTTTTTATGATTTTTTATTTTATGCTCACAGTTAATTTATAATTACGAGAGATTGTGAAATTTTTTAGTGTAATTGAGTTAAAAATTTTAAGCTTTTTTTTTCTTGTTTCTTTCGGTTTACTTGTAAATTTTGCTTATTTATATA
Organism: Garcia nutans; assembly: GCA_947685225.1. NCBI lineage: Eukaryota > Viridiplantae > Streptophyta > Magnoliopsida > Malpighiales > Euphorbiaceae > Garcia > Garcia nutans. The sequence goes on along the minus strand of CANTUV010000037.1, from coordinate 52,040,579 downwards.
TGAAAGTAGATTCACATTAAATTAAGTTAAATGTTTGTTTGTTCTTTTATTTTTTATTTATTTTATTATTTGTATCAAGTCAATTTATATAAATATTTTTATGAATTATTCTTAACATATGGATAGATTAGAGGCATTGAGTTGTTCATTATGACAATGTGAGTGAGATCACTATTTAGTTCGACGGGAAGAGAATGTGATGGTAATTTTTATATATAAGTTTTGGAAATTGAGTTTGCATATATAATTATATATATATTCCTATTTTTATAGACAATATAGCAAATAATTATATACATAATATTATAAAATCTCTAAAATTATAAAATTGATCTAAAATTACAACGGATATCCAGCCCAAGCATATAATATTTAAACATGGTAGAAATAATGGCGGTTGAATTGTGGTATCCAAGCCATGATCAAGTTTATTCATAATATTTCTTTCTTTTCTTTTAAAAATTTTTACCAAAAAAATTTATTTTCATTTTTTGTCGTGCGAATCACTAATTCATGATGTCTAATCATGGTTTCTTGAAGTGTATAATGAATTCAAACAATGATGGTTTGAACTTTGAACCAAGTTATTTTCAACTTTTGCATCAATTCAATTGTTAAATAAATTTCATTTGGTGCGATGAGTTATTAATTTATTATAAACTTCGTATTAATTTGTAATTCTAACCATATTTCAATATTTTAATTGCATTTATACCTCGTAAAAAAATTGAGGCAAATTATAACACATTCATCTCTCGTACCTAATTTTTAACATTATTTTTTCTATAGAAAATGTCAAATTTAGGTAAAATAATGATTTGACACCAAATTTGTAGTAAATTAGCCCTTCTCATTTTATTTTATTTGCACCATCTTCTAAAACCAATACTTTTAAGAAAGGTTGTAAAAGTAAATAAAGTTTTTTTTTAATCAAAGCTAATTAAAAAATGATACAACATAAATAAAAATGATTATTCTTTTGCCAATTTAATACCTAAAATTTATAAAAAAAAAAGGAAAATTTTTAAATTCAAATACTCACTAATTATTGTGTTGAAAATTTCCATCAATTGCATAAAATAAAACAAATAATTAACACATTCTGCTGCCTATAAATTTACATTCATCGGAAAGTTTCTAACACTAAATCAAAATTAAATTTCCAGATACATTGGAAAGTTTCTAACATTAAATCAAAATAAAAAAAATAATTAATAAAATGAATAAATATCAGAGATATTTACAAAATTATCCTAAAAGCAAAAACATTTTTCAAATATACGGCACCTAAAAAATCTTTTCAATTTTACAGTGAAAATATGTTCTTTTTGTAAATATGCGGAATTGGGCCTCAGTTGATGTCTTGGCTGTTTTTGTTTTTGTTTTTTTTGGACTGCTCCAACGACTCCCTCAGCATATACTAATATTTAAATATAAAAATTAAATAGCAACTAAAACAAAATTGGCTACTATTTCAACTAAAAAAAAATTAAAGTATTTCAAATAAAAACAATCTCAAATAAAAAAATAAATATTACACTATTGAAATGAAATTAATAAAAAAATCTAATTTTTTATAAATTTATTAATTAAATTAATCTCACAATAAATATAATAAATATAAATAATTAGTTAAAACTTCAAATTTTTTATAAATTTAAAAATAATGTTACTGTCACACTTCACTCTTATAATACCAGAAGTAAACTTAACATGTAATCTAATAATCTTCTTTAGAATTTTAAGAAAATCTCAATATAAAACTTGCTACAAATATTCATTTATAATATGAATATTTAATTTTTTTTATACTATGAATATAATATTATTATTTAAAATCTATATTGTTATTGTTAAATACATAATAATATTATTCACTCACACGATAACTTCAAATATTATAGGTAGCATATACCAATATATATCGGTATATATCAACATATATTGATATATATCTAGTTATATGTAACATATACTAATATATATTATTATTATTTTTGGTATATCTAATTATGTGTAACATATATCCACATATAAATAAATATATAAAATAATTATTCATAGACATATATTATATACACATACCCATATATACTAATATATATCAATATATATTGTTATTCTTTACATATGCGGGAGTATATATATGTAATATATATCTATAAATACAATTTTTCAATTAAAATATATATAACATATATCTACATATATCTATATATATTATTATTTAATTAAAATACATGCAACTTATATCCACATATGCCTATATATATTATTATTCAGTTAAAATATATGTAATATATATACATATATCAACATATATTATTTTTTATTTAAAGCATATATAATATATACTCATATATACCTACAAATATAATTATTCAGTTAAAATATATGTAACATATACCTATATATATCTGCACATATTATTATTTAGTTAAAGTATATGTAATATATACCTAAGTATATCAATATATATTATTTTTTAATTAAAGTATATATAATATATATCCACGTATATCTATAAATAATATTCTTTAGTTAAAATATATATAATATATACATGCATTTACAAATAAATAATATTTTTTAGTTAAAATATATGTAATATAAACCTGCATATATCCATATATACTATACTTTAGTACACGTATATTAATTTTATACTCTTATTTTTAAAAAATTTAATACATATATATTATTATTTGTAATATATACTAACATATATTCACATACATCGATATATATCCACATATATTATTATTCTTTAGTTATATTATATATAACACATATCGACATATACTTATATTATATAAACTGTTATTCTTTAGTATTATATTTTAATATATATGATTATATATGATTTTTTAAATTTTAATATCATATTTTATTTAATTTGAATTATTATAATTTATTATATTATTGACATTAAAAAACTTTGATGAAAAAGCTAAAAATTGAAAATTTATTTGTTTGAGGCATTTCAATAAATCTGTGGAGTGTATTATATCTGAAAAAAAAATCTCCCATTGAAATCATTTGAATCTCAAAAGCAAATTAAAAAAATAAAAATACCATATTTTTAACTTTTTTGTTTTTTATTTTTTGTTTAGTTTTTTTTTAAATTTATTTTTTTATACTACCCACATATCACTATATTTCTTAAACTTTTTCATTTATACAGTATTTTAAATTTTTTTATTATATAATATTTTTGAAAAATAAAATTTTTTAAATTATTCGTATAACTTTTCTATAATTTATTCTTTTATTACCATTAATGAGTTTATTGATATTTATATAAAAAAATTAAAATATAATAAATACAACATAAATATTAAATAATTTGATAAAAAAATACTATGGTTCATGAAAGTCAACCCGTAATACAAAGTTTGATACAAATAAAAAAATAAACTTAAAAATTTTGTATAATTAGAAAGTTAAAAGTATAAAAATGTAAAAAATCAAAGATGGCCGTATGAATGAAAACAAAAAACAAAAAAGCATATTTTATGTAAATTCATCTAAATATCAAGACCTTGTGTGGCGAAGTGGGTCAGGTTGTTCTATCTATTCGGGAATCCGAAAGGTCATTAGTACGTGTCTTCGCTTCCCAAACTTAAACAAAACAATCACAATTAATTAATAAATGTCACAATAAATTATATAATCATAAAATATAAAAATACTATATAAATAAAAAAATAATTTCAAAAAATCAGAGGCAAAAAGTGTGGTTCTGCATTTAAGTGCATGCATGGTAATAGGCCACTTAAAAATTCCTAAATTATCTACCTTCTCATATGTTTTTATTCTTGTATTATTAAATTTATACCCCCTTAATTTCTAAATTGATTGATATTTTTTTTTATTTATCCTAAATATAATCCACTTATCGATAATAATTTTTTTAAATTCGACAAATAAAGAACCAAGTATCAATGTATCATACTAAATCAACCTTATATATTTGTTCGCAACTAGTGAGAAAATGTAATAAAAAAGATTAGATCATATATCAAAATCTCAATTACTTTTAAGTTCATAAGAAAAGAAAATTTTCTAGTCCACAGAGAATGAAAGATTGATTTTTTTATTATTAATAATTGAATATCTCTAAATTATTAGATATAAAATCTATTTACATGACATTAAAATACTAATTAAAAACTAATAAAAATTGTTGACTATGAAAACTAGTTGGAAATTAAATCCTAATTTTATAATAAAAATATAAAAAATGCATACATGATTGACAAAATAATAAAATTTTCAGTAAGTTCTATTCACCTCAAAATCACTAATTCAAATAACTTGCCCAAACTTCAGAGAGAATTTAAATTTATCTTTCCATATACCTTCTCATAGCTAGTTTTTGTTCAAATGACTTTGTATCTTGTAATTATAATTATAAAGAAATTCATTTTCTCATAATTTCTTCATTAATGTTTATGAATAAATTTTATTAAATCCGTAATATTCATCTCACTATTTAATTGTATTATTTTTTTAAAAAGCGATACAAACGTCTAATCATAGATAACTAAGATTAAATCACTCTCTAAATCCTAAATGTTATTTAATTTACAGGAAAATATAATTTATGAAGTTTTAGTGAAAATTATAAGATTTAATAAATAATTTAATACTCCTAAACTATTACATAGCAAGCTTATTAAATATAAGATATGAATATACTCTTTAAAAATTAATAAAAATTGCTAAGTAGATATTTTAGAAAAATACTTGAAAAACCAAAAAAAAAAAACTAATATAGGGATTAAAAAAAATTAAAAACCAACTAATCCGAGATGAAACTATTAATCTTTTTTTTTAAATATAAAATAATTTTTTATTAATAAATTAAAAAATACATCTGCAAAATACAAATAAAATTATATAATTTTAAAGTACGTAAGATATATATAACTAATATAGTTACTGAATCTCCTTAAGTTTCTATGATGCAAACAGTAGATAATGTTAACATGTCGCAGACAATTTAACTTTCAGCGGGTTACTCATTCCATCTGTCAACATATTGAATCACCATCACCTTTCATACGAAAATGATAACTCTATTTAAAAAGGATAAGTCTCTATCTGAAAAGGACATATAATCTTCAAATAAGAAATGATAAAATTTCTATAACAAAAACTTAAATTATAATTAATTTTGTTCTAAAAATAATGAAATATGAAAATAAAAACAGACACTAAGTTTTATATCTATGTTAATTTGAAAATTATTTGAATAACAAAATACAAATAAGAACGCACAAAGCTAAAAAAAAAAGAATATGAAATTAGAAAGACAAAGAAAGATAGATAGAGCTGTCACCGGTCAATAAACTGATGGCAGCCCCACTCTCAAATTAAGAAGGAGAAAAAACTTATGAAACTCAGAGAAAAAAGAAAACAATTGAGATGAAACTCTTAATCTTAAAAGTAATATGGTTTGTTACAATGTATACAATTTTATAAATCATTAATATGATTAGATTATAAATTTTATTTTAAAAATCGGTCAGAATTGAATTTACCAACATATATTATATTATATTATATTATATTATATTATATTATATTATATTATATGATGACAAGGTAGACTTTAAGGACTCTTAGCTCATATTCGACTTCTACTTCAACTGATTTTCCTACCTGCAGTACAAGAAAAAAGACTGGACTATAGTAGGGAGACTCCAATGTCTAAGTCAATGCTCAAATTATCTGCAGATAAGCGAGCTAAGTAAATTAAAAAAAAATTCCTTACATATAGGGATCCACCTCTATTTATAGTTAAGGACTAAGGAATAATGTCTGAGTATGCCAACGAATTTTTAGAATATATCAGTGTCGTACGACTGTTGTGATAGAAATTTATCTTTCAGACATTAAAGAGCTTGGTGAGACCAGGAACATTCATAATTGAAGTACACTATGCTATAAGAGCTCAATCTTAGAGTTTAAAGAGTATCGGGCTCGACCTATGAGCCTAATAAGTCGGGGATAATACGATTGTAAAATTTTCAATGATTAGTCATTACTTCATTCACACATTTTGATAATATATACTATAGAAAAATAAATCTATTATTATTATTATTATTATTATTATTATTATTTAGAAATTTATACTGACATAATATTGTATTGCATGGCATATATTAATATTTTTTAAATATTAAATTAAATTATTATTTATTAAAATAGATAGTTAATTAACTTATATATATATTATTTAGAGAGTTGAAATAGAATTAAAATATTTTATTTAATATTAATAATTAGTTATTATCTAAAAATATAATTTAAATTTTTAAATAATTAACAAGATATTTATCTAAATTTTATCTAATAATTAATTATTTATCTAGTAATGTAGATTAATTTTTTTTTTTGGATACATAGGAGGGGTTGACCCGAATTAAGACCTTACATAGCGTGGCCAAGCCACCTGTTGCACATCCTGCCAGAGCAAAGTCCGAACCTCCAGAGGAGGAACTTGTAACCAATGATGATACTGCATCTGATCCACTGCCAAGTTAGCCAAACAATCTGCAACCTTGTTGCCCTCTCTGAAAACATGTTGGAACTTGATTTCCCAAGGAAAGACCAACCATTGCTTTATAGAAAAAAGCATACCTGCAAAACGTGGATTATTATTTTTATTGCCATCCAGCATGTGAAGAACTTCCATGGAATCCATATCAAAAATGATCCTCCTACAACCATGATGCCATGCTAATTGAAAACCACCTAGCAAAGCATGGAGCTCAGCAACCATAGAGGTACATACACCCAAGCCAAGTAGAAGACCCCCCAGCCATTTGCCATTACTGTCTCTTAAGACAGCTCCTGCACCACTCCGCCCCGGATTACCTTTTGAGGCCCCATCAACATTAATCTTAAACCAGCCATTAAGAGGCGGCATCCATGAAACCAAAGTAGCTCTCCTGCAGTGAAGATTAGAGCCATTTCTAACATTCAAGGCCTCTACATTTGCTTTAATCCAGTATTGAATTTGATGAAGAAGCTGCTCTTTGGACTGATTATCCATACGAAATACATGGCCATTCCGCCATTTCCAAATGCACCAAAGAGAGATCCCAAAAACCACCCTAGCATCCTGCTCAGAGAAGGAGAAAAAATTCCAGTTATGTACTTGAGTTAGCCATTTAGATGGAGGCGTAGCAAGAAATTCCGTCCAAGAATTATGATCCATAAGTTGCAACCATAACCAAGTAACACAAGAGCAGTCTCTAAACAAGTGTTCGACACTTTCATTAGCAACCTGACAGACAGGATAAGCCGCAATTGCTGTGAAGCCTCGCCGCCGACGTTCTAAATTGGTCATCAGCTTATTTAGCTGAAACAGCCACAGAAAACAACGGATACGCTGTGGCACTTTGAGTTTCCAAATACTCTTCCACAATGAAGAAATAGGAGATGATCCAGCAGAGATAACAAAATCATATGCTGAGGTGACAGAAAAGCTTCCATTAGAAGAACCAGCCCAATATCTCAAATCACCACACTCTGGGTCATCTACCACCAGGACTGACCTCATATGCTGAAGTACAGTTGCAGGTAAATAAGGCTGAAGCAAGTCCCAGCGCCAACCATTAGAGAGCCAATAATGATTAACTGGAAGACTACATAGGTGCTCAGGCACAACACTTGTAGCCACAGTAACTAAAGGAACATCAAGGACCCAAGAATCTAACCAGAAATTGATATCCCGCCCATTGCCAACCGAAAACCGTGAGCCACTGGCCAATAAAGCAGCAGAGTTAGTAATACCTCGCCACACGTTGGAAGAACTTGCCTTTTTAATCAAGCTCCCAATTCCAAACTGACCATTGACATACTTGCGTCGAACAACATTACACCACAAGACATTAGGCTGTGTCAGAAATCTCCATCCAAGTTTAGCAATAAGTGCCTGATTCATAGCCATACAGGAGCGAATCCCCAAACCCCCTGAACTGAGTGGCTTAGCAATATCATCCCATTTAACTAGATGAACTCTTTTTCTACCTGCCAATGTTCCCCAGATGAAATCACGAACCTTCCTATCAAAAGCCTGGCAGACAGATTTAGGAAAAAGAGTAGCCTGCATAATATGATTTGGCAATGTAGTCAATACCGATTTTGTAGATTAATTTTTAAAATATTAAATTTATTATTATTTAGAGAGTTTAAATATAATTATGATATCTTTATTGATAATAATTTATTATTATATATTATATAAAAAATAAATTAAATATTAATAATAATATAAATTAATTATAATTATCAATTTTGCATATTTTTATTGTCGATTTCAAAATTATTATATATATATATACACATTAATAAAAAAGCATCAACATATCACACATGTACTATTTTAGTTTTAAATAAATGAGATTACTCAATAGCTATTTTTTATAGAATAATATATTTTATTGTAAAATTTTAATATATAATTAAGAATTTTAAAATTATTAATATTTTATTATAATTAAAAAGTTAAATAATTATATGTACTTTTAAATTCAAGTGCAATATTATTTTATAAGAAAGTACATAATTATATGTACTTTTAAATTCAAGTGCAATACACAAAATAATATATTAAAATTTTAAAGTTGATTTTATACTAAAGGATCATAACTTTTCATAATTTGATTTTTTTTGAATTTAAAGTTGATTTAAAAAAAATCTCATATTGAGTTAATAAGCAAAAAATAATCTCCAAAAAGAATAAGAAAACACGTTGATGGCTAATAATATATTATCAAATAATGAAGTAAACGACACGTAGAAAACGTCTATGGTCACACGAGCTTTCTTGCTCATGATCAGGAGGAGAGATTATTAGTGGTGTAAAACTCAATCCCCCGTTAACAGGGCTGAGTTTACATAGGCATATACAGTGAGGAGTTAAAAAATCTCTGATTATAAATAAAATTTATTTTTTTAAAATTGATATTTGATAAAACAGTATCGTTTTATCAGATATTAATTTAAAAAAAATTAATAGTACTACATGGTTTGTTGTTTCTGCCTTCCTCTTTTCAGTAGCCCCACCACACTCCCAGTCAAGCAAATCATAGCTCAATCAGAAATATCAATATCATCGACTACTCTTTTTTCACCGAACTATCGCTGCATGCCAATTTCCTTAAGCAAAAATCTAATTTCGCTACTTTCCAAAGCCAAGTGCGATTTACATATTCCCCATAATTTCTTCTCAAACCCCAGCACACTAATTTTCAGATATCATTTTATTTTTAAAATTTCATGTAATTAATATATATATATATTATTTTTTAAAAAATAATTAATTAGTTTTTTAATTTTATTTTCTCTAATCTAATTAATTTTTTGTTTAAATTATTTTTTAAAAATTTTGTTAAAAAATTAAAATTATTTTTTAGAAAATAATATTTATATCCAAAATAACTTACATAAAAAAAACAAAGTTTTCAAGCACAAATAAAACCAGTTATTCATACTCAGATTTATGAGATTTTCCCTTAATAAATTGTTCTTGTATGTGCCTTCAAAGATCATATCATTTAAATTCATTATCCTATAATTATGAAATCTCTTAAATTTGGATGTCAATCAAAATTAAATTTTCTGGGGAAAAAAATTCAAACACTCTCTTATATATATCACTAATTATAATCCAAAACTTTCTTTTTTCTCTTAGCAAAATAGACAAGCATGAGGACTGCAAATCGGATGGCCGGTTGGGTGGGATTAGAGTTAAATTTAAAAATTTCACCTGAAATATTTTAATTAATCTTAATTATTTAAAACAAATTTTGATTGTTTAATTTGATTAAACCTTATAATCTCAGCCTGAAACTTACAATTAATAAGTTCGGATTGAGTTTACATTTTTATAATGTTTATATATTTAATAAAAATAAAATAATATATATTATAAATTGTTATTATAATAGCTCATTGAAAATATAAGTATGTTTTAAATATAAATGAGTAATATAAATATTAAAAATATAAATGAGTGAGAAGTTTAATAATATTTAAATAATTGTAGTAAAAAAATAATAAATATATATTTCAAGTCAGTTTGGGTTATTTGAATTAAATTTATCAAAATTAAGTCTATGTTCTTTCCAAATCAGCCCAGCCTAAATTTGTTAAACCTCAGCACAAAAAATGTCCAGACACAATCATTGCAATTTGCATTAGCCTCTTAGGTAACCTTTGTTAAAACATCAAAATGGAAAACGAAATTTAAATTTAAATAAAACAGAATTAAAATTAAAATGATTATTTATTTTTTTATTTGATTTACTTTAAAATTATAATTAAAACTAAAATTAGTATATTTTTATTATTTAAAAAATTAGAGATATTATAATTAAAAAAATAAAAAATATATATTTATTTATTTTATTTTAAAATTTTAAAATTTAATTTTTAATTTTATTAAAAAAAGTAAACTTATTTATTTAAAAATTCAAAAATATTGTAATTAGAAAAAATGATGAAAAACATTAAATTGATTATATGTTATTTTAAAATTTTTATTAAATTTTATTAAAAAAATAAATTTATTTTATTTAAAAATTTTAGAGATATTCATAATTAGAAAAAATAAAATTAATTTTATTCTAAAAATAAAAATATATATATTTTTTAAATTTTAATTCCAGTCAGAAATTAAATCTAATTAATATACGAGTAGAGTAGTAGAATATCATTCATTTTCTTTTATGAGATAATAAAATTCTTATTATCTCATTTATTTTATCTATTCAAATAACATAAATAAGAATGTTTCATTCTCATTTTCATTCACACTCCTAACTAAATAGCCCTTTAGTATGAGAAACATGAAGCTCTTTTATAATCCTCCTACTTGGTACCTTTAAAATATATCTCAAAAAGTAAGGATTATACATTAAAAAAAATCCCAATATTTTTAAAAATATTTATTCTTTTTCCTTTAAAAAAAATTCATTTTTCAATTTTTAGTTTCAAAAAAATAATTACTTCCAGAGCTATACAATATATTTTAATGTATACAATATATTTTGAATTAAATTTAAAAAAATTAAGGAATACTTTTTGAAATTTTCTAAAAGTTAGAGAATATTTTTTTAAAAAAATTTAAAAATGACATAACATATAATTTGTTTTAGAAATAATCACAAAAATATTAAAAATGACAGTGGAAATTATTTTACTAAAAATATAAAAATAGTTATTATATATAAGCTTACGAATCAGAAAATTAAATTTTCATTTCAAATTAATGATAATGAACTGAAATGCAAATTTTCATTTCATTTCAAATTTTCATTGCTATGTATTTTTAAGATGAAAAAACATGAAATGCATGTGTCCTTAAATCTAAATATCAGGGTAATATTTACAACTTTTTTTTTTTAAAGGCTAATTTATTAATTACATTAAATTTTAAGAATAAAATAATATTTTTATTTATATTAAATATTAAATTTAACATCGATGATATTTCAACCTTCTACTAAAATAATCTTATATTACCACTGCACAATCAAAATGAACTAATCGAGATTGGTAAAAAAAAAAAAAAAAGCTTTTAACTGCTTCTCCGAGAAGCTTTGTTCTTTGTCTCTGCCATGCCCTTGTGGTTTTAGATCTGGTTAAGGGGCGGCCGACTAATTATTATAATTTGAATCATTATAATTACAAACTAATAAGGCTATTAGAGTTCTTATTAAATGCTTACTATGAAATAAAGCAAATCAATGGGCACCATTTCTCAATTTTCAAATATCAAGAGTTCAATAGAATTATAAGAAATTACTAATTTAAGATATTTCAGGCTAATATATCATTTAAATTAAAATGACAATATTATCGTTTTAATTTCCTACTTTCCTCTTTTTTTTTTTTTTAACTCCTGTTATACTATGTTGATAATGATTTTTTAAGGAAATTTAGTTAATAATTATTATTAAAAAAAAAAAACTCAACTATCAAGGTATAGTTTGATATCCAAGAACTATGTTGCTTCGCTTAAATTTCAAGTTTGAATCCTAAGTATTCCCTCTTTCACGTGTAATCAATAAAAAGAAGATACTTTAGATTTTATTTTCTTTTATTTCCTAAATAATTATATTTAGTTCATAAAATATTGTTTATACTTTTTATTTTTAGAAAATGTGAATATATTGATAAGAAAAGGGAGCTGATATCATTTATTTCTACTACACAAAATTACAACTAGATGCTCTATCTTTGTAGAGCTAATGTCCAATGTCTTTATGCATAAAAATAGGAACATGCAATCACTAAGTCCTAGAAAAAATATTTAATGTGAATTACAAACTAAATACTCGGTAATTAGTAACAAACTTCACTATTAACTAACAATTCCTATGAACTAGGGTACTGACCAAAATATGACAGAATAGCTATAACAATGCCTCCCTTAAACTGATATTATAAACATTTAGTTTAATGAATTTGACTTCAGAGAACTCCCTTCAAATTGAATTCTTTAACTTTCAGACCCCAAGTAGCTTTCTGCGCTTCTCAAATGCAGCAAATTTGAGGGGCTTCATAAATGTGTCAGCAACCTGCATTTCACTTCTGCAATAAGAAAGTTCAATTAAGCCATCTTTTGTGAGATCTCGTATAAAATGATACTTGACATCAATATGCTTGTTGCGACAATGTAAAATAGGTTTTTTTGCATCTTAGTTGTTGAGATATTGTCACAATGAATTGTGGTGGCTCATTTCTTGCTTGAAATTTAGCTTTTCAATAATTTTATGCAGCCAAATAGCTTGACAAGCATAGGAAGTTGCAACTATGAATTCGACTTCGATTGTTGATAAAGTAACTATTGATTGTTTCTTTGAAGACCAAGAAATAACTCCTGAACCATACATGAAAACTTACCCTGAAGTGCTTTTATGATTATCAAGATCTCCTGCATAGTCACTATCCATAAAGCCAAGTAAATTTGACTTTGTCCTTTTTTTGTAGAGCAATGCATAGTTTGTGGCACCTTTTACGTACCAAAGGATTCTTTTAGCAGCTAAGAGATGAATTTCCTTTGGACACTCCATGTATATGCTAACGAGACTCAAAACATGCATTATATCAGGTTTGGCTGCTGTGAGGTACATTAAGCTCCCCACTATTAGCTTGTAAAGAGTGTTTTCAATCTTCCTAGCTCTTGGACCTTTAACAAGCTTTAGTCCCAAGTCAGTTGGCATACTAACTGGATTGTAACTCTTCATCCAAAACCTGTCTTAAATTTCTCCAACATATTTTCTTTGAGAAATAAAAATTTCATCTCTAGATTACACAACTTTAATGTCAAAAAAAGTAATACATTAGACCGAGGTCAGACATATCAAATTCAACCATCATAGATTTCTTGAAATTTTCAAACATTGCACCATCATTTCTAGTAAAGATAAGATCATCTACATATAATAGGACAGCGAGCAATTTTTCACCTTCTCCAAATTTGGTGAAAAGTGTATGTTCATAGGGGCATTTTTCAAACCCCTCATTCAAGAAGTAAGTTTAAACGCGACTATACTGGTGCTTGTTTTAGTCCATAAATGGTTTTCTTTTCTTTAATTTATACACTTTATGCTCATTTCCAATCTTAATATATTCAAGCGGTTGATCAATAAATACCTCTTCTTCCAAATTTCCATGCAAGAATGCTCATTTTACATCCGATTGAAAAATAGGCCATGAGTTTTGTGTTGCTAATGTTATCATCAACATGATGGTATTATGTCTTGCTATAGAAGCAAAAACCTCTCTATAATTAACACCAAACTCCTATTTATATCCCTGAGCAACCAACCGCAATTTGTGTCTGTCAACTTTGCCATTCTCTTTAAGTTTTATCTTATACACCCACTTCACTCCTAGTCTTTTGCCTTTTAGGAAGCTCCATCAATTCCCATGTGTTATTCTTTTCTATGTTGCAATTTCAACATCTATAGGTTTTTGCCACTTTGATTCTTTTATGGCATATTCGAAAGCTATATGATCACAATATGAAAATAGAGCAAAATGAGTTAATGATTCTTCATTATTGCCAATTCCTTGTATATCATAGTCTACCATCTATGCTTGTTTTTTTCTAACTCGTCGAGGTCGTTCATCATCATTAGTTTTGCCTACTGGATTGCTTTCTTTTATTGTGGATGCTTACTTTCCATACGTTGGATAGTTTCTAAGGGCTGCTTCTTTATTTTTTCATTTTATCTATCAAAATCAGCTTCTATCTGTTGTTGAGCATTGCTTTCATTCCATGTCTAGAATCTTTCTTCATCAAAGATCATATCACGACTAATGACAATTTTCTTAGTGATAGGATTGTACAATTTGTGTGCTGTAGAATGTTCACTAACACCAAGAAAAAAAATTGCATTTTTCTCATTTGTCATCAAGCTTCCTTCTTTTCTAATATGGAACATGAACATAAGCTATGCAACGAAAGATTCTGAAATGATCAACACTTGGCTTACATTTGGTCTAAGCTTCTTCAAGTGTCATGTTTTGAACAACTAGTGTGTGACATCTGTTTACCACATAAATGCTCAAGTTAATTGCTTCTGGCCAAAAACTTTTAGGGTACTGCTTTTTACAAAAATAGCCCTCACCATATTCAAGATTGTATGATTCTTCCTCTTCGATATGTCGTTCTGCTGCAGAATACAAGCTGTTGTAAGTTGCCTTTGGATCTCAAATCTCCTCATAAAATTTTGTAAATTCTTGTGAGTTGTATTCTCCACTATGATCACTGCGAAGAATTTTTATAGACTTGCTTGCTTCTTTTTCGGCTAGTAGCTTGAAGCTTTTGAACTTTGAAAATGCTCCAAATTTCTCCTACAAAAAATAAATCCAAGTTTTTCAACTATAATCATTAATGAATGTTACAAAATAATGCCACCATTTAATGTCGGATTGATAGGCTCACATATAAAAGAATGAATCAGTTCCAACACATTCATTACTCTCTATGACTTCCCATATGGAAAGACTACAGTGATATTTACTAACAACACATTCTTCGCAAACTTGAGGAGGAGAAATTTGAGGAAGGCTAATCATCGTATTTTTTGGCTGAAGTGTCCTTAAACCTCCATAGTTTAGGTGACCATAGCGGTATTCTTCAACTTTGTAGAGAAGCATGAGTGAGTGGTATTGTTGAGATAAAGCAGAAACATCCGATTTGCTGTCACATTAACTTGAGCAATTAATCCCAATTTTGCATCTTAAATGCAATGAACTCCATCATTGATACAAATATCATATCCCTTCTCTTGAAGTTGACCAATGCTCAGCAAGTTTGTTTTTAAATTTGGAGCAAACAAGACATTCGAGTTAGGTTGAATATCACCTCCTTTGGTTTGAATTGTTACCTTTCTTTTTACCATCACAAGGATTTTAGAATTGCCTCCAAATTTTACTTCATCATAGAATGATTCATCTAGAACTGAAAGTGTAAATTAATTTTTTTTCTCCACAGATATGATTACTACAACTTGTGTCTAAGTACCATAGGTTCTTGTTAGTTAATTATTTTGCATGACGAATCATCAATAAAGACACCTCTTCAGGTTCTTCTAACTCTGCAAAATTCAATTTCTCCCTACCTTTAGATAAATAAGTTTGACATTTTGATTTATAATGGCCATACCTGTGGCATCTGTAACACTCAATATTGGACTTGTCTGCTGACTTTGATATGTAGGTTGAGTGATGACCTCCTCGTTCGTTGCCTCTGCCTCTACCTTTTCCTCTCCCTTCGCCTCTTCCTTACGACTCTTGGTAATGGCAATCTTGGTGGTGTTGTTGTTGATGATTTGTACAATTCTTCGTTCATCGACCTCTACCTCTGCCTCTATTGAATGATGAAGGATTATTTTCAGTTGAGACCTTCAAGGCTTACTCCTCATTTTCCTACTGGTTGATTTTCTGCTCATGAACCATCAATGAACCTTGCAGCTCATCAATTGTTAATTTATCAATATCTTTAGACTCTTCTATGGAACAAACAATAAAGTTGAATTTTGGAGTCATGAATCAAAAATCTTCTTAATGACGGCAACATCTTCAATCTTGTAGGTGGATCCGCATCCTATGGACAATTGCCATTGTTCTTAAGAAATAAGTTGTAACTAATTCTCTGATTTCATTCGAAGCAGTTCAAACTCCTAATGAAGAGCTTGAAGCTGCTGCCTTCTTGCTCTTGTTGAACCTCTGAATTTTTTTCTTCATGGAATCCCAAATATGCTTGGAGGTATCCTTGCAAAGAATTATTTTCAAGATTGAGCAATCGATAGCTTGGAAGAGGTAATTTTTGGACTTGAGATCTTTCAACTTCAACCCTTCCAAATCTGCTTTCCGCGTTTGCATCAATGCGGTCTCTAGCGCTGGTTTTGTTATTCTAGATTCAACAATATTCCATTATTCTTTGGCTTTCAAGAAATTTTCCATTAGCATACTCCAATGACCATCGTGACTATCAAAGCGAGGAATGGCTGATTGCACAAAGTTTTTTGAAGCCATTGAATTGCTGCAGCAAATTGAAGTCTTTCTTTGTTTCACTATCTTTTTTCCTCTCATGTGTTTCATTCACAGATAAACTAGCTCACCATTGATAGAAAAAGAGAGTTGATATCATTTATTTCTATTACACAAAATTACAACTAGATGCTCTATTTTTATAAAACTAATGTCCAAAGACTTTATGCATAAAAATAGGAACAAGCAACACCCCTAAGTCCTAACAAAATGTTTGATGTGAATTACATACTAAAGACTCGATGATAAGTAACAAACTCTGATATTAACTAATAATCCCTATAAACTAGGATATTATAAAAAATTTCAATTTTTTATTTTCCCTTGACAAACAAGAAGTGGGTATTAAAAAAAATACAAAATTACCTGAGAAGTCCACAATATACAAATTTATCATTTCAATTTTATCGGATGTTCCCGAAGGGACATAATATTAAGGGTGTTCAAGGGTCGGATTTCACCCTAGCCCGAAGCCCAGCCTAAAAAATATTCGGGCTGCAAATTGCAGCCGGCGGCCCGACCCTATGAAAAAATTGAAAGGATAATTTTTTTAAAAAAATTTCAATAAAAATTATCCATAAATATTACTTTAAAATTTATTATACTAAATTATATCTAATAATATATAAATTATTATATCAATATTTATAATAACTAAATTATTTAGTTATTTAATTATTTATTTCATTATTCAAATAAAAAAATATAAAATATAAAAATTAATTTTTATGGATTAAATTTTTAAAAGTCCCAAATATCATAAATTACATACAATATTTTAAAATTTTAAAATCTTTTTATATGAAATTTAAATTATCAAAATATATATTTTTTAAAAAATATATACAAAAAAATATCTTGGGTCGGCTTGGCCCGGCCCAAAATTTTTTAACATCAACCCAAAGCCCGACCCGAGTATATTTCGGATTTTAATTTAGAACCTGAAGCCCGACCCGATAATAAATTCAAGTCAGGTCAGGTTTTTTGGATCACGGGCTTTTTGAATTGCCCTATATAATATACAAATTTATCAATCTAAAAAGATCATTATCAACTTTATTAAAATTTTTGAAAAATTTATAGATTTATTAGTTCTGTATAGTATATACAAAGTTTGTTATAAGTTTATTTTATATATGATTAGCTCTTATTAGATTATTATGAATTTATTATATTTTTTACAAAATAATAAAAGAATTATAAATAAATAAATAAATAAGCAAAAATTTTAAAAAATCTAATAAGTGGCTTAATTTTCTGAAAGAAAGGACTTCAAGTTACATTTGCTTTAGCTTTTTATTTTTGAATTCAACTTAATAAAAAAACATATTTTATATATTATTTTCACATAATAAATAATATATAAAATTTTAATTTTTGCATTTTGTAAATAAATTCTTCTTTTACTTTTTAAATTTTTATATTTTGATTTGATTTTTTTAAGAAAACATACTTTATATGCGTTTTCTTTTTTAGTCTTTTAACAAGAAAGATAATTTGCCAAATATACTATTAAAATATAATCCTACTGACAGTTAATTTTAAGAAAAATTTAAATAATTTTGATCATTAAAAATATTTTTTCAATTATATATTTTACTAAAATATCTTAACAAATCATTTATATCCCATCCAAACATAGCATAGCAAATTGATAGTTCGATACCATCCCTATGAAAATAAATACTCCATTAAAATTTGTTTAGCAAAGATATTGTACAATAGTTTCTCGACTCCACTGAAGTTTTCAGATCACTTGTTTAGTCCCACAGCCAGTGATCAACAAAATAAATTTCTTCAATGCATGAGGCTTTTGGATTGCCAACCTATCACAGCAAATGCAACTTGTGGATACGAGGAGTACAGTTACGAAGCAATCTTAAGCAGCTTTGTCTTAGCATCTAAAACGATCTTTCTTAGATTTGAGCGGAAGCTCTAAGGCAAGGACTGTTATCCTCCTAAATAAATAAATAGTTGCAATCTAATAACTAACTGTTTAATTGTACTAATTCTGGAATCCATAAAACCATACACAGCCCAGATAATTGATATGATCATTGAATTGTAAGTAATAATTACGAGAACATAAATTCAACTTGGACAAAAAGATACTAATTAATGATTAAACAACATATGCGGACACAGTTGCTTACTCTAAAAAGCTATCAAAAAGAATACTAATGAGGCTGAGGAAACCGAAAGATCTGTCTGCAATCAGGGTCATTCAATACCGCAATCAACGCTATAAAAACCCACACCATGAGGATGCCAATCACCGCAGTTCTTATCAAGTAGTCCCAGCTCTCATTCAAGGGAACATCACCCTCACGATTTGGTGAGGCTAGATCCTCCCCATCACTGACATATTCAGTCGATTCTATCCTTCGGATCTCATTCGCAGCCCGTGGCCTTTGCCTAGTATGAATGCTTATGTTGGAGCATGTCTTGCAAGTGCAATTGCCACCAAGGTATGATGGAAGTGTTTGAAGATACTCGCGGATAACCCTGTGGTACGCATTTCCTTCAATTCTCAACTTCTTCCGAGTGACAGGTTTCAGAACCTGAAAAGAACCGCAGATAATATAGGAACTAATTTATTTGAAACACCAAGAACTTCACATGAAAGATAACCATCCAGAAAAGTGAACAAAAAAATGTAAGAAAGAAGGAACCCCTTTACACTGTGTTTAGATTGGGAGTAGAAGAGGGGAAAGGATGGTAAAATACTGGAGGGTACATTTGTAACCTTGTTCGAGAAAAAGTTGACATATTTAATGAGGGGGAAGGGAAGGGGAAGCCGGGTATTTCACCCTTTTACTTACACCCCAATTTGGGGTGTAAGCAAGGGGAAGGGAACCAATTTTTTTTTATTTTCCATTTTCTCCTCATTTAAATTTGCAAATCCAACATTACACTTATAAATGATAATTTATTTTCTTTCTCTTCAATTTATTCAATAAGTATAGATGAATTTCAATATTTTTGAAATTATTGTCTTTAAATATATTAAATGAAACTTTTTTTTTAAATTTTAAGCATAAATATATATATATTTTTCTAATATTAATATATGGACATTTTTGTACTTATACATAACCTTCCCTATACCCTTCTTTCAAATCAAAATATTAAAATTACCTTCCCCTTCCCTCACTTTTTCCCAATCAAAGTATATTAATTTTTTACACTTCTCCTTCCTTTCATTCACATCCAAACACAGTGTTACTCTATAACTAAAAAATGTGAAGAAGTTAGGACTGAAATAGGAAAACTAAAATCCAGAAAAGGGTCACGCTTACTTGAATAAAAGTTTGAGCAATGACTCGGACAACTGGAGGAAGCCTTATGACAAGCAAACGGCCAAGACGATTGGGGAAATTATCTTGCAGAAGCGAAGAACAGGATCTCACCATCTGCATAGGAAGTCTTAATGGGGATAACCCATCACAATCCACGAGAACTGTAATCTGAGGGTTATCCTTGTCAACCAAATGAAGGACTCCATGCTCCACCTGAGAGACTGAAACAATCAAATATTAATTAGTTTTACCATATCTCAAAGTGCTCGAAACAGAAGAACTTGATACAAACACCACTCTTATTTCATTCTACTTCAAGTTCCTCTTTCCAGCACTAAAATGGATTGTGTTTTTAGGATAACAGGTAGACTACATACTCAACAAAACAGTTTCTTTATTTGTTGAGCTGTGGTTAACAAGATATTGAAATTTCCAATAAATGACAATATAGGTGAGTATTCCTGGTTAAGCTTACAACCCTGAATTTCAAAATGATTGTGATGAAATACAATGCTGGTGCAGGAAGCTAATTGTTTTTAAGCCTCCCAACAGGTAATCTAGCTCTTCATCCATGCTCCTGAAATCTAGGAAGAGGTTGTTCTGAAAGAGATATTCTATATGCATTAATTAGATATATAGAAATATCAGCGACCTTCCTCCCATTAAAATTCTGCAAGCAAGATGTATGACTTTAACAAATATTTGCTCAGTTATTTCTAGTGTGGAGTCTTGCTCTTCAAGTCAATGGAAGCATCCCAAAGATTATTTGGCATGAACCAAAATAACCAATAATTTTTAATCAAGAGAAAAAAGCAACTTACTGACTGCTTGAGCAAAGTGGGGTCTCTCATGAAATGGCAAGCTAAGGCAAGCAAGTCCAAGGCGAACAATGAGGCAAGGCCTGTGCTTTACATCAAATCCATGCCAGAAAACCATATTTGACCACATCTCAAGCTCTTGTTCAGGAATAATTCTGTAAGTCTCCCTCCATCGAATTGTCTTCTTAATTGATGAAAGCAAGCATGGAAATTCCCCATTTGCAGCATTAAAAAATCTATGGAGCTCATCCTCATCAATTCTGCATAAACATCTAGGTCATGGTCTGCTGCGACATAAGGAGTCAAACAACTCAACAATAAATGTGCCAAGTTCAAGACAGCATAGTTTCAAAATAAGTCTAGGCGCGGTGATGCAGTTGAGAACAATAACAAACAACAGATGAATGGTCATGCAAACGGGAATTTGGAGGAACAATCAATATATCAGAGGAAGCAAATGAAGATCCGAGCTTTTCCAGTCATTAGAGACGAGACAATATCAAGTTTATTGGATTGAACTGGGGCTGGATGAGCTAACTTTATCAGAATCAGTACTATGAGTAGGTGACTCAATAATATGGCATTGGGGCTTTAATAAGAATGAAAAATGGATAAAAATGTGAAAGGTCTTTAGCACAGAATTCAGTAAGGTAGTAACTTTGAACAGGTTTAGCAAGCCATACTACTATCTCTTTCTCAAAATTCTTAGAAAAATCACCTTTCCGGTAATGTTATGCATTGATCTTCTAGCTCTTTGAGCAGTTGCATCAACCAATTTTCAGATGCAATACTTCCAGGATTCTCCTCACTACTCCTGCAGATCAGATGAAAGTGATGAATTACATAACAAGGAGACAGAAACAGGATTTGATCCATCCTAAAGTTCCTCAAAAGTAAAGGCAATTCAAATGAACTTTAACATAACTTTAACATACTTGTACAACCCACCATGCAAGAGTTACAAGTTACTAAAATTCCCAGATATCCCAACTTGTTATTGCCAATATGGCGTGCAACCAATACACAAAAGATAAAAAATAAATGATCATGTGCTTAAGCTTCAACTACCCACCAATGAATTATATATAGTCAACATGGCAGGGTTGGCGCAAATCCAGCAACCAAGCATGTCAGACAAACATAGCAGTACCAATACTCATGTCTTGTAAAGTTCAGGACGGATCTTGGCAAACCTTATGGTGCATGATATGCAGCCCCAAGATAACAATTGACACAAATCCAGCCAAAATAGTCTGGTTCAGGCATCAGCTAAGAATAAACAAACCATAGAAATACCCATTTAATATTATTGATCTGCCCAAATTAAGAGCAGATTTAAATGTTTCAAATCAGGGCTAAGATTAAGAAGAAAGATACTGAAATCAACAGTTTTTGTTTCAAAGGAACCAATACTGACTACTAACACAAAACTACAAGGCCAGAAATATTAAAGATATCATTAGTCATGAAGTTGTTATGTACCTCTTCATTTAACCCCGTAAAGAATATCAAAGTTCTATCATCAATAAAATTAATATATTTCATTTATTTGAATGAGGAAGTATATTATCTCAGTTCTGATGTTCTGTATTTGAGTTTGTATATGTTTATGAATGTTGAAACCTTAAACAAAATTAAAGGTAAAATATTTTCCCTTAACTAACAATCTATTGTTTCCTGATTTTGAATTAAGCCAAATCACTTCTAAAAAAAGTTTAACCAAGTCAAAGAACAAGAAAATGCCAAAACTGAAAACCTTATTATGCATACCTTGCATCTAGAGAAGAATGTATAAGGGGTGACTCAGAATGTGTTTCTGAATCAGCCGGAGAACCACTGGCATTGTTATTTAAGGTTTCAGTATTACATTCCGATTGTTCAGAGAATGAAGTCGCAACTGAAAGAAGTAATAAAGGCCTCGAGAACATCTAGAACAAGAGAAAAGTAACTATAAATTATTTTTCTAGGAAAAATATACTTACGACAAATTATTTAACTTAAAGTGAAAGCAAGAGAATACCTGCACGCCTTTGACCAAACCCTTCAAGGGTGACCATTTCTGAATCCACTTAAAAGGAGGGAAGCAAAGAACTTGCAGAACCTGAAGACCGCGCCATATAGGGGGGCACTTAGACCTAGAAACCCTTCGTACGGTCTCTAAGGTAGCCACTTTGAGTAAAAAAATCACTATATGAGCAATAGCACGACCACCACCATTTCCACTAAGGCTTATCGAAGCTATGTTTTTACAAGCACTTTGTGGGAATGCTTTAAGATTAGAAGCAACTAAGTTTTGTTTATAAACTTTTTTCCTAACAGCAACAGATGTCAATTCAGAATTCCCACTTGAACTGGAACTATAGGGCGGGTCTCCCATGGAAATTTATTTAAAAATAAGCTCTAAATACACATTCTCAACTAACTAAGGGTGTCTCAACCGCAGTCTATTTCTTAACTAACAGCACACCACTAAAGGGTATCAAACAAATATCAGCCTGCAAGAACTAAATAGAAAAAATAAGATCAGCATTTTTATTTTTCAATATATTGCTCTACGCTGATAAATTAGATTAAAAAAACTACTCTAAAATCATCTTATATATATAATTATAGCATAAATATTAATTATGCGCAACCAAACAGATCATTCAAAGGGATCAAAGCTTAAGATCAATAAAATTAAATGAAAATACTATTCTAATTCTTGTTTCCCAGATCATTTCCTCTAGAGAAAATTCATAAAAGCTCAAATTGGTGAACATTTAATATCAAATAGAGCTATATCAAAATTTACACACTAAGAAGAACAGTTAGAAAAAAAAAATAAAAGAACTCGTTAAAAAATTATATAAAAAAAAAAGAAATAAGAACTCACCGGAAAAGATAGAAAATGAATTAGATCTCCTGTGGATCAAGAATTAGAGAAAATGAAGAGAAATGAGATTGAATTAAAGAACTTTGGTTGATTTATTCGGAAAACCGAATCTGTGCTTTTAGGTTGGATCTTTTCTGGTCATTTGGTTGGTCTTTTTAACGGGGAAAGTGAGAAAGGAAAGGAGCTTTTTGGTTTTTGCTGTTGTGGGAAAGTTCAATCACGATAAATGAAAAAATGGGAACAGAAAAAACAGTATTTCGGGGTCTTATGGTTACCATTTGCTTACGCTTTTTACCAAGGTTAGATGAACTTCAAAATTAACTAAATTAGCCTAACTGCACCAAATTTAATGCGTGTGGACTTCAAACTCACAATCAAATGATTTTTTTTTAATTTTGGCTTGGCGCTTCTAGCGCATATTATTAAGATCAGCCATCAAAACTTCATACAGAAAACTGGGTGGACATATCCCCAATTAAGACCAGTCATAGAACCAGCTGCTCTAGCACACTTATGGACAACCTGATTCGCTGATCTGTAAACAAAAGAGTACGAAAACTGAAGCTCACACAAAAGAGCTTTACATTCCTCAACAACACACTGAAAATATGACGATCTTACTATGGCCACAGAATCGAGTGCCTTAGTAAGTTCTTGACAATCTGTTTCACAATGTACTTGTTGAAAATCTAATGCTTCCATCCAACTTAATGCCTCCCTAAAACAAAGGGCCTCCCCAATTATAGGATCACCACTACCTGCACAACATTTAATTTGTCCAGCAATACAATGGCCATTAGAATCTCTGACAATCATGCCCAGTCATATTGCATTTAAATTTCCCAGAAATTGGCGGTACCCAACTCCTATCTGCCTCTCGCCTTCTGGTATTACTCGCCACTTTCTCTTGTGCATACAACCATTGTTGCAACGAGAAACTTGCTCTATAAATAATCCCTGTTGCGTCCTCCTCTTTCTGCTGCCATAACTTCAAGTTTCTGGCATACCACAAACTCCACAGTTTCATCAGCACCTCCTATTTTTGTACCATTGTTCCTGATCCAACAACTCCTTGCACCCAAAGTTGGAAGTCTTGAATCGGTTCCCATCCCAAACCTGACAATAGCCAAACTGACTTTGCTAACACACAATCATGCAGCAAGTGTTTCACATCTTCACCTTGCTGGGCACAAAAACCACAATTGTTCTGAACTTCCACTCTTCTTCGCTGTAGATTTGCATTACACGGCAAACAACCACGCAAAACTCTCCAAGCGAAAAATTTTATTTTGGGAGGAACTCTCACTTTCCATAGTTTATCCCAGAAATCTCCATTCAAATAAAACTGTTGATCCTCATCATCCATAGCTAACCGATATCCTTCCTTAACTTTGTACACCCCAAGCCTGTTCTGATTCCAAAACCATCCATCCTCTATCTGCCTCAATGGTAACGGAATCTGCATAATCAATTCAACATCACGAGCTTGAAATAAACTCTCAACCAGACTTACCTTCCATTGACCATCTTCAATTAGGTCTGAAACCATCTCAACATTACTCACCAGAGGTTCAATGGATTGCACATATGGATCCTCATTCATTAGCCATGGATCCCATCGTATCCTTATTGTCAGACCATTTCCAATTCTTCTTCTAACACCCTTCATTAAAATAGACCTGTTTGCACAAATTGCCCTCCAGATTTGACTTGGATTGTGTCCTAAATCAGTAGAGAAGAAATCGGTCTTAGGGAAGTATCTCAACTTTAAAACTCTAGCCATAAGAAAATGTGGTTCCCTCAACAACTTCCAGCCTTGTTTAGCCAGCAGAGACAAATTAAACTGTCTTAATTCTCTATACCCAAGACCACCATTCTCTTTTGGAACTACCATCTTCTTCCATTTAAGCTAGTGCAACGATCCATTCTTGCCATTGTCCCAAAAGAACGAATTCATCACTAACTCCAACTCCTTACAAATATCTAAAGGGATTAGAAAAAGTGACATCAGATAGTTCGTCATAGCCTGGGCCACCATACGCAGTAATATATCCTTCCCTGCTTTGGATAACAATCGAGATTTCCAACCTTGAATTCTCTTAGTTAGCTTCTCAACCACAAACTGGAAGACTTACTTTTTATCTCGTCCAATTATCGACGGCATACCCAAATAGTTTCCATGTGATTCAAGCTCCTGGACCCCTAGTACAGTATAAACAAACTCTCGCCTTGCCCTTGGTGTACAAGGAGTAAAGCTTACAGAAGACTTGGAAAAATTTATACTCTGCCCTGAAGCATCTTCATACACTTTAAAACAATTGCGTAGCAGGTTCACCTCTGATTCCGTAGCCTTTGTGAAAAATAAAGCATCATCCGCAAAGAAAAGATGCGTTATCGGTGGTGCTCCTTTACACACGTGCACCATGGATTTTACCTTGTGCTTGTAACTTTGACAACATCTGTGATAACTCATCTACACATAAAATAAATAAATAGGGTGAGAGTGGATCCCCCCTGCCTGAGTCCCCTTTCCGGAATGAGTGGCCCATATTCCTCCGCTCCTCTGATAAACGTGTAAGAAACAGAAGACACTATCCCCATAATCTTCGTCACCCATTATTCACAAAAGCCTAACTTCAACATGATGAGCCTCAAATACTTCCACTCAATGCGGTCGTAAGCCTTGCTCATATCAGTCTTGAGATATAGAAAACCATTACTGCCTTGCGTTTTCCTCTTCAATGTATGAAATAATTCATAAGCAACAATTATACTATCTGTAATCATTCTTCCTGGTATAAAAGCACTCTGTGTATCAGACACAATCTCAGGCAAAATATGTTTCATTCTATTAGCTAAGACTTTACATACTATTCTATCAGTAACATTACTCAACGAGATCGGTCTCAAGTCTCCTACCACCTCTGGAGTTTTCTTTTTTGGGATTAAAATAACATTAGTTACATTTTTACTCGGCATAGGCTTATTAGAATTTAAACAATCTAAACAAGCTCTAGTAACATCTAAGCCAACAATATCTCAAAAAGACTGAAAGAAACCTGGATTCAAACCATCTGCTCCCGGCGCTTTATCTGGGTGCATGGAGAAAACTACTTGTTTCACCTCCTCAGCTGTATAAACTGCCATCAGTTTCTCATTATGGTTCATCGTTACCCCGCGTTGAACATGTTGTAAAACAGGCTCAGTTGCACCACTTTTAGAAGAAAACAATCCTTTATAATAATCCAGTATCACTCCCGGCAGACTCGAATTCCAATCCACCCACTGACCTTCACCATTTTTCAGCCGTTGCAACATATTCTTCCTCCGCCTATTTGAAGCTGTTGCATGGAAGAACTTTGTGTTCGCATCCCTATTTTTCAACAAAACTGCTTCGACCGTTGTCTCCAATAAACCTCCTTATGTAGTAAAAAATTACTATATCTTTCCTCCGCCCTTCGAAGCTCATCTCTATCCAGAACTGATCGGGCTTTAATTCTATTCAAACTCTGTTTTGCTTCTATAATATGAGTTCGAAACTGGTTATTAAAAGCTCCTACCCAGCTTTTGATTGCCTGTGTACAAGCAATAATTTGGTCTTGTAACGGCACACCCATTCTACTCCTCCAAGAATTCTCAACCACATTCTTACAATCTGATTCCAAGGTCCACGAATTTTCATACCGGAATCTTTTCACAACATATCTAGAAATAGTAATGCGCAAAGCCATAAATAATGGTAAATGATCTGAAGCCCCTGTCTGTAAAACCTCTACCTTCGCCATGGGAAACCTACCTCTCCAAGAATTGGTAGCCACCGCCCGATCAAGCCTTTCTCTTGTTAAATCCACTCTGCCATTATCCCAAGTGAATTTAGGACCATCAAAACCCAGATCAAACACTTGACAATCCGCTAAAACGTTCCGAAACCCTGTTAACAACCACTGTGGCTGTGGTGTTGCACTTTGCTTTTCAGAAGCATAACAAATATTGTTAAAATCCCCAATCACACACCATGGCAGATTTGAACTACCTTTTAAAGTGCGTAACAGATTCCAACCTAAATGCCTTTGGGTTCTATCAGAGTAGCCATAAAAACCAGTTAACCTCCAACCTTGACACCCTTCAAGTGTTACTTCTACATCAATATATTTTTTCGAAAATCCCATCAAACAAACACTATTCTCAACCTTCCAAAATAAAGCTATACCACGTCCAATACCAACTGGATCAACAACAAAACCTCCAGCAAAACCTAATGCCCTTCTTATTGCAAACACACGATCTTTTTTTTTATTATTTTTGTTTCAATTAAAAATACAAAATTGGGTCTCTTTGAAGCCACTAGCTCCTCCAACTCTCGAATCGTCTCCTGGTTCCCAAGCCCTCGACAATTCCAGCTCAAAGTAGTCATAACTCTGGGTGGACTCGACCACCCGAGCCCACCTGTTCGTCTTTTTTTGACCCAAGGTCAACAGTTTCAGGGATAGAATCATTCTCCATATGTTCCAGTTCCAAAATCGTATCATCCTCCGTCCTACGTCGCTTTGGATCTAAAATCATAATACTATCTGTACCCACCTGCATGTGATCATTCAAGACTCCTTTATCACCGTTAACTCCCAGCTGATTATACGGAAACATATCCCCTTGGCCCGTAGTATCTGGAGCTTGATCTTGCACAGCACAATTTTCCTTATCCGAACCCTCATTCGCACCAGAATGTTGACCAAAATTATAGCCATTGCCAACATTGTCAACTCTGACATTCTCCATTCTAGTAGTTCGAAGAATATCTCTTTCCGTACGTATCCATTTAGCTCCATTCTGCCTCATCACCCTTGTATCAGCCTTAAGCCATGGACCATAAGGAAAACGATCCCGAGGGATTCTGGGTAAATCATACAACAAAGAACAGTTTCGGTCTTCATGTCCTATAATGCCACAAAAATAACAAAAAGTGTTCAAACGTTCATATTTAAACGTT
This sequence comes from Garcia nutans, assembly GCA_947685225.1. Classification (NCBI taxonomy): domain Eukaryota; kingdom Viridiplantae; phylum Streptophyta; class Magnoliopsida; order Malpighiales; family Euphorbiaceae; genus Garcia; species Garcia nutans. The sequence continues at coordinate 52,012,013 of CANTUV010000037.1, read as the reverse complement.
AGACACACATCAGGACAATTAGGCCTTTTAATAACCAAATCCCGTTTGATTGGCCTACGAACATCCATCCATACTCGAACCCTCATAGAATCCCTCCAAATTCTCATATAGTTTCTTGGATCAGAAGCCACAAAAGTTCCTAAATAATTACCAGCATCACGAACCACTTTTTCTGACATAAATCCACCTGGTACGTCATGGATTTGTACCCACAATAATAGTTCTGTCAACTCAACAGCCCTAGGGTTCTCATCGAGTTGTAACTCATGCAAAAGCAGTGGTATCTGTTGGTAATTCCATGGTCCACCTCCACTACCTTTTCCACGTCGAGATCATGAAAAAATTGAAATATAAAACAATTATTACCCAACTCTTTCACCATTACACCCTTGACTGGTTGCCATATACTCGCTATCATATTTTTGAAGATCTGAAAATTAATCGGCTTTCAATTAATAATCTTCCCACCAAACAATTTTTTCACCTATCCTCCGGACGCTCATGGTTTTGCAATATCGATGGATCATCATAGGTAATCTCACCATCATTAGATCTCAGATTTAATCTCCTATACACCTCTTGAACCAATCGATCCTCCTCAGTCCCCATAGAAGAAAATATGTATAAAGAGAAATAAAAAATGAACAAAATAGAGAGAGAATATTAGAAAAGAGAAGAAAAAGATATTTAGGGTTTGATATCAAAAAGACTTGTCATGGGAGACAAGAGAGAAAAACTCTTGATATTGAGAGAGTATATTGAGCTAATTAAGATCATTTGGCTCTCTTTACAAATTGTTTGGTGGTATATTGTGAGAGAGTATATCTCTCACAATCAAATGATTGAATATAAGAGGGTGTATTATATTAGGATTTCGATGGATTTTAATTGATTTTAAAAATTTAATGATATTTAATTTAAATTTATTTAAAATTTTATAAAATATGATGGTATTTAATAATAAAATTTTTAAAAGTCTATTAAAATTTAATATTATTTAAAAAGTCATTAATTTTAATATATTTTATAAAATTTTAAATTTCATTGGATTTTAGGATCCTAAATATGAATAAAAAAATATTTTACAAACCGAACTTCTATCTCAAAGATTTCATAAATTCAACACTCATCTCAAATTATTTATATTTATATATCTTTCACAAAATTAATTTATATTTGTTTATTAATTAATATATAGAATTAGTTAAATAATTGTGAGAAAATTTATTATTTGAAGTGTTTATAATTATGTATGATGTATTAATATTTATGTAATATAAGTTGAGTATATTTGAAGTATTTTTTAGTTATAGAATTTTTTTTGTCTTATTTTGATATGTATTATATTTTAATAGTGTGAAATGAAATTGAATTTTTAAAATATAAATGAAAATATATTAATTTAAAAAATGGTTGTATACTTTGGCATGTTGAGTGTTATACTTGATAGATACTGAATTATCATATTGGATTGTTTGAAAATGCATAATTTGTTTAAATTTTAATTGCAAATTGATATTTATTAATTATGTATAAAAACAACTCAATATTACTTTTTCTTCAATATTACTTTTTGTGGTTAGAAACAAAAGAAGAAAATAAGACCAAAATAAAATCCATTCTTCTTCTTATTCTTCTTCTTCTTGGACGTGTGTTAGTAGAGAGAGAGAGAGCTTGGTTTTGGCTTGTGTAATACATCAAATTTATAAGAGATTTAAATAGGATTTAAGAAGGTTTTGAAGGATTATCAAAGAAATCAAGTATCTTTTATTTTAAGTTTTATTTTCTTAGTTTTATGATTATGTAAATTTAGGTTAGAGAGAGAATATGTGTTTAAATTGTTAAAATAGATAGAAATAAAGTTAGAATAATGATTATATAGTGATTTATTGGTTGGATGATTGAAAATGGTATGATCGGTGAATTTACGATTATGAATGAATATGTATAAATTAGGGTTTTAGCGTGGAAAGTTATACTTGTTGAAATTGAGTAATTTAATATTGTTTTCATGTGTGTGTAATAATTTTATGTTTAAAAATTTGATATGAGCGAATTTGGTTAAGTTTAGGGTTATGGACCTATTATGTGTATTTTGGATTTTTGAAGGGGATTTTGTTAATTATGGTAATGCATTATTTTGATGTTATATTAATGATTATATAGTTGATGTAATACCATTATACTCTATATACATATAATACATACACCAAGAATATGTAAATACATGTATAAAGTATAAAAATATCACAACTCAGTTTAATACAAATTCTCATATTCCCTATTTAAAATGTCAAACAATTTAAAATATATTTTTAATAAACCAATAAAATATTCTTTATTAGTTTCAGATTTTCAAAATAAGTATTTTATATAAAAATCTCTGAAAAAAATTTGTCAGAGTTTTATCTATAAATTAGACATTCCAAAAATTTCAACAATATTCAACTTGTAGAAAAATATACTTCCAATAATAATGAATCAAACATTTCATCCTAACTTCTCAATCTTTCACATTCTCTTCAAAATATTTAAATATGTACATATATATATATATAATATGCAATCTCATATCATAAAATTAGTCCAAAAATTCTTTATAACTTACAATACTCCTAGAAATATGAATATAAAATACATAATGATGAAATGTACTATAGAATAAAATATATACATAGCAATAACTGGCTCTGATCCTGTAGCAGTAAAATTGGCTTAAGCTCAAACAATCTCAAGTCTAGACTTGACCAGGTCTAGATGAACTCTCCGGATCTACTAGATCAACCTTGTTAGCTGCACAATGAATTTTAATCGCGCTAAGTTAAAAGCCTAGCGGTTTATACTTTGATAATAATGAAATTTTAAAAGAAAAGACAATGTATTATGATATATCATGACATTTCACAATGCAATATGCAATTTCACTTTACTTCACATTTATCATTTTTCCAAATCATCACATTAACACATACACTAACATTGGGCCCAAATAACTTAATATACTATTTAAATTTTAGAGTTACTATTTTGATTTATTTTAACACCCCAGTATCTAGCCTGAAGACAATACAAGTGATGCCCAGCGTCTAGCTCGAAGGCAAATCTAGTGACGTCCAACATCTAGCCTAAAGTCAAATCATATATCAGTAACGCCAGCGTTCAGCCCTAAAGGTAAATTATGAGAATAATCTCATAGGCATACCATCAAACACAAAACTCTGAAAATTAAATAATATACTAAGCAATCCACAAATAATACATATTTTTTATAATCAATTTTCTTATTCCATTACCTCTTTTACTCATTTTTCTCATTCATAACAATGTCAAATCACTTTAATTCATTATTTCTTATCACTTTATCACAATATATATCATTCAGCATTACAATCACACTATCCAAATATTTTTGGATTATTCTCACATAATTCATATTTCACTCATTTTAGTCATTAATAATAGCTTTTCACAATGTACATAGTATATACCCACTAATTCACATGTCATATCACAATGTATATGAATGTTCAAATAGTTAAGTACCTTAACACATTTTTCTATCCAAAATGTATTAAGCCAAATTAAATGTAAATACACTTAAATTATCAAAAGTATGGACATACCTTAATTTAACACTCAAACCCAACCTAAAATATCCCTTTAACTTCCACTTTCAAATTACCCTTTAATACTAAGGTTGGATAAATTACTTTCACTTAATGCCTATTCAAAATGTGAGTAAATATAATCATTTAGAATCACATTTTAGGGCATTTCAAATATAAATCCCTAATTAAGCATCATTCCAATCACTTTCTCAAATTTTGCCTTCTCTTACTTTAACTTTAGAATTTTATTCCATCACAATTTAATTGGTGTTTTAAGTTTATTTTTATCATTAAAAACATATTAGAACATGTTTTAACTAATTAAATCCAATAAACACATATTCTTTAATAAAATCCTAAAATAGGCCCTAAGCCTCTTCATTACTAATTTTTTATTCCAACCCATTCTAAATGCTAATATAAGCCCATTTACATTATTTAAATCTTTTAATAACATGATATATTCATTAAAATCAAATAAACAATCATACTTTAAAAATTCTCTTCTAAAACCCTAAATTCAACACTACCTCTTTCAATCTCTAAGAAAACTTGATTAAATCTATTATTTGACTTTAAAATCCTTATTTAAGTATCAAAACAATATATTTTGAATCCATTTGAATAGTTAAAACACATGATTGAAAAATTCTAAATTCTACATATTCGTATTTTCATAGAAATTCAAAGATTAAGATAGGAATCTTACTAATTTAAGAAGAAATCACCAAAACTCTAATTAATTTTTGAAAATCCTTGCTAGACTAAGTAATTGAATGAAGAAAAGCTCACCTTCCCTGCCCATGGTGAATCTCAGCCTAAGGAAGAGGAAGAGAAGAAGAAGATGTTTTAATTGTTTTAATTTTTCTCTTTCTTAATCATATATATATTATTTTATTATTTTAATTAATTAATTAATTAATTATTTTAAAAATGATAATTTCTATCTTTCACTCATAAATAATTTATTTTTAAATTATTTAATTAACTTTAATTTTATAAAGCATATTTACAATTTTACCATTTTACCATTTGACTTTCTTCATTAAATGTTGACTTTTGTATATGTTATATATATTTAATATATACTTTATTTTCTTATACACTTTATTTTATTATTTCTAATCCTTTAATTTTTTATTTAATTTTTTATTTAATTCATTTAATTTAATTTTTAAAAAATTAATAGATGTTATAATTTCCTTCCTCTAAAGAAAATTTGATTTTCGAAATTACCTAATATCAACTCTAGAATAACTGAGAATACTGGCTCCACATCTTCTGCTCACTCTCCCATGTCACCTCCTCAGTGGCATGGTTACTCCAAAGAACTTTTATAAGTGACACTTCTTATTTCTCAGCTCTTTCACCTATTGTGCCAAAATCGCCACTGATTTTTTTTCGTAAGTCAGATCATAACTCACCTCAATAGACTCCACTGATATGACATGAGATTGATTTAACCTGTATCTTTGAAGCATAAAGATATGAAAGATATTATGTATCTGATCTACCTCTGGCAGCAGAGCCAATTTGTACGCCACTAGTCCAATTCTCTCCAATACCTCATAAGGTCCATTGAAGCGAGGACTCAACTTTTCTTTTCAACCAAACCTCAAAATCTTCTTCTACAGAGATACCTTCAAGAATACTTTATCTTCCATACTGAACTCTATATCTTTTCTCTTCAAATCTGTATAGAATTTCAATCGGTTTGAAGCTGCTTTCAGACGATCCTGAATTACCTTCACTTTCTCTTTCGTTTCTTTAATCAAATCAGAACCTACTAGTTTGTCTTCTCCAACTTCATCCTAACATAATGGTGTCATGCACTTCATGCCATACAAGGCCTCATAAAGTGACATCCCAATACTGAACTGATGACTGTTATTATAGGTGAACTCTATCATTGACAAATAACTGTCCCAGCTCTTAGTGAAATCAATGATACAGGTCCTCAATATATCCTTTAGAATATGTATCACTCTCTCTAACTGTCCATCTGTCTGTGGATGAAAAGTAGTACTAAAGTACAACTGACAACCCAATGTATTCTGCAAACTCCTCTAAAATCTCGATGTAAAATGAGAATCTTGGTCTGACACCAAAGAAACTAGGACTTCAAATACAAATCACTCACAAGCAGTATGGATGTACTAATGTATGAATGTGTCGACCTAGGATCTATCAATGCATAAACTGAAGTACTAAATAAAGTAAAAATATCAGTTATAATAGGTGAAGCATCCGGCTACATCTGCATCACATAAATCCGCTATGATAGCCTTTTATCATATAGTCTACTCCCTGCTATTAATCTCTTCTCTGACTAGACTCTGATCTACCACCCCTGCCAAAACTTCTGCCACTACAACCCTCTCTGACATTGGATCTAGATGATATTGTATGTGTTTGTCTGTTATGGTGGCTCTGGACAGTCTCTGATAAAATGGTATGGTGATCCACATCTAAAACATACTGCTATGCACCAGTCCTCGAGCAAACACCTTCATGTGTCCTACCACACTGAGCACACATAGGTGGAATAGGCCTCTAGGTCACTAGGGTCTACTAAACCTCTGTGGATATCTCCCTCGACCTCTCTTAGATGATGAAGACCCTGTCTCATCCTGGGATTTTCTAGCTCTGCTCTCCTCTACTCTGGTAGCTGCTGCAAGTCCCTGTGTCTTTTCTACACTTCTGGCAGCTGCAACCAACTTAGAAAAGTCTTCATACTGTGAGCCTGCCACTAGATACATGATAAATAGTCTTAGCCCCTCCTTAAACCTCCTACATCTATCAACCTCATATGATATAATCCCCCTGCATACTGGCTCAGCCGGATGAACTTTATCTCATACTTAGTCACTGTATTCATCTCCTGCCTCAAACTCAGAAATTTCATCTTCTTAGCATATTTGTACTCTCTAGGGGTATACTTCTTCTCAAATTTTTGTAGGAAATCAGCATATGTGCCAGTGGATCAGCCGTCCTATGAGGAACTGTCTTCTATCACTCGTAAATATCCCTTTGTAGAAAAGACCTGACATGATCAAACTTCTCCTCCACATTAGTTTGTAACTGTATGAACACTCTCTGGATCTTATCCAGCCACTGCTCTTCTATAGCTAGGTTAGTAATGCCAACAAAATCTGTGGCTTCAAACTTTCTCGGCTTATCGTACTTCCTGATCTATAGTGGTGGCTACAACAGCTGCTGCTGCTGCTGTACTGAGGCATGACAGAGCAGTTCTACCATCTGCTAAACCCAAACTAGTGGATCTCCCTGCCTTGCTGGTCTGACTGGCACTGTTGCAGATGTCTTTCCAACAATCTCAGCACTAGCTCCAGCTTTACCCTCTTCTGGATCTACACTCTCTTAAACTGAACATTAACCTTTCGATTAAATATTGGTTATTGCACCATAATTTCTATTTACTTACTCTAGTATTTTTTTTTTGCAAACTCAAGAATATACATACTTTAATAATACATATTAACAATCGGTATCATATTTGACTTTACTTATGATTATTTTGAATCAAAACCATCAGTTATATTTCAATCACTCTATAAATAAAGTATTAAGGAGCACCCCCAATTACTCCATATTGTACAATTTAGATTAAGTTTCATCCATTAAACACGCCTGGGTTAGAAAATATTACAGCCCATGTGATTTGAACTTCTACTGTCATTCCCATATAAAATTTATAGACACGGTCGTATAAATTTAGTTAACTAGCCCGTGTATAATAAATCTCTTCTACCTTAAATAAATTATTTTACCAATTCACATCACACTCATGTTTTCTCTATAATTTTTTTAATTATTGTTTAACTAATTCTATATATTAAGTAATTCACTAAAAAATATAATATCCTAATATAATTATTGATTAACTAATAAAGATATAAAACTGATTTGAAAAATTAGTAACTATTTTCACATGTAATAAGTAATATGAAAATAATTATTAATTAATTCAACAAACTATACCTAAAAAACATAAACTAATTAAAAAAATAATTTTCAACATAACAAAAAGTTTTATTATATTTTTTAATACAAAATAAAAAGTAAATAAATAAATTTTTTAAAAATATAATAGTAATTTTATAAAATGTTATAATCTCATAAATAATACTAGTTTTTATAACTATATATGTAGGAATTTGAGAATAAAAAAATTCAACTTATAAAAGATTATTTAAAAATATCTTCATAATTAAGGTTATAGAATTTTTTCAAATTTGTGTAATAAGATAAATATTTATTAACAAAAGTTTAATTGCATAAGAGCGTCATTTTATAAGATAAAATTCGATCATTATTGTGAACTGTTGTGTGTTATATGTTATGAGAAATTTTATATAAAAATAAATAAATTTTAATAAGAGACATATAAATTAAAAGAATTTGAATAAAATCTGGATTTATGATTTTTTTTTTGGACCGGAGAGATCATTTAGTATCTCATATCTACAATTTGTAAAGTTTTAGTTTCTTTTACCAGCTTAAATTTATCAATTGTTCATAAAAAAATACCATAAAAAATTTATTTTAAAAAATATAACACCTTGGAAAAAGTCTTCAAAAATACTTTAATAATGTTTTTTTTAACAAAAATACCTCTATCCTCACTTAAACTAAGTTTTTTTTTCTCAAAAATACCTCATCTTTTACTTCAATCCATATTTTACTTTAATTTTCATATTTTTTAAAAATTTTACTATCAAATAAATGTATTCTAATAAAATAATAAAAATTAATATTTTAAATTATATTTTTAGGGTATAAATATATTAATTTTTATAAAAAATTTAATTTAATTTTAAATAAGAAATAATATTCACAAAATTTTTATATAAAAATAAAAAATATAAAAAATATTAATAAAAATTATTATATTTATTTTAAAATAAAATTACATATTATACACAAAAAATAAAATTATAAATATTTAATTTTATTGTGCTTATATTATATTTATGTTGTGTGTATATTATGTAGATGTTATGTATATATTATGTATTTATTAGGCATATTATGTGTATATTATGTGCATGTTGTATGTAAGTTATATGTATATTATGTGAAAGTTGTTTATATATAAAATTTAAAAAATAAAGTTAAAAATATTAAATATATTGTGTATGTATTGTATAGATGTTGCATATATATCTATCTTTGTTATGTATATTTTATATAGGATGTATATATGTTTAAGTGTTTTATCTGTATATTATAAATATGAGAACAATGAAAATTTTTATGAATAAAAAACATAAATAGAAACAAAAAGCCTAAAATTAAAAAAATAAAAAAAAACTGCAATTTACTATAAAAAAAGAAAAAAAAAAGATGAAAATTGTACAAATAAAAAAAACTTAATGGCCATATTTTTTAAAAACCAACCACTAAGATGACATAAATAATGTAAAATCCTCTAATTTTAATATCATTAAACTTTAATTTAACTATATAAAATACTTCAATTTTAATTTTTCTTATTAATTTCTTCACAGAAAGCAGGATCAAACTTAATAAGGAGCTGGCAGGGACTCAAGCAGGCTTCATCTCTCTCTCTCTCTCTCTTTATATATATATATAATCTAATAAAGAATATAGATGTAAAATTTCAATTTTTTTAGGCAAAAAGAACTTCATTAAAATAAAAAATAGAAACTAAAGATCAAGGGATAAAAACTAAACCCTAGCCAATAGACTAACCCTATACACCCAAATCTATAGTCCTTAATCATAAATATCTAATAGTAATAAATTAGATATAAAATGAGGAGTTTGACTCCCGTGCAAGAGACAATCATAAGACAAAGACACCTTAGCTAATGCATGAACTACTTTGTTGGCTTGCCTCTTAATCCAACCAATCTTGTATCTCCCCAAATTAGAAAGAAGATTGCAACAATCCAAAATAATAAAACCGGTAAAACTATGAGAATAAACATCATGAAAAACTACTTGGCTATCCACTTTTATATCCACATCACGCTAATTTCTTTGAGTTATGCACAGAAGACAAGATCTAAGAGCAAGAGCTTCAATAATTTCTAGTGAGAAAGAACCTAACTGATGTCTGAAGAAGCCCTGAACAAAATTTCTAGCATCATCATGCAATATAGCACCAAAACCAATCTCATTTGTTGTGCTGAAAGAAGCTTCGTCCATATTACATTTCCACCTTCTTGCTTCAGGCTTATGCCATATTGTAATTGCATTTCGATCTCCCATACTGCCAGTAGGTGATGAGTTCTTTGATCCCAATCTTTATAAGTGGACCACATTGTATTGAGTATTATCGAAGAAGAAGAGCTAACACCTCTCCAAATTGAGTTTTTCCTATTTAACCAAATACTCCTTGAAATCATGGCTTTCATATGATCTCCAACGTGGACCTGACCATGTTTTAAAATGGTTTAATAAATTCATGGCTCCTTCAACTTGACAATATTTATCACTTAGCCCCCTATATTTTTGAATAACCAATTAACTTCTTTAATTTAAAATTTTTATAATAAATTAACCCTTAACTACTAAGGTAGCAGAAGTGGGTGTGAACACATTCATTCATTTGTTTACATATGAATTGAAAAGCCCCAATTACAATATATATATATATATATATAATATTAAAAAATTTATTATATTTAAATTTATTTTATACTATTTTATTAAATTATTTAAGAATTAATATAATTTAATTTTCTTTAGTTAATGTCCTTTAATAAAAAAAAGTAAATAATTAAAAACAAAAAATTAATTAAACAAGTAAAAAAATTATAAGTTAAAAATTAATTTAAATAAAAAACTGAAAAAAAAGAAAAATCGAAGCACATTATGATCCGAGCATATCGTCGTTGTCGTCATCCAAGCACACCTGCTAATCATTGTCGAAGTCAACTAGGCAGATGTGTGACAAACAATAAATATATATATATAAATATATATATATATATATATTTAACAGGCTTTAACTAGTTTCCCCACAAAAAAATATCAATAAAATAGAAAACCAAAGGTAGAAATCAGCTACTCATATTGCTGCTACAACTTCTTGCACGACATCTATGACAAACAAAATCTCAGATGGTTTTTCAACTCCCTACTGTAGTATCAAAAAATGCCGATAAATATTTTATCAAATCTCCATAGTTTGTCTTTCTAAATATAAGTATTTGCGTTAATCTGCTACCATTAGAATAAATATACATCTTTAACAAGACAAAAATAACATCCATTACCATATTAAGGCATTAAAATAATTATTCTTTTACCAAAAAAAAGGGGGAAATAACAATTACAAATCATTTCCAAATAAAATGATAAGTTGTTATCATAGTTGAATTGAATTATGATCATAAAATACCAGAATTTTGTTGAAATCCAGAAGTAACGGCACAATAATTTTCATGAAATAATTGAACAGAAAATCAACGAGGTCATCGCCAAGCCCATCATTGTCACCATCATTGAGCACAGTTAGAAATTGAAAAACTAGCTGAACTTACAGGAAACAAAACCATTAAATTGTACCAGAAACTAAAGCCATTGAAAAAAATAAAATATTTACACTCAATAATTACTCTAAAATGAAAATAAAAAATTGAAGATATTTCCGTGAATACAATTAATTATTTAAAATGGTCAAATTTCAAATTATTATGTGATTTAGGATTAAATAGAGAAAGTAAAAAAATCCTTGCGATTGATGAAGAGATGGCTTTGCTGGCAATCCATTCTTCTCCAAAATCTCATCTCCATGTTTTTATCTTCGTTTAAAAAATAGAAAAAGAAATTGCAATCAAAACGAAATTGATCAGAAATTGAAAGCTGGATGAGAAACGAAGGTTAAGAAAAGAAGAAGCTCTATTTTTAAGGAAGTTCTTTTGTGCTTTTAACTCTGACGACGACGAGGAAACAACATCGGTAGTGTTGGGAAATTGAGGTGATTATCACTCTATTCCCTTAGACCAGATTAGTAAGAGAGCGAAAATAAATGCGGAATAATAACACAGAATTTGATAACGGAGTTCGGCCAATTATGCCTACTTCTCCGGAGCTGCTGCAGACTTATATTAAGGAGAAAAATACAATGTGTTTACAAACACTCACAACCCTCACTCAATTATGAACAAGAATTTTTCCTCACAAAATTCTCTCAAAGACACTCTCTTCTCTTTACTTCTTCAATTTTTTAAGGTGTATCTTCCAAATGAAGTGGATGGGTTTATATAGGCTTAAAAAACATGGGTTGGTGAAATTAGTCAATAAATTTGGCACCTCCATTTTTGACTTTAACAATTCCCAAATTTAGGCACCTCCACTTTTGACAATGTCCTAAATTAGGCACCTCCATTTTTGACAATCCCCTTAATTAGGCACCTCCATTTTTGACAAAAAATGGTTGGTGCCTACTTCTTTGACAATCTCCCACTTGAAGACTGATTTCAATCTGTCTTCACACCTTGATCAATGCAACAGCTCTTCTACGACCTTGATACTAGTGTAGGCCAACTGAAGCTGAGCACAGCTTCAGTTTATCAATAGTCACCGTCTTCGTCAACATGTCTGCCGGATTTTGAGTTCCACTAATCTTCTCAAGTTTCAAAATCCCATCTTCCAGAAGTGATCTGATAAAGTGATACCGCAACTGTATGTGCTTCGTTCTGGCATGAAAAGACGGATTCTTCGCTAGATGTATGGCACTCTGACTGTCACAATGCAAGATATTGTTTTCTTGCTTCTTGCCCAACTCCTCCAAGAAACCTTGGAGCCAAACCATTTCTTTGCTGGCTTCCGTGACAGCGACATATTCTGCTTCAGTTGTGGAGAGAGCAACTATCTTCTGTAATTGAGAGACCCAGCTCACTGCGGTACCTCCTAGAGTATAGACATACCCTGTAGTGCTCTTTCTAACGTCAACATTTCCAGCTAAGTCAGCATCCACATAACCTGCTAGTGTCGTATCTCCACTTTTAAAACAAAGCGCCTTATCTGTGGTACCTCGAAGATATCTGAAAATCCATTTGACTGCTTCCCAGTGTGCCTTGCCTGGATTATTCATGTACCTGCTAACAGCTCCCACTGCTTGAGCAATATCTGGTCTGGTACAAACCATGACATACATCAAACTCCCAATTGCTGAGGCATATGGCACCTTCGTCATGTGTGCACGTTCCTCCTCCGTCTTCGGTGACTGTTCTTTGGAGAGTCTGAAATGAACACCTAAAGGTGTGCTCACTGATTTAGCATCTTGCATGTTGAATCTGGCTAGTACTTTGGTTATGTACTCAGCCTGTGATAACATCAAAGTCCCCGACTTCATGTCTCTCTTGATCCTCATTCCAAGAATCTGCTTTGCAGCACCCAGATCTTTCATTGCAAACTGTTTTGACAATTTCTGCTTTAAATTTTTAATCTCTTGCATGTCTGAACCTGCAACGAGCATATCATCGACGTATAACAATAAAATAATAAAGCTATTGTCAAACTTCTTGATGTAGCAACAATGATCTGCTTGGCATCTTGTGAAACCGCTGCTGCTCATAAAACTATCAAACTTTCTGTACCACTGTCTAGGAGCTTGTTTTAGACCATACAAACTCTTCTTCAACCTGCACACTAGATTTTTCTTGTCTGCCTTAATGAAGCATTCTGGTTGCTTCATATAGATCTCTTCCTCCAAATCTCCATGAAGGAATGCTGTCTTTACATCTAATTGTTCAAGATGTAAATTTTCTGCGGCTACAATTTTCAATACCAGTCTGATTGTCGTAAGCTTCACGACTGGAGAGAAAATTTCAGTATAATCAACACCTTCCTTTTGTTGAAAACCTTTTACAACCAATCTTGCTTTGTAGCGTTTACTTCCATCATGCTCTTCTTTGATCCTGTAAATCCACTTGTTGTGGAGTGCTTTCTTGCCTTGTGGTAGTTCAGCTAATTCCCATGTATGATTTGACATGAGTGAGTCCATCTCATCTTTCATGGAAGACTCCCACTTCATTGAATCCTCCACTTGCATTGCTTCATCATAGCACTCTGGTTCACCATTGTCTGTCAGCAACAAGTAATGCAAAGAAGGCGAGTAACGTTGGATTGGTCTTGTAATTCTTGAGGAGCGTCTCAATTCTGGCGTGCTCGGCTCCTCTACTTCAGGACTATTCTGAACATCATTTCCAGAAATTTCCTCGAACTCAGCGAATTCTTTATTTTCAACATCTATCTTGGAGCTATTTGATTCTGCATTTAATCTGTCTTTGTACATCACATTCTCATTAAATATGACATCCCGGCTTCTGATGATCTTTTGATTTTCATAATCCCAAAACCGATAACCAAACTCATCACCACCATATCCAACAAAGACACATTTGTTTGACTTGGCATCTAATTTACTTCTTCCAGCAGAATCTATATGTATGTAAGAGATACAACCAAACACTCTTAAGTGTGAAAGGTTTACCTCCTTTTTGCTCCATGCTTCCTCTGGTATTCCACCATCCAGAGGTACTAAAGGCCCACGGTTGATTAGGTAGGCAGCGGTGTTGACAGCTTCAGCCCATAAATTCTTGGGCAAGTCAGCATGTATCCTCATGCTTCTGGCACGTTCATTCAGAGTTCTGTTCATGCGCTCAGCTACGCCATTCTGTTGCGGTGTCATGGGAACTGTTTTCTCCATCTTGATTCCGCTGTTTGCGCAAAATTCTCTGAATCTTCTATCTCTGTACTCTCCTCCATTGTCAGACCTCAATCGTTTGACTTTCAAACCAGTTTCATTTTCTACCATGGCCTTCCATTTTCTGAATGTATCAAAGACTTCTGATTTCTTCTTCAGAAAATACACCCATACCTTTCTTGTTGAATCGTCAATGAATGTGACGTAATACAATGAGCCTGCAAGAAATGGAATTGGAGACGGTCCCCATACATCGGTATGGACCAACTCTAATTTTTCTGCCTTGGGTGTCTTGCCAATCTTTGAAAAACTGACATTCTTTTGTTTTCCAAAGATACAATCTTCACATAGGCCGACATTGATACTTTTCAGTTCCGGCAACTTTCCTTTTGACAAAAGCGTCTTCATCCCTTTCTCGCTCATATGGCCAAGCCTTTGGTGCCATAGGTTTGATTTTTCATTTGCATCTGCTACTGAAATAACATTCTCTAAGTTTGAGGTTACATAGAGAGTGCCAGTTTTCTTACCACGAGCAATGACGAGTGCTCCTTTGGTAATTTTCCATTCACCGCTTTTGAAGGTTGTACCATAACCATCTTCATCAAGTTGTCCTACAGAGAGCAAATTCCTTTTAAGACCAGGAATATGTCTTACTCCTTGCAGCTTCCAGGTATTCCCGTCTGACAACTTTAATCGGACATCCCCTTTTCCTACAATCTTTAAGGTTTCATCATCAGCTAGATGAACCTTCCCGAAATCACCACTGACATAGTTGTCCATGATTTCTTGGCACGGAGTGGCGTGAAAAGATGCCCCAGAATCTAAAATCCATGATTCAATTGGACTGTTGACACTTAGAATCATGGCATCACCTACTTCCTCGGTCACATTTGCAGATCCCTGTGCACCGCTATCTTTCTTTGGCGCTCGGCAATCTTTCTTAAAATGACCCTTCTTGCCGCAGTTATAACACTTGAAATCTTTCTTCCCCGATCTAGATTTGTCCCTTCTAGATTTTGATCTGCTACGATATGAACTTTTTTCTAAAGTTCTCCCTCTAGATTCTGTGTGTAAAGCCGAAGAGGTTGATGCTTCACCCAATTCTCTTCGTCGAATTTCTTCACTCAACACCAGATCCCGAACATCATCGAATTTCAATTTGGTTTTTCCCGATGAGCTGCTGACCGCTGTAACGGTAGCATTCCAACTATCTGGTAGAGATGATAAGAGAATCAAAGCCCGAATTTCAGCATCGAATTCAATTTCTACTGAATTCAACTGGGTTGTGATTGTGTTGAATTCATTCAGATGTTGGGCCACTGATGCCCCTTCTGCCATTTGCAAATTGAATAACCGTTTCATCAAATAAACTTTGTTTGAAGCTGATGGCTTTTCATACATGTTGGAGAGAGCCGCCATTAGACCTGCTGTGGTCTTTTCTTTGGCGATGTTGAAAGCAACATTTCGTGATAATGTCAATCGAATAACTCCAAGGGCTTGTCTGTCGAGAAGATTCCATTCTTCATCTTTCATGCCTTCTTGCTTTATTCCTGAGAGAGGTTGATATAACTTTTTCTGGTACAGATAATCTTCAATCTGCATCTTCCAGAAGCCAAAGTCCGCACCGTCGAACTTTTCAATTCTCACTTTTCCTTCATCTGCAGCCATCGCTCCCACTCGAATCTGGACTCCTTTGGATCGTTTCTGACTGTTTCTGCAAACCACTGTGTACTATGACACCTTTATCGACAAATCAGAACTGCCGACAAAATTTTACTATTCACGAAATTCACTATTCACGTGAATAGTAAACTTGCAAAAAATTGACAGAATTTATCACCCAAAGCTCTGATACCAGTTGTTGGGAAATTGAGGTGATTATCACTCTATTCCCTTAGACCAGATTAGTAAGAGAGCGAAAATAAATGCGGAATAATAACACAGAATTTGATAACGGAGTTCGGCCAATTATGCCTACGTCTCCGGAGCTGCTGCAGACTTATATTAAGGAGAAAAATACAATGTGTTTAC
Source organism: Garcia nutans (assembly GCA_947685225.1). Classification (NCBI taxonomy): domain Eukaryota; kingdom Viridiplantae; phylum Streptophyta; class Magnoliopsida; order Malpighiales; family Euphorbiaceae; genus Garcia; species Garcia nutans. The sequence goes on along the minus strand of CANTUV010000037.1, from coordinate 51,995,672 downwards.
AAACACTCACAACCCTCACTCAATTATGAACAAGAATTTTTCCTCACAAAATTCTCTCAAAGACACTCTCTTCTCTTTACTTCTTCAATTTTTTAAGGTGTATCTTCCAAATGAAGTGGATGGGTTTATATAGGCTTAAAAAACATGGGTTGGTGAAATTAGTCAATAAATTTGGCACCTCCATTTTTGACTTTAACAATTCCCAAATTTAGGCACCTCCACTTTTGACAATGTCCTAAATTAGGCACCTCCATTTTTGACAATCCCCTTAATTAGGCACCTCCATTTTTGACAAAAAATGGTTGGTGCCTACTTCTTTGACAGGTAGGCTTAAGTTAAAAACAACGTTGTTTATGAAGTATAAAAACCTAGATGTCCATTTTGGTCATGCTCTATTTTTTTCTCTCTGTAATGATGTGGATGTTCTTTTTTATGCATGACCTCCAGGTGTCCATTTTTTGTCAAGTGTTGATGAAGTGTGGGCCATGTTAAATGTGTATACTTCACGCACTTTACCCGTCATTAGTATTGATAAAAGAGGGGTGAAATAATTACGAAAAATGAGAATTAGAATGTTAAATATGTTATTCCAAGAGTACAGAGAGCTAAGTGATAAATGTTATCAAGTTGAAAGCGTTATGAATATCTTAGGCCTTTTAAAATTGACAAAATGTCATCATGGTTATTTAACATAAATGGAACATTAAGAGTAGACCAGACATTTCTAGTAATAGAACAATTACAAAGCATATGACAAATTTCTTCAGTACCCCCTTCTCCCCCTTCCCCTCCTCCTATGACATCTAGTATCAATAGGAACCCCATAGCGGCCACATTTTGTTCATTGGAATTATACCCCTAGCTACCCTCTATAAGAAATCTTTTACCTTTGGCTTATTCTCATACTCCAAATATCAGACCAATCTCCATCCAACCTGGACAAGTTATTATTGGACACCATATTTTTTGCCACATGATAAGCACTCTTCATACTATAATGTCCATTTTAGTGAAGTGCCAGACCATCTTTTCTCTTCATGATTAATAAGATCCTCAACCTTGATATTCTCCATATATAGCCCCACATTTGAAGAGACAAAAAAAAAATTTCATCAAAAGCCATGTGTCTTTCCATACATTAATACTAGACCCATCTTTAACTCTCCATCTCACCTTCCTTCTAATCAAATCTTTAGCCATAGAAATGTTCTTCCAAATAAAACTAGGGCAAGCACCTACCTAAATATCCAAAAAAGACTTACTATGAAAATATTTAGCCTTGAAAACCTTACTAATTAGAGAGTTTGGATGGAAAATTAATCTCCAACGTTATTTATCAAGCATGACAATATTAAAACAATGAAGATTCCTAAAACTCATCTCTCAAATTTCTTCTCAATGCAAAGTCTTTGCCAAGAAAGCCAATGCACACTGCTTTCATTATTTCTCTCAGAGTCCTACTAGAAGGAATTCATCATTTTTTCAAACTCATCACAAAGAGAAACTGGGAGATAAAACATACTCATATAATAAGTTAGGATACCTTGGGCCACTGTTGTTAACAAAATTTCCTTCCTAGCATGAGATAAAAATTTTGATTTCCAACAATCTTCTCAACAATTTCTCTTTAAAAAAGCTTAAAATCTTTTTTTTTTTGCTTCTTCCAATTAAGGAGAGTAACCCTAAATACCTTGAATGGTCTAAAGGGGTAAAAACATTCAAGGTATTCTTTATAGCATTCCTACTATTAACATCCACATTAAAGCTAAATATAATATCAGACTTCTGAAAATTAATAGCTTGGCCTGTAAGCCTCCTTATAAATAGAAAGAATCCTCCTTACGTTATGACATTCCTCCAACTTAGCATTGAAAAACATAAAACTATCTTCTGCAAAAAAAAAAAAAGTGAGAGATACTCAAGCAATCTCTACCTCCCCTCTTCTTTCAGCATCCTAAAGAAGAATAAATAATCACTCTACATGTAAAATAAATAAAAAGGGAGAGAGGGGATTACCCTGTCTCAACCCTTTTTTAGGAATAATAGGGCCAAATATAGAGCTATTAAGAGTAACATCATAACTAACCATAGAAACACATAACATAATAAGCTCCATCCATCTGTCATCAAAACTCATACTCAATATCATATGTTTCAAAAGCATCCAATTCACCCTGTCATAAGTTTTGCTAATATCAATCTTTAAACCCACATTAAATCTTTTTCTATTGGTATGAGTTTTAAGCTAATATATGACCTCAAATTCCATCATAACATTATCTGTAATCAAACGCCTTGACATAAAGGCAAACTGAAATTTAGATATAATCTTAGGCAAAATATACTTAAGCCTATTAGCAATAGCTTTAGCAAGGATCTTATAGACAACGTTACATAAAATTAGAGGGGTTATCCTTTTTGGGCACCATTACAATGATAAAATTATTTAAAAAGCTAGGAAAAATACCTGACTCAATCCATTTCTTACAACTGGCCACCATCTCAGCTTTAAAAATATGCCACTATTTTTGAAAAACACCTAAGTTAAAACCATCCAGACCTGATGCTTTGTTAGGGTGAATTTTGAACAACACTTTCTTATATTCTTCTGTCAAAAAAGGGGCCAAATGCTAAGCATTTTTCTCCCTAGTAATTTTAGGAGTAACCTTAGAAGTCAACCCAATCCAATTTCTATTTGATGTGGAAAAAAGATTTTTAAAATAAGAGACTGTTAAGTCACTAATTTTCTGAAAACATCATAAGAGTTGCCCAAATCATCATAAAGAACTTTAATTATATATTTTTTTTCTCTCACTTATCTAAGCATGGAAGTAGTAGGTATCAAGGTCACCATATTTTAACCAAAAATATTTAGATCTTTGTCTCCAATACAAGCCTTGTTGGGCCAAAACCATATTTAAACTTTTATTTGAATTTTTCCAATAATCCCTAGGGCTAATAAAAAAACCAATTAAATCGAAAACCAAATTAAAATTTGTAAAACCAAACAAAATATTATAGTTAACCAAACCGGTGGTTTAAGTTTAGGTTTTTAATTTTTAATTTTTTTAATTTTTAAGATTAGTTTTAATTTATAAAAAATCGATTAGTTCGGTTAACCATCCAATAATATGTCATATGTACATTTTTTAGTGAATGTATATATTGATAAAAGCTACAGAGAAGATGCTATAGCTTTTATGGTATATTGAATAATTGAGTTGTCAGACAAGGATTTGAATCTCGGGTTTTATAAATTGCAACTTCTTTTTTTTATTTACTCAGCAGAATGAAATTACTAATTTAGGCTTTACATTGGGTTATCAGTTATTTTTTCATCTTAGCAGATAAGAAAGTTTACCATACCCAATGCAGTACGCAACAGCTAGCCAAAAATAAACCCTTGATTCAAATCAGTCATCTACAATCTTCCCTACACTTGATTTAGATCAGCAAAAAAAAAAAAACCACTCTTCCCAATACACAATCTTTTATTTTGATTTTCTAAAGCATGCCATCAATCTCTCCATTGATTTAAGGTTTGTTTTTCTTCTTTCTTTGGTTTTCTTTGGTGAAAATCCAAATTTGTATTCATAACCTTCATCTGAGAAGAAAAACAATATGGTTTTTATAAAATTTTTATATAAATATCGTAATGTTGTGCCTTTGTATTGTAATTAAGATTCGAACTTAAATATCATAACAAACAGTTCAAGCCCATAATAATGTTCTGGTTCGAATTGGCTCATATTTTGCATGTAAATAAATTAATATGACATGTAATTTAAGATAGTGCTTTTTCATGAATATCCTGTTCATGTTCCCTATTCCTAATATTTGTGTCTGTTAATTTTGCTTGAACATCCATTTGATCATCATCTTATTAATCAATCTTTGTATCCTAATTATTAATTATAAGTAGCTTTGCTAGTTGATATATGAAAATAATATATATTGTAGTTTTTATTTTCCTAATAAAGTCAATTAGTTCATAAAGCCAAGTAGGATCTTACAAGTTTGGATGAAATAATATTTGTCAAATAAAATTATACTTCATTTGAATATTAGTTTTTTTTCTAACATTATGAAAAATTTGTTATCCTCAAGATGATAATGTTAGGCCCAAATATTTGATGGATCATTGGGGTTATATGGAAAGAACATGCTAAATTTATAATTTTGAATTCTATAATTTGTGGTTCAATACTGCTAGTTAGATATATTTGAAAGATGAATTAAATGATTTAGAGGTTGCATGTGGAAGTTGGTTGTTTTTGTATTTCACATTTCATAACAAGTTTTTTATGTTGATTATTTTGCTTTTATTTGTATTTAAATTTTAAATACATTATATGTATTTTGATTTTGTGTTGATGTTATGGTTAAATTATATATTGTGTATTTTGATTTTGTGTAAAGTTTATAATTTTTGTTTAATTTTATATTTTTGCTATATATATAGTGAAACGGTTAAAACAATCGCTAATCAGTTAACAGTTCACTAATAGTTCGATTTTATCCTAAACTGAAATTGACGATTCGATAAATTCTCTCACAGTTTGGTTAACCGAACCGTAAGCACCCCTAATCATCACCAATAGAAACCTTAAACTCGAGCACACTCCAATTTCCACTTAAGAGATTTAATTCTTTCTTAAAAATTACCCTCCAATCTTCTGCTCTAATCTTGCACTTGTCTAGCACAAATGCTTAATTTCTTGTCCAAGCCAAGATGTTGAGAGCTCTTCCAACAATCTCGAATAACATTAGTAACACCATCTAATATAGTCCAGTAGTTTTCAAACCTGAACTTTCTCAAAGGAGGATGAGAAGAAGTTCTAATTTCCAACATGATAGGGTTATGGTCACTACTACTAGCTACTAGGTTAAACAACTAATGTGCTAGGAAAATGTGAAGCCAATCTCAGTTTGCAAATTCCCTATCTAGCCTCTCCAAAATTAAATTACCCGATCTTCTTGCACGCTTCCATGTATAATTAAACTCTTAGAGAGGGATTTCAACTAAACCACAATTCTTAATGGTATCTGTGAATGTAATATCCCAAAATTTTAAAAATTTTAATTTTTAAAAATTTGATAGAATAAATTATAAGTTAATTGGATAAATTAAATAAATAATTTTAAATAAAAATAAAAAAATTTAAGTAAAAACGTAAAATGTATATGTGATATATATGTAAATATAAATAACATATACAAATTAATTTTTAAAAGTCAAAGTTTATTTTAATAATTCAAAAGTAAATTATATTGTTAATGGAAGATGATATTTTGATGTTATAATTAAATAGTAATATATATATGGTTAAGATTAAAAGTGAAAATATATGTGGTTAAAAGTGAAAGTGGATGGAGAGAGTAATTAATTGGTCTTCTTCTTCTTCTTCTTTCCTTCCTTAGCCGATTCTTCATGGTTGTGCAAGAGAGGATTTTTGCTTCTTCTGAGCTTCCTAAGGTGAAGAATTTTCAAGGTTTCAAGGAAAGATTTGGTAATTTCTTCTTGTAGTGGTAAGTTTTCAACTTGTTTTCTTGGATTTTCTTAAAGATGTGAAGTTTGACTTATTATAGCAGTATATTTTAATGGTTAGAATTGGTATGTATGAGTTTTTTTTTTAGTAGTTAACAACGATTTTAATGTTGGATTGAAGAAATGGTTAAGTTTGATGTAGAGAGAGAGAGTTACGATCATGTAACTTTTGAGTTGTGAATTCATGATTTTAAATTGTGTAATTTGATTTTAATTGAGTTACTTTGATGCATAACCAAGTATTTTAAAGTTAAATAATGGATTTGGTTGAGTTCGAATAGAGTTAGAAATGAAAAGGGATTGTTCAAAGTATGAGAAAGGAATGATAACTTTAGATATGTGACAATTATGTGTTGATATCAGAAATTTGGCCTGACACTCTAGTGACACGGCCATGTCATTGCGTGTGTCAACGATTTTATTTTTAGTATTAGTGACACGTGCAGTGACACACCAATGTCATTGAGCGTGTCAAAGCTACTTAATACAATATGTTTGGCAATGGCAGTGACATGTCCATATCACTGGGTGTGTCAATGCTTTTGTAAGAGAAGGTAGAAGGTGGTGTTTGAGCTTGTTTTATTGCTTTTAGAAGTAAGTACAAACTTTAAATATATTAGTTGTATTTGCATTACATTTGGACTTAACACGGTTTGGTTGAAAAATGTGTTAAGCTCCTTGATGCATTAAATATGCACGAACATTGTGCTATGTTATGTGATTTATTAAGAATGCATTATATGTAATGTGAAAAACCATTGATAAAGACTAATTTGAATCCAAAATGAAACATTTGCAATAAGTGAAAATGACTCAAAATATTTAGGTAATGTGGTTTGTTGTGTATGTATTAAATATATTGTAAAAGCCATTGGCTATGTCAAGATTGCATAAAATATGATACAATATAATGATATATTGGGATATGAGAAATGATGAGTTAAAATAATATGACATTGATATAAATGAGAAATGAGGCAATGTGCCTAATGAATTATAAGAAAATGAGAAAAATATTAATAATGAGAAATGTGAATTAATTGTGTACCTAGTATGTTATTCAATTTTTAAAGTTCTGTGTTTGGCGGCATGCCTATGAGGTTATCCTCATTATTTGCCTTCGGGGATAGCTTTTGAACAATTATTGATTTGCCTTCGGGCTAGACATTGGACGTCACTTGGCTTCAGACTAGATACTAGGCATCATTATGATTTACCTTCGGGCTAGACGGTAGGCGTCACTTGCCTTCGGGCTAGACACTGGGTGTCAATATGGATCAAAATAGTAACTCTGAAATTTGAATAGCATATTAAATTCTTTGGGTCCATGCTTGTGTTTGCTTTTATATGAATTGTAAATTGTGAAATAATTGAAAAATATGTTTTAATGAAACGATATGAGATATAATATCCATATGCATTGTACATTGGCATTGCATTTGAGTTTTATTATTATCAAAGTTTGTACCGCTAGACTTTTAGCTTAGCGCGAATGAAATTCATCGCGCAGGTTACTTGAGAGATCTGGTAGAGCCTGAGAATTTGTCTAGACCAGATCAGGTCTAGCTTTGAGATTGCTTGAGTTGATTTTGTTGTTTCTTCGATATCAGTGCCGACTGCCATCATGTACATATTTTATATTTCGTATATTTTGACATTATGTATATTAAATTATATTTTGATGTATATATATATATTGTAAATTATAAAAAATATTTTAAATAAAATTTTGTAATGGTGGATTTGTATATGTTGTTGATAAGTAATATTTTATTTGTTATTTAAATTATATCTTTTAAATTATTTAAGATTATACATATTCGAAAAGTAAGAGTTTTTATAGAAAATAGATTATGATATTTTATATCGTATATGCGTATATTATATATATTGAATATATGTATTGTACGTATATAAGATATAAGAGTGTTACAGTGAATCAATGCGAGAGTGAAACAGGATGTCCAGTTTATCATCTAAAGAAAGTATGTCATTAGAATTACCAAGGATCACCCAAGGCAAGGCTGACAGACGTGAGACACGTAGTCAGAAAATTCCAATATTGTCTACGTCGAATACTTTCAGGGAAGCCATAAAAACGAGTGAGCCTCCATTTACCCATACTTTTATCATCAACAACCATTTCAATATGATTATTAGAGAAATGAGAAACATAAATATTACTTGAATTACTCCACATGATTGCAAACGCACCACTCCGACCAATTCTTTCAACATTGAAACAATTTTGAAAATTCAACAAACTAGCTAGCTCTTTAACTTTTTGCTTAAATAGAAGAGTCTTAATAAGAAACACAACTTGCGGCTTATTATGGTTTACAAGCTCCCTAAGAGCCAAGACGCATGAGAGTTGTCAAGGCCTCAGCAGTTTCAACTTAAGTATTTCGTGGCTGTCGGCGGGCCTGCTCCACAAGTCCCGCCGCTGAAAAATTTGCCTGAACAATATTTTATTTTGATGAAGAAGACGACATTGTGCTATTTACATTACCCTGTTAAAAAGTCTCTTCACAGTGTCATTTTTTATTTTCCTCCATGCCCAACATTAAATCTTCCTCTTCTAACTCAGCCCTATTAACATACTCAAGCCTATTACTGTTTAAACTTTGGTCCACTAAATTCTCATGACAGATATCCATCTAGTGTGGAGAAGCTTCCTTATCCTAATGGAATCTTTTTAAATTTTGACTTTCCACACAGATAGTATGTTTCAAATTCAAAAACCCCCTTGATCCGGGCTGAGAATTTACTACTTGACCCCTTGACATCTCGCGTATCCACGGGTTACCATATCTGACACCATTGTTCCTTGTTGGAGCTCATAAATTGGCAAACTTCCGATCAGCCCCTCCTTCACCATCAAGGACAATGCTATACTGATTTTCAAAGTGATTTAACATACCACACAAGACAAAATAGATTGGGAGTTTTTCATATTTAAAAGAAATAATAAAATTATCACCGGTGGCGAAACAAGAACAAAAACGAAAGGGATCAAAATTTTTAAGTAAAAAAAATTACGGACGAATTTATATTCAATTTTATTTTTATATTAAATAATTAAATGATAAAATTTTTATTATTTTTATTTCAATATATAAATACTATAAATTATATAAATATAAAATTAATTATAGTTTTATATTATATAAATGTAAGTATATTAATTATAACCATTCTCTTTCTTCATGCGTTTAGCCTTTTTGAGTGGAATATAACATCTACAATAACTGTAACCCTCATGTATGAACGGAGAAGACCACTGGAAACATTCTCATCATATTCAACAAACTCACCTAGAAAATTGCCCAACAATCTAGCATTTGCTTCCGTAAACTACCCAAAGGGGAGATCGTGAATCTGAACATAAAAAAGTGTCTTAGTAAAGGAAACAAGTGACGGATTATCTCTTTGATGAAACTAATTCAAAACAATGAGACTATTGTTAAAAGAAAATGGTCCTCCTTTTAGTACTCTATCATAATCATATTTGTTAAAAAACTAGAACGTATACAGGGGCGGAACTACTATGGGGTCGTGTGTGGTCACACGACCCCCCTTCACCGGTGACCAGAAAGAAACTTCACATGTGATTCAAAACTCAGCCCCCATGGGGGCTGAGTTTTGCACAGAACTTAGCAGCGAAGGGTTGAAGAACCCTTCGCTGCATATAAAACTTATTTTTTTTTAAAATGGTCCCTGGCGAAACGACGTCGTTTCGCCAGGGACCATTTTAAAAAAAATAAGTTTTCTTTGCAGCGAAGGGTTCTTCAACCCTTCGCTGCTGTGCAAAAGCCTGTCCCCTGTCTTCTCCTCCCCAGCAGCTCCCACCCTACCCCCAGCCAGGCAAGCCCCAGCTCCACCAGAGGTACTGCAGCTGCATGCCGACCCCCCCTAAGCAAAAGCCTGGTTCCGCCACTGAACGTATACACCATTGGCTCAAGTTCTTAGATGCACACACCCCTTCAGGTTGCCAGATTGAAGACATAGTACTCTGCATGGTAGCAAATATGATTCTCTTATGTAGAATGAATCTTCCTAGGAGTAATAACTCATAATTGATCTGATTCTCTTTTTTGCCTTCAGCAATACCTTATAATTCCTCCAGCTCATCATCATTCAGCGATAGCGTGGCCAATCCACGTTCCATCAGAGAGAAAAAGAGTAGATATCAAATAAAATCAACAAAGAAACCCTAATAGATCAGGGAAAGAGACCTTGCGCAAGCAAGAAATATAAAACTTGCACCACGCTGCAAGAGAGCCCCGGTTATCACTAATTCATTATTTTATTAAGAGGTTTTAAATTAAGAAAAAAAAATAATTAATTGAGAGAGGTTGTGGTGGTTGTACTTGTCACGTTGAAAAATTTTAAAAGAGTGTTATGTATGTATGAAAGTTACTTTCAACTCAATTAATATAACTCTTACCATTAAAAAATATATATAATATTATTTTAAATCATCATTTTGAAAAAAAAAATCTATCTTTTATCCTTCTCATTTTTCAGTTAATTTTTTCTTCTATAAAATGCAATTGTAAATTTTTTTATTCAATCAATTCTTTCATTTTCCATCTCACTCTATATAAGTTTTTAAATTTTATGTTCTATTTTTTTTTTATTTCAAAATTTATAAATTTCTATATTACTAGATTTATTATTTTTTTTCTATTTATTGCAATTTACTCCACCTTTGATTGTGTTAGAGATAAAATTTCCAAGATCTCAATTTGTTTTTTATATATTTTGTTATTAATTTACATTATTGATGGATAAAACTAAAACACATTAACAAATGCCTAATAAAAATTTAAAAAATATAGGTTTAACAAAAAGTAAGTCCAACTTTAAATTTTGCGTTCCGTCCTAGTAGAGAAGATATATTATAGCAACAAAGCCTTAAATAAAATTTTCTTAGAACAAGTGAATGAAACATAAAGATCCACAATAACCTTCTTTGAGCCTCTAAATATATAAAGAACCATTTCACCACACTAATGATCATTACCCATCTCCTCCTCTGAGCCTTATTGATGGCAAAACAGACTTGGGACGCTGCAATCATGGAATCAGTGCCAAAGATGAATGCTGGAGTAGTTCTGCAGATGATCGATTGTATCTCTTTTCTTCTACCACATAGGAGATTTATAATGTCTATCATAAAACTGCAGATTAGTCCATTTCTTCCTCTGTAATCCTAAATAATTAGAGATGCATATCACAATAATGGTCTTTCTCCATCTCCTCCGGGCCTTGACAAGGCATGATCTTCCTCTGTAATCCTTTGGCTGTCATCAATCAAATAAACAAAGCTGAGTAAAATAGCACAAAATTAAAGAAAATAACCCATTATTGGCACAATGAAAAATTTCACAAGGTGACAGGTTAGTAGAAGAAACAAAATATAATTTATGCTGTTGATGAAAAAACACACTTGGGATGCATCAATGATGGCATCAGTATCAAAGATGAAAGGCTTGAGTAGCTCTGCAGATGATTGATTGCATCTCTCTTCTTCCACTGTACAAGATTTATAATGTTCATTCAACTGCAGACCAGTCCATTTCTTCCTCTGCAATCCTAAATAATTAGAGATGCATATCACAATAACGGTCTTTCTCCATCTCCTTCGGGCCTTGACATGGCATGATCTTCCTCTGTAATCCTCTGCCTGTCATCAATCAAATAACCAAAAGTGAATCAAAGCGAATAGCAAAGCAAAGAACTAAATCATGCTTTGGCGCATGATCTCAGAAGGGGGTGTTTAACAGAAGAAGGACAATTTTTTATGCAGAAATGCCAAAACAATATGTATCACGCTATTAGCATGATGTAGATAAACACTCATGATGAAATTTTACTTTGACCCAACCGAAATAGAATCTATCCCTTCATAAATCAGCTGGGGAACTATTGCCACAAGCATGTTGAAAATTAAAAAAAAATTCCAAAAACAGTGTGCCTATAGTTTCTACTAATTCTAAAGTCCCTGCAGCGATTGGAAGAATGAACAGAGTTCCACTCATTTGGGTCTGTTAGCCTGGTTCAAATTTTTACAGGCCTTAAAGAAGAAAATGAAAAAAGTGAAGAGCTACAAAGACTGCTTGGAACCAGAGGCAGAACCAAGAGGGGCATGGGGTCCATTGCCCCCCTCTTGGTTTTTTTATATATAATTTATAATATTTATGTAATTGTCCCCCCCTTAGTTCACATGCATATATATATGTATATTTATATATACATAAAATTAATAATACTCATACAATTATCCCCTTAGTTTCTATATATATATACATATACATATACATGTATATACACATATATATGTATTTATATATATATATATAATATACATAAAATTAATAATACTCATACAATTATCCCCTTGGTTTCTTTTTACATATACATATACATGTATATACACATATATATGTATTTATATATACATAAAACTAATAATGCTTAAGTAATATAAAATTAATTTATAATATAATATATAGTATATATATATATATTTGTGTGTGTATGTATATTTATTTTTTCTTTAAAATTAATTTTTAGATATTAATTATTTTAAAATTTAAAATTAATTTTTAATTTATTATTTTGATAATGTTATTAAGTATTATAATTATTGTTTAATTTAAAATTTAATTTGTTAATTTTTGTGTACAGTTTTAATGATTAAATTAATTATTTTAAAATTTAATTGTGAATTAAAATTTAAATTTTGATTATTAGGTTAATTATTTTAAAATTTGACTATAATATAAATTAAGAATTTAAATTTTATTATTAGGTTAATTATTTTAAAATTTGACTATAAATTGAATTTAAAATTTTATAATTAATTTAATTATTTTATAAAAAATATTCTACCATATAAATTTATTAAAAATAATTAGTTTAAACACTTGCTTTAAAATATCTCAAAATATATATAAATATTATTTAAAAAATAATATATATTATATAATTTTTGAAAATAAAATTTAGATATTAAAATAAAAATAATAAAAATATCAATATTTTATTATTTAATATAAAAATAAAAATAAAAATAAATATTAATTCTAATTATTTATATTAATTTTTTAATATAAAAATAAAATTAAATATAAATTTATATGTAATTTTTTTTTACTTAACAATTTTGCCCCTTCACCTATATCTTGGTTCCGCAAACTGTTCCAAGACGCAAAGGTGATATAAATAGAAATTGATATAAAAGGTGGAACAGAGTATATTTATTGATATCATGAAAAGTGATATAAGTCGCGCAATTCTTCCAATATTTAAGAATTTTCATTTATGGAAAACTGATCTAGTTTTTCAGAAAATTTTTTTATAAAAAATAAAAAATAAAAAATGATGTTCACGTAGTCAAATTTTCTGAAATTAAAAATAGAATTTCATTTTTCAATTTTTTAAAATTTAAAAGGAAAATAGAAAACACATTTTATGTGTTTTTAAAGGAAAACATGGAGTTTGCTAAAGTCGGCGTCAAATGACTTTGAGAAATAATCATCTTATATTCAGAAGTCATAAACATCTTATAATATATAAAATATAATTGTCATAAATCAATGAGCCTAACGCACAAAAAATAAAAATAATCATTTAATATATATATATATTAATTTTAAATATTTGAGAAAAAAATTTCTTATTTTTTATATTATTCCATAAAAAATTATTTTTAATTTCCTTTAAATAAATTTATTTTTTTAATCTTTAAAATTGAAAATTATTTTTTATTTTTATTAAATAAACATATTTTCTAATTTTTTAAAATAAAAAATAGTTTTTCATTTTTTTCTAAATGAACACATTCTCTAAATTTTCTATAGAAAATAAATACTCCAATTTTCTTAGAAAACTGAAAATAAAAAATAAAGAATTATTTTCTATAAATAAGCACACCCTTGTATTTCAAAATTCAGTTCTTTAAAAAATAAATCCCGATATTTGAGTTTTCTTTTCAAAGTGAAAAAGAATAACATGTTACTTAAAAACATAGCCACAAAGAGAAACAAAATAACACATTAAGTGAAGTCATTTATTCCATCCATAAATGTCCCCAATAAATGAGCAAATATTTCAAATACAGCAGCAAATTGAACTGACCTTTCCATCTAAATGAGAGATGTCTGTCTCATTCTTTTCATCATCATCAGAACTTTCGCTAATCAACTCCATTTGATCATCCCACCAACCTTGTTTAGGATCAACATAATCAGGTAGTTCATTGCAATTTTCTAGATCAATTGGCATCAGGTTTTGCTCTTCCAGAGATCGAAAATTTTCCATAATTTTAGCATTCATTGTAGTATATACAAAATTGTCATGTGATACCGTCACTGTCTTATTCATCATCTTTGTTTGTGAAATATCAAATGCATTGGGCTTTAGATCACATGAACACTTACAAGGTTGGCTTAGAATTCGTATTGCATACTTCTTTAATACTGGAAGATAGACCCCAGTATAATCCCACCATACACCTATAACAGTAAAAAACCATGAATATAATGTAAATATAGAATGAATAGATTTGAAAAAGAACAAAAAAGGGAATAAAAAGAAGTACAAAAACTCACGAGGATGAGATACTTTCAATAACTCATGCGCCATTGCATTGAACATCTTTGATATTTTTGCCCGATAAAGTTCCACCTCTTCAATAAATTTTTCTTTTTCTTCACTCCTTACCATAGTTGAAAACATGAAATCTATGCCTGTTCTCATTTCAACATTAAATTTAAAGTTATCACTGCACATGTAAGCAGGATTCAGAAAAGCAGCAGCTGCATGTATTGGATGGATAATCTTGTTATTTCGCCATTTTTCAAATAAATCCAAAATCATTTGATACTTTGGGCGATCATTACAATAATGCCTTTCAATAGTTTTTCTTGCTTTTTCCATTGCTTCGTACAGATAACCTAATGTTGATCTATCATCTTCCACCAATCGAAGTACTCTCACTAATGGCTCCATAACATTTAATACCTCTTGTACTTGACTCCAAAAGTTTCCACTTTGAATGATGCTAGTAACCTTCTTTGTTCTCTTTTTATTATCCAACAAACTCCAATCCTCAGATTCAACAAGTTTCTGCAACTCGCTCTTATTACCCAAAACTGATTGGAGCATCTGATAGTTGGACGCAAATTTAGTCCTGCAAGGATGTTTCAATTCACAATATTTCGTGTATCGTCTCATCAGTGATAAAATGGTGTCATCTCCATACATACAGTTGACTATCATTTTTGCGTGATTAATTGTCATATGTACCCATCCAACTTCATTATATATAGCCTTTAGAAGAGAATGAACTTCATGAGCAGCACACCATATCTGGTAAATTTGAGGATACTCACTGAGAAGCATGGTCTTAATGGAGCTGTATATTGTATCATCGTTTGTGATAATTTGTACAGCATGATCAGCCCCAATATCCTCAATTACAGAAGAAACAATTTCTTTCACATCAAATTTTGCTTTCCGGCATTTTGAAATTTCATGCAATTTCAAAAATACAGCCCCTTCTGGAGAATATGCAGAGATATTAATAAAGTTCTTCCACATACCAAGCATTATTGTGCAACCTTTTATAGTCCATGATTGCCTCACATTTGTAACATATTTCTCAACTTCCATCTCAACTTCAGGAAAAGACATGCTTTGGAACATTAAAGAACTTGGCAACTTATACTCATGGCCACGTTCAGCTACTTCTCTCACAAAGTCAACAAAAGATGGTGCTTCAATGATATCAAATGCGATATTGTTAGAGATAAAGAATATGGCAAGCTTTTTATTTGCTACACTATCAACAAGTCCACCTATTTCAGAAATTTTATAGTTCTGAAATCTTTTTTGTGAATATGAGCAGGAATTCGAATTGGCTTCTTTGTCTGCAGTATCACCTACACTAGTAGCAAGTTTACCAAGCTTAGAATTCGAACTTACCGAATCATCCCAATCTTCCCAATGTTCTTCCACATAATTGTCTAATTCACGTTTTCTTCGAGCCATGATAGCTTCACAAAATGAGACATTGCAACACAAAAGTCAGTATATGGAAACGAATTAGCTCATAAAAGAGCAAATTAAAAGAAGAAAATCTACTCCAGTCAGTTCCATTCTTATGCTAGCATTGGAAAATTTTAACCAATTTCAATAAATGAACCGAACTTGGCCACCAATGCCACCATATTAAGTCATAATCATTTACAGCATAGACTAACTGAATGATCCAAAAAATAAATAAATAAAAAAGGAATAATTGACTGAAAAAAACAGTCCACTTAATATATGTATTTAAAAAGAAAAACAGAGTATATATAAGGCTGATTTGGCTGGTAAGTAAGCATTCAATTTTTTGCAGTGCCCCAATACCAAAAGCACAGAACCTTAATCATAAATATATTTTAAAACTACAAATTTGGTCAGATAGACTTATTATAAACTCATTAAGAAACTCAACAACAGCCAGCAGGATTAAAACCTTGATAATACAAAAAAAATGAAGCCTACCTAGTGCCTTCTACCTCTATTGGTGACAATTAATAAAGAAAAAAAAATCTGATTCTTTTCACTTAGTCAATTGGATTAGGATGCTCTCAACTCTCAAGTTCCTTCAAATATGGCAGATCATGGTTTGCATTGCATGAACATAATCCATGATGTTTAGGAGAACTTTAAAGGATCTTAATCCCATTCTTTGCTAGTAGCACAGTGGGGTTTGTCTAATAGCGCAGCCCCCTTCTTTTTTTTTTTTTTTCTTTTCTCTGATGGATCAAGAAACATCAGAAATTCTTAAAAGGAGGCAGATGCTCTACCATGGAGCCACTAACTCAATTCCCCCTGAAGAAGAGGTAATCTAGACCTAATTTCTCTTTCCAATTAAAGACTTGGCTTGAATTATACAAAAACAATGATTTACATCTAAGAAATCATAAACGCAAAAATGAACGAATACTATGATATCTCATCCCTAGCAATTATTACAAAGAAAAAAAATATTTGGAACAAATAAATTCCATAAAAAATTTATATATTCCTAAATTTATCGTCAAATTGGTTATCCCTTGCAAAAGAATTCAAAAAAAACAATAAATAAAATGAATTGCAGAAGAAATTCATAGCAAATAAATTATTACAAACACAATTGAAAAAATAAAACAGTAGGGCGTTATGGATTTCGCTCAGTACCAGGGGAAAACTACGGCCAAGTTTGAGATCGATGACGTTGCAATTTGCTGGTCGGAGGGGCGACAGCGAGTTTTGAAAAGAGTAAGAGAGGAGGTGAGAGTGACAAGTGACAAAGAGATGAATATTTGCTACCCCCGCAAAGCAAATGCGATTATTTTATAAAGAAAGGAAAAGAGACAGCTGACTGTAATTCAGTCGCTGCTAATTTCGATTCTATTCTTCTTTCATTTGGGCGCATTTGGTGCGCTGCGAGCTGAAAACATCGGCAAAATTGTAAACGCAAAACAACGCGGTGACTGTTTGACGCTTTTTTGGCGCAATTTTAACGTCTATGCTACGCCAGCCCGTCTATTTCAAATGCATTAACACTCATCCCCGTACCCACGCTGGCTAAGCACGGATATTGAGATTTCTAAATTTATCTGAATAATCGAATTAAAAATATTTAAAATTAAAAAATTTCGTTATTTTTTATTTTTTTTTTAAATTAAATTATAATAATTTTTATAATATAGATAGATATAAAAATTTAAGTCATATCTAGATTAAATTGGATCAAATTGAACCAAATCATAAATAAAAATAATATTTAATTTATTAATAATAATATAAAAGTATATTGATTTTTTCTAACATTCAAAATTATATATAATTAAATTAAATTAATTTTCTAATTTAATTAAAAAATAAAGTAAATATAATTAATGATTATATATAATTTTTAATTTGTTATCTATTATAACTTCGTTGATTTTTTTAGTATTTAATGAATCTTAATAATTTATAAATTTAATTTTTTTAATTTTTAAGTATTATTTAAGAGCGTGAAATTTTAAAAAATTTTGTGACGATGATTAATATAGAGGTTTAAAACTCAATATAAGTAATGTTGTTAAATTATTTTATTATTATTTAAATTTAAGTTTAATTTAAATTATTTTAAAAATATTTAAACAAATTATCATACTTTTTTTATTAAATCACAAAAAATAAAGTCCAAGAAAAGCATATAGAGTTTGAAAATGATTTATCCATCTTGCTTATTTTTATGGATTTAAGATTTTTTTTTTGGAATATGTAATAATTTAGTGTTGGTTATTGAATTTTTTATTTTATTTTTTATTATAGATATTAAATATTAATTAATTGTAATAATTTTATCATATATATTTTGAATTATAAAAATTAGTTGAATATTTTTTATTACTAAAATAGTTAAAAAATTACAATTTTAAATTAAAAAAATATAGATAAATCTCTGAATCTCCATATATAATTAGAACCGAATCTAAATTAAAAAAAAATAATCTTCGAACCGAATTACTCAAAAATTATCAGAGCATTTTAATTTAAAAATTTATTTATTATGGTTCTATTTTGGAGATACTATTTTTAAAATCTAACTTCAGTTCGGAGTCAAATATTTAAAAATCTCCAAATTACTTTAAATCGTATTCATCTCTAAGCCACGGTCCGTTCATAGCTCTAGTCCGATCTTGATCAAACCCACAAAATATTTTGGACTCTGGCCCAAGCCTAGATTGTTGCATGGGTTTTTTTTTTTTTTTTTGAAAAAAGATTGTTTCATAGTTGGTTTCACGTTGGATCTACGAGGAGCTAATCTTAGTCGAACTCGGTTTAAACTCGTGTCTATTCAATTTAAAAATATATATATAGATATATATTAAAAAATAAAAGAAATAATAAGGCCAAATATAACATAATAATATAAGGCTTATTCTTATAAATAGTATAATCTAATTAATTTGACTTGAGTGTAATATCAGTCTTACCCCTCTAATTTTAATGCAAGGTGGCTATATTTGAAGGGCGTTTTAGTCTTTGCATTATAAGTGGAACCTACGGACATGGATTTTATTTTTTCCCAAGCCCATAAACAACGGCATCATTCTAAGAGCCTTTTAAAGGGTTAATACTGTCTTTTACTTATGTTTCATCTCCATAATGTCTGGAGATGCAAACCAAATTCAACTGCTTTTTTTTAAGATGGGAAAGTATAATTTTCCCATGCAAATTTTGGACAAACTAATTAAAATTTCGAAATTGTCCTTGTTAAATAACTGTTATCTTCTTTTCTTATTCCATTCCATCCCTCCAATTTTACTATTAATTTCTTTCAACAATTGAGTTTTATAATCACATATAATTAATAATCATTTTTATACTAATTTAATATTATTTAATAATTTAATATAATTTAATGCCAGCCACATTATAAATATTAACATATTATAGACATGTTAAATAATATTGTCAAATTTATACAAAGTATTCTAATTTCTTTATCAAAAAATAATTATAATAATATAAATATATAATTTTAAAATAATTATTTTCTATTGCTCTTATATCAATTTTTTCTTTTTATTCTAATTTTTCTAAGCATCCCCTAGCTAAATATTACATCTTCTTATAATAATTATATACTATCATTTTCGGAAAATAAATGTTTTTATTCCAATTTAAAAATATTATTACAATATCTCAAAATCAAATAAAAAAAATATTATACTGTAAAATAAGTTTTATCCCAAAATTTATTCTTTAGAATTATACTATATTTTCTAAAAAATAAATTATTTTATCCAAATTATATGCCTTTTATATATGAATCATAATTTTAGAATACTTTATTACATATTAGTCAACCACTTAATCTAATTAAAATATTAAATTTGATTCACTTTTAATTTATAGCACTATTTTTTATATTTATGAAAAAATCTATTGGACTTGCATAAATTATATAATAAATTATTCACTTTGTATTAAATTTAATTATAAGTAGAGATAAAATTGTGGTGTATATATATTTAACTTTCTACACTAAATTTAATCCACTAAATTTCATTTTTGACTTTTTACCTAATTAAATAAATTTAATAATTTTAATAAATTAATTAGGGAATTTATATATAAGTATCTTATAGGCTTTAAAGCTTGTATTGATTTTTTTTGGCAAAAATAAATTGAAATTCTTAATATACTTATTTTTCTCTAACATCATTAATGTAATATGCAACTAAAACATATTATATTTAAAATTTTAAATTTTAACTTTTGCTTTATTTAATTCAACATTCGAATTCATTACGCACATTTAGATTGCATATTAATTTAGCAATATGAATCAAGATGATCAAAAAACTAATTATATATTTAGCCTTATTAACATGAAAAATATGAATAAGTATAATGATAATAATAATAAAAGCAATAATAATAACAATAATAATTAATATATTTTAGTAATTTAAAATAAATATTTTGATATGAAAAAATATAAATAAAAAAATAAAACTTAATTGAATTAATAATTAATTTAATTCACACAGTCTAATTTTATTTTGGTATAATTTTATTTAAAATTTTAAAATTTCTATTCGATTCAATATTTAAATATGATATTCTCTTTTAAGTTGCATATCAATTCATAAATATATTTCAAGAAGATCTAAAAACTAATTTGTTAATGATCTTATTAACTTAAAAAAATATAGATAAAAAAATATAATAATAATAATAACACATACATATCCAAGTTAAATATGTTTAAATAATTGAAAATAAATATTTTAACCCGAAAAATATAAATAATAACAAGAGAAAACAAAAAAATTAATTAAATCAATATTTTTAATTTGGTTCATTAGTATTTTATTTTAATATAGCTTTATTTAAAATTTTAAAAGTTCAAGTTTTAATTTTTTATTCGGTTTAATTTAATAATTAAAATTGATATTTGTTTTTAGATTGTATATTAATTTAGAAGTACGCATTGAAAGTAAAAAAAATGAATAATATTTTCTAAGCTTATTAAACTGAAAATAAATAAATAAATAAATATAATGATTATAATAAAAACACAAGAATAACACATAATATAAATCAAAATTAATATATAAAAAATATAAATTGCAGTCACTTTAGAGAGTAATTGTTGGATAATCTTCTTCCTATTAGTTTAAAAAAATTTATTTTAAGTTCATTTACGAAGAAAGATATTATAATAAATATATTTTAGTCAATATGAGGGAGATTATTTAATAATCATTCTCCAAAATGATTGTAATTAGAATTTCTCTTCATATATTTAAGTAATTTAAAATAAATATTTTTAACTTGAAAAAGATCAATAATAAGAAGAGACAACAAAAAAAACTTAGCTAAATGAATCAATTAATTCTATTAGTTTTTTGTAATATTATTTTATTATAGCTTTTGATTCAGTGACAATAATAATTTTTAATAATGGTTTGGGGTATTTTTATATTTCTCATTTCAACCTTAAATCTTTTATAAAATTCACTTTTCTAAAAAAAATTATTTTTTCAATAAATATAAATTGTGAATTTATTAATTATATATATCTCTTTAAATATTATGAATCAAAATAATAAAAAGCTTGCAATATTTAAAATTTTACAATTTTTATGAATTAAAATTAATTTAAATTGCTAAAGCAAAGTTAAACTATTATTATTTATTTATAATTTTATAATTTCATATACAATAATTTAATCATGTGCTTTTTATTTGTATTTTAGTTATTTTCTTTTAAAGACTTTTTATAATTTATATAATTTTAACAATACGTATTAAGAATATATATTTCTTACATAATAATATTTACCACCGTTATAAAAAAATAAATAGTTTTAAAAAAATAAAGATATTATGTATAAATAAAGGAATTCACATCAATAATATATAATATATGTAATATAAGAGTTAACTTTTTAATATTATCATAGTTTTAAGATGTGTGTATCTAATTTATATTTCTATATCTAATATTTATATCATCGATTAAAATAATTTTCAAACACAAATAATATTTTTCATATAAAAATATAAAAAATAATATAATATTTTAAACTGAAATATTTAGAAAAAAAAAATAAATAAATTGTGGCAACGCGTAGATTATAGGCTAATTGATTAAATGTTACTCTTATATAATTCCCATATCCTGATTTGAAATTTAAAGTTTTTTATACTGATTTTTTTTATCAAAAATAAATTATTTTAGCCCTCATAATAACAAAGTGCGAGATTACTATTGTGTAAGATTCACTATTGGATATATAAAGTCAAAAGACTAAATATGATCATTTAATTTTTTTAAAATATTTAGACCAGTAATCATAATATTTAATAATAAAAAACTTATTTTTTTAAATAAATAATTTAATTATATCAAAAAATTATGTACCTAATTATTTATTTTTTTGTTTATCTTATAATATTATTTTTTATTCACTTAATATATAAACATAAAATTATTAATATATGAATTGTTTATCATATTAATTAATTATAATTTATTTTAAATTATTTTTATTTAATTAATTTTCACATTAAAATTTCAAAAATTTATAAAAATAAATAGATTGATAAGCATAGAGAGCATATCAACTTTATCTATATTCAAACTATATATATATATATATATATATTATCTTATCAATTTTTATATAATTTCAAGTATTTAAAAAAATTTAAAACAAATGTATTAATTAACAGGATAAATAATATGGAAATTTAGGAATTTTTTAAAATTATATATTTTTATATATTAATAACTTTATTTGAAGGTAAGTAAGAAAAAAAAAAGGAAATAACATTAATACATTTTAATAAGATAAATAATTTTAATGCATTTTAATTATTTTCTATTTTAAATTTTTTGTCATTTTTATTATTAAATATTGTGGCTGGTGATCTGCATATTTATGTTAATATAAAAATCTTAATAATGAGATTACATATATACATATTTTTAAAATAATTAGCTAAAAAAAATTAAAATCCAATTTGATATTTAAGAAATATTTTTTGGCTATATTAGATTTTTTTTTTATCTAAAATCATTATCAGTATATTGCACAAAAGGCAGGCTTAATATTTTTGTGCTTATGACAAAAATATAAAAACAATCAAATATATAAAATTTTGAAAATATATTTGAATTTATAATAATTTATTATTAATTTACTAATTTATTATATTTACATAGTTTATTATAAGTTTATATATATATATATGATAATTATACATATGATAATAATAGTTTAGTTTATTATACATATAATAATATAAATTTATTATAAGTTTATTTTAAATTTATTATATATTTTATAAAATAATTAAAATATTTTTAGAAAATATATAAAAAATTATAGAGTGTAATTTTTTTAATATTTTCTATTATAATATGACACTGTTATTACGAGAGTCAAAACAACTTATTTTTATTAAAAAAAATAATTGATTTAAAATAAATTTAGAGTCAAATTCAAAATTTAGAAATTACTTTACAATCATATTTGACTTTTTGATCAAATAAAATAATAATAAAAGATCCTGTTTTTGGGAAAGGTGATAGGTATGGGTAATACTTGATTTGGAATATTTCATTCCAAATCGAAATTTCAATCTAAATTTTAATTTAAATGAAAAAGGAAGAAAATTAGAAATATGGATAAATTCTTTAACCAAAATTAATTTGAAGTTATATATTAAATTAAGAAATTAGGAAGAATGGAAAACACAGTAAAGAAGAAGAAAATTTGAGCAAGGACAAAAGATTAAAAATATTTATTTTTTAAATATTTTAATTTTCTCTCTTTATTTTAATTTTTATTTTATTATTTTTATTTTTAATACCGAGATAATTTTTTTACTTTAATTATTTATTAAAAAAATTGTATCTATGATCAATATTTTTCTCTTTTACTTTAATTTTTTTATGTACTCTCACAAAAATTTATGAGTTTGTAGGCATATATATTAATATTTTTTTAATTAATTTAATTTTTTTACAAATGAAAATAGTTTATTAATAGATTAGCAAATTTATAAAATAGTGACTGTATGAAAAAGTATAATAAATAAATAAAATAAAAATTAAAAAAAGGACAATTAGGAGTGAAGCCAAAATATCTAAATTTTGCTCATTCTCTTAAAATTCTAACTTTGCCTCTGGCTCTAAACACAAAAATGTATAAATTGGTAATATTTTATTTTTTTCAAATATTTTATTTAAATTTTTGTCCAAAATTTCCCGCATAACTTAAGTATACTAATTAAAGCTACTAACTAATCTTATATTTTTCTATGATAAAAAACTTATATTTTTCTTAATTGTTCATGCGATAATTAAATTATAAATTCATATGGTAAAAATATCATGTTAAGCTCATCCTACATATAATAATTACAAGAAATATAATAAGTTTATAACTGGAAAGATAACATAATCAAAATAACATATATTAGTTTGTGTTGTAAAACTTAACTTGTTATAAGCCCATTATAACCTATGTTATCTGAATTACTCTCTCTGTTTACTATTTCTATCTGGATTAGTGCCTTTTTTTTTACTGAAATTATTATATATCTATCATGATCTATAAAGTTTGACATAGTATCAAAGTATGTATTTTTACTTATATTCTTACCTAGATAGTCCGAATAATGATCATTAAAATATAGAAATATATTTCTAGGAGGCCAGAAAAGTAGTTATTATATACTTGTCAAATATTAATTGGGTAAGTGACATTTAAAGGAGGAGTGTAAAGCCCATCACATGTTAATTTAATGATTATAAAAAAATAATTGACTTATAATTAGAAAGGTAACTAAACTAAAATAAATTAGGTTATTTTGTGTTGTAAAATTCAATTTGTTACGAGGCCAATGTAACCTTTACTATTTGAATTTAGCCATGAAATCATGGTCAGACTGTGAATTAGTTGTCCGATTCATGAATTTGATCTTAATCGAGAAAGCTGAACCTTAACCAAAATTAAGATCAATTTATAAGAATTCGATTTATGTTCATAATTTCTAGAACTAGAACCGAAATCGATGTTTCAAGGCTTGAACCGTAATAAATATAAAAAATAAAATATATTCTAAAAAATATGTATATGTTTTAGTATATGTAATATTAATACATATATATTAATTTTTAATATATATATTAAAATATATAATTTATTGTCCAAAATTAAAATCTTAAAATTTTTTTTAAAATTTTTTTCTTATACTTCAATCACTTCGAGTGAAAAAAGAGAATCCATATGTGACCGATTTTAATTAAATTATACTTAAATTTTATTGGGTTGAGTTGAGTTTATTGCAATATTAAATATTTAAATTATGTAGTTAAATATATATATTTATAATGAAAAATCGTATTTGCAAAAATTTATCATTATTATTGTTATTATTATTTGTTATTACTATATTAATAATAATTATTTTTAATTTGTTATTATTTCTTTAACAATTAATATTATTTGAATTTAATTAATATTAATAAATTTATAAGTCAAATATTCAATCTCATAAAAAATATTATCAATTATAATTTTTTTATTAAAAATATAATTTAAAAAAAATTGAATTGACGGCTCAAACTAGAATCAAATCGCCCGCCAATTAAGGTCTTGAACCTTAATTAAACCAATAAAAGTTAAGGTTCATAATTACCATGAATTGAAATTGAATTATGGTCACAGTTCCTTGAATTGCTGCCTATTTTTACAAGAATTATTATCTATCTACTATAACTTTTAAAATTTGACATATCATATGATATGATATGCAACATACATAACAAATATAGATAATAATAATTCAGTTCAGAAAATGTATAATAATACATGAAGGTCAATATAATGCAAAGTAATACATTTTACTTAAAAAGTTTTTTTTCCCTCCTGATAAGGACTTAACTAATGACATTGGAGGATTTACAGCAACTTTACCCTTAATAATAAAATAATTGGTCATCATGTTCATGATTAATAGAATAAGGAACAATGGATTCTCCTGAAGTAGCATTTGCTTCTCTAGTAGGCGAAGCATCCTCATAATCCTTATTATTCCCTTTATCTCCATTATTATTCAAGTTATTTGCTAAACCTTCAGAAGATAAATTATTGATGAATGGCTCAAAAAATGTTTCTGGTCCAAGAATATTAAAACCCATGGGCGGCATACAAGAAGCACTAGGTCCAGCTCCCCCGGTGTTTGGTTCTTGCCAATTTTGGGTGGATATGTGCACATTTCTTCCATTCTACATTGAAACAGAGCAATGCAATTAGCGTTAAAAGTAAAATCAAGATCAAATCAACATAGGTTTCCAGTATTATTAATCATGCTAGACTTCAATGATAATTTATTTATAAATAATGCTCTCTTTATATATGGTATGAAGATTTTTGCCAATTTAGGCCTATGCTCGAACCTATTAGGTTCTAATCAATTTGACTAAAAATTTTTAATTTTTTAAAACCAGTTGGAACAATTGGATGAATTGGGTTCAGTTTGAATCGTTATTCAATTTGGCTTAGATATGAGTTCTGATTTAGTTCAAGTCAATCCAAGTCTAATAATGTACTTATAGTATATAAACATTATCTAAAATAAATTATTATTTCCAACATTTCAACGGAACATTTTTCTGAAATTAATTAACTCTAAGAAGTAAATCTTATTTATTGGTTAGAGAACCATATTTGAGGGGATCAGTTCCCTAAATTGAGATTTATTATGATTTTTATAAACTGATTCTCATTTTTGGTTGATTTTATGATTTGTTGTATGAATGCAAGATGCATGAGCAATATTCATAATAGTAAGTTGATTAGAACATCATGTTTGTATATTGGCTAGTATTACTTATTGAGTTGAGGTGCTCATTTTTGTCTTCCTTTTATTTTTTCCTTTAAGCTGCTAGTTGAAAGTGAAAGTAAAATTTATCAAGTTACTTATTCATTCTATTCTCCGACAAGAAAGCCTCTTTATTTATTTTAGAATGTAATTACTGTTAGGTTTATTTTTGGGTTTCCTTCTATGTGAAAAACTCATATATATATTGAGCTCACTTATTTTAGCACATTAGGTTATTAAGTCATAAGTGTGTGTGTGTGTCATTTTGTTGTGTCATTTTTTTGTATCAGCCACTAAAAAAAAGAAAGAGAGAGAGAAAAGAAAGAGAGAAATTTCTGCTAGAAATTCTTAACAGGGCAGTCTTGGTTTTCTGGCGATCGGAAGGTCATCTGTGATCCGATCAGGCTGAAATTTGGATAG
Source organism: Garcia nutans (assembly GCA_947685225.1). Classification (NCBI taxonomy): domain Eukaryota; kingdom Viridiplantae; phylum Streptophyta; class Magnoliopsida; order Malpighiales; family Euphorbiaceae; genus Garcia; species Garcia nutans. The sequence continues at coordinate 51,968,758 of CANTUV010000037.1, read as the reverse complement.
CAGTTAGAGAACTCATCGTTCTTCATTCTGAACGGTGGAGATCTATTTTTGACGGTTGAATTTTCGGAAATTGTGGCTCAAAGTTTACTGTTCACGTGCAGTTCTGCAACAGCGACCAGTTTCCCTTTCTCCGACGATCGGATAGTTATTTGTGGTCGGATTTGGCTGAATTTTGGTGAGCACGTTTAGAATTGATTGTTCTTTAGTTTGGACAGTGGAGATCAGATTTGAACAACCGGAGCTCATCCATTGACATGAATAGTAGCTATGATGGGTGATTTTTTTCCATTCTCTTGTTTATTTTTGATGTTTGGTTGATTTGGTGTTGCTACTTTACTTGAAGGTTGTTGTAGTAGCTTATAGTTGCTGTAAACATTGATCTTTGATAGTGGAGCTCTTTTGCTTAGACCAAGAGATGTCCCGTGGTTTTTATCCTTCACATTGAAGGGGTTTTCCACGTTAAAAATCTTTGTGTTTATGTGTGAATGATTTTTGTGCATCTTAGATAGATTGTAGATTGGTTGTTTGCTGAATTTTTACTTAGTCACTCCTCATAGATTCATTCAAGTGGGGAAGAACTTATCCCGGTTCCTTTCCCATCAAAGTGGTATCAGAGCTAGTTCATTAGTTCATTGGTTGTTTGCTTTTTTGAATGATGGAGGTGAATGTGAGTAAAATTGATTGTTTGGATGACACAAATTATCACAAGTGGAAAGGAAAAATGAAAGATTTTCTTATTGTAAAAAGATTGCATTTACCTGTATTTGCTTCTCAAAAACCTGAGTCTAAATCTAATGAAGATTGGGAATTTGAGCATTTGCAAGTATGTGGTTTTATTAGGCAATGGGTAGAAGATAATGTATTAAATCATATTGCTAATGAAACAAATGCCAAGACCTTATGGGAAAAGCTTGAAACTTTGTATGCTTCAAAGACTGGTAATAATAAATTATTTTTGCTTAAACAAGCTATGCGCTTGCAATATAGAGAAAGCAGCTCTATACTTGATCATGTGAATGAATTTCAAGGTATCTTTGATCAATTATCTGGCATGGGTGTCAAATTTGATGAAGAAGTTATTGGTCTTTGGTTGTTGCATACACTTCCTGACTCATGGGAAAATTTTTGTGTATCTTTGACTAATTCTGCTCCTGAAAGTGGTGTAACCATGTCATTTGCAAAGACTGGTGTTTTGAATGAAGAGATGAGAAGAAGAAATCAGGGGGCATCTAGTTCACAGTCAGAAATTTTGGTTACTGAAAACAGGGGGAGAAGTAAAAGCAGGAGTCAAGATCAGAATAGAGGCAAGAGCAGGAGTAAATCAAAATCAAGGTATAAGAACCTTGAATGTCATTACTGTGGTAAACCAGGGCATATCAAGAAATATTATTTCAAGTGGAAGAAAGAGAACAAGGCAGACAAAGGGAAGCAAGAAAGGAGAGCCAATGATAATAATACTGATCGTGTTGCCACTATTACTTCAGATGATGATTTGGCTATAGTTTATCAAGAGAATATAGTCAATATAGCTTATGATGATACTGCTTGGGTTCTTGACAGTGGTGCATGCTTTCATGTTACATCAAGGAAGAAGTTCTTCACATTTTATAGTCCGGGTAATTTTGGAGTTTTGAAGATGGGTAATGATGGAGTGTCAAAGGTGATAGGCACTGGAACTGTTTGGTTGGAGACCCAAAATGGAACAAAATTGGAGCTGAAAAATGTTAGACATGCACCTGACATTAGGTTGCATTTGATCTCTGCTAGTAAGCTTGATGATGATGGCTATTGCATCACTTTTGATGATGGAAAATGTAAAATCAGCAAAGGCTCCTTGGTTGTGGGTAGAGGAAAGATGGCTTCGGGCTTATATTGGTTGCAAGCTTCAATCTCTACAGATCTTGTTAATGTAGTTGAAAGTGATAGCTCTTCAGAATTATGGCATAAGAGGTTGAGTCATATTAGTGAGAAGGGACTAGATTGTCTAGCTAAAAGGAATTTTCTTTCGGGATTAAAAGGTGCAAAGTTAGACAGGTGTGTTCATTGCTTAGCTAGGAAACAGAAAAGAGTTTCTTTCAAACATCATTCTCCTTCCAAGAAAAATGATTTGCTTGAGCTAGTACATTCAGATGTATGTGGTCCTTTGAAGGAAAAGTCATTTGGTGGTGCAATTTACTTTGTGACCTTTATTGATGATCATTCTAGGAGACTTTGGGTTCATACCTTAAAGTCCAAAGATCAAGTTCTTGGTGCATTTAAAGAATTTCAAGCTTCTGCTGAGAGAGAAACTGAAAAGAAGTTGAAATGTATTCGCACTGATAATGGTGGTGAGTATTGTGGGCCTTTTGATGCATATTGCAGAGAACAGGGTATCATACATCAGAAGACACCTTCTAAGACTCCTCAGCTGAATGGTTTGGTAGAAAGGATGAACATAACATTGATGGAGAGAGTCAGATGTGTACTTTCAGAGGCTAAATTACCTAACTCTTTTTGGGGTGAAGCTTTGTATACTGTTGCACATGTGATTAATCTAACTCCTATTGTTGCATTGGGAAATGATGTTCCAAATAGGTTCTGGTATGGGAAAGATGTTTCTTACGACCACCTACGAGTGTTTGGTTGCAAATGTTTTGTGCGTGTTCCCAAAGATGAGAGGTCCAAGTTAGATGCCAAGACTAGACAGTGTATCTTCATTGGCTATAGGCAAGATGAGTTTGGTTACAGATGCTATTATCCAATTCAGAAGAAACTTGTCAGAAGTCGAGATGTAGTATTTGTAGAAGATCAAACGATTAAAGATATCAACAAGGTGGAGAAATCAAAGCCTGAGACTGGTGGTTTGATTGACCTAGACTTATCTCATACAACTCATATGCCTGACACAGTTGACGTTCAGAATCATGATGATGTGCAAAATGATAATCAGAATGCAGATGAGGTTGGTGCTCCTGAATATGAAGCAGTTGATGATCAACAAGAGGCACATGTTGAGGAACCTGAAGCTCCACTTAGTAGGTCTACTAGGGATCGAACACATTCTATCAGGTATTTACCTAATGAGTATATACTCTTGACAGATGGAGAAGAACCTGAATGCTATGAAGAAGCTATTGAGAGTGAGCAAAAGGCAGAATGGATTACAGCTATGGAAGATGAAATACAGTCTTTAGCTGATAATCACACCTTTGAATTGGTGAAGCTTCCTAAAGATAGAAAAGCCTTGAAGAATAGGTGGATCTATAAAGTAAAGCAAGAAGAGAATTCCTCATCTCCACGATACAAAGCCAGATTAGTTGTCAAAGGCTTCAGTCAGAAAAAGGGAGTTGACTTTGAGGAGATTTTCTCACCAGTGGCCAAGATGTCATCAATTCGTGTTATTTTGGGATTAGCTGCTACTCTTGATTTAGAGGTTGAGCAAATGGATGTTAAAACAGCCTTCCTTCATGGTGACTTAGAGGAGAAAATCTATATGGAACAACCTGAAGGTTTTGTAGTAAAAGGAAAAGAAAATTATGTTTGCAAACTGAAAAAGAGTTTGTATGGGCTGAAACAAGCACCTAGGCAATGGTATAAGAAGTTTGAGTCAGTTATGGTTCAACAAGGCTACAAGAAGACTACTTCTGATCATTGTGTTTTTGTACAGAGATTTTCTTATAGTGATTTTATCATCCTGTTGCTATATGTTGATGATATGCTCATTGTGGGTTCTAGTTCTTCAAGAATTGATAGCTTGAAGAAAGAGTTGAGCAAGTCCTTTGCAATGAAGGATTTAGGGCCAGCAAAGCAGATTCTTGGCTTAAGGATAATTCGTGATAGGAAATACAAGTTGTGGCTATCTCAAGAAAAGTATATTGAGAAAGTATTACAGCAATTTAATATGGCTAAAGCTAAACCTGTAAGTACCTCTCTTGCCATGTCTTTCAAATTGAGTAGCAAACAATCTCCTTCTAGTGAGCAAGAGAAAGAATATATGCAGAAAGTTCCTTATGCGTAGGTAGCTTGATGCATGCTATGGTTTGCACTAGGCCAGACATAGCTCATGCAGTTGGTACTGTTAGTAGATTTTTGTCTAATCCAGGAAAAGAGCATTGGGATGCTGTGAAGTGGATTTTGAGATATCTCTGTGGCACTGCTAGTTTGAAGTTGTGTTTTGGGACTAGAAAGCCTATTCTCAGTGGTTATACAGATTCTGATTTGGCAGGGGATACAGATTCAAGAAAGTCTACTTCAGGATATCTGATCATTTTTGCAGGGGGAGCTGTGGCATGGCAATCTAGATTGCAAAAATGCATTGCATTTTCTACTACAGAAGCCGAATTCATTGCAGCAGCTGAAGCATGTAAAGAATTGCTTTGGATGAAGAAGTTTGTGAATGAGCTTGGCTTTATACAGAAGAGATATGTCTTATTTTGTGACAGTCAGAGCGCGATTCATTTCGGTAAGAATCCTACTTTTCATGGTAGATCCAAACACATAGATATGAGGTATCATTGGATTCGTGATGTTTTGGATCCTAAGCAACTTGAACTTGAGAAGATACATACTGATGATAATGGTTCTGATATGTGCACAAAGGCTTTACTAAGAGGGAAGTTTGAGACATGTTGTAGAGTTGCCGGTTTGACAAACTCCTTCACATAGTCGGAAAGTGGGAGAATTGTTAGGTTTTTTTTTGGGTTCCCTCCTATGTGAAAAACTCATATATATATTGAGCCCACTTATTTTAGCACATTAGGTTATTAAGTCAAAAGTGTGTGTGTGTGTGTCATTTTGTTGTGTCATTTTTTTGTATCATCCACTAAAAAAAAAAGAAAGAGAGAGAAAAGGGAGAGAAAAGAAAGAGAGAAATTTCTGCTGAAAATTCTCAACAGGGCAGTCTTGGTTTTCCGGCGATCGAAAGGCCATCTATGATCCGATCAGGCTGAAATTTGGATAGCAGTTAGAGAACTCATTGTTCTTCATTCTGAACGGTGGAGATATATTTTTGACGGTTGGATTTACGACATTTGTGGCTCAAAATTTACTGTTCACGTGCAGTTCTGCAAAGCGACCAATTTGCCTTTCTCCGAATCGGACAGTCATTTGTGGTCGGATTTGGCTGAATTTTGGGGAGCACGTTTAGAATTGATTGTTATTTAGTCTGGACGGTGGAGATCAGATTTGAACAACCGGAGCTCATCCATTGGCATGAACAGTAGCTATGATGGGTGATTTTTCTCCATTCTCTTGTTTATTTTTTATTTTGGTTGATTTGGTGTTGCTACTTTACTTGAAGGTTGTTGTAGTAGCTTATAGTTGCTGTAAACATTGATCTTTGATAGTGGAGCTCTTTTACTTGGACTAAGAGAGGTCCCGTGGTTTTTATCCTTCACATTGAAGGGGTTTTCCACGTTAAAAATCCTTGTGTTTATGTGTGAATGATTTTTGTGCATCTTAGACAGATTGTAGATTGGTTATTTGCTGAATTTTTACTTAGTCACTCCTCATAGATTCATTCAAGTGGGGAAGAACTTATCCCGGTTTCTTTCCCATCAATTACATATAATTATTTCATGTCTTGTATTTTACATTCCACATTATCTTTTTGTGTTATGTTCTTTGTGAGGGTAGTTGGGTTTCTTTCTCATTTAGTTTCCATGGTGCTTGTCAAGCATAAATTTGGTGATGACTATGTGATAATTGAGATAGGAGTTCTAAGTGGTTGTGACATGATATTTGTGCATATTTTATTTGATAAGTGGGCCATTGTCCTGATTTTATGACAGTGATGTTTGTCATAGTATATTTTTTTTAGTTTTTTAGTACCGGTTACGGGTCATTAAATTTGGGTCATGAAAATTAATTGTCTCAACTCATAAATTGTTTGAAAATTAATTGTTTAATCAATACCCAAGATATATATTATTAATAGTGTGCAGAATGTATTAGCATATCTAAAATAGACAAAAGCAATGAATGAAGAGATAGAGGCTTTGCAAAAAAAAAAAATTTACTTGGAAACATGTTTCATTACCAAGGGAAGAAGTCAATAAAATTTAGATGGATGTTCACTATGAAAATTAGATAAAATGGAAGCATTGTTAGATATAAAGGGATTTGGAGAGGGATATACACAAATGTATAGTGTGGATTATCCAGAGATTTTTGCACCCATAGCTAAGCTCAACATAATTCGCATTCTGATGTCTACAGCAACAAACATAGAGTGGCCTCTCCAACATTTTGATGTTAAAAATACTTTTCTCAACAGAGATCTAGAGGCAAAAGTCTACATGGAGCTAAAAATTGTTGTATGAGCTTGCGCAATCACCTGGCTAGAACTCAGAGGATGTGTGACTTAACTTATAAGTTAGTCAAATTAATTTATAAACTCTAAATTTAAATTGATATGTTTATTTGAACAATTTTATGAGTTTATAAATTGCTAAAAAATAAGTTGAATAAGATCATCTTATTATTTTGGTATTTATAAATACTTAATTTATAAATTAGTTTGATAAGATAATTTACTATATTAATCTTATTTATTTCAATAGATACTCTTGATAATATAAATTTATATAATTTTTAGTCATTTTAATAATAAATATATCAATAAATTATTTTTTACTAAACATGCTAAGCGTTTATTAATTACTTATAAGTATTCAAAACAAATACGAAACTGTTTAAAATTTTAAATACTATAAGCATATATTAACTTATAAGTAGTTAATGCTTATAAGCTAATTTTTATAAATTAAGTCAAACACTCTCTTAATTTGAAATTTATCTTATACAATTAAGGCATCGGCAGACTTAAGAAGAGACCAGTAAGGATTTGATTTCTTTAATGAAATATATATATAATCGTTGTAAATTGATTCACTCAATATATATTTTTAATTTTCTTTTTTTATTGATTTGAATAAATTAAATGATTATTATCAATAAAAAATATATTATTATTTTTTAAAATTTTTCTACTTTTTTTGTCAAAGTTTTTTTAAATATAATATATAGTCTTTTTTTTTTCAATCAATTATCTTATCTTCCATTACTCTTTCTTTGTGTAATTTTTAAATAATATAAGAGATCTCTAGTTTCTCAATTTTATTTTATTTTTTATTTTTTATTTTTAGATTTACAAATTTCTATCATTAGATTTATTAATTTTTTTCTATATTTATGTAAATATATAGCAAATATGTAATTATATTATTCAAAAATTCATATGTAGAACGATAATTATATTATTTACAAAATACTTATCTCAATTTACTATTTATTGATTGTATTGGTAATGACAATTAATCTTAATTTGTTCTTCTTTTATAATTTTTCTTATTAATTTATATTATTACTATACAACACTAAAATATATCAGTAAGTGTTAAATATTATATTATTCAATAGAGATAAGCTCCACTAACCTTAAATCCTATGTCTGTCCCAAAATGAAGGTATTTCATATTTGGTTATATGCAAAGTAATTCATATCATATTTTTGTCATAAAGCACAAAGAAATAAAAATTATAATTTTATATGTTGATGAATGGTGATATAATTTTAAGAGGAGATGACCCATGTGATATGAAGAAACAGTAATATATATACATATTACTGTTTATTTTGCATTTTTCTTTCTATTTATATATATAAACACAATTTATGTTACTTTTTTTTATTAGTATTTAACCTTATTTGAAAATAATGAGTACCTCAATCTGACATTGATGAACGTATAGAAGTATATTCTGCAGGATCTGCTGCATGTTAGTGTCCTGATCATCCATTGACACGTTCAATAGAAAAAAAAAAGTTAATAACAATTACTAAAAATGGTATTAATTTAATTGTTAACATTAACACTCCAGGCAAAAAAAAAAGAAAAGAAAAGAAGGAGACAGAAAAAAAAAAAAAAAGAAATAGAGGGCAATACCTGAACTACATGGCACATTTGTGACTGGATAAAGGAAATTAGCTTTCCAAGTATTTCATCCCCGCTAACCTGGACCCAGTAACGAGTTAAGTTATTGAACAAATACATTAAAAAAAAACACAAAATGTCATATTCCGAGAGATTAAAATATTTTCATCGAATTACAATTTGAAATTTATTTTCATTAGCTATAGTTTACTTCTTGTGAGATTTATTAATCTTTATGATAAAATTTATTAAATTTTTATGAATTAAAAATACTTTTTATTTAATGAAATACTTAATATTTGGTTAAATATAACTATGTTTGAAAATTATAGTAATCGCATATAATTCCTGTGCTAAACTAATTGGTATATGAAAAAGCAAAAACTATATCATATTCCAAAAAATTAATTTGCAATTAAATTTGAAAATATAATATTTTTAAATTGTAATGAAACTTTAATTTTGGAACACAATAAACACCTCATTACTAATGAGCATCTAATCTTGCTCCATCCTGTCATTCATGACTTCCTTCTCTGGCTTCTTATCAAAGACCTTTGAGAAAAAGAAAGTCTACTATATATATATAATCTCCTAAACTTATAGGGTTTAGTAATTTTTTTCTTTAAATTTTTAATTTAATTATACAAGTCTCCGAACTCATATTTTTCTTAACTTATAAATATAAAATTACTAAATCACGTTGAATTACTAAAATATCTATTTAGTATAAAATATATAAATACAAGATGAAAAGTGATTGTTGTTTTTAATATAAGTATCCGTTAGTAAGAAATATGTAAATATAAGAGTCAAAGTAATTAAAATTAAAATTCAGAGGGCAAAGTAGTAAAATATAGCAGAAAGTGAACTAACCTTTTCAATTAGAGACAAAGAGCATGTTGCATCTTTTGCATGATTGTTAGAATTTTCATTGACCCACTTATCAATTTGATCATCCTCCCCACCTTCTTCTTTAGGATCAACATAATCAGGCAACTCATTGAAGTTCTCAAGATCAATTCTTCTATCTTGTTGTCTTTCCATATTTCTGAAATTCTCCATCATCATTGTATTCACTGTCACATACAGAAGATTGTCCCATGATCTCGATGTTGCCATTTTCATCTTCTTTCTTCGGGCAAATAGCAAATGACTTGGCTTTAGGTGACATGAACTTTTACAAGTTTGACCCAAAATCGGTATTGCATACTTCTTTAAAGTTGGAAGATCCCCACAATAATCCCACCATACCCCTGCATTTGTTATAAGCCAATAAGAATATTTTTGTAAGAGGTTGTTCATCAATTTAATAAATAAAAATAATAATAATAATACACAAATTAATAGAAACAATAAAAACTTACTAGGATGATGTGATTTCATCAACTCATTTGCTAAATCATTGAAGAGCTTTGGTCCTTTGTTTCTATATAGTAACATTTCTTCTGCGAATTTTCCTTTGTCTTCCTCACTTACCAAGTTCTTCAACACAAAATCTATGCCTCCATTCATTTCACTGTTCCATTTAAACTTATCACTACACATAAAATCAGGATTTAAAAAGGCTGCAGCAGCATGTATTGGATGTATAATTCTATTACACCTTTCTTCAAATAACTTCAATATTTCCCCATAATTTTCTGTACTATCATTACTATAATGCTCTTCAATTTTTTCTCTTGCTTTTTCTATTGCTTCATATAAATACCCTGAAGTTGGCACATCTTTTTCTACTAAACAAAGGACCTGAACAAAGGGTTTCATTAGCTTCATCACCTCTTGTACTTGACCCCAAAAATTTCCACTTTGAATTATGTCAGTGATCTTCATGTCTGTCATATTTGTGGTACAATCCTTGGCAACAAGTTCTTGCAATTGGTCCTTACTACCCAAAATTGATTGAAGCAATTGATAACTAGACCCGAATTTAGATTTACAAAAATGTTTCAATCCCCTGCTTTCAGCGAGTGACAAATTTCTGATATTTTCTTGCACAAATTCTGCCAACAATGTTGCATTATCAATTATTGATTTTACCCATCCAACTTCATCTATAGCCTTGAGAAAAGAGTGAATCTCATGAATAACACATGAAATTTGGTAAATTTTTGGGTACCTGCTACTGAGTATATCCTGAACATAGGAAAACACTTCAATATCATTAGTCACGACTTGCAAAACCCGATCAACCCCAATTTCTTCAATTGTTTTAGAAAGAAACCCATCTTTCAAAAACTCTAAAATTTCAAAAGAATTCAGAAAAATAGCCCCTTTTGCACAATGTATCATGACATTGATGAACTTACTACTCCACTTGTCGAGCATTATTGAGCAACTCATTGTTTCCCAAGACTCCTTCACTTCCTTTACATAACTTTCCACTTGAGGAAGAAATTCCATTCCAAGCTCTAAAGAGCTTGGTAGCCTATAATCCGGTCCACAATTAGCGACACTCTTCACAAACTCGACAAAAAAGGGTGTTTCAACAACATCAAGTGAAATGTTGTTAAAAACTATGAATCTTGCAAGTTTGTTATTCGCGACATTACTATTTTTGGCGACCTTTTTATCCTTCTCATATGTTTCCGTAAGCAAGAAATGTGGAGATAAACCCCTGGAGAAAACGTCTGATGCAGCTGAAGAGGTACTTACAGTGGTTCTAGCTCTCTTACTAGAATTTACAATTGCTTTAATAGCCTCTTCTCGCACGTTGAAAGGAACTTGATTGCATATTGTAACTCCTTCGCCAATAGTTCCAGCTAAGTGATGTTTAATTCTTCTAATGTTTCCACCAGCAATGTCTTTTTCACAAAATCTGCAACGAGATCGATTATTATTCTCTTCTTCCACTTCAACATACTTCCAGAAGGGATCTTTTCCTCTCATTGCTTTATAGTCTACACAATGAATTGAAAATTTTAAAGACTGAATTTATAAAATAAATTGTACGAATTTTAATAATAAATCTTGCTTTGTTAGTTTCTTTTTTTTTAACCAGACAGACAATACCTATTCCTAGCTATATGAATTTCCAATAAAAAATAAAAATAAAAAAGAGCCAAAGCTTAACAAATTTAAGAATAACCAAATGCACACATATCAATTCAAAGCTACTGATATAGATATAAATGATCAGTCTTGTTCAAAGCCAAAGTTAAACTGACGCTAGCCAGTGAAAATTACAAGTTGCAAAGTTTATACAGTTGCTATATATCTTAGTTGGAGATAATTATAACAAAAATAGCATCATGAATCTAAACTATAATACCATTTAATTAACTAAAAAGATTCATTACATAAAAAGACACAAAAATTCCACCGAATAAATTCACAACAAATTATATCATTACGTAATCCACAATATTATAAGCCATCCAGAGCCAATATCGAAGTCAGAAGATTGGAATTAATTAAAGAAAAAGATCAAGAATAAATAACTATTTTTCTTTAAAATTAGAAATAAGAAAAGAAAAAAAAAAAGAAAACAGAAACTAAAGTTGACTTGGTTGACTCTTTCAGTTCTTACCTTGAAGAGTAAAGGAATTAATTAGAGACTTTAACGGTATGTGATGTAGTTAGTTAACTAAGAGCTGTGAGCATGGTGAAGTGAAAGAGCAGGAGAAGGAGGAGAGAAAAAGGAGAATGGGAGTCGCAGAGGGGGCCGGCAAAAGTCCAAGCCCAAGCCATAGCCAGTACCAATAGGCTAATTTTTTTAATTTACTCAGCGCGTTTTTTAAACATAGTCAATGACAAAATAATTGTTAAACGCTGAACGCTAAGCCGTCGACGATTAGACGCTTTCACACCAGCTCCCTTCTCTCATTAGCACCTCCAATTGAAATGTCGATTCAATTAATTAAATTTTCTAAATTTTGATATTTGCTGACTGCATTTTCATTTGGAGCTTGATAGGGATAGCTATCGCCGGGTGCAAGAGTTATATTACCTTCATATTTAAATAAATATTATTTTTCTATATAATTATTTTAATATAAAGTATCAATTTTATTCAATTTTATGCCTTCTATTTTTTAAAGGTTGAAATATTTCATTTCCTTGAAAAATATTACCAACTCAACTCATTGTATATTTATTTGGTATATACATATAAATATTTTGGCTATTATTTGTGTTCTTTTCTTTTTTTGGATTGTATTCCATTTAAGAATAATTTTATTACTCCATCCGTATTATTTTCATAGAAAAAGTAAAATGGACACAAAAATTAAGAAAATTTTACTTTTTCCATCTCTATTTACTTAAATACCCTTAAAAAAAATATCCCTCAAAACCTACTTTTAAGGCAAGAGTATAAATGATATTTTATCTCATTCCACTCCCCAAATTTACCTAAAATGTCATATTTTCTATATAAAAGATACACAAAAAAAGAAAATTTTCCCTATATAAATAATACGGAGGGAGTATTTTTCAAATAGACGTTGAATGATATTTTCTGTGACATTTCACATGAAATGCAATTTTTCTCCTTAAAATTTTAAAGTTTTTTGTCATACAGTATTTTTATATATTTTTTATTCGTGCAGTATTTTTATATAATTTTTTTATTTTCAGTTATTTTTGCAAATTTCCCAAAATAAATATGGTGTCCATCTAAAATTAATCACTAACAAAAATATGCAGGTAAACAACAATTAGACCAATCCATCTCCTCAATGAATTCAAAACCAAAACACCTACCTAAACAAATGAAATATAGAATCACAAGAAAAACTTCGGGAAGAACACTAACCAAAATGACTCTTTTTTAAAGAACAGAACTGTTGTAACAATGACCAAGCAAAGAATAAGGTAAATGGAGAGAGAGGAGTGAGAATCTGAAATGTGTTGTTCGACAAGGATAACAATTTTACCCAGAGAATTCTGAAATCACAATCCTCCCTCCTCCCCCAATCACAATCCTCAATCCTCCCTCGTCCCCGCTTGACCACGAAACCCCACCATAATAAATTATGACATTCCTTGGTACACGCCAACAGAAAGAACAAACATGAGAGTGAAGGATCACAACATTTCTTGTGATTTTCTCACGCAGCGGCTTACTTTTTTCTTGAATTCGTCTCTGCTATCTCTCCATTCCTTCTGCATAATAAGTTAAACACAAATTTGGGATAAAAGATCCAAACACAAATTTGGGAGCAAAGATCTTTTACCTACTTGTTTTTGTAATGACTGAATGAAATATGCACAGGAACAAATACATGTTTTTTTGGCTAAACCACAAATATAAAAACAATCCAAACACTGACGCATCCACTAAAAGCGAGCACCTCAATAATGTGATGAACAGCCAAACTCCAGCAAAAAATATCACACAACTAAAATAAATATTCTTATATATAACAATTTTTTGTCCCTTGCATGAACCAGCTCAACAGTATTTCTCATATCTTTCTATACAATCATTTCCTTTTCATACTAGTATATTTTTGTGTTTGCAAGGACCAATGTGATCTTTCATTTGCTTTTACATCACATGCCATAAGTTGCAACAGAAAATAATAAGACTGAACTTTCACAAAACTACTTTACCAGAGCATAAGCATTAGAATATGTAGCATTATCAACTCAGAGAAATACATCCAATCAGCATCTATAAGCAATTTGCATATTTTGTTCAACCAAAAACTATGTTATATTTGGTATTTGTGCATGTTCTCCCATAATTACTTAATTTCAGATATAATTCAGTAAACAACAACAAAATCCAAAATAGATAAGTGCCAAAATATTGGGGTGACAAGAATGCCAATTATCACTTACTGCAGCTTCAACATTTGCAGGTGATTCGTCATTAGGACTGGAAAGCATTGATATGATACTCAAAACTATGCTTTCAACCTGCCCAAAAAACATTTTTGCATCTGTTAATACATGCCATAACCAAAAATAGAGATGCTTAACAAATATGAACATACAGCCCAATGAAGGTAACCCATATATATCATTTTACATCAAATGATGACCCTGAAAGTACAGGTTCAGAAAGGTTTTATCATTATAGATGCATTGCAATTATGTATGTTTGGTTTAGTTACATTGCTAATGACAGCCATGAATATAAATGCATACTATTTTAAAAGATGAATTTAAATGATGACACTAAAAAGGGTATAATCCATGCTTGAACGTGTTCACTTGCACTCAATCAAATCATTGAACCCTGATCCGATAATCTCCACTTACTTTCAATTGATGATAAAGGAATTCGCATACAATATCTGCTTGGCACATTATAACAATTTAAAATGCAAACCATAAATAAAACTCAATTCAAATCAAATCAACAAGCCTTAATTTTAAATTAATTGGAGTCAACTATATGGATTCTTTTTTTCACTCTGCACAAACCATAAATATGAAAAACAAAATTTAAAAGCATGAAAGAAGGTGAATTGAGGAATCTTTTTAAGGATTCAGTTTTAAAAAGCATATAAGCAATTTGTTTAACATTGAGGTATAAACCATTTTTCCAAGAGCATGATTCAAATATTGAAAAAAGCACCATTTTGATTATTGTTGGAAAAAGCAATTTAAGTGTGCCATCAGTTGCTTTTCAGCTTTATGATTAAAGCAATCACCTCTAGAAAAAGATTAACAATAGTATTTTTTTTTTTTTCAAAAGTATCTCAAACAGAGAATAAGATTCAAGAAGGGGGATATTAAGGAACGATGGAGAAGCTATTTTGAAGAAAACATTGAGGGTTTAGACGTTAGGCGGAGAAAAAATGTAAAATACACTAGACGGATTAGATTTTCGGAAGTTAAAGAAGCTTTGAAGAGGATGAAAGTTGGTAAAGCCTGTGGACAAGATGAGATACCTATTGAGGTTTGGAAATGTTTGGGAGATACAGGAGTTATATGGTTGACATTTTTGTTCAATAAGATCTTAAGTTCAAAGAAATGCCTAATGAATGGAGACAAAGTAATTTGATACTTATTTTTAAGAATAAAGCAGATATTCAGAATTACTCAAATTATAGAGGTATAAAACTTATGAGCCACACTATGAAATTGTGGAAAAAAGTTGTGGAATACCGTTTGCGGTTAGATACTTGTATCTCCTCAAATCAGTTTGGCTTTATGCCTGGTCAATCAACTATGGAAGCTATTTTTCTTATAAGAGATTTGATGGAAAAGTATAGAGAGATGAAGAAGGACTTACATACGGTTTTTATTGACTTGAAAAATGTGTATGATAGAGTCTCTAGAGAAGTTTTATGGTGGGTCCTAGAGCGTAGGAGAATATCTATACGATATATCCAAATCTTGAAGGATATATATGAGGGAGCTACCACCAGTGTCAGCACCGTGAAAGGGGATACTAAGGATTTTTTCGTTTCTATTGGATTACACCAAGGTTCAGCTTTGAGCCCTTATCTTTTCGCCTTAGTCATGGATGAGCTAACAAGACATATACAGGATGACATCCCTTGGTGTATGATGTTTGCAGATGATATTGTATTAATAGATGAGACTCAATCAGGGGTAAATCAAAAGTTGGAGTTATGGAGAAGCACTTTGAAATCTAAAGGTTTTAAGCTAAGTATGACTAAGACTGAGTATATGCATTGTAGATTTAATAGCGAGAATAGAGAAAGAAGCAAAACTATTTTAGACGGAATAACAGTGCCTCATAGTACTTATTTTAGATACCTTGGCTCAATTCTTCAAAAAGATGAGGGTTGTGAAGAAGATGTAAATCATAGGATTAACGCTGGTTGGATGAAGTGGAGGGGTGCTACAGGAGTTTTATGTGATTGAAAGATGCCAATTAAATTAAAAGAAAAATTTTACCGCACTGTAATACGGCCTGCTATAATGTATGGTAATAAGTGTTGGGCAGTAAAAGGACAACACATGAGTAAAACGTATGTTGCGAAAATGAGAATGATAAGATGGATGTGTGGTCATACTAGGATGGATAGAATCCGCAATGAGTGCATTAGAGAAAAAGTAGGGGTAACACCTATTGAGGATAAGATAAGAGAGCATAAATTGAGGTGGTTTGGCCATGTGAAACGAAAACCTAGCGATGCGCCAGTTAGAAAAACCGAACAAGTTAAAGTAGATATAACTAAGAGAGGCAGAGGTAGGCCTAAACTGACTTGGTCAAAGGTGGTCCAAAATGATCTTATGATATTACATCTATCAGAAGAGATAACCTTAAATCGTATGGAGTGGAAAAGAAAAATCCATATAGCCGACCCCAATTGACTTGGGATTAAGGCTTTGTTGTTGTTGTATCCCAAACAGAAATATCAAATAGACCCTTAACATATCAAAGCAGCTACTAGAAGCATAAAGTTATTCTATGGATACAGTTATTTCATGTTCCATTCAACCATATGCTTTATTCAACAAGCCCTTTCTATAGTCAAATAAGTTAACTATTTAAGACAACTTCTCAGAATTCTAAATTCTCCAGCAAATTAGCACATAGAAGAAACACATTTGAGCATTTTACCCTTCCTTCAGTTGGTTCAAAAACTAAATTCCACACATCGCTTTTAAACTACATCATCAGAAGAGCCAAATTCTGAGTTCAAATCAGCCAGCCCAAGCATTTCGATCTCCTTCACCCTCCTCCAAATGAAGAATCACAAATCACCATGAATCTATGCTAAATCGAGAGAATCAATTGTGAAGAGGTCGAATTTATTGATCCCTTCCCATTAATGTCCAACACAAATCCAGTTGGTGGACCTTGAAAGTTTAACACTCAATCCAACCATTTCTTATTTTCCCAGTGAAATAAAGCCTCGCTCAATATTCTAAATTAGAGTTAGGAGAACATAAAGCTTTTCAGGCACCCATAGTCACCAAACATATTTGCCACTGCCTTCTAGCTACTTCTGAACTTTTTCCTTAAGTCTAGAAAGTTTGAGCATTATGATCCATAGAATTTCAACTCGAACAGGATCATTTCAAACTCAATATCCCTCAGCATGTATGGGCTTCTATCTTCTTTTCCTCCCTTACCTCCCCCCTCTCCTATCTCTCCCATATAGAAAGAGCTACAAGTTTTTTTCTTTTCTGTCTGTTTATACTGCACTACTGCAACAGCAGCACTTCTACCTGTTTGTTTATTCTTAATTTTCTTTATTTTTGGCCACCAATATCTTGTTATGGATCTCATTTAGCATCCATTTTAGAATATTTATTTCTCCAATAAATTTTTATCCTTATTTTTAAAAACTTTATAAAATTAAAAAAAAAAATCATAAAAGATCAATTTCAGCCAAAGACCTAGCAATTTAAACAATACAATTCATAACTTGAACAATTTAAGAATTTCTTCAAACTAGGAAGAGTTTTCTACTTGTAATGTGCCTCATTTTGTTTTTTACTTTGCAAAATTGATCAATGTTAATCACACACACAATGGTGTGTAATTTGACATAAAACTTGCATGGAACAGTTGAATGTCATGTAAGGATATTTAGATAGAAATTTCAAATTTTAAGAACAAACATTTTAACTCTAATTCAAAGCAGTACAGTTACCAATCAATGTTGAATTTATAAATTTGTTCTACTCGATGAGACTTCTTTAAAGGCTCCATTTACAAGAATTCATGGATAAATTAGATGGAATTTAGAGAAGAGAGGAAAAGAAATACGGGGACCTAAATTGACACTAACCCTTACTATTATATATCCTCTATGACTGATACTTAGTAACAGAGTTAGGATTTCAATTGAAGATTGAGAGTTCTATTTGGTAACTATGCATAAGAACTAGTTGAATGACACTTATCCACCTCTAAGTTCCATAATTAATCTTTCAAGTTTGCCGTCAGCAGTCTACCGAACAAAATACAGAAAGTAGAGACCAGTTACAAGTAATAATGAATACCGTATGGACAGGCATCCAGCGCTCACTTGCAAGCTCATAGCCATTTGGATCATCGCCCGGCGGATGAAGAATTGATATGCAAACACGGCCATCAGGATAAACTGCAATTCAAACAACAACTAACATAAAAAAAACAAGCATTGCATTGAGAAGAGCAGATTATTCAATCAACAACAGCCAAAAAATTGACCAACCATTAGGATGCCACATCTCTGAGGTAAACTTCACTGTTGGAGGGCTATTTGGATAATTGGATGGAAAGCTCATAATGGCATTAAAGAATCCCCCTTCACTGCCATCAAAGGACTTGTAAGTAAACATAGAAACAAAGGAAACATCATTCAATGACTCCACACTAAGCTAGATAAATATGCAGTTCATCACACAGAATATCAAAGAGAACTCCAAATGAAAGTAATATTGATTAATGATTATTATAGGAACAAAAACATAATAATAAGAGAAATTACTTTTTCAATAAGCTAGCTCAAAGAGTCATGAAGCTGATCACTAATGCAATGCAACAAATAAGGTCCACTTATCAACTTGAAAACCAATAAGCAAGAAAATAGCTCTTTAGTCTTTACAAAAAAATCAAAAGGCAAGCTTCTATCAAACTAGTAACTCCAATTAATCATCCCACTTTGAGAGCTAAGAAAACCATATTGAAAAGTGAATATTTTGAAACTCAAAAGAGATTTAATCATCTGAACTCTTCAAATTATTTACATTCCTAAAATTCTAAGGAAAAAGCAAGGAAAACCAAAAAGAGCAAAACAAGAATAGACACTCCATGATCATGCTAAAACCATCAAATAAGCACACATCACATCAAAATCAAAGACTAGAGAGAATCCCAGCTCAGGAATCAAAACTGATAAGATACCCATAGTAAATTATCAAATAAGATATCCCAGTTCAATCTAATCAATTATCAAATACCCTTTCAATCAAATAAGATACCATAAAAAATAAATGAACATCAAAACAATCAAATTACAAAAAACAACAACAAATTACAAAAAACAACAACAACAACACGTACAAAAGGGTATCAGGGGGTCCAATGATCGTAACGCTCCATTCAAAGATATTATTCTCATCAACCAAACCCGCCGAAAACCCATCCACCGGGTTTTTACAAAGATCTGCAACCCACCAAAACCCGATCAATAAATCAAATTAAATTAATCAAAACCCACAAAACCCCAGAAAGAATTTCTAAAAAAAAAAAAATCTTTTTAAAAAATTGAATCGATCTTTAGATACCCTTAAGTTGCTTTTGAAGGAGGAGGCTAGCTTGAGATGCCATAATAGAACGAAAGAGGTTTAGAGATAGAAAGAACGTTCTAGAGAGATAAAGGGAACAAAGAGAAAAAATTGAAAAGCCGGCAGTCTGTGGGCATTTATAGATATATCAGATATGGAAAGAAGAAAGTTCTGAATTTGGACTGTTGAATAAATGAATGTTATGTATTTGTTTGCACGGAGCCACTTCGATTTTGGTTTTTATTCTACACCGTTAATTTTTTTGTGCTCAGTCCTCTCATTCCAATTTGATTTTGACACGTCAGCTTGATGGTTGCTCCAAAGGCGCTTGATGGTAGTAATAAAGTTATTTTATTCTAAATAATAAAGTTTTAGATTTTAATTTTTTGTTATTATTTGAATTAGAATGGTGCATTTGCCTCTTTTACTGAACTGACTAGTGACAACTTATAAATAATTAATATTTTAATATTTATTATATTATAAATTTAAATATTGTTTAAATATATATTTCTAAATAATAATTTATATTTAGTTTAAAAATTTTTATTATATTTTATGACATAATAATTTGAGAAAAATTATATTTACAAAATTTAAAATTAGAAATATTAAAATATATAAATTTATTAAATATATAAAAGCAAAAAAAAAAAATTAAAGCTTTTTGTGCAGCCGTATCATCCATATGTTATTCAAAAAATGTCATATAACTCAACATTATCTTCAAATGTCAACCTTAAATTTGATTATGATTTATTGTTAGGCCAATTGCATTTAAGAGATTTCTAATGCTCCAAGCATCTTCTCCAACTGTAATTTATTCAAGTTGGAAATTTTAAAAGTATAAAATTTGGAGAGATAAAAAATAACTAATTAATTATATTAACTGCTATTTAATTTAATATTTAGATGTTACACTCTTTAAATAATTTTTTATCATATGAAATAACATCAAAATTTATCATGGAAAATAAAAAAAAAATAGTGTTGTGAGAGGAAAATAGGTAGAAATTATCATCAACCCCACCAAAGAGAAAATTGCAATGAATTCAGAAACTCTATTCATGAAATTTTTTATAGTATAATGCATCATGGTGCACATAAAAATTTATATTATAAAAAATAAGACTATATAGAAAACCTGTTTTAGATACAAAGAGAGACAACTATGGTAAAAGCAATGCTTTTATATTTATTACTAATTACATAAAATAAATTAAAGTTGAAGTTAATATTTTTAAAATAAGTACCATTTTTGTGGTGATGAGTAAAAATTATTTTATTTATTAATTTAATTATTTTACTACTTAGTAATAAGAAAAAGTTATTAGTTTCAGCCAATTGACAATGTTGAAAATCAGATATTATGAAATTTAGGATCAAATTTTAAAAGAAACGGTGGGTTATAATAATTTATATTTTTAACTTTTATTTTTTAAAATCCTCACATTGCATGGTCCTTGCCTAATTTATAGATAATAACTAAGTCTATTTGATCATCAATAAATTTAATATTAAAAAAATAGTTAGAACCAATAAATTAATTATAATAAATTTTAATAGTGGTATACTTAATTGATTCAATTTTTTGGTTGAATTTTATAAATTATATTGATTATTTGAATACGCAGCTAGTTCAATTTAAAGTTTTAACTCTATAATTAAAAAAAAATGGAATAAATATAAAAAATGTTTGGAAAAGATTGTATATTTTTTATTGTTAACAATTCTTTTAATTTATGAAATAGTAAAAAAATTTAAAAATAAAAATAAGTAGTAGTTCTATAAAAATAATTTAGATATTAATAATAATTTTATAAAATAATAAATTTTAATTAAGTATAAGGTAATTTATTTTGTAGGGTAAATATTTTTTACATTAATTAATAAATAAATTTTGTAAAGAAGAATAAGCAAAATTATGATTTCTATTTGTTTACTGTCTAGTTAGCCAAAGAAACCTTGGACAAAGAAACAAGTACAAAAGGAAAAAAATAAAGTTGACTTTGCAGTCAGGAGCTGAAGCCACGCCTAATGAGAGCGAGAGTATGATTGTCCACGTAGAAAAGGTCCCATGGAATTTGCCTTTTCTTTTAAGGGAGCTACTAAGCTAGCGCGTATGAGAATTCGGATTGGTCAGACACTAAATGAATTTACAATATTGCCCAAACAAAAAATTACTATTTTGTATAATTTAATAGAAAAAATTACAGCCTTATCATTTTTTATAATTTTTAATCACAATTTATAATAAATTTAAAATAAATTACGAATTCATAATAAATATATAATAAATTTATAATAAAATTATCTAAATTTGATATTTTAATTAAAAAATATAAATTTTGATAAATTTAAAAATATTTTTAAAAATATAAAATTTCTTTAATTTTTTAATATTGTTATAAAGATCCCAAATTAATATAAGAAGAAGGTATAAATAAGATCTCAATTTTTTGCGTAGGTATAAATTAGAATTTAAATTTTTTTGAGCTTAATTATAAACAAGTTTTATGAAAATGAAGTATTTGAGCCCTCACTAACAGCAAATTATAACTCTATTTACATAATATTTTTTATTTTAAAATAATAAATAATTTTATTATTTATTTTAAAATAATTATATAAATTCAAAAATTAAAAATGCAAGAAAAATTTAAGAACACAAAAATACATATACGCAGAAAGAAGAAACATATACAGAAGATATAAAATTTAAGAACACAAAAAACATATGCAAGTAAATCAACCAAAAACCCATAAAATACATAAACTTGAAGAAGAAAAGCCCAGAAGCAACTATACCCGCAAGTCCAGAATTAAATTCATAAACTTGAAGAACAAAAACCCAGATATAATATTTGTAAATTTTTTAATAAAATAAAATAATTAATATAGAAGGGTAATTAGGGTGGTAAAAGAGAAAAAATATATATATATATAATATACACTTTACTAAAAGATAAAAAGACAAAAAGGCAAAGTCAAAATTAAAAAGTAAAAAATTAAAAAAATTGAAATAGTTATGGATAAAAAAAGAAATATCTAATATTTTATAATTATTTGGCTGAAATATTGTGAGTGAAGAGGAAGGTTTTGTTTCATCAAATCTATCAAATTTCACAAAGATTTTAAAGAATTTAGGGTAATTTTGAAGAATTCTCAAGCTTTAGGTAAGTTTTATTTGGATTTAAGTGAGTTCTCTTTGAATTTAAGATTATGTGAGTTTTGAGTTTTTGATGGAAGAATTCATAATTGTTAATGTGGGTTGTTTGAAGTTATTTTGATATGTGTATAATAATTTTATGGTTGGAAGTTAGATATGAGTAGGTTTTGGTGAAGTTAGGGTTTATGAGATTAAAATGTGAAATTAGAATTTTTGATGGAGGTATTCTTAATTGTTAAAATAAATTATTTTGATATTATTTTGATATATAAATGATGATTTTATAATTTAATGACGGAAACAGATTTAGTAGGATGAAGTTTGAATAAGTAAGGGGAGAAATTAGGGTTTTGTTGAAAATTAGTTAGAAATTGAGTAATTAGTGATTAATTTGTATAAAATTAGTATATAAATGATTATAATTTAATAATTTAACTTGTTATTTGATTTAGAAATGAAAGAATCAAAATTGCCTAATTGAGAAAGGTTAGGGTTTGGGTGAAGTAAAGATTTAGAGAGTAAAATTGAGTTGGTGTTGGAACAAAAAAGATTAATACATACTTTGTTAACATTTATATTGAATTTTCATATTTGGCATAATGTATGGAGGCACACTTTGAAGGATGTTACTATTTCTTTTAAAGTGGTATTGTGCTTATGTGTGTGTATTTTAATAAAGAATGTGATAAATTCTAATGTAGTATGAATTGTATGAAAATATTGTGAAAAATGATAAAATGTGATTAAAAATG
This sequence comes from Garcia nutans, assembly GCA_947685225.1. Classification (NCBI taxonomy): domain Eukaryota; kingdom Viridiplantae; phylum Streptophyta; class Magnoliopsida; order Malpighiales; family Euphorbiaceae; genus Garcia; species Garcia nutans. The sequence continues at coordinate 51,945,773 of CANTUV010000037.1, read as the reverse complement.
TGAAAATGAGTTACATTGTATAATGCAATTGGAAATGTTGGAAATAGATATGAAAAGTGAAAAATGTGGAAAATTGATAAAAAGAGATGTTAAATGGGATGAAAATGAGGAAAGTGATAATAGTGATGAGAAAGAGGAAAAGAAATAAAAGTATGAAAATGTGACATGATGTGATATGTGTTGGTCTTATACAATTACTTGTTCCAAAAAGTTGATATTAGTATTGTTGAGATGGCATGCCAACAATATGTCATAGCATTTATTATGTCTTCAGGTTAGACACGCTAGTGTCACTATTAATATTATGTTTTTAGGCTAGACACACTGGTATCAATAGAGGATACGTCTTCGAATGGTATATAATATTTAGATTCCTAGTGTCATGATAGACCAAATTAATTATTCTAAAACTTGAATATTGTGTAGGAACTTATTGGGTCCAATGCATGTGTTGACTATATGTTGTTAATATTATGATTAATGGATAAAAAATAAATTTTACATGATAATGATACTTAATAGTTTATAAGATAAATGATGTAATAATAAATATTGTTTGTATTGATAGCACAAAGTGTTGTATAATATAAAGCATATATTGATTTTAAAATAATTTATATTATCAAAATATGTATCATTAAGCTTTTAAACTTAGCGTGGTAATGTATATTGCTTAGGTGATAGAAGTGCAGAATAGGGAGGTGCTGATAGATCTAGATAGGTTTAAATTTTGGGACATACCTTGAAGGTAGAGTTTTTACCACGAGACCTACATAGTTGGTGCTTCTTAATGCATGTCATGTAAAAGAGTTTTGTTCAAGTACATTATACATAAAGTACATTATAAGAGTTAATTAATATGCATATATAATTATAATATTGTAAAGTTTTGTGAATGTAATTAAGTTATGTTTTATATGTTTGTGAAATATTTGATAATATTAATAAAAATATTGGATTTTGTGATATTAAAGATTTGGGAATGCTTTTCAATTGTAGATTGTGTAATTTTGGTTTTGCAATTTATCCATAGACAAAACTCTGATAAATTTTTCTCAGAGATTTTCTTATAAAATTCATTAATGTATTAAACTTTTATATATGTAATTCTTATAATTATATACTTATATTTTTTTTAGTATCACTTTAAAGAATTTTCTACCATCTTTAACTGTAGCACTCTTATATTATATAAATATTTACATATATAAGGTATATGTATTATATGTATATAGGATATAAGGGTGTTACACAGAATAAAATTCAATTCCTTTTACAATGGTCATGGATCCAATTTCTTCGACCCATTGTCCCTTAATTTTAGGACCCACCTAAATTTCTATCAACCTAAACATTGTTGTTCACTGGCGATTGGAAAGAAATCCTAACTATTCATGTTTTCAACGCTGAGTTTCATGAACTTAAGAAAGATGTATTAAAAGTAGAGGTTGATGGCAGAAGGGTTTTGTAAATCAATGGTCATTGATTGGAGTTCCAATTGAAATTCTTATTCCATAGAAAATTGAGATAGACTGAAAAAGATTCCTAATTTTTGTGTCACAGTTACTCCTCCATAAAAAAAATAGAAGACAAAGATGGGTGAATGGACATACATTTTCATCTAGTAATATAATTTTGGTTTTCTTTTGAGGAACTTAGTTTGCTGGACCGTTGCATGATGGATGAAGAGAAATTTCTTGAAAAAATAAATTTTTATTCGTACCTAGAAATTTTATGAGAGCATGAGTGTTTTGATTGATAAGAAAATGAGAGTTTGGCTATTGAGAAAATGAATGAAAGAAAAGATCTGTACTTTTTTTTAATTTTTTTCCCAATTTTAAGCTTAATTTTTTAAGTTTTTAATTTTCAAAAATAAGGGTTTTTAGCAGAATGGATTACCGTTATTGATTTGCTATTAGTGAGGGGCTCAAATACTTCATTTTCATAAAAGTTGTATATAATTGAAAACAAAAAAATTTTAAGTGTAATATGTACTTGAGTAAAAAGTTAATGGGCTTATTTATACACTCTCTTTTTTAGGGCTATTCACGGGCTGGGCTAGGCTGGATTTGACCCTAGCCCAAAGCCTAGCCCAAACAGACTTCAGGCCTTAGCCCTGCACCTAAGGCACGACCTGTGGCCTTAGTGGAGGCCACTCAGGTATATGGGTCGGGCCTTTCCAGCCCATTCAATTTTTTTAAATTTTTTTTAAAGATTTTCTTGACTTCTAATTGATTTTTTTAAATGCAAATAATTGTTGATTCTTATAAATTTGCAAAATATATTAAACTAAATATTCTATTGTATTGTTTATTTTTTTTTCAATATGCTAAATATATTAAATTAAATAAACCAGTAACGTCTACAATCACATATCCAATAATAACTAAATAACTTTCAAATTATTAAGATCTACAATCACATTTCCAATAATAGTATTACAAGAAAATACACACATATAAAATAAGAATAAGCATAAGGAAGATAACCTGTTCAGTTTTACACCACCACTCAAAGTCTCAAACTGTATGTAATAATAACTAATAACTATCAAACCATCATTATAATTCACATTAAACATCGCATCCCTAATACTAATTAATCTTCAACAGAAATTATAAAAAAGTTTTCAAGTCCAAGCAATAATAGTTATACAATAAAAATATAAACACACACAATGGGAATACTAACATTGTCCAGTTTTACAAACATATTACATATAGTCTAAATAAAAATTTGCAATACAACAAATAAAATCATCAGTTAATCAATTGCCACATGTGCCTTTTCTTGTGCTTGCTATCTCTTCGGCTATACAACTTTCAGTATCTTAAAAAAGAAAATAAATATAGCAAATTAAATAATAGTATCAAGTATATAATTAGAAATAAATTATAAAAGCCAATAAAAGAAAGAACATATCGCTTATTACCACATTTTGATTTTTCAAATTAAATAAAATCTTGATTAATTAGATCAAAATTGAAATGTCTAGGCTGTAGTCAATTCTGAATACAAATTAATGCTTCTATCATTTTTAGAGACAAAAAACTCCTAAATTCATTAACTACACATCCAGTTGTGCTAAATGCAGACTCAGATGCCATTGTGGATTCAAGAATAACTAAAACATCACGTGCTATGAGGGAAAGAACTCTGTATCTATATGCATTCATCTTCCACCAATGCAATATATCAAAATAAGTCATATCTTCTTCTAAATCTTTAGCCAAATATTTATCAATTTCAGTTTTAATTTCTAAAGTAATCTTGGTCTTTTTATTTTGCTGCCATTTCAGATGGTAATTACCCATTATTGAAGGTTTATCTGCTTTATCATCACCAGCATTCTTTAAAGGTTGCTCAGAATTCTCCTCACATTTGGTGACATCAATGGAATAAAACTATTATAATTGATCCAAAGCAGTTCTAACCTTCTGCACCATAGTATTATTGCTTTCACATAAGCTAACTCATAATTAAACTCGACATATTCAAGTTTGTATCGAGGATCCAACACCACAGCCACTCCTATCAAAGGATTCAATTTCTAAACATTTCCCCAATATTTATCATACTTTTCTTTCATTTTTTTGCCATGTCCACTGTACAAATATCTTCATATTTAGAACTATCATTTAACGTACTTTAGATGGAAAGAATCTCCCTAAAGCAAGCATTGAATGTCACATACAAACTACCAGAAAAATTTCAAAGTAGCGTCATAAAACACTTTCAAAAAATGAATAAATGCTCTAGCATTTTCCCAATCCATAAAATCTGGAGGAGACTTTTTAATATCTTCAATAAAATAAGATTGATAGCCCCCATCATCCTCCAACATCCTTTCAAACACTTTCTCAAATTTCAAAGCATGATCTAATGTTTTATAAGTGGAATTCCACCTAGTAGCAACGTCCAAACACAAAAGGCTCTTACTTTGAACCTTTTCCATCTCAACACATTCTTTAAATTTCTTGAAATGTTCAGGAGATGATCTAACATATCTAATGGCAGCTGTGAACCTCGGTTTCGCCTGAAAAGGATTCGGAGGAACGTTCACTTGTTGTTAGGAGTCGCCACTCAGTTTATTTTGTTCAAAGGGAAAAACTAAGAAAACCCTTGCTTGACTCCAGTAATGCATCCAATGTAAAGGTTTCTAATCTGCGAACCCAAGGAGGATTCAGGGACTATGTCATGCATTTGACTAACTTGCCAATAAAAAGAAAAGGATCCAAAAGGAAAACAGAAAGGAAGAAGAACATATTGTTAGTAAATTATGGACTTGCTATTTGGGGTGAATCCCAAATATGCCTACATACTCTCGTTTTTATGAGAGATCAAAGCCCATGTAGTTCGGAAAAGCCTATTTAAAGGCGATGAAAATTATGCTTCATGCATGTGTGTGTGTATGCTTCGTGCATTTGTCGGGCTTTTTGCCAAAGTTGTGAGTTTTAGCACTTAGTGCAAAATTGTGAAATTTAGGTACTTTGTACCTAAATTGTGCAATTTAGGCCTTTGGCCAAAAGATTGATTTTAACTGTGAAATTTAGGTACTTTGTACCAAAAAGATGCGATTTAGGCTCCGTGCCAAAAAGTTGATTGATTCGCGGCTTTATGCCGTAGTGTTGATTGATTAGTTAATTAGGCCTTAGACCTAAAAGGATTAGGTCTTTGACCGAAAAGAAATTAAGAAAAAGATAGGATGCTTTATGATATGCTTGACTTGACAAATGATGAATTATCATACTACCTTGTTTAGGGTCCTTCCACTTCGAAGTTCCAGGACTTGTTTTCTCAGATCTTGAAATATGATTCTTAATCCCTGCCACACAAGGTTAGATTCTTGCAAATAAAAGTCCAATAAGAGTTTTTAAGCGTGAAAAGAATTCGACAGCATGAGGCACACCCAAAAAAGTCGAACCCCTTTTCTGAAAATTCAATAGCCTTATATAGGCAAAATTCGGACTGGACGGCGGTCGGACCGCCGTGGACGGCGGTCGGACCGGGTGGTCGCCGGAAAAACGGGAAAAGGACACGGACGGCGGTCAGACCCAAAACCGCACCGAAATCCGCATTTTTTCGTTCAAACTGATTTTCTGGGAGCTGCGAACCTCCAAAAATTATTCCGAGACCATACCTGTGATCCTTGCGTCGCTCCGGACATTTCAAGTACCATGAAGGTATATTTTTGGTGAACTCTGCCGCGGTCGACCGGTCCGGCCCGGTTGTCTGCAGTCTGAGAAAATTGGCTTTTCGAGCCTCAAAATTCGAGTATTCACATTTGCCCCCCACTGGGGTCCATAAAAATGATTTATGGGGCCCAGTGGCTTGCTGAAGAGCGAATTTTGAGCGAGGGGTAAAAGACCCGCCTTTTGGCATTTCTGGATTGCTTGCAACACTTCTGATTTTTCTATACCCGCACTTTTGTTTAGCACAAACAGTACATATGTATGCATGATGTCCCCTTTTATTTTCATAAAGGTATTTATTTGCTTCTTTACAACCATTGCATGCACAACTGGACCAAGAGTCTTCAAAAGGTTGAAAGAATCAATATGGGTAGATATTAGTTGTTTTCTTTCTTAGGGGGATATTGGTGGATTGGGATTTTTATTTATTTCCAGTAAAGAACTTAGAAATAAATTTTAGGAATCTTTCCTTTACATGTACCTGAATTAGCTCTAGTAATGAACCAAGAGTAATACCAGGCTTCACTATGCTCTGCTATCAGTAATTATTTCTAGTAAAGAACTTAGAAATAATCCTCTAGGAAGTCAAATTCCATTGGGGAAGGAACTTGAATTTTTCTGAAGTTGCCCCCAAATTATTCCCAATAATGAAGTTGCCGAAGTTTGGCCAATTGAGAAGCCAAGGAGGCGTGCATTGCTGCAGGAGCTGGAGGGTGAGGATGTGGTTCCTCTTAATGAGGGGAAGATAGATGTTGCAGAGAGTTCCGGAACTAAGGAAGATACCGAAGACTCTGCCCCACGTAGGAGGCGTAGGTTTTAGACTCTAGGGTTGACTCTTTTTTTTTTGGACTGCTTTTACTTTTTTGGTTCTTTTGACGTTTTGGACTTGTGGTTTGACTCTTTTGACTGGTTTGACATTTCATGGAATGAATGACTCTTTTTGGAATGAACGACTCCTTTTGGAATGACTCTTTCATTTGCTTTCCAAGCATTATCTACTTTACTTGCATGCTCTAATTTTTGCCTAAGTCGTCCTTTCGGATTTTCAACTTAGCGAGCTCTTACCCATTCTTACCTAAGCCGCCCTTTGCGGGTTTTCGACTTAGCGGGCCCCACTATTGCCTAAGCCGCCCTTTGTGGGTTTTCGGCTTAGCGGGATTTTTTATTTATTTATTTATTATTATATTTTTTATTTTTTTATTTTTATTTTTATTTTTATTTTTATTTTTATTTTTATTTTTATTTTTATTTTTATTTTTATTTTTTTTATAATATTAGCAAAAGAAAAATGAATGGATGATTTTTATTAATATTTAGACCGTGCTCAAGGAGAGCTGCCTACATATCTCGAATTAATTTGCGAGAATCAGGTCTAATGTAGTTCCTTACAATGCATGATTATACATAATATTTCTTTAATTAATCCAGATTGCATGGGTTTGTGAACTCCAGACCATCCAAATCAGATAAGATGACGGCTCCGCCGGAAAGTATTTTCTTTAAAATGTAAGGTCCCGCCCAATGAGGACGAAACTTCCCACGAGGATCTGTAACGGGTGTTCTGATCTCTTTCAGAACCAAACAACCTTCTTCCAACTTTCGATCTTTGACCTTTTTGTTGAAATGTCTGGCCATTCGCCTCTGATACCCTTGAATCTGATGTAGAGCTTGAAGTCTTTTTTCATCCAAACCCAACAACTGATGATGATAATTGCTGATCCATTCAGCCTCATTTATCTGACTTTCTTGAATTATCCTTGCCGATTGAACTTCCAGTTCAATGGGGAGTACTGCTTCCATTCCGTACACCAGGGAATACGGGGTTGCCCCAGTAGGAGTTCTAATTGATGTTCTATATCCCCACAAAGCCAGCGGTAACTTCTCATGCCAACGCCTATGTTCCTTGATCATTTTTTGTATGATCACCTTTATAGACTTGTTCGCTGCTTCTACAGCTCCATTTGTTTGAGGTCTATAAGGAGAGGACTTATGGTGCTGGACATTCTTATCCTTCAGGAGCTTAGCAAATTCTGCTTGGAAATGAGTTCCATTATCAGTGATAATCTCAAATGGCGTTCCGTACCGACAAAGGATGTTGGTTCGGACAAACTGTGCTGCCTTTTTAGCGTCTAATTCTGCATAGGAAGCTGCTTCAACCCACTTCGTGAAGTAATCCACTGCTACCAAGATAAACTGATGTCCATTTGAGGCTTTTGGATGTATTTTTCCAATTATATCTATTCCCCAAGTAGCGAAGGGCCATGGAGAAGTGATCGGATTCAGGGCAACGGGAGGTTGCTTCTGCATCTTAGCAAATATCTGACATTGATGGCATTCTTGCACAAATACCACGCAGTCTGCATTCATGGTGGACCAATAATATCCTAGATTGGCAATTTTTCGAGCCAAGGCGATCCCATACATGTGTGGTCCTGATTCGCCACCATGTATCATCTCCATTATCTGCTTAGCCTCTGCTTCATTTACACACCTTAGGTGCATTCCATTCCAACTTCTTTTGTAAAGGATATCTCCATCAAGAATGTAACATGTGGCTAGCAGCCTTATGGCCCTCTGATCAACCTTTGATGACCCGTCCGGATAACTTCCATCCTTGAGATAATTCTTGATATCCCAGAACCATGGTTTACCATCAGCCAAATGCATTACGTGGGCAGGTTGCTTCTGAAGTCGAACTTTCAATGGACGAATGGCTTTCCCCTCCTTGATATTGATCATGGAAGCTAAAGTAGCCAGGGCATCAGCAAACTGATTCTTTGCTCTTGGGAGATATTCGAAGGACAAATCATCGAATTGTTGTGCCAGATGATCAAGGCGTTGTAGGTAAGGAACCAAATGCTCTTCTCTTATCTTCCATTTCCTTAAAGCTTGTGATACTATTAAAATAGAATCACCGTAGACCTTTAGGTTCTTAACCCCTAATTCCAGGGCGGCTTCAAGCCCATTGATGCAAGCTTCATACTTTGCTTCATTGTTTGTGCAGCTAAAGTCAAGTTTAACTGCAAAGGGAATGTATTCTCCACAAGGAGTTTTGAACACAATCCCAATTCCATTTCCATGATAATTGGATGCCCCATCAAAATACATCTCCCAAACACTTCTTTCCGCATTCAAGAGGTCTTCGTCAGGGAAACCCATTTCTCGCATCTCGTCTTTTACGGGTAATTCTGCTAATTGGTCAGCTATTGCGCCACCTTTCACAGCTTTTCTTTGAATGAATTTTAAGTCAAAGGCTGCCAATGTTGACACCCACTTAGCCATTTTGCTGTCCAAAATAGGCCTCTCCATAAGGAATTTCAAGGGACTCTGTTCTGCGATGACATAAGTAGTGTAAGAAGACAAGTAGTGTTGTAACTTCGTACAAGTCCAATACAAGGCTAAACACAACTTCTCAATCTTGTTATACTTTAACTCATAATCCAGCATCCTTTTGCTGAGGTAGTAAATTGCATTTTCCACCTTCGTACTTTCGGCTTCTTGAGCTAGCATTGCACCCATGGCTTCATCTGTTACAGACAAATACAAGAGCAGAGGCTTTCCCATTCTGGGAGGTTATAGAATTGGCGGACTTAACAAGTATTCTTTGATCTTGTCGAAGGCCTTTTGGCGGTCTTCATTCCATTCTTGTGAAGCACCTTTCCTTAGTAGCTTAAAGATAGGACCACAGGTCTCTGTCAACTGCGATATGAATCGACTGCTATACTGTAATCTACCTAGTAAACCTCGAATCTCTTTTTCTGTTCTTGGCGGAGGCATTTTCAGAATAGCCTTTGACTTTGCTGGATCAATCTCTATTCCTCTCTTGCTGACCAAATACCCCAAAAATAAGCCTGATGTCGCTCCAAATAGGCACTTTGCAGGATTAAGCTTCAAATTGTACTTGCGAAGTCTAAGGAAGAACTTCTCAAGTGCTTCAACGTGTTCTTCTGGAGATTTTGACTTGACAATCATATCATCAACATACACTTCTACTTCTTTGTGAATCATGTCATGAAAGATTGTTGTCGCCATCCTTTGGTAGGTAGCCCCTGCATTTATCAACCCAAAAGGCATAACCCTGTAGCAGAAAATGCCCCATTCTGTAATGAAAGCTGTCTTCTCTTTGTCTGGTGGGTGCACTAGGATCTGATTGTACCCAACCGCGAGGTCAGTCATGGAAACCATCATATGCCCAGCCATCTTGTCTATCAACAAATCGATGTGTGGTAGTGGAAAATCGTCCTTGGGACAGGCCTTATTCAAATCTCTATAGTCAACACACATCCTGACCTTTCCGTCTTTCTTCGGGACTGGCACAATGTTTGCTAACCAGGAAGGGTAGGCAATTGGTTCTATGAACTTATTGTCCAGTTGCTTGGCAACCTCCTCTTTAATTTTCAAAGACCATTCAGGCTTCATTCTTCTCAATTTCTGCTTAACCGGCTTCGGATATGGGTATAGTGGAATCTTATGAACTGCTATGGCTGGGTCTATTCCCGTGACATCACTTGCCTTCCACATGAAGCAGTCGACATATCTTCTGATGCACTCAACAACCTGTTCCTTATTCACACAATCATATGCAATGTATGTACGTTCATTTTCTTTGACAATCATTATTTTTTCATTTATTTCTTTTATTTCATCTATTTCATTTTTGCTAGATAATACTTGGAAAGCAAAAGACATAGGGTAACCAAAAATTTGAAGAGTTTCATTGATAATGACGGAGTCATTCTCCAAGATTACATTAGATTTGACATTGGGGTTCACTAAATCTGAAACTACAGAAGACTCAGAATTTGACTCTGACTTGGTGTTTGACTCAGAATTTGACTTTGTACAAGACTCGGGTTCAGGGTGTGACACAGGACTAGGTTTGACCATAGTAGCTCGTCCCTCCTCGGCATACCAGTTCATAAGTGGTCCATCGGTTGTCTTGATCAGCTTTGTGAAGTCCCTTTTGTCTTCAAAATTGGTTATCATAGCAACCTCATCAAAGAGATTAGGCCGCATAAAATCTTCCATTTGTGGGTCAGCTATAGGTTCTGGCTCTTCTTCTTTTATGGCTAAAACATCATCGAACATCTCAAAACCCGGTAGCTTCTTTCCAGTCACAGGAGAATAGAATGGCTCCTGGAAACCACAGTAAGGAACTGCTTTTCCAGGTCTGCAGAAGTGACCATTCAGAGTTCTAAAGTAAGGGCGCATTTTGAGGCTTCTTGCCCCCCAATTCTCCTTTTTCTTCCTTCCATGCTCAAACTCTTCTATCTCCTCATCTGTAGGTTTGTACCCCAGGCCAAAAGTTCCCTTATTGTCAGGCTCTTCCCATGGCCGCACTACGGGTGCTTTTCTCCCAGACTTTATCATTTCCATTCCGGGGCAACAGACCTACCCTTAGCATCATTCCCACCAGGCAATTGATTTGGACCTCCCCAAAATCATATAAGATAAATGGCCCTTTGGGTTTTTCTCCTTCAATGCATTGGACTGTATCATAATGGAAACCAGTCAAGGTCATGGCGGTTTCACTAGGAACAACCTCAAAGAGAGACTGATCCATGGTTCTCTTGTTGATTTCACAGGTGTCACCTTTGATAGTGATGATTTTTCCTTCAAAAGGGAACTTAAGTTTCTGATGTAATGAAGAAGGGACAGCATTATTCTGATGAATCCACGGCCTTCCAAGGAGGAGATTAAAGCTCGCGGGTACATCAATGACTTGGAAGGGCACTCTCATTTTCACCGGCCCAATAGCAATTTCCAGAGTGGCAACACCCAAAATTTCTCTTCGAGTGTTATCATATGCTCTAACAATCTGATCAGAAGGTGTAAGATCTGTAGCCTCCAACCCCAGACAGCTTGCTACCTTCAAGGGACATACATTTAAGGCTGACCCATTATCAATGAGAACCATGGGAACAGTCTTTCCCCCAGTTTGTATGGTGATGTATAGAGCATCATTGTGTTTACTGCCATCTTCTGGTAGGTCTGTATCAGAAAATCGGATACTCAATGTCTTGGTTGATTGGGTCAAAGTGGCTACTAAAGCTTCTGGGCTTGTGTCTACTGATGTATCAAGCTGACTCAAAGCTTCACTGAGAGCCTGACGGTGTGGGAATGAGAAAGTAAGGAGCTCCCAAATTGACACCTTAGCTTGAGTTTGTTTAAGCTGAGAGAGGACAGGGTCTTCTTTTGGTTCTGGTGTCTTCTTATGGGGGTGATTTGAGGTTGTAGGGGCTTTTCCCAAGTCGAGTGGCTGATACTGCCTTCCGCTTCTTGTCAAAGCGTCGACCTCTTCAGCAAGGTCATTCAAATCCAACACACGCACTTCATTCATTTCTAAGAGAAGTTTGAAAGGATCAAACAGCTCTTCTTCCACAGTGATGGCGTGGATGGAATGATTAGGCAAAGGGTTAGTATTAATGTTCGGTTGACTCCTGAGAGGAATGATGTCACCCCTATCCACCAAGTCTTGGATGCGGTTTTTCAGAGTCCAGCAAGCATCTGTTCTATGCCCTTTTCCTTGGTGGTATTCACAATACTCATTGGCCTTATAACTGGAGGGTAATGGGTTTGGAGGCGGCCTTGGGTCCAAAGGCTTCAAATACTTCCCTTCCACGGCCTTTTTAAACACTAGATGAAGGGGCACCCCAAGGTCGGTATACTGCCTTCTTGGCTGATTTCTCTGCCCAAGATTGCCCACACGTAAAGGATTCGCAGGGGCAATATTGGTCACTTCATTGACCTTGCTTGAGGAAGTAGCTTGGCCTTGTTTCCTATACTTCAAAGTAGCTCCCTCATCTACTATTTTACCCAATTGTATCAAGTCTTCTACCTTAGTTGCAGTCGCAATGAGCGATTTGAAAGTAGGTAGGTATTGGGTTTGTAGTTGAGCTTGATATGTAGGCCTTAAATTCCTGATTATAATATCAATCTGCTCCTGTTCTGAGGGGCGATTGATCATTTGGGCGGCTTTTGCCCTCCACCCGTAAGGAACGAGGAGAAGGGTTCATTATTATTTTGTTTGGTGGTCTCAAGTTCTCTTCTAGTGACATCCACCTCAATATTGTAGTGGTATTGAGTGTTAAATGCATTGCAGATGTCTTCCCAGGTCTTAATCTTAGCACGGTCCAGGCTTACAAACCATTTAAGGGCAGCACCAGTCAGAGATTGTTGGAACAGTTGAGCAAAGAGCTCATCATTTAAACCCCAAGGGCACAAGGCACCCACATACATCTTCAAATGGGTTTTAGGGCAAGTAGTCCCATCAAATCTGTCCATCCCAGGCATCTTGAATTTTGGAGGCAATCTAGCATGGGGAAACAAGGATAAGGAATCCATGTCTACCACCTCTTTATGAGTTTTCATGGCAGTTATTGACCTTTCAAGCAATTCAAGTTTCTTTTTCAGTTCATCAGTTTCATTCTTAGAGGGTGGATCCTCCAAATTAATGACAGGGGTATTGTTCTGAGCAGTCATGGGGGTACTAGTTTGCCCCACAATGGGTTCCTTTCCTAAATTTCCAGGAGTAGAGGCTGTCTTTGGTGCCCCTCCCAATTCAGCCAGGATGGCCACTCTTTGGGCAGTTAAAGCTTCATCAATTCTCTCTTGCATCCTAGCTTCAATTTCCTTAACCTGCCCATCTAGCAAAGCCTTAATTTGTTCAATAGTAGCCATTTCAGCACTTGGAGTAATTGGTGAAGGTGGGGTAGCAGAACTTGTGGGTGATTGGACAGTTGGAGTTGGTGTAGCTTGTGTGGGTGAAGGCACACGGATAGTGGATACCTGCAAAGGTTAAAGGCAAGGGATCAGGGCAGTGGGTAGGATGGGATAAACTCTTGGTCCACTTATACACATCAAAAGTTTTCCCCAAAAGATTTTTCCCAAAATAATATTGTCATGTTGCATGAATGCACCTCATCACATCATAATTCATTTTAATGGTATGTGGCACTATCATTGGGTACATACAACCTAAGGGAAGGTTCTATTGTTCATGAAAAATAGAGAGTAAGCTTATAATAGGGACCCTTGAGTCTTGAGTAAGATATACCTAACCACATGTGAAACAAAGAGTTTCGCGTGGGTCCAACAGTACGATTACTCATGGGCCACTCCAAAAGGATTGGAATGGTTTGCGACAATAGGGAGGACGCTTTGGCTGTCCGCCGGCATAATCAAGGAGACCTGCCGGTCAGCGCTACTTGCTATCCAGACTCAGAATTTTGAACAGAAAGAGAAGAAATTTATTTGAAAATAATTTTTTATGAAATGAAGGAAAAGGATTCCCCCATATAATGCAAGAGAAAAAGATTCTCTGAATGTCAAAATAAATGCACAATTAGTCAAACAAGGGGTCCATTAAAGGAAAAAGATTCCTTTTGTCAATTTTCAATCCAATATCCCCAAGGAGGGGATATATATTGCTAGGGTATCCTGCAAAATGAATAAAAGTACCCTAAAGAAGGGTAAATCAGTTAAATGAATAATAATAATAGTCTACTAGGATCTCATAAATTATTTTTATCATTATTTTTTATTTTATTATTATTATTTTATTTTTTTTATGGTTTTCAGTGTCAAATTAATCAAATAAGCAATAGTAGTCCACTAGAATCCCATAAATCATTTTTATGGTCCCCAGTGGAGTCGCCAAATTGTGAACCTCGGTTTCGCCCGAAAAGGATTCGGAGGAACGTTCACTTGTTGTTAGGAGTCGCCACTCAGTTTATTTTGTTCAAAGGGAAAAACTAAGAAAACCCTTGCTTGACTCCAGTAATGCATCCAATGTAAAGGTTTCTAATCTGCGAACCCAAGGAGGATTCGGGGACTATGTCATGCATTTGACTAACTTGCCAATAAAAAGAAAAGGATCCAAAAGGAAAACAGAAAGGAAGAAGAACAGATTGTTAGTAAATTATGGACTTGCTATTTGGGGTGAATCCCAAATATGCCTACATACTCTCGTTTTTATGAGAGATCAAAGCCCATGTAGTTCGGAAAAGCCTATTTAAAGGCGATGAAAATTATGCTTCATGCATGTGTGTGTGTATGCTTCGTGCATTTGTCGGGCTTTTTGCCAAAGTTGTGAGTTTTAGCACTTAGTGCAAAATTGTGAAATTTAGGTACTTTGTACCTAAATTGTGCAATTTAGGCCTTTGGCCAAAAGATTGATTTTAACTGTGAAATTTAGGTACTTTGTACCAAAAAGATGCGATTTAGGCTCCGTGCCAAAAAGTTGATTGATTCGCGGCTTTATGCCTTAGTGTTGATTGATTAGTTAATTAGGCCTTAGACCTAAAAGGATTAGGTCTTTGACCGAAAAGAAATTAAGAAAAAGATAGGATGCTTTATGATATGCTTGACTTGACAAATGATGAATTATCATACTACCTTGTTTAGGGTCCTTCCACTTCGAAGTTCCAGGACTTGTTTTCTCAGATCTTGAAATATGATTCTTAATCCCTGCCACACAAGGTTAGATTCTTGCAAATAAAAGTCCAATAAGAGTTTTTAAGCGTGAAAAGAATTCGACAGCATGAGGCACACCCGAAAAAGCCGAACCCCTTTTCTGAAAATTCAACAGCCTTATATAGGCAAAATTCGGACTGGACGACGGTCGGACCGGGTGGTCGCCGGAAAAACGGGAAAAGGACACGGACGGCGGTCGGACCCCCGGTCAGTCAAACCGCCGGTCCCAGCGGTTCACCCCCAAAACCGCACCGAAATCCGTATTTTTTCGTTCAAACTGATTTTCTGGGAGCTGCGGACCTCCAAAAATTATTTCGAGACCATACCTGTGATCCTTGCGTCTCTCCGGACATTTCAAGTACCATGAAGGTATATTTTTGATGAACTCTGCCGCGGTCGACCGGTCCGGCCCGGTTGTCTGCAGTCTGAGAAAATCGGCTTTTCGAGCCTCAAAATTCGAGTATTCACAGCAGCGCTAATTGAAATGATATGGTTATGCAGTTCTTTTATTGCATCAATTACAACTAAATTTAAAATATGAGCACAACACCTCATATACATATATTCTTCGTTACATACAGCCTTATTCCAACTAATCAGTCTCCTTTTCATATATGAAATGGCAATATTATTTGAACTGGCAATATTCACAATTAAGGCAAACACCTTATCAATATCCCAAGTAGACAAATACTTCTCAATTTTTTTTCTAATGGTGTCATCCTTGTGATTTTCAATTGGACAAAAATTCAAAATTCTTTTTTGTAACATCTAATTTTCATCAATAAAATGAGCAATTAAACACATATAATTTAGATTTTGAACTAATGTCCATGTATCAGTAGTGAGGCACACACGGGATTTTGAGTTCTTAATGAAGGTTTTCAACTGCATACACTCAAAAAGATATAGTTTCTAACAATTCCCAACAATTGTTGTCCTTGATGGGATAGGAAATTTGGGCTCTAATTGGTTCAATAACTTATGGAAGCCAAACCCATCTGCAACTCTAAATGGCATTTCATCATATATGATAAATTTATCCAAGGCACGTCTATAATCCTCCAAGCTATATTTATATGCAATTAATATTTTTTCACCTGTGACACTACCCTCTACCCCACTGACTTTCTGTATGTAAGATAAAATAGATTGCTTTTTTTCATAATATGGATACTTGGAGCATCTCAATAAATGTCTTTTTAAAGTATTGGTGCCATGTTTTACTGGATCAATGGCATACGTTGCCCCATAATAATTACATGCAGCTTTATGTTCTCCCTTTATTTTATTCAAAGGAAGTCTAGTAAAGTATTTCCATGCATCCGACTTGTTCTTAGGGGGCTTTTCTCTTAACACACTCCGTTTGGGAGGGAATAATAATATTAGTATTTTGGGGGGCAAAACTATCATCCGTAAGAATTTGGGAGGCAACACTATCCATAAGATATTGGGAGGTAACACTATCAATGGGAGTATGGAAGGGAACACTATCATTAAGACTTTTAGAAATATCCATTTGCAATTCTTCACAACACAAAAGGAGGAAAAAAAACAATTAGATAATCCTTACTTGCAAAATATAAATGTTTTTGCTTGCCCCACATTATTTAAAAACAAAAATAATGTAATGAAATCCAAAACCAATGAGCCAATTGTTGATGTATAATACTTACAAATTTATTTTGTAAACCCATTATATAGTACTTACAAATTTTAATTACAATTAGTTGGTGCTTAAAAGCCATTAAAATAATAATATGTTCTTTTCTAATCCTTTCTTGATTTTTTTTTAAAATTTAACTAGGCATGCATTTTGCTAATCAACCATCTACTTCTTGTTATTTTAAAAAATAATCAAAACAAATCAAGAAATTACACAACTCAAATTATTGCTATTTTACAATTATATATTCACATACTTAAAATTCATGAAATTCAATAAAAATTAAACAACAACTACACCAAAACTAAAAAAAAAAACCAATTGAAATCCTAAATTAAAAACCCTAAATTAAAATGTGAAAACCCTAACCTGAATTAAGCCACTGTCACTTGAGATATTGAGTGATAAATTATGTCTTAATAACAAATTAAAAGCCTATAAAATAAATTCATGAAAAAAAAATTAAATCAGTGTTAATGAAAAATAAAAAAATACTAAAACAAAGTAGAAATCTGACTTACCCCATCGTCATTGGTGTCGGAGGCGAACGAGCAAGGAAGGCATCGGAGGCGGTTGAGCAAGGAGTGTTGGTCAGTGGTCACTATGCACTGGCTGGCCACTGACTCTGAGGAGATCGAGTAAGAGACAGAGACAGTGAGGTCGAACGAGAGAGAGGCGTGATGGGGCTGTGTGTATGTATTTGTGTGAGGAGTGAGAAATTTTATCCTTAACCAAAATGGTAGTTAAGAATAAATAAAAAAAAATTAAGTAACAATCAGGGCGGGTGGTTAACCCAAAAAATTAAGCTCAGGTTCGAGGCCGAACCCGATATTGTTTGGATCATAAAATTTCAACCTGAAATCCATTAATTTTTATTATAGCCCAACCCAATATGGCTAGGTCGATCCGGATACGAACAACCCTACTCCTTTTAATACAATTAAAAAGTAAGTTTTTTTAGAAAATGTATGAAAAATATGTAAAAATGACCTTGAATTGTTGGGGATATCTCATTTTGAATGTTAAAATTTTTTATTCATTTATGTTTTCTTTTCAATTAAAAAAGAATAAATTAGACCCTAACTTAATAAAAGTTAAATTATCTATTTATTTTTTTATGACATGATATTATGTGAGATCCAATATTTTAATATTTTAATAAAAAAAATTAAATATGACCCTAAAGTATTTTTCGAATCTTAAATTGGATCTTAAAATTTTTATAGTGATTTATTCTAAAAATATATGTGTAATGAATTATTTTTAAAATAATATATATATTTAGATAATCAACCACATATTAAATATTGAAAAAGATGAAAAATTTAAATAAAATAAATAAAATATATCAAAATTTACATTTATTTATTTATTTTATAATATTATTTTCTTTATTTATTTTATTTATTGAAGTAAAGTCATTAACAAATATTTATTTTAAATGATTTTAATAGTTAATTTTTATATAAAAATTTCAAAAAGTTATAGAAATTATAAATAGACTAGTAAGTGATGTAGATAATTTAAAAAAATATTTATGTTTCATATATTAATGACTTTATGTGAATAAATTAAATAAAAATAATATTATAAAATAAATTAATAAATAAATAACTTTGGTACATTTTATTTATGTTCTCTTTTAAATTTTTTATTTTTTTATTATTAAATATTATAATTGATGATTTAAATATTTATAGTAGTTTAAAAATATTGATAATATTGTATTAAAAATTTATTATAACTTCATGTTATTAAACTAAATGAAAAAATAAAATAATGTTATAAAATAAATAGATAAATAAAATTTGATACATTTTACTTATTTCCTTTTTCAAAATTTATCTTTTTATTGTTAAATATAGCATTTTTTTTATCTAAGTATTTCTATTAGTTTAAAAATATTAATAATAATATCAAATATATATATTTTCAGAATAATTCATTATAAAAACTTTGAGATCTAATTTGAGATATGGAAAATACTTTATTTAATACTTTCGATTCATATTCAATTTTTTTATTTAAAATATTTAAATAGGGATCCCATACAATGCCATGTCAAAAAATAAATAAATGGATGACTTAACTTGTGTTAAGTCAGGGTCTAATTTGCTCAGTTTATGATTAAAAAAAGGTCATAAATGGATTAAAAAAAATCGAGGATCTAAAGTGAGATACTCCAAATAATTCAGGGTCATTTTTGTATATTTTTCCAAGTTTCTTTTGAAACATTAATTAAACAGTCTTTCAATTTAAATTTCTCCATTATCATTAGTTTTAGGTTTCTTTTATTTTTATAAATTTTGTTAAAAATGTTTTAAAATTTATTTTTAATATCTGAAGTATCCTATTCAAATTCTCTCTCTTTTCGGTTTCTTTGAAACTAAGCCAACAAACTTCAATGGAGTAAATGTAAATATAACTTTTTTTTTACTAACAAACTTTAGCAGGAGCACAAAATGGGGTTTAGATGCTTAATCTGGAACCACAAAAAAAGTTTAATAACTGCAAGAAGTGACAGTACAATGGGAACCTTTGGAACCAAGAGTGGTAGAAATAAGTTGCAGAGAGATCCTAAAATGGATCAAGGATCTTAATTTGAGCAAAGTTATTTTAGAATCAGATTCTTTAATTGTTGTGCAAGTAACATCAAGACTACATGAAGATTATTCCTATTTCAGGGTTATTATTGATGATTGTGTGAGTTTGATAAAAACTATTAGAGAGTGTCATTAATCAATATGAGAAGGATCACAAACCAAAATGCATATTCATTGGCAAGAATGTTTGGTACCTTATTCGAACAGAAAGACTAGGGTGCTTCAGTTCCTTCGAGTATTATTACTGCATTAAACAATAATTTGATTTAATAAAGAGATAATTCTGCTAAAAAAATTGCCAACAAAACCATTTGAATTACTTCTCTTTCTAAAACCTCTCTACAATTTGCATAAACATTTAGAATTTTAATTTTGAATTTCTTATCACAGCCTATAAATTAGTTAATTTTGAACCTTGTGGAATTAACAAAATAGAAGATGTTATTAAAGATTAAGATCACTCAAGCCAAGACCTAATATACTAAAAAAAAAGAAAAAAATGATAAAATACATTTCTAAAAGTTATTTATATTTAGATTCTATATTAAAATGCAAACAATAAAAAGTCCAGTGTATTTAATTTCAGTAAAAAGAATATGCTTATCTTTGAAACTCAACTAATTGCATTGTAACAATGAAGACTTATAAAGGTGGTTCTAATAATTATCTCCTAAAAATTAGCGGTTTTCACATCATTCCAACTATGTAGGGGCCATTTTAGGCACTTCCCTGATATGTTAATTTGTAGTTGTGGCTATTTTATAGTTGTGGATATATAGCCTCTACATATATTATAGAGGCATTTCTTGGCGCCCTAAAAAGAGTGAGAGATGTCGGAGTTTAATTCTTAATGGCGATCAGAACCACCTCAAACTTATATTGTCATAAACTTATAAAATATAAATAACAATAATGTCCTAAAAGTAAAAGTAATGAAACTAATAACTAATTATTCCTTGAGGATTGTAACTCAAATTAGAAGAGTTAATGTTAGGAGAAAGTGCACATTGACAATCATTTGACACATCAACTTGTTAAATTGCAAAAGTGAAATATGAAGATTTATAATGTAAAAACTTTTAAAATAAATAAGCTACAATTGACAGTTAATACCTCAGAATTGTTAGCAATGTTAGCATCCAATGTTATCCAGAGTGCATCTTACTAATAAATATATTTAGAGCTTGCAATGATCTGGGCACTTCATTATATTATGCTTTATTAGATCATATTGATCTTTCAATTGTTTAATTTTTTCTACTTGGCTTGAATTTGTAGAACCTTCCCATCTTGCACTAACATTATAAGAGGCAACTCCAAAATAAGTTCTAAGAGTAGGTCCTAAACCTAAGCTTCAAACCGACCATTATGTTTTAGACCCATTAATTCTTGAAAAATCAGCTCATTTACTTTGCTCAAATCTGTGTCTGAGCTAGCAACATATTGAGATTGCATAGCAAAAACTTTCTCTTATAAATTATACAACCAACAATGGAATAAAAGCAAGATATCAATCAAATTTTAACAACAAACCACATCGGAAGCTAGTCATATTATAGAAAATTTTTACCATTAGTTCTTACATTATTATTCAGATATGTGTCCTCCTTCCTTTTATGAGTTTCATAAAAAAAAACTGAGTCGACTAGGAGCTTTTTTAGTTTCATTTTACTAAAATTATGAAAATTTATAACACTCACTAAATAATAATATGATTTCATATTTATACATTTAGTTCTTGCAATATGCAAAAGTACTTATCATCTCCTTTCTAAGCCTAGCATAACTCTTTCTTTCTAAAGTATATGCATTCTTTTTTTTTTTTCACATTTGCAATATTTATTTGACTCATTTTATATGGAATAAGTGGAAAATGAACTTTAACATATTTAAATAGATAAAAGTTTAAATAAAAAAACATAGTTGTTAACTGCATGTTGCTCACTAAAACATTAATTAACTAAGCAATGCCTTTGAATAGCCTCAACATGTTTAGGAACATTAATATGGATTTGCTCCTTTGTTTTTAAGGGGCCAAAATATTGAGCCTTTAATCATATTTGAAATCTCTCCATTTTTTATTTACTAAATTGAGAATCCAACCCTTAGTCTTAGGTACGAATAAGAATTTCTCATTTGATCACAATGCAATTTAAGTAGTACAGATTAAAACAACATTAAAATATAGAGAAAATTAACACTAACGCTTTAAAAATATAAAATATTTTCAATATTAATAGTATCATTACGAAATGACTTGAAGTTTTTATCATCCCATGTAGACATGTTCAAAGCATAATATTTTTGTTTACTACAATCATCCTAAGAAAGGATCCAAGTATATTACTTTCTTTTGAGCATAGGACTCCATGTTCATCTACTTCTATGAATATCTTTTTATTTTGTCCATATACCATATTGCTACTATTATAGTTCTACCCCACTTCTTAAATTGCCTCATTATTATCTAAATAACCATCAACTAGTTAAATATAGTATAAATAAAACAAGAATAAAGTTGTGTTAAATGTTAAAAATAAATAATCATTTTTGTGTAATTTTCATTGATTACTTTGTGATTATAAAGATGACAAATTATTGTAACTTTCAAAATTTGAAGTTAGATGAATTTCATTTTGGGTATTCAATTCTTATTAGACTTAATCTTCTCCTATTTGAGAATTGTTACTCAATATACCTATGCTAATGTTGCATTTTACATCATTAAAATTAAATTAAAATAATAAGAAGGCATATTACAATTAATTATTTCAAAACTAAATGAAGTTTGTAATTGAACCTTACCACATGATGTTCAAAATAATAAGAAGGCATATTACAATTAATTAATTGAAAACTAAATGAAGTTTGTAATTGAATCTTACCGCATGATGTTGAAATTTATTTTACTAGTAAATGTAATCCTAAATGAAATAAAAACAACCCAAGAAATTTTATAATAAACAATGTAATACGATGTCAATTTAGAATACATCAACTCTTAGCAAAATGATATTAGTTACATAAACTCAAAAAAAAATCATAAATAATCTTCATCTACTACATCAACTCTAACTAAACTTGGCATATGTCTATCTAAACTTTGGTTATTATTTGACATAATACAATTAAGATTATCCAATACTTCTTCATTTCCTTCATCAAATACATCCATAGATTTAACCCTTTTAGCCATATGATCCCTTTTTTATTTTCCTCTCAAGTTGAACAAGTATTTTATGTGAGAGATCCAAGTAACCCAAATTTATCTTGCTTAATGCCCGTGCTACTATGAACATTAAATCAATCACATCTAAACAAAATAATTTTAAAACTACTATAGTAATTAAGTTTAATGATATCTCTTAATCTTCCATAGTAATTGACTCTTCCCACTTCAGATGTGTTAGCTACACTACTGTTTTGAGTCAATCTTTTCTCCTTATGGCTTATAGTATGAAATCCCATTTCATTTATAACAAAAGCAGAAAATCTCTTTACGACTCTGCTAGGATCCTCGCAAGAGTTACAATATGTCCTGAGAAATTTGGATCATGAGTTACACATAAAACCTATCATATTATAGAAAAGAAACAAGGACAATAATAAAAGCAGATAAAATAATAAAAATAAAAAAGAAATAAGGACAATGTACCATGTTTTACTTTATTTTGAAACATCCACTGAACTTTTTCATTTATTGAATCATCTAACTCATTTTAATTTAAACGAGTATGCCTACGCCACCTTCTCCTCTCAAAACTTAGAAATTCTCTACAAAATATAAAGTTTAGACTAAACAATTGACTACTTTTAAACTTATTGCTACAGTCATAGTTTAATAACTAAATTGAGAAATACTTACTGATAAAATTTTTCAAACTTATCACAATGTCATAACACATAATGATGTAATTGAACTAATGATTGATCACTTAGTATAATTCAACCTTCCCTATACTCTGACTAGCACTTGAAAATAAATATTTCATTTGTTCATTCAAAGGTGGATCAAGAAAGTGTCAGGCCTATTGAATTTTTTTTAACCCCATTAAGGTATCTTGAACAAAATGTTAAGCATTCATCAACTACATACCAAGATGCAATTAAGTATTATTTCCAACAGATGATTCACAATGATTAAAAGCATGTGATGGCAAAAAACATGATATACTTTTCAACCTAAGAAAATGTTTAGCAATGAATAGAAAGATAAGAATAAATTGATGTACTATTGAATATTCGTATCTTTCATTTGGTTACATCCATCTAATGTACTAATCATACAAGTTTTATCTCCTCTATCAAATGCATCATCAAATATATGATTGTGGTGAAAGAGATGAAAGAAATGTCATCTCCATGTTACAATGTGATAATACAATACGCTTTTGAAGCTTATCAAGTTTAGTATAATTTAACACTTTTGAGCATATAGCCTTAAAAAATGAAGCAACTCAATCATAATCAAACTTCTTTAAATGGACTACAAGTTCTTAATTCTAGAGGAATAAGGTTTTCAATCAGAATATGACAATTGTGACTTTTTAAACTAGTAATTTTATACTCCTTCAAGTTTACACACTAGGAGATATTTGATGCATATCCATCTAGTATTTTCACATCTATAAGCACTTCGACAAAATATATGTTTTTTCTTTTACAATTAAAGAAAAGCATGCTACTAACAATCTTTTTCTATCATTCTCATCCATAATAAGATGCAATTCAGATTTGATATCCAATTCTACCAAAGAAAGTCAAGCCTTCTCATTGTCTTTTAACTTATGATCTAAATTCAATAAAGTACTAATTTGATTATCACATACATTGTCTCTATATGTATCACATCAAAATTATGATGCAATATATTATGTTCCCAATGAAAGATCATGAAAAATATGTTTCTTCTTTCACCAATCTATAGGATTTCTTTTTCTCTACTCCATCTATTGTCATCTATTCATTTAAATCCTCATACAACTCTATAGTTCTCTTTTGCCTTTTTACCTTTTGTTGTTTAGATTTTGAATGTTCACCTAAAGTAAAGTGGAAACCATATATTTTTCTTAAGATATCACTACCCTTAGATTATATGGGAGCTCTATCTTGCTCTTCAATCCCATCAAAGAATTGTTTTTGCACATTAAATGGGTGTTAATCTGGTAACCGCCAATGATGAACCAGATAATAGTATTTCTCACCGTTCTTTAACCATCTTGAATTATTGAACTCAGTGCAACAAGGATATGCAAATTCCCCTTTAGTGCTCCAACTAGACAAATAAACATAAGTAGGAAAGTCATTTATAGTCTATAGTAATGCAACTCATATAAGAAACTTCTCTTTAGTTGAAGCATCATAAGTCTTTACACCATCCTATAGTTGTTTTAACTCATTTACTAGAGACTACAAATAAACATCAATGTCATTTTTAGGATCTTTTCACCTGAAATTATCATTATAAAACTAATGATGATTGTGTTATACAAATCCATAGAGACATTGTATGTTGTAAGCACAATAGGCCAAGTATTATAATTAGCACTTACGTTTCTGAATATATTGAAATCATCACTTGCAAGTTTGAGTTTCACATTGTGCAAATCTGAATGAAAAAAATCAAGAAATTAAGCATTAAATGATTTCTATGCTTCTCCTTCATTTAGATTCTAAGTTTACCAACTTTTATAAGACCTTGTCATGCTATCTCCTATCATGAGATATTTTTCATTAAGATGAACAATCTTTGCAGGCTAAAAATTAAAGGAAAGTATAGTAGTATTTTAACTGACTTTTTATCACCTATAATTGCCTCTCTACTTATTACTATAGTCTTCTTGATCTCCTTTCTGCCCTGAAGAACCACTCAGTATGGAAATAATTATTATTTGATTGATCCCCTCTGAAAAACATATAATCATTTTTTATAAACATTGATTTTTTCACAGTTCAAACCCAACGCTATTATAATCTTTTTGGCCTCATAACAAGATTTAGGCAACAAAACTACTTTAGGAAAACATCAAGTAATAATTCGAGAAGTATAGTAAATGATTTTTCTCATCTACCAAATCAAACATTTCAAATGATATAAATTTAAGAGAAAAGAAAATTTGGAAAAAAAATTTGCGTCCTAGATATAACACATGATTGATATCTTTTATAAACTTTAACTTGCTACTCTCTTCAAGTTGGATACTCCAGGTAATTTTGTATTTATTTCTTCATTATGCATATTAACCTCTATATTATCTAATACCCCCCCCCCCTTATTATTGACTTAGCCAGCCACACCTATAGCATCCCATAATAGTTCAACCATGTCATTCGACCTTCGTGAGTTTGATTGAATAAGATTTTACTGATGAGTATATTACACTCTATGAGAATACAATGTCTGTAAAAAGGTTAAGAATGCATAATGATTGCTAGAAATCTCCCTATGACAAATCCACCAAGTATATCCCCTTAAAAACCATTGTATATTCAATGCTCCCTCACTTTTCGATATGTGTGTAGATAGCGATTGACACAATTATCATAAAAGCATAATATCTTCCTATTATACAATGCATTAAGAAATGCAAAATCAATAAAATCCTTAACTTCTTGCTTATATTTAAACTAACTCTTAGATCATTTATCTAACTATTATCCATATAAAATTTTCATAAAATTCTATGAATTCTTGAAAATATTAAAAAAGATATTGATAAATTATAGTCCATTTAAAATATTGTATCTTTTTACTAATAAGTAGAAAGAAAAAGTATATTAATAAAAATAACTACCAACACAAAATTGAGGCCAAGTTAAATGTTTGTATGATGTTTTATACCTTTAAAATATCATTCTAATAACAAGGGGCAGATTCAAAATTTAGTACCAGTATAGGACAAACTTACATACATTATAGATTTTTTAGTAAAATCATACATCTTGTATTACTAAAAAGTTATAATATATTTCTATCTTCAACATGCGAAAAGAGTTCATTACACAAAATAAAATAAAAAATTATATTTATGATAGCATTCGTATTTACAAAAAGAACTTCAATATGAATATAATAAAAATAAAAATAACTATTCCAATATTCTCACTTGTGGTATATCATAATTGTTCTCTACGAGTCTTCATATTTTAATATCGTTGTATAATTTTTTCATTATCAAATGCTATTGAAGATATCTTTCTCAATATATGCAATCAAACAATCATTCATCTGGGAATCTCTCATCTGATTGCGCAATTAATTTTTTACTATCTTCATAGCAGAAAACACCATTTCAACTTATACAATAGCAATTGACAACATCAAAGCTAATCTCACAAAAGCAAAAAACACCAAAGGATAACATCTTTTTTTTTTTTTAATTTCACCAATTTCTTAGCAAGATTTGTAATTCCATTTAGGTTTGAAAGTTGATCATCAGATCTCATATCAATATATAATTGTCAAGCTGATTGCCAAGAATAATAAGTTACACTTTAGAAAAATCATAAGGATAAAACTCCGTAAACTGTATCAAATATTCGCTTATTAAAAGCACTAAAAAATTCACTTGGATTCAAGCATATTATATAACGAAGCAATTTCATATTTACCTCGGAGAAGCGATTATTAAGCCCTTGAAGCTGTATATTAATAACTATGTAAAATAATTTCACCTGATAATGATGTAAATTTTTAATTTATTGTGCATTATGTCTTGACCTTCCTTAAAGTTCAAAATTATCATCCATATTTGGAATGCTACAAAATAAATAAACTTCATCAAATAAGGAAAGCCACCCATCATCTCTCATTATTTGTAGTTATTTTTTAGAAAACTTAATTAAGGAAATTGCATTGATGTTGTCTTGATCTTTGTAATGCTTAGGATAATTCATTTGTGATGCCTAAAATATTTTTCATCAGATGCAAATTGAACATAAACTCAAATGATTGAATATAATCAAGTAAAGCATATGCTTCACCTTTTTGCTCTGAATTTGTATCTCTTCCATAATGATCATCAACATCAACTACAAAATCAACCATCACAACAAGATTTGTTAATTATCTATAATGTGAACCCCAATGTGCATCACCAGTTCTTTAAAGAGATGTTTCTTGATGTGAACCTTTTCTACTTAATATTTCACCACTTTGTAATTGTTCAATGATCTTACTAAGTTGTTTCTCACGAAGAAGATCCTTTCTTTTACAAGAACCTCTAACCACATTTAATAAGCTTGAACTTGGTTAAACAATAAAGTAACTCATCATCATTTCTTTTAGCTTTGTCTTCATCATCTTTTTTCTTTGGAAGTATCACACATCTGACTTTCCTTTCTTTGGTACCTTCTAGCTGAGTAGACATCCTATTCTTAATCCTTGAGCCTTTGGGGCTTGTGTAGACATCACCTCAGTGCAAGCATTTTTCAACACTTCCTTATCCTGTCTTACAGGGGATTGTTCACTACTGGAACTGGATGTTGATTTAGACACAATTGCCATTTTATGTCTGTAAAACAACATGAACAACATGGAAAATAAATGATATTTTACTATCCCTATATCAAGCCATATCATCACGTATCAACCCATATCATAAAACATCAACTTAGATCGGTCAACAAAATTATATTTCTTCACTACTTATCACATCTTAACAACATATATACCATCAAGTAACCTCATATCAAGCCATATCATAACATACCAAACTATATCATAGAAGATCAACACATATCATACCACAAAACCACATTTATTCACTATTTAAGAAACCCAAGCTGTAATATCCCGGAATAGACCCTAAGAGTTTTGGAGTTATTGTTGTTGTATTTGGATTTAATGTATATGTGTATATATGAAATATAAGGATAATATATGTAAGACATATACATATACATCACATATACATGGGATATATATAATGGTGAAGGATAAGTGAGTTGTATATATATTTGTATAACTAAATAATAATAATAATAATAAAGACAAAAAGAAAAGAGAAGAAGAAAATCAAAGAAAGAATATGTGGTGGAGATTTAAAGTATTATTATTATTATTACTATTGTTATTGTTATTATTATTATTATTATTATTATTATTATATATATATATATGGATAAGGACAAAGGAAAGAAGTAGAAACTTCTTCTTCCTTCTACTCCTTCTTCGTCTTCTTCGTTCTTCTTGGCCGAGAGAGAGAGAGAGAGAGAGAGAGAGAGAGAGAAAGAGAAAGATGTGATTTTCTTACCAAATTTCTTAAGGAATTCAAGAGATTTGATGATAGAGATGAAGATTTGATAAAGGATTCAAGTAAGTATTTATTTCTTTAAATTGATTTTCATTGTTTGAGTTGGGTTTGGTATGGTTGATGTGTGATGATGATGATATTGAAAGATTTAAGTATATATATGTGTTGATTTGGTAATTGGATGATGATAATATGATTATTTGTGAAGATGATGATGAATTGTTGAATAAGGGTTGAGTTTAATGAAATTTGGGGATTTGATAAATTGGTATATGAATGATGTTTATAATGATGATTGGTGTGTGTTTTGAGTGTTGTTGATGTTTTGGTAAGTTTGTTATGGTTTTTGGGTGTGTTTGATGAAGATTGTTTGAAGTGAGTAATGATAAAAAGATGGGTATTGTTGGATGTTGTTGTGTGTTGATCGGAATCTGGGTTTTTAGTCGGACACGCCCAGAGACACGGCCAGTTTGTTAGGCGTGTCGTTGGTTCTGTTTTCTGGAGTTGGTAGCACGAGCAGTGACACGCCCATGTTATTGAGCGTGTCATAAGGTCTGTGTGGCAGTAGAATTGACACGACCAGTAACACGACCGTGTTATTGAGCGTGTCATAGCTACTGTGAGTTTGGAGAATTGACACGGCCATGAGCACGCTCTTGTTGATTGGACGTGTTGATGTTTTTGAGATATAGAATGTATTACACGCCCAGTGACACGCCCGTGGTTATGAGCGTGTCAATGTTTCTGTGTTGTGGAGTTAGGGCACGATCAGGAACACGCCCGTGTTGATGAGCGTGTCATGTGTTGAGTTTGCCCTAATTGATTCTTATTTGTATTATCTCATGTGTATTTCTAAGTGAGTGTGTATGATTACTTTAGGATTCAAGTTTTAAGAGATGGAATTGCCCCTAATCCAAGTATTGAAAGATCTATGGAAGAGAAGTTATATGGGAGTGAGTTCTTTAGAGGTAAGTACAAAACCCTATTGGATTGCATATAAGTATATTGTTAAAATAAATATTAATATTTTAAATGAAATGAAAAGATAAGAGATATGATAATACATTAATACATATAAGATGTGAAGGCATTCAATATATATATGTTATGAATGTGAAAGATGTGAGGATATGATTTGTATGATGTGTATTCCAATTTATATGGTAATGCAATTGATTGTGCATACTTGAGTAATGAATGATTATGTATATAAATATCAAAGATGAACTATGAAATGTGATAATGTGATATTGTGATGAACTATGAAATGTGATAATGTGATATTGTGGTGAACTATGAAATGTGATAATGTGATATTGTGATTAACTATGAAATGTGATAATGTGATATTGTGGTGAACTATGAAATGTGATAATGTGATATTGTGATTAACTATGAAATGTGATAATGTGATATTGTGGTGAACTATGAAATGTGATATTGTGATGGAATATGAAATGTAAATTGAGAGGTGATGATGTATAAAGCCATTGTGGTTGGCTATGATATTGAGAATGAGATAAATGAGGCATGTTTTGCCTAAATGATGCCATTGTGGTTGGCTATGATGATGTAAATGATGATGAGAATGAGAATGAAATTGATAATGAAATAATAAATGAATTGTGTGGCTAATGTGTTATTCATTTTCAAAGTTTTGTTGTTGGTGGCATGCCTAATAAGTGTAACAATCTCTTGAAGTTAGGTTGAATTGAATCCTTGAAGCCTAATTGAGATGTTACCACCCTTGAAGCTAGGTTGGGTTAGTTCTTGAAGCCAAGTTGGGTAGAAGCTTAGCATGCTTTGCTCCCCTTGAAGCTTGGTTGAACTTAATCCTTGAAGCCTAGTTGGGTATATGATATTGATAAATGTGATAACAAAACCAAAGCATTAACTCTGAATTTTGAATGACATATTAGTGTCTTTTGAGCCCGAGTCTGTCTTTGTTGTTAATGTGATGTATATACAAGTTGAAATAAATGAGTAATGGGATCTATGTTGCCTTTGTTGGAAATGTGAGTTGTGAATGATGAATTGTGGTTAGTGATATGATTATATAACATACATGAATTATTGAAAGGAGATATGGTTTGTGAAGTTATATGCAATATGCGATTATAAAGTATAAAATGATATATATGATATGTATGAGGTGAAATTGGTAAGTATCATAATATGAAGGTTCTATCAATTTATTGAATTATGTTTGATGGTTATGTTATATGTGTATATGTATATCCTCTATAAGGTTAATAGGATTATATGAAGAATGCATTGAAAAAGGGGAAAACAGAGTAAGAAAATGTTAAAACATGAGACTAAACATATGAGGTATTTAGGTGATGAAGCTGGAGATAAGCTACTATGTCACAACGAGGACAAGTATAGTTCGAGACCAACTAGATGGTGGTGCATGCATGTAATTATACTGTATTTTCATAAGAATGTATTCATTTGTATAAATGAATCTTTGGAAGAAACAATGTAACTTATATTTATGTATTACCATGATAAGAATAACCATTTTGTAAATACTTTCATATGATTTAAATGTATTATGGTTTTAAAAATTAAAGTAAAGAGTTATAATGGTGATGAAAAGTGACATTCTTATACTCTATATACATATTGTATGTGTACCTGGTATATGTACAGTATTTATATGGGGTATCGGGGTGTTACACAAGCAGTATATAGCACGCCAATGTTTGATATTTTAGTAGACTTATGAAGCCATATCAAACCATGTCATCACATATCAACCCTTATCATAGAAGATTCAACACATATCAGTCAATAAAATAATATTTTTTCACCATTTAAGTCTTTTACGCAACATATAGAACACCAATGTTTGATATTTTAGTATCCACATATCAAACCATATCAAGATATATCATCACATATCAACCCATATCATAGAGGTTCCAAGACATAGCTGTCAACAAAATAATATTTTTTCACTGTTTAAGTCTTCTAAACATAATATAGAACACCAATGCTTGATATTTTAGTATCCATATATCAAACTATATCAAGATATATCAAGCTATATCATCATATATCAACCATTATCATAGAAGATCCAACACATATCAGTTAACAAAATAACATTTTTTTCACTATTTAAGACATCTAAATAATATATAGAACACCAATGCTTAATATTTTAGTACCCACATATCAAATCATATTAAGACATATCATCACATATCAACCCATATCATAGAGTATCCAAGACATATCAGTCAACAACACAATATTTTTTTACTATTTAAGTCGTCTAAACAACATATAAAACACCAGTGCTTGATATTTTAGTACCCACATATCAAACCATATCAAGATATATTAAGTCATACCATCACATATCAACCCATGTCATAGAAGACCCAACACATCAGTCAACAAAATAATATTTTTTCATTATTTAAGTCATCTAAACATCATATAGAACACCAATGCTTGATATTTTAGTACCCACATATCAAATCATATCAAGACATATCAAGTCATATCATCACATGTCAACCCATATCATAGAAGATTTAGCACATATCAGTTAACAAAATATTTTTTTCACTATTTAAGACATCTAAATAATATATAGAACACCAATGCTTAATATTTTAGTACCATGATATCAAACCATATGAAGTTATATCTTCACATGTCAATCCATATCATAGAGAATCCAACACATCAGTCAACAATACAACATTTTTTACTATTTAAGGCATCTAAACAACATATACAATATCAATGCTTGGTGTTTTTAGTACCATGATATCAAATAATATCAACATATATCAAGCCATATCATGTTGGATATCAACTCATATCCTATAAGATTAACACATATAATTCAACAAAATAACATTTTTTCACTATTTAAGACATCTAAATAACATATATAACACCAATATTTGATATTTTAGTACTCACATATCAAATCATATCAAGCTATATCATCACATATCAACTCATATCCTATAAGATCAACACATATCAGTCAATAAAACAACATTTTTTCACTATTTAAGACATTTAAATAACATATAGAACACCAATACTTGATATTTTAGTAGCCACATATCAATCTAGAGAAAACATATCAAGTCATATCATCACATATCAACCCATATCATAGAAGATCGACATAGATTAGTCAACAAAATCATATTTCTTCACTATTTAAGACATCTAAATAATATCTAAAACAATAATGCTTTATATAGTAGCAGTGTTATATCCAACTATATCAAAACATCAACATATATCATCAAATATAAACACTGATCAAATATAAACACTGATCAATTAACTAGTCATCCATTCTACTCATCTACAAGCTATTTGTAGCACACATCACACATCATCAGAAAATAAGTTGGTCCTGAACAGGTATAAAAAAATTCTATGAGAAATCAAGCAAATCAAGATAAAGGGTTGAGTATCAACATGATGACAAGATTGCAAATAACTATATCAAAAGACCCTAATAAAGTGAGCAGTAAATTAACTGCAAATCTAGCTTTTGCAAAGAATCATCTCAAAAGTAGTATACTAGAAAATAAATTATCATTGCATTCTCATTATAGGATCCAAACAAATAAAAAAATAGTAAAATTAAAACAGCCATAATGAAATTAAGGACTAAAAATGAAGGGCACTTAGTTAATTAAGCAAAAACTACAATGAATAAAAAACCCAAAAACAAAAGTAAAAATAGAAGCCACAATTGATTAAAGGTTGGAGAGAGTATACTAATGCCCATTTAGACACAGAGAACATATTCAATTTCTTAGTCATGCAACTGTTATTTGATATTACAAACCCACTCTCACTATCTTCCTTGTACAACAAATTAGAGTTTGCATATGACAGATTTTTCTCTTTCTTTCTCTCTTCTCTACCCTTTAGTTTTAGCCGAGTAAAAGGTGAGTATAAAATGGTATAGATTGAAGTAGAGAAGAACTAAAATAAAATTTCTAAAAGACAAATGATCTAAAATTTTAGTAGGATAAGAGGAATAAAAATTCCAACGCTTACATTCCAAATTAACTCAAATAGAATTTCTATCAAGTTTATAAATATATTATATTAAATTTCGAGTCCAATGCAATAGAAATAACTAAAATTTCTCATACAGAATTTTTAAACACATAATCTCAAACATAAGTTAATATTAATCATCAAACAACAAGAACATGGCAGCCACAACTAATCCCCATATCTAAAAGCAGAAATTGAATAGAGAGAGAGAGAGAGAGCATATCTTGCCTCTACCTTTTTGAAGAACAATCAAGCAATGGCGCAAGATTTTGAAAGAAATAAAGAGAGAAAACGTTAGGAAGAAAGAGAGAGAGGAGTTGTTTTTTATCGGAAAAAAATTTAGAGATTTTATATTTGGAAGAAAGAGAGGAAATGATTTTTTAGAATTTTGAAATCAGATAAAATGTGGAGTGTCTTTAGTAATTAGAATGGGAGGGATTTTTTTTGTCAAAGGGTAATTTTATAAAATAAGGTCTTTTTTAGGTGAGGAGTGTCTAAAATTTAATAGTGATATATGTAGGGATATTTTTCTGATTAAATCCCAAGTATAATACGTGTACAGTGTAATTTCTCCCAAGAAAATTGTGGAATGACTGAGGCCATAATGATTCAAAAAAGAGGGTATAGAATTAGTAAAAGATATAATAGAATTGGATGCTCAACTGTTTTCTTTTTTAAATAAAGAAGTTAGACTCCATACTGATGATTGTAAATTTGGTATTAATTGTTCCACCTAAGTTCGAAGTAATTCGGAGATTTTGCAATTTTTGAAATTGAATTAAATATCGAAGATTTTTTAAATGATATCTCTAGAATTACTCCAAAACTAAAAAATCTCCACGTTATTTTGCTCCAAATTTTCAAAGAAATTTGGTTCGAAGTTTCAGATGTTCAGAGATTTAATTTTATTTTTTAAAATTTTTAATTAATAATGAATTAAAATTATTACATAATAAAATAGTCCAAAACATACATAATGAAATTATTACAAATATCTAACATTCAATATCCATAATATATGATATAATAGAAATGACAAAGTGAATATATTACATAACATAATATAAGAAATAATTATAATACATCTTATAAAATTTTAATAATTTATCATTCTTATAACTAAATTATTATTTATATTATTTATATTATTCTTCAATACGTTCACAATTTATTTATTTCCACAATTACCAGCATGATTAATTATTGTTAATGCTTATATATATCATATTTATTAACAATTACCATTATTATTATAAAAAAATATTTAGTATCAATTATTTATATAAACATCTTGATTACCGATTTAATTTAAAATATTTAGTTAATAATTTTAATAATACTTAAAAGTTTTTAAATTTAATTTATATTTTATTAATTTAATAATATTGTAAAACATGTAAATCAATATTGATTAGCTAATAAATAAATATATATATAACTATTAATTATATTTATATTTACATTTACTTTATTTTTTAGTTAAATTAAAATTTTACTACAATTTAGTTATATAAAAGATTAAATGTTAAGTAATAAATTAATATAATAAAATATAATTCTATATTAAGAGTAATAAATCGATTTTTATTTTAGTTATTTGGTTTAGATATAGACTAGTCTTCAGAACTACTCTATATTATAAAAATTAGTACAATTCAGTTTAAAAAAAGTTAAAAATCAATGGATCTTTTTAGTTCTACATATTTTTAATTTAGATATTTGATTCGGTTTAAAAAATTTTAAAATCCGTACTCAGCTTTAGTTCTACTGAAAAGGTTGCTGGGCAGTCCCAAATAAATATACTACGTTAGAACTGTATAAGGCATAGGAATTGTTAAACGCTAATAAGCAGAAAAAAAAAAAAAAAACTTCCACATTCTTATTTTTTATTTCTTTTTAAACATCGCCAAGTAAATATCTATTGCTTATTTACATTCCTCCTATTTTCCCCTTGGCAAACACTAAGTTAAATGCTCTCAACATATAGTTTATAAAAACTAGAGTCAAATCTCAACCTTTTTGTTTTTTTCAAAATGATGATACATCACATTTTCTAAATCGATATTATATTTTTTTTTCAAAAATATTCATATTTCTTTTTCATAGTCTATATCTTTAGAGCATTTAAAAAAGTTAAAAGTGAAAAAAAATTATAATATTCTTTAAAACAAAATTGAAAAAAATAGTATTCCATATAATTTCTTATCTTTTATTTTATAACATGCTATTGAAGCTTATAAGTCCAAATAAATCTGGATTTATACATATATTTTTAATATTATTAATTTGTGTTATGTTAAACATTATTTACAATTTATTTTTATACTTTGTATTTTATTTAATGCATGATTAATTTTCAACATATGCATTTTTTAAATTAATAAAAATGTTTTTTTGAAATTTCAATATAAATAATTTATTTTTAATTAAAATAAATGAAATACATTTTAATATAGTAATATACGAGAATTTGAATGTACTGCCAAAAAAAAATCCAGAAATCTAGTTTAAGAATGAATTTGTTTTTGTTTTTTTTTTTGTAGATAATATACATAATTATTAATCAAGTTAGTCAAATGACATTAAAAATTAAAATAATGAACAAATCAATAGTTAAAAATTCTCTATTTACTACTTCTTGAAGAAGCTTTGTCTTCTCCCCTTCATAAAGTCCATCTCTCTCTTGTTTGCCTTAAATTTAGGACTGTACAACATCCCTATATCTCTCTCCCTTCTACTTTCTTTTCCTTTGCTTTATTCTCTTTCTTTGTTTGATTTGTATTCTGAGTTTTACCCCCCCAAATTGACTATTAAGAGTCTTTCCTTTTCATATTCAAAATCTGAAAAGCCTTAACTCTACAGATAGTTGCATACTTTTGATGGTTGGTATTTTTTTGAAGTCACGGTTTACATCAGGTCTGTTCAATTTTTGGCATTTTAAAGCTAGCTTAAAGACTCCAAATGGGCTTCAGTCTATTCCCTATAGCTCTTTTGTTCCGTGAAGCCCAAGTTTCTCCTTTCTAAGTAGCCCCATGGGATGTAGCACATATTGAGAAAATCATAAGATAAAAATTATCTAAACTATTATAAGGAGCATATTATTGTTATATTTAAATGATATGAGATACTTAACATACTCTTTTCACACTTAAAACTGGACGTCCGGAGTGTGAAGTTTACATGACTGGACATCTATTAGTGGCACAATATCGAAAGATTAGATCAATTACTTTGATACTATATTGAAAAAATGGACTTAAATCTAACTTTTAACCCGAAAAGTTATTTCATGAGGTAAAGATTGTTTAAAATATTTTAAGGAGCATATTATTATTATATTAAACAATGTAGGATACTTAACAGTACAGTGATGCCCTGATATTCCTCCTGCTTCAAGCTCTTTCTCACTGCTATATTTGAGCTTTTTTCAAAATTTATCTTATGAATGTTTTATCCTTCTATACCATCGATTTGCATAGTATTAATACCTGAGAATAGTTAGAGTATCAATAATGGGGAGGGCCAAGTCCTTCCCCATTGGATCTCATATATATGCCATGTAAGAAAAAAGGGGGACTCAAATTAAAGTGGAACTTGATTCTCTAATGGGGAGGGCTAAGTTTTACTTTAATGGGTCTTATTTTTATATTTATTTTATTTATTATTTTATTTTTAATAATTAAATTTTAAGTATTTTTTTATTTTATGGTAAATAATAAAATTATTTAGTTATATGAATAATTTATTTATAAAAATTATTATTTTATTAAAAATTTATTATTCTTATTTAAATGTTATTATTTTTATTTATAAAAATTATTATTTTTATTAATAAATTATTATTTTTACTAAAAATAATTATTTTTTATTAAAAATATTATTTACATATAAAATTATTATTTTACATAAAATTATTATTTTTATTTAAAAAAATTAAAATTATTTATTTAAATTTATAAATTATATATATATATATATATATTTTAAGACAGTCTCTTATCGGAGTTCCTCCTTGAAAGGATGTTCCACAATGAGATGAGTCCTACAAACTTAGTCCCAGAGAAGAATTGGGACCAAGAGCATCCCGTGATGGGGATGCGTTTTCTTTCTTTTTTTTTTTTTTTTGGTTAATTTACGCTTTTCGGTGTGCTCCTTCAAGGCTTTAGACCTTGTTTATGTTTTTAGCCGGTTATTTGTTATCTTTAAAATTGAACTAAATATAATTTTTTTTTAAATATCTTATAATTTTTATATATTTTTAATGTATTAGATATATATTTTTAAAAAATGTGATAAAAATTTAAAAATATTTTTGAAATATATTCATAAAAATGAGGTTTTTTTTGAAATTAAAAATTAAATCCCAATTAAATTTTATGTGATGTTTAGCCTATAAATCGACCAATAAGATCCTTCATGATCAAAAACCAAATAAATTAAAGTGAAATCAAATAAAAAATTATTATGTATATCATAAAATATATTTAAAATTTTAACAATTTAATGAATTTAAATATAGTAATATTTTAATTTATTTTAAGTAATTAAATTAAATTTAATTATTTATCTCAAATAATTTAAAGTGTTTAGGAGGGTCCCAGAAAAGCAGAGGAGGCAGGGTAAGAGACAGTAAGCAGCCAGCATAGGATGCCATCATCATACTTTCACGTGATAGGCGCACTAAAAAAAAGAAAATAACTATAATAATAATAATAATAGTAATAATTATAATAATAAATAAATAAATAAATAAAAACGAAGTGTGGTCCTTCAGTCTTCGTTCGAAATGGCAAATTGTTCAAAAAACCAAAAAGAAAATAAAATGGCTTCACACTTTAATTTAGGTGCTGCAACGCTGACCCATTTCAGTCTATTTCTCCTCCCCAGAGATTCTGTCTATTTCTGCCCCTTCTCTTCTCTTCTCCCACTAGTTTTTTCTTTTTTCATTTTATGCAAATTTATTTATTATATATCACAAAAAAAATTTACATACATATCAAACGTAACCTTACAATAAATGAATCTCCTCTAAACAAATATATTAAAATTTAATTCTTCACTCTCCGTATTATAATGCTAAAAAAAATTTAATTACTTTTTATTAAATTTTTTTCAATTGTTTAATGTTGTTTTTTACTCTTTGAATTGAAAAAAAAAAAAATTCGATGCGTCTCAAATTAATATATATAATTTTCATTTATTTTAAATTATATTTTACATTATAATTTATTTTTTGCTCTACAATTAAGTGAAATTGCTGCTGTAGCTGTGTAGAGCTCTGATTTTGTGTTCGCTTCTTGTTTATATAAAAATAAACAAAAAATAAGTGAAACTGCCCTCAATTTCAAAGAAAAACATGAAAGAAGAAAATAAAAAAGAAGATTAATTAGGTACTTAATTAATACTTCGAAAGCAAACAAACACTAATTAAGCAGAAGCCAAGACCACAGAGATAATAAGATTACATTAATTACCATATTTCAATCTCAATTCTCCACCTCTCTCTCATTCAACTTTTTACCAACAAATGAAGACAAAGACACGATCAATAATTCATCTTCACTTTTGGGGCTTAGTGGCAGAAAATAATTTTAAGCTCGCGTGGCGAAGAGCACTCATGCATGAGTGAAGGACTGTCATAGGCGTAAGTAAACGTGGCTGGACAAGCATGTTTGAAAAATTCTGAGTAAATTGAAGCTCTGCACGTTTGTGGACTATTATAATGGTTCCGGCAACAAAGCTCGTCGGTCCCTAACGCCTCACAACCACTTCTACACGCCACCACCTGTCCATGACCCGGCGGATGCCTTACCTGCAGTTTCGCCGGACAAATATTCAATATATTTGCTCTACATCCTACTACTGGGCATACACCTTTGCCTTCATGTGGAGTTATTGTCATCGGAAGGTTAAACCCGTCGACTAGAGAAACACCGTAAGAGGAGAAGTCGTTCTGGCCGTGGTGGAGGCTGAACTGTGCGAGAGTTACAGGAGTAGCTCCGCCGAGACCGTTGCATTCTAATTGGTGGTTGCAATCTCCAGTAACGCAGTGGAATCTACCGTTGGCGTGGGTGCAGCCTGTACGACCCCAGATCCGGCCGGACCAGTGTTGGTTCGGGACAGCGAAGGAACGGTGGGTTAGAGTGGAGAGGGGGAAACCGCCTTTTTCAAGGACTGGGTGGCCGGAGTTGGGTTGGATTGCTGGGTAGACGGTGAAAGGACAGTTATTGACTAAGGTTAAAATGAGGCCTGGTGGTGTAGCTTTGCAGAAGGTGCAGAGGATAAGGAAAGTAGCAGAAAAAACAGAGAAAAGTAAAGTAGCCATTATCAGAAGAGATTAGAACTTGAGAAAAGTAGGGCTTTGCACCGGTGCTTATAAGCTTGAGGAGGATTCTACTGCACATTTTCATTGCTGTCTTTTGCATTTTACCCTTGTAAATGGTAAAATGCCCATAATATTAATGTATCGATAAAATTTAAAAGTTTAATAAATAATTTTTATGTTAAATTTAAATTGTTGAATATAATCTTTTAACATTAAATTTATAAAAATTTTATTATGGGTTATATTCATATAATAAAATACCTCAATCTATATATAAGAAAATTATCTTTATATCATTTTTCATTTTTTAAAATATTTAATAATTTTATAAAATTTTAAAAATAATTTTAAAAATTTAATTGAAAATATTTTATATATATCTTTAATATATTAACACATATATTTCATACATTAAACATATACAATATATAATATGTACATCTAACAATTATCTACACATATATTTAATACATTAAACATATACAACATGCACATATAACAATTACTTAAAAATGTGTTTCATGTATTAAATTTATTTATTTATTTATTTTGTCATCTTTTTCCTTCTTAATTTGAAAGTGTGACAATTATTGGTCTATTGACACGCAATAGCCTTATTTTTTTTACAATTCTTTATTTTTTATTTACAATGAGACTTTTATTTATTTTTTTTATTTTATATATTTTTATTTCTAATCTGTCTTTAAAATAATTTTTAAATTAATATAAATATTAAATTTTATATTTATTTTTTTTTAATTTTATATATTTTTATTTATATTTTATCATCAAAATAAAATTTTAAATCAATATAGATCTAAAATTCAGTGCTAATTTTTATTTTTATTTTTTATCTTTTAGAATAAAACTGAGTGCAATTTAAATTTTTGTTAATGAAATTTTATTATTTTTTATTTGAAAATTATGTGTCCTTTTCAAAATGAAATTTTTTTTATAATGGAGATTTATCATTCTTTAATGGAAATATTTTTTTATATGAAAATTGATTCGATATTTTTCTATAATTTATATATGAAATAAGTGTTTCACTGAAAGCTATATTGCTAGTGATATGTTGCCATTATTCATTATTGGCATAAAAAAATTCAAAGAGATTTAATAGTTTTAGTAATTATATACTTAAAATTATATAATTTTATTTGTATCTTGCAGATATAATTTTTTATTTTTTAATAAAAATTTATTTTGTATTAAAAATAATTTTTATTTTTAATATATTAAATATATGAGAAGTGCTAATCACAATCACTTTAAAGAGTGACTATTTAAGATTTTCTCAACTTGGCTCCACATAGGAATGTAGCATTTTCGTTTTTAAAAATCAAAGTTAAAAATATTCCTTCGTTTTTGAAGGTTGGATATTAGATTAAATAGGAATAACACTCTTTATCCTGTATTTTATTAACTTTCACTTCACACGAAGAGGAATTTTGGTCATTCACAAGGATTTTTTTTTTCAAAGTGCAGAAGCTATCCAACATTTTTTCCTCTTCTCTGATGTTCTGTCAAGAGCTCATTTCCCTACACAGTTTCTATATTTAAGTTTAAGAGCACAACCTCTATTAAAGTATTAATTAGCTTTCTCTCTAGCCACTATTCAAAATGTTTCATCATTGTCTTTCCTCGCTTCTTTATCTGAGGCTGTTTAGGCTTTCAAACAAGCTAATGCCCTTATTTTTTCTTTGTTTAGTCTATATTGGTTTTCAAGCGAACTTAGGGTTCTGTTTCTTGTTTTGCAGATGCATTCACATAAAAGACAATCACAAATATAATATTTATTTTTATATGGTGATATTGCAATATCATGTCGCTCAACAAAGCAAAAAATTATTGTCACATATTCAAATCATGCAGAAATTATTATAATTTATGAAGTAAGTCATAAATATGTATGGTTAATATCATTGGTTTAACATATTCAAGACACATGTAATCTCTGTAATCTCTCATATACTAAAAGAAACCCAATAATTTTGTACGAAGATAATGATACTTGTATTGTTCAATTAAAAGGAGATTATATCAAAGGTAATAGACTCAAACATATCTCACTAAAATTCTTTTTCACGCATGAACTTCAAAAGAAAGGCGAAATAAATGTTCATCAAATTCGCTCAAGTGAAAATTTAGCAGATTTATTAATAAAAGCTTTGTCAACATCAATATTTAAAAAGTTAATTCACAAGATTGACATGCATCGGCTTAAAGATGTTCATTAATATAAAGAGAATTGACATATTTATATATTATATTAAGAATATTGTACTTTTATTTTTCTTTAATAGGTTTTTTTCTCACAGAGTTTTTATCTTATAAGATTTTAATGAGACATATTCTTAATAAAAAAACATTCAAGTAAGAGTATTATGAATAATTGAAGATATTAGTAAGTGGATATTTCTTTTTATCAATGTAATTATCTTATCTCTTTAATCATATTATCTTGTCTCCTAATTATTTTATCTTGTCTCTTAAATTATTTTATTATTTTATTTATTTTATTATCTTAATAATTAATATATAATATTTTATTTAATTTCTAACTCTATAAATAGAAGTGGTTTGTAAAGCTTATAATGAAGAAAAAGAAGTGATGAATTTATGAATTCTTTCTCTCTAAATTATTTTTAAATATAATTAACTTTTATTCTTTATTTTTTTAATTATCTATAATTTTTTTATTAATTCCATAACACAATCTATTTTATGTAACAAGTAAGAAATTTAAAATTATTTGGTAACAGAACTGTTTCAGAATATATTATATTTTATTAAATTAAGAATGCTATTGTCTTTCATTTTGCTAAGGAGAGAAGGACTAACAGGATAGACTGTTGATTTTTAGAGCTGTAATTTTAAGAAAGTTCATAAATTTATAAGACTAAAGAATAAGAAGTTAAAATAATAAAAGATAAATTTTCTTTTTTGATTAAAGGGGTATCTTTTATTATTATTTTAAGATCATATAACTAAATAAATAATATTGCTAGACTTTATTTTAATAATTATATCACTAAATATTTAAAATTATTAATTTTTTTAATTAATCATATAATTAAATAAGCTCTTTAAAATTTGGGGGGCCAAAACCAATATACTTAAAAAAAATAAGATATACAAAATATATATTCTAGATAAACTAAAATATTTAGCTCCTCCCACGATATATGTAGTTACGCCCCTTGTTGTATAAAATATTTTTCTAAAATCAATATACTTTGTTTTGGTGATTGGACCCAAAAAAAATTCTATTCACTATTTAAAATAATTAAAAGTTTGAATATGGTAATTGCAATATATATAAAAATATTATTAACAATATGTATGTGCACAAGAAAATTTATCTTTTTGGAAAAAAAAAGTAATAAAATTTATGGACATCTATTAAAAAGTTTACATTCAATATGATTTTTATATTTAAAAAATCAAATAACGTTATAAATAATTAATTTTAATTTTCTATTTTCTCAATAAATCAAACACTTTAAAAAATAATTGTTTTATTTTTCAATTCCATTCCAATCGCTCCTGAGTTTGAAGTCTGAACTAAAAAAGAAAGGCCTAAATAATGAATAGCCATATAGATAAAAAGAGGAGCATACGTTTGTCTATTTTAAGCGGTAAAATAGCAGTTCAGCAGGTGATGTCGACCTCTCTCTATGTCAAGTGTCAAATAATGTTTTTCATGCTAATAGTCTTGCTCTTCCTTAAAAAGAAAATCATTGAGTGAGGGTATGTGAGAATTAATCTTTCTAGCAGGACTCCTTAAGAACAATTCCCTCTATGTAAAATAAAATTGAAAAGCTGATTTTGTTGTGATTTAAATTCGCAATCTCACAATTTTAAAATATAAAAAATATTAATTTTTTTTTTATATATATAGGGAGAGCTTTCTCCAAATCATATGAATTTGAAAAAAAAAATAAATTACAAAATTTATCATTTTTAATTTTTTTAATAATCAAAGTTTTAAAATTCAATTTTTACAATAAGAACAATTCCCTCTATGTTGTATAACAACATAATATTTCACCAAATTAAAAGACTTTTTGCTCACCACTTAACAAGGGTGCCTTTGCCGTATACTAGAGTTACTATCTGGAATCTAACTCCATTTTTTCTATATGATGTTCTTCGTTTAGTTGCTGAAATAATTAGACTCTTGTTTCGAGTGTATGAAGTTAGCTAAGGTTTAGAAAACTCTATATTTCAGTATTTTCTTTTTTGGTCAGTATTTTCTTCGCCTTCTTACTTTATTATTAATACTCTTTTCATTCCATAAAATAGATTTATTTTTCATTTTATAAATATTAAAAATTATTAATTATTTTTATTAAAAATATTAATTCATATATATTCTATTATATTTCTACTTTAATATAAAATATATTAAAAAAATATTATATATAATAATTAATAATAAATTAATTATAATTTAAGATAATAAAAAAATGAGCTTATCTTTTTATCATACGGAAAGAGCAATATTTTTTAAAAAAATATACAATTTAATTTTAAAAAAATGGAAATGTATGACAAAGTGGGGGAGTAAAAGCCTATTCATAGATTAAAAAGTAGATTTTATATCACCCAATAAAAATCATAATTTATTAGTTAAAAAAATAAAAATAAAAAAACTATATAAATTAAATTGATTCAAATTAAAAATATTTATATATTAATTATATTAAAAAATATTTATTTTAATTTTATATTTTTTATTAAAAATAATAATAAATATAAAATTAGAATATGATACTCTCAACAAAACCCATAGTTTATGGAAAAAATCGTTGGATTTTGGAACGTTGAGAAGGAGAAAGCTACAAAAAGACTAGCGGAAGAGGATAAGCATTAGCTAAAAGACAACA
Source organism: Garcia nutans (assembly GCA_947685225.1). Taxonomy (NCBI): domain Eukaryota; kingdom Viridiplantae; phylum Streptophyta; class Magnoliopsida; order Malpighiales; family Euphorbiaceae; genus Garcia; species Garcia nutans. The sequence continues at coordinate 51,901,312 of CANTUV010000037.1, read as the reverse complement.
CATAATACGAGGTCGTTGTCGGTCTCTATATCAACGCAACAACCAAGGATCTCGCTCTTTATTCCAACTTCTTTTGGGGCTTTTTTTACCAACCTATGCCTATTCATTCAACTTTTTCCTATGCCTTTGATTCAAAGTCTATTTCATTTTAATTTGAGATATTATTCGTTATTATTTAAATTATTAAATATAAATTTTTTTATATTGTTATTTTAAGTTTTTTATCTCACTGAAATAGCTTTTCACTTATACATATATATATATATATATAAATTGGGTGGTGCTCTATTCTCCAGGCTCAACTATGGGCTATTTTGCATGCTATTCAGTTGGCTATTCAAAGAGGTTTTTCTCACCTTCGTGTTGAGTCAGATAGTTCAGTTACAGTGGACATAATTTTGAGTCATTTTACAGTTTCGACAGTCCATTGATCGTTGATATGTCGCATCAAAATGCTTTTATCTTTATTTCAATAAGCTACTGTTTCTCATATTCACAGAGAGGGAAATCTTACAGCTGATGCTCTCTTTCATTTAGCTGCTAATTACAGTCCTGGGGTATTTTATTTTGATGACCCTCCTGATGGGTTAGATTTTTGGTTTCTTCATGATAGTTTAGGTGTTTCCTATCTTCATTAGTTTCTTCTGGGTCACTCATCTATTGTACAAAAAAAAAAAATTATTAAACTCTTTGAGTATCTCGTAAAATTATTTTAAATAAATTAAAATATTATTTTATCTAATAATTTATTGATAATATTATATTATATTTTAATTTTATTAATTATATTATTAAAAATAATAATATAATTTTAAAAAATTAATTAATTTTTTTATTATATAAAGTGATAATTTAAAAAAAATAATTTTTTTTATAAAAGTAATAATTTCAGCTATACGAAAAGAATATAAAATAGATTTATAAATATTTTTAATAAATAATTTTAAATATAAATATAATAAAATTTTAATATTTATTAATTTTTTTATTAATTATATATGAGAGAGATGATATTTATAAAAAATTTAAATGGAGCATGTTCTTAACTTATTTTATAAAATAAATATTTATTTATTTATTTAATAAAATAATAAGTGAATTATTATATAAAATAAATAAAGAACTATATTTATCAATTTAAAATAGAAAGAATAATAATTAAATTTATTTTTAATAATAATTATTGAATTTAATTAAGTTAAAATTTAATATTGAAATATTTATTTAGATAAGTTTAAATTTTAAAATAGAATTTATTTAAATTCGAGTAAAATTTTAAAACTTTAAATTTTATAATGACATATTTTTATCAAATTAATTGAACTTTTTATTTATCTTATCCTCGTATTTTTTTTTTAATGCCTATCTCGTAACTTTCAAATCATTGAACATTTTTTTACTTAATTCAAAATGGCAACTTTTTTTTTTTACAGCTCTGCTTTGTGATCTTCGGTTGCTTTTTAAAGCTAAACTTTCCCAACGATACGTATTTTATCTTTATCTTTCCACAAGTGTAAAGAACAGTAAATAAAGGGATATATGTGTCTTCTGATATGGCTTTTCACTTTCTAGAGTAATCTTTGTTGAATTCTTAAAAGAATGAACTTAAATTTAAAATTTTTAATGTAATATCATTTGTTATTAATTTTTTAAATTAAATAATATAAAGAAAGTAAAGAATAAAAAATTATTTGGACAGCTTTTTATAATTGTTTAAACTTATCTTACATCTTCTTTTCTTAAATTTATGTTTAGAATTTCACCTACCGCCAAAAGTCTTCATATTTATAATTGATTTGGAATTTTGCCACTTTGCACTATATTATTAGAATTTCTTCCAAATTTCATGAACAAATATGAAGATTTAACATTTCTTAATATTTGAGATATCATATTCATTATTTATTTTTTTTCTTTTTTATTTTATTTTTGTAATATATTATCACTTAATTTAAGAATCTGCATATAAAAATTTTAACAAATAAAAATAGTTTATAACAAATTTATAAAATGAGAAAAAAAGTTATAATTAGCAGCGAACTTTCAACAAAAATTTTGCCTTTTCTCTCTTTAAATCCTAACTTGGCCTTTGATAACATACAATGATATAAATTTGGAGTTCACATTTTATCAAATTATATATAAAAATATATATTATAGAGAAAAGTTTGTATATATTTTTTAATATGAAATTTATTATATTTGTTAAATTATATGCAATATATACAACATATATAATAATACATAAAAATCTAGAATTCACATCTAACAAATTATATGAAACATAATGATATTTAAAAGTTTATTTATTAATTATAAATTTTATATATTGATTATATATATATATATGTTGTTAATTTGTTGATTTATATGTATTATATATTATTTTATAATTCTTAAGAGTAACATATAAAATATACTAAGAAATAACAGTTTTATAATTAAAGCTTTCTTATTTTAGTAAGCGAGATATTTGTGTTATTTTAAAATTTTTCACTGGATTTTTTTTTTAAATTGAGCAATATATTTAAAAAGTGAAAATTTTTTTGGGTTATCCATTTTTTTTTATCAAATGACAATAGGGTCCAATCTAATATTTTAAAAATCAACTTTACATCTAGCCAAAATAATGATTATTTTATGGTTTAACGGAGTTGATTCGGATTCAATAATATAATAATATTATGAATATTTTATTTATAAATATTATTAAAAAAATTTAAAATTATAAAAATTTTAAAATAATAAAAATATACTTTATCAATTAAAAAAAATACATATTAAATCTAATACATATAAAAACTGAATTAATTTTTTTAAATTTTTATTAAAAAAAGTATTTAAAAATAAAAAACTTGTTCAGTCCAATTTAAACCAGTTCAATCCAACCAACTAGTTTTGACCGGCTTTAATTAATTTTTAAAATCTAATTTTTCAGTATTTTTATACTGGATCAACCTCTAGTTTTCGATTAAATCGGTTCAATCGTCTAGCCTGATTTTAAAATAATTGATTCAATCTTAATTTTTAGGGTCTAAATTAAATTTTTGTCTCTTATTTTTTGTATAATACAAGCCAAAAAAAAAACAGAATGTAATTTTTCTTAAACATACATAGTTTTTACTTCAGATGATACTTAATCTGAAGTAAATTTATTATTATAATATATTATTTATAATATATTATTTATAGTAAATTTTATTCCTTTCCATAACGATATATTAATTCTACCGGAGTCTTGAATTATTTTTATCATGATATTATTATTTGTTTTACCATTATCAAAGAAGAAAAGTATATTTAATCTTTTAAATATGGATTGCAATATTGTTGTAGTCATTATGAATGGGTCTCTTTTGTTAGTCTTGAATCCAATCAAATATTAAGAATTGTTTTATTTTTTTATTAAAATTAAACAAAACATTACCAAATAAGAGAAGATAGAAAATAAATAACTAAATAAAAATAATATATTTTTTTAATATAAAAAATAAAGAAATACAAAAATAAAAATAACAAAAAATTCTCATATTATTTTTTTTATTAATTATATGTAGGGAGGAACATTTAGAATTTAAAATCAAGAGCTTATGGCCACCAAAGTATATCTTGTTAAAATTCTCATATTATTATTATTATTATTATTATTATTATTATTATTTGGTATATCTTAATCAATGTTAGGAAAATGTGTAGTAGAAGAAGATGAAAAATAAATTTTATTATAGTTTGAGACATGAATAATATTATCTTTTAAGTAATATTTACCCTCATAAATTTGCTATAAGATTGTGGCAAATCACTTTTAAGATACAACAAAACTACATAAACATATTTAGATAACAAATTCTAGAATTGTTTCCTTATGTATATACTCTGAAGAAGTAAAGTTAAGAAAGAAGAAATTCCAAAAAAGAGAATCAACGAACAACTTTTTTTCTTCAAGTCCATTCACACACATATATAGATTTCAATGTCATAATTAAATAAGAGTTATGTCTTTAGAAAATAATATAACTCTTCATAAAAAGTCATAACTTTTTTTAACAAGAGTTTTATATATTAGAAACAATATATCTATTCACAAAACACAACTTCGTTGAAAGGCCATGAAACTCTTCAAAAATAACTAACTGAAAATTAACTATAATTTTCAATTTTGAGGTGCCCTTTGGTATGCTTGTGTCTCTTCAAAAACAACCAAACTTTTTTATGCCTTTACTAAGACATTTAAAATCTTATTTATTTATTTTATTTCAAACTAATATTTAACATTTCCCTCTTAGATTATAGTATAAAAATACTTAACTCACTTTTTAAATTGCTAGTGTAAAATAGGTGATTTTTATTTTAAACCTTTCATTAGCATAATTACTTCAAAGTTTGGAGAAATTTTCGTGATATATATATGTTAAACTAAAATAACTGCTAGAGGTGTCATTGTTGTTGTTCCAATGAATTCAAACATGTTGTTCCCATTAAGGATTGAAAGCATTTAATATTGCCTAATGGTTGAAGTGAAAGACTCTTCATGGTTGTAGCATTTTCGCTATGGTCACTTGAGTTTTGGTGGACTAACTAAAAAATATGATGACTAGAATTCCTCAAATTGTTGTTCCTTTAAAGTTTATAAAGAATGTGTTATTGGTAAATAACATTATTCGCAATTCCCTCAAGGAAAGTCATGGAAAGCAAAGAGTGTTTTAGAGCTAATTCACTCCGACATTTATAGGCCAATAAGTCCATCTTGTAATGGAGGTAAAAGATATCTAATTACCTTCATTGATGATTATAGTCAGAAAACTTGGGTTTATTTTTTATAGAAAAAGTTAGAAGCTTTTGGTGCAAGTTAGAGTTTCAGGGAACATTGTTGAAAATGAAGCAAAAAAGCAAATTAAAACTCTTTGCACAGATCACAGTGGAAAATATTGCTTAAAAGAATTTAAAGAAATTTGTAAAGCTCATGGCATTAGAAGAGAGCTTACAACTGCTTATACACCACAACAAAAAGGTGTATTGAAGAGAAAAAATACAACCATTCTTAACATGGTGAGAAGCTTGCTAGCAAAGGGAGGAATTCCAAAGAATTTTTAGCCTGAAGTTGTAAATTGGAGCATCAATGTCTTGAATAGAAGTCCTATTTTTCTTGTCCAAAACATGACACTAGAGGAGGCTTGGAGTGGGTGTAAACCAGCTATAGATTGCTTCAAAATTTTTGGTTATGTACATGCTCCAAATAAGGAAAGGAAAAACTTGATGATAAGAGTGAAAAATGTGTGATTATTGGTGTTAGTGAAACATTCAAAGCTTATAAAGTATTCAATACATTAACAAAAAGGATTGTGGTTAGTAGAGATATTATTATTAAGGGAGAAAGTATTTGGGTTTGGAATAGGCAACAACCTACTCCAACTATAGTTGATAGTAAAATTGAGGGAGAAATGCAACCAGCTGAAAGTTCATCAAACAGTACTATAATAGTTGTTGAACCACCAATAGCTCCTGAAGTTATACTATCCACATCAAGTACAAATAGCTCACTCAGTTCAATCTCCTTATCATATTCGAAAAAGGCCTGCATTTATGAAAGATTATGAAGTAACATGAGTCGATTATATTGAAGAACCAGTCACTCACTATGCTTTGTTTACAGATTGTGACCCTATGACTTTAGAAAGTGTTGTCAAGGAGTGAAAATGGAGAAAGGCGATGGATGCTGAAATTGAAGCCATTGAAAAAAAAATACCTAGGAGTTATGTGACCTTCTATAAGGGCAAAAAACCATCAGTGTAAAGGGAGTCTTTAAAACAAAATGGAAGGAAAATGGTGAAGTTCATAAGTATTAGGCATAGTTGTTGGCAAAGGGATATAAGAAAGAGTATGGAGTAGATATACTGAAATTTTTGCTCCAGTTGCACAATATGATACAATCAGATTGGTGATAGTATTGATGGCACAAAATTCTTGACCCATTTTCCAGCTTGATGTCAAATCTGCATTCTTGCATAGATATTTGGAGGAGCAGATATTTGTCGAACAACCCCTGATTATATTAAGAATGGAAATGAGCATAAGGTTTATAGATTAAAAAGAGCTCTTTTATGAATTAAATAAGCTCCACGAGTTTGGTATAGTTATATTGAAGCTTACTTTCCGAAAAATGATTTTCAAAAATGTCTATATGATTAAACACTATTTTTTTAAAACTAAGAATAAAGGAAAAATGCTCATGGTCTGCCTATATGTAAATAATCTGATATTTACTAGAAGTAACGGTGTTATGTTTAAAGAATTCAAGAAATCAATGATGGCTAAATTTGAAATGTCAGATCTTGGAAAGATGCATTACTTTTTTGGTATAGAAGTAGTGCAATCTAATAATGGGTTCTTTATTTCTCAAAAGAAATATGTGCAAGAAATTCTGGATAGATTTCAAATGAAGGATTGTAATGTTATCACTACTCTAACGGAGTTTGGCTTGAAGTTGAACAAAGATCTTATAGGGAAAAAAGTGGATAGTACACTTTACAAACAAATGGTGTGAGTTTCATAAGTACGTATACGGAGAATCCAATTGAAATGCATTTGTATGCTGCCAAGAGGATCCTTCAATATTTGCAAGGAACCAAAGATTTTTGGGCTACTTTACAGGAAGGGTAAGAAGTTAGATTTAATTAGGTGCACTGACAATGATTATACTGGTTATCAAGATGACAGAAGAAGTACATTTGGATATGTTTTTTTTTTTTGCTTGGAACAAAGGTCATTTCATGGTCCTTTAAGAAGCAACAAATTGTCACTTTGTAAAGTATAAAAGCTGAACTTCTTGCTGCAATAGCTTGTGTTTGTCAAGTTGTTTGGCTATGAAAACATCTTGAAGAGCTACATTTCAAGTAAGGAGGAGCAACAACAATCTTTTGTGACAGCAATTCAACTATCAAGCTCTCCAAGAATCTTGTACTACATGGAAGGAGCAAGCATATAGATTTAAAGTATTATTTTCTAAGAGAGCTCAACAATGATGGAAAAATTGATTTGTAGTATTGCCCAAGTGAAGATCAATTAGCTAACATGTTTATCAAAGCTCTTAGATTGCATTCCTTTCAAAATTTGAGGAATTTGCTGGGCATTTGCACCATTGAAAGTTGCATATGAAGAATGATATATAAATCGAAGCTTGAAAGCTTTCAGTTTAAGGGAAGGATTCTTGAGAAATTTTCTTTGTTTAATTTTCTTCATTTACTACATGTTTTTCATTCTCATTCTATTTTTTACCAAGTCAAGTTAATCATAGTTTTTAGGAATTGCTTAAGGTTGTATTCAGCAGACTATGGTGATACAGCTTGTTTTTAGTAGCTAATATTTTTGTTAGTAGGTTATGTTCGTTTATTTTGTAAGTTTTTATTTTTTTTAAATCACAAACTATTTTCAATTTTTATTTTATATTTTTTAAAAAATTTGTTTTATATTTTTTAAAAAACATGTTTATATTTTCAAAAATTTTATAATTTTTTTACTATATATATACAATTACACATTTTGTTCACTTATTAGAAAATTATATTGCTTATTATAATGATACATCATAATATTAATTAGATATTATAGATAATTATTAAATTAAAAATTAAAAATAAAGAAAACAATTTTTAAAAAAAAAGAGAGATAGATCTCTCATTTTATAATTAGATTTAAAAAAACATAAAAAAGAGCAAAAATATATATATGAAAAAATAAAGAAAAAAAATACTAGAGAGAGAAAAATTTAGTGATATCACCAAATGTATTTTTTCTTTTAAACAAAGCTAAAAACTAAAACCAAAAACTATCCTGAATGCACCCTAAGATATTTTCTGTTCTTGAATATCAGCCTATAAAAGGCTGTCAGTTTATTGAATAAAAATAGCAGTTTTTTGAGCATCTCTTCTTCTCTTTATACAAATTCTGCTCCTATTTATTTTAATTTCTTACAATGCAAACAGTTAAATTTGACATAGCCACAATTCAAGGACCGCTGGAAACTGTCTGTTTTAGTTCAAAAATTTTTTATGATGGTTCAAAGTGGCTTAAAATAATTTGGAAGGCGAATTACTTATAATTTTAATTAAAAAGTTAGAAAAAATTTATTTTAATTAAACTAAAATTAGTAAAAAAATAAAAATATTAAAATTAATTTACTAAAAGAATAATAAAGAATACATAGGCAACTTAAAAAAGTTAAGTTGCTTGTGTATTTGTTGAGGTTTCAAGAGAAATTAATATTTACTTTTTTTTAACTTTATATTTATGTAATTGTTGAATATTATTTTCATCATTTTAATTTTTTTAATAATATTTTCTACGTCTATTAGTCTAGAATATTCATCAACTTAATTATTTTCTTTCTTAATCTAAAAATTTGAGCCTTAACTATTTGTCCTTCTTTTTTAAAAATTATAATGTAATAATTTTTTTTAAAAAAAATAGTACATGAGATAAAAAATTAAAAATAATAGAAATAAAATAAAATAATAGAAATAAATTTTGAGTATAAAATAAACTAAAATGATTAAGATTATAATATAGAGAGTATTTTTAAAAAATGAGAATGTAAATTATAATTAAAAAATATAAATTGTAGAAAATAATGAAGATTATAATGTATATGTAGATTAAAGAATGAAAAGAAAAATAAGAGAAATTAAAATTTTAAAATATGAATAATTTTAAAATTTGTGTGACATTTATAGAGTTAATGAAAATTTTAAAATTTTAAAATAAAAAATAAATAAAATAAGTGTAATAACCTAAATAAAAAGTGTAGTAATTTAACGGTTTGAACCATCGATTTTAAACAGTAAAAATCACCGATTTAACGATTTTTAAAAAATTAGAAATTTAAACCAAACCATGAATTAAGATTTTGGTTATGGTTTAACACTGTTTTAATTTTGATCTGTTTTAATTTTAATTCTGACCGATTTCAATTTTGGTCCGATTTTAATTTCAAACCGAACTGTTGTGGCCATGTCTAAATTAAATTGTAAATCAAGCAAGTATATTTCATGTATATCTTAGAAGATTATAAGAACCATAGCTATTTATAAGGTAACTACATATATAGATGCAGTAAAACTAAATTTAAATGCATAAAAGTAATGCAGAGTGGAATAAATCATAACACAATTACAGTAGTTTTGATGCAGTGTTTTAATATGTTTGTGATTGTATAATTTGTAAAGGTCAGATAATATATTTTACTTTTATTAACTCTTTTAACACTATACAGTCAAACATCTAGTTTAACATTTCACAAGATCATATCTTATTTGATTAGGCTTATTTTAAAGGAAAATTTATAAAAATAACTTACAAAAAGGGAAAAATTACAAATATATTGAGCAAATAAAAATTTATAAATATACTATATAAATAAAAAAATTTATAAAATATGGTTTATTTTTTTATATATTTATATTGAATATATATTATGTTTTTGATATATTTAATTATGCCATAAAATGAAAGAAAAAGAGTCTTTTTTATAAATTCAAAAATGTAAAAAATTATAAAAAATGCATAATAAAAATGAAATATTGAAAAAAATATTTTATATAATTTTCTCTATTTTCAACCGCTATTGGGCTCATCTGAAGTAATTCCTTTGAGACCCAAATCTTGATAAGCAGATTATGGACTGCGTGAATATTCTACTGGACAAAGCCTACTGTGCAGTTGCTTTTGATAAGCTGCCGCTTTCAAAATATTTTTTTTGGGCAATTACACCTCTTACTAAATTTTATCATTTTTTTTTCTTTTTAAAAGAAATATTTTTATCATTTACAGATGTTTTATTATTTTTTATTTTTTTAATAAGAATTTTATAATTTCTTTCAGATTTCTTTTTCACTTTCCTCTTTCCATTGTGTCCATTTCACTAACAGCCTCCTTATCCAGTAGATTAAACATTCCCTGACCTCACTTTTTTAGCTGAATAAAAAAAAGGCTTCAACGATATGTTTCGCTAACAAAGTACATCCCAGCATGAGAAATGGCAATTTTTCCACCAATCATGGATGTTGCTCAGAAGTCAGACCCCATATATATGTGCAATGACAGAACTAAGCATTACAAAAATTTCAAGGGTCTCAAGGGAAGAACAAAATTTTCAATAAAAATATTATACACAGTTTATATTCAATTTTATTTTTTATATTAAAAAATTAATACAAAGAGTTAATATTAATATTTATATTCAGTTTTATTTTCATATTAAATTTTAAAATTTTTACCATTTTTATTTGAAAAATTACATATATTTTTAAATAATATTATATTTTTTGAGATATTTTAAAAAAAATATTTAAACTAATTATTTTTTAATAAAATTATATAAAAAAATATTTTTTAAAAATAATTAATCTAACCATAAAATCTCTAAATCCAATTTATAATCAAACTACAAAACAATTAATCAAATTACAAAATTCTAAATTTTCAATTCACATCATAATTGAATGTCTTTATAAAAAATTCATAATTAAATTTTAAAATAATTAACCTAACTATCAAAATAATAAATAAAAACCTATAAATTAAATATTAAAATTTATAAATTAAGCTTTTAATTAAATAATAATTATAATACTCAATAATATTATTAAAATAATAAATTAAAAATTAATTTTTAAAAATTAAAATAATGAATTTTTAAAAATTAATATATATATATATATTCGCGCCCCCGTATATTGACTTTTGTTACTTTAGAAAAGTTTTATTTTTTCTAGGTCATTAACTTATTCATATATGATTTCCTTCCTCTCTCACTTCTACTCTACCTATCTATAATCGAATACTAGCTAGGAGGTTTGTTTTTTTTTTTTTTTTTTAAAAAATACTGATGTACTCCATCTATCAATGTGTATTCACTTTGCCTAATTTTCTTTATTTATAAATAAGTGCCCATTTTTTAAAATCAAGAGATAAATACTTTTTTTTTTTCAAAATTATCTCTTATTTCAATTTTTAAAAATATTTCACTAATAAATATTTCTTTATTTTATGAAAGAGTAATTCAGTAAAAAAATAACATTAATAAATGATATTAATAATAACGAAATAGGCAAAGTGAGCATGTCTTCATGAACAGAGAAAGTATCTACTATATATATATATATTGTATTATTTTTATTGATAATTTATTTTTTTCAATTTTTTTTTTGAAAAGCAACACTTTATTGCAAAAATCCACCAACCTAGGCATTCAACAATTTTTTTTTACCTGTATTTCAGAGTCATGGAAAATAAGAAATCTCATTCTTTGTAATGTTGATATAAACTAATTAGGTAAGAATTTTTATTTAATAAACTCTTTATATAATATAAATTATATATATATTTAACGAAAACCCTGTACATACTAAATGAGTTTATAAATATATAACATATCAAATATGTATTTTTGTTGTTTGTAATAACTATATATATATTTTTATATATGAATTGTCCATGTCATTTGTAACGATATAAATTATTTAGATAAAAATCTTTGTTTAATAAATTTTTTATATGGTAAGTGTAAACTCTATACATTTATATAACATATCGTATGTGCTTTTATCTTTTGTGATATGTAATTATAGCATATTTAAAGTACATAAAAAATATCAATTCTGTAATTTGTATATAATAAACTTAATATATATACTAAGCATAAACTCAATATATACTCTTTGACATTTAATATTATTTGATAAAAAAATATTATATTTTTGATAAAGTTTTTGAGATTAGTACTTTTACAGCATCAAGGGCTTTTCTAGTAAATATGTAAAAAACCTAAGTTTTTTTTGGGTGGAAGCAAGATTCTTAATTATGCAATTATTTTAGAGAGAATTTCATGAACTATTATTTTTTAAATTTTGTTTTCCAATATAAGTTCGTTTTTACATTTATAATTTTTTTTATTTTTACCTTTTATTATTTTTTTATTTTCAAATTTATGACCTTTTTTATGCATCTTTTAATTTTCTTGCACTATTTTTTTTTTCTTTTTCTTCTTTCATCTTCATTATCTTCTCCATCACCGCAGCTACCTCATTCTCTATTTTCAACCACATCCTTCACCATCAAATTCATTGCCGTTGTGAGCATCGAATTCATCCTTATTTTTCCTTATTTTTTCCTTTCTTATTGGGCGTTTCTCAATTTTTTTTTTGTTTTCCTCCATCTTTATTTATAATCATTGTTTACTCCCTTTTCCATATGATTTTACACGTTGTTTAGAGATTTGAAGAGATTCGATTTGTTGTAGAGATTCGATTTTTCTAAATGTTATAATCTTTTTTTTATTGTTTCATTATTCACCGTAGTAATTGAGAATTTTTTTTTATTCAACTATAACTCACTTTATATTTTTGATAAAATACTTGAAAGGAAGAATTTTTTCTTTTGTATTCTTTTTCTGTTATTCTTTTCAATATTTTATTTGGTGAATGTATATATGCCATTTCATTTGAGTCATATTCTTTAATTTTTTTAATAATTTTGATTTAGATTTATATCGTTTGGTTTGGAGACTAGAAGAGTTAAATTTTTTTTCCTGCATTTTACAATCTATAAGGAACATAGAGAAAATATAAATAATATATACAACATATAAACAATATATAGAATATATAAACAATATATAAATAAACATATAGACAATATATAAACAAACATGCAAACAAATATATAAACGATATATAAACTGACATATAGAACATATAAACAACATTTTAAACATATAAACACTATATAAATAAACATATAATTAACATATAATCAACTACAGATTCCTAAAACAAAAAAGAATAACTAATCAACAGATCAGACTTCTGCAATCTTTTTCAAAAACAAATTTAGATACTCCAAAATATATTTAATATAAGAGAAACAAAGTTAAATTACAGGTTCATAAAATTAAATATTAAATCTAAAAAAATAAATTATAATAAAATTAAGATTTGGTGATGATAATTATTTTATATGTCATACATATCTATAATGTAGATACCAAATGAAGAATAGTACACGTTTTTTACATGTCATATATATATGTGTATATATATATATTATATTTTTTGATATTTATAGTAGATACCAAATGATAAAATATATATATTTTATATGTGGTGTATATACTATATATGTTGTATATATTTTAATATATATGCTTAATTCCAAATGAGAAAATAAATAATTCTTTTACACATTGTTCATATATTCACTATATGTCTTGTGTATTGCTTATATTTTTTTCATATGTCAGTTACATGTTGTTGAGCATAAATTTTATATGTTAATTATATATTTTATATGTTGTTTATAAATTTTATAAGTTATTTAGTATTTTTGAAACTGGAACAACATTTTCGAAATTTTTTTTGAAGTTTCATATCTTTGAAAATGATTTTATTTTTAAGATTAGTTTTGGAAAGAAAAATTATTAGATAAAATGAAATTATCACGTCAAAAGGCTCATATGATAATCCCGGATAATTTTTTTTTATAAATTGTAAATGGATAAATTTAAGAAATTAATATAAAATTAGTAGAAGAACATCATAATCATTTAAAAGAGAAATTCATCTGATAAAGATTAACTTATAATGAATATTTTTATTTTTCTTATTGAATGGGATTATCACATTAGTAGCATCATGCTGTGATAATCCGTATTATGTAATAATTTTTCGAAAAGAAAATGCCTCAACATTTTATTGGAATTACATTTTGTCCTTTTTTGGGGCCGACACATTATTAGCGGTGACGGTTTTTAATGAAATTTTTGGTGATCATAATAATATTTGTTTAAGCTTCCAATTAAATTATTTGAAACAAGAAATCATTAAGCATGATTTGACAATCATTCAAGTAAAACCAGAAAACTCATTTGCTTTATAATAATTGCTCTAATCTTTTAATCTTTATTTATAAAGGACATTATAATTTATTTTTTTCCCACTGAAATCAGCTACTACCTTTATCTATTTATTTATTTGACATGTCTCATATCAACAGGAATAAACCTACAGTGCAATGCATTACCCATATAATTATACGTATCATTTAGTAATATCAAGAATAAGATAGGTTGAGGGGAAAAAAAAGAAGAAAAACACAATAGTGGCGAGATTATATGAGAGTATTTGGTCCATTTTGGAAATTGAAAATCTAAATAATTCCACTTACAAATTTAATATTTAACTACCAGAATTTATTAATTTTACTAAAAATCATAGGTGAAAACATATATCATTTCGATAAAAATTATTGTAAATATGAAATTATCAAAAAACAATAAGATTTTTTGTGAACCAGTCCAGGAAAACAAAAACTATTTTAAATTCTTAAGCGAATTGAACATGAACATGAACATGATGTAAAATTTTTCCCGGAGTCAGATTGGATTTCTCAAACTATTTTCTCTAGTACTAAAAAAAGGTAAACGATGGTTGAGAATTGCCACAGGCAAGCACATAGTACAAAATACAAAGATTCCGCACAAGGACCTCTACCAGTTATATTTGTAAGAAAAGATTATGAGATGCATGTCACTGTGATAGTGCTAACGTGAATGTACCTGAGAAAGCTGAAATGCAAAGCAAATCAAGAGGTTAAAGGAGCTTAGGTCAACCTGCAATGAAAAGTTAAAACAAGCCAACTTGGTATAAATTTCTGAGAATTTAATTCAAATAGAAGACAAATTTGCTTTAAGAAACAGTACTAGTAGTGGAAAACATTTGCTAGCAAGAGCTTCCACTCAGGTCAACTTCTCAAATTCTGCCATTTCTGTAACTATTTTAACAAAAATAAAATGCAATACTTTGTCATGCAAGTAAAATCAATGTCAAATATGTATTGGCGAGTCCCAATTATACTAATAGCATACTCAAAAATAAAATAATAATAACAAGTACTTGAAAAATTTTATCATGGAGGCAATGATAACTAAGCAATGATAATAGAGAAGAAGTCAATTCACAATGAAGAGAAAGGCAGATTCATAATCTTATCGACTTTGCAAATATAATGGCATAGGATTCCCAAGCACCTTTTAACAAAACAATTCTCACATTTATTCAAGTTTCGTCATGATTATCAGACAAGTATCACATAAAAATGGTTCAAACTTGTGTAAGCCACCAAAACATAAGAGTCTCTATTCACTTAATATTGAAACATTACCCGCTCAATATGATCAATAGGCAAATTCTTATCAATCTTCTGCTATCATTGCTGCTGCTTATGGCTTCTCTACACCATTTCTCCAAACATGTCAAGGTTCAAGCTATTGAATCAGGCAAGCCAGATCAAACTTCTTTTCTTTTCTATAATTGTGATGTAGTTGAAGTTAATATTAGATGAGTAATATAGATGTCAGTAATGTCATAGGCTAAATTTTCTTACATTATAAACACAAAAAATATATATATGAAAAACTGAACAGATTCTCACAAGTAAATAACAGCGAATCCTATCTTTCTTCTTTTACCATAGCTCATTTCAAACTTGAGCCCGCGCAACCTAGCCCACGATTTCACAAGACAAGCATCTGGCCTTCAAGGGTAAGGAATTCAATTTCTATGAAATTCCAAATTTGCAATTCTTAACAACTTAGTAGTAGATGATTTATGCCTACACTTGCATCTATTCAATGCCGTAAATACAGGTTGAAGGGAGGAAGATTCGCAAAACTCCATCTGGACCAAACCCAGTAGGCAATCACAACCCACCAACTAAGCAATGAATCACTGGATGCACAACTTCAGCAGAGTAAGTAGACAGAGGTCCAAAATAGTCCCTGAATGTAGGTCAGATGTATCCATTTAGGTTGGAATAATTCTGATCCTTGAGATTTTTATGCTTGTACAAAAATGAACTTATTTGATTCATACAAGCCCAATATTCTATGAAGAAGATGCATAGTTTTTATTTCTATTTATCTTCTTTGGGACTAAGCTCATTTTTCAGGAAAAAAAATCCAATTGAAAATAGATACCAGGCTTTATTGTTTTGAGATATATATACCTTGATTTTTTGTCTTAGATCCTGTTAGTGGAAATGGAATGTTTCACTCAGTAAAAAATTTCAGCATCAGATGATTCTCATAAAATGTAAGGGAAGACAAAAGTGAAACACTTGAATAACTTCCTCTCTAAAGCATTATCAACAAATGAAGCACCTAGCAAGTTCATGTAATTTCTGAGGGAAAAAAAGCATTTTGACTTTTTCACAGGGAAAAGCACAAAATATAGATACAAAATGTCTAGCGGAAAAATAAACTTCATGGGATAGGTGTGTTAATAATTAGTACCTTCGAATAAAAATTTCCAGCTCCATGACATATTGTGATTGGAACATTACCGGAACACCTAGGTCGCCTCTTTTCGCCTTACTGTACTAATAATGCATTAAAGTTCAATGAAACTACTGCTGCCATGAACTATCAACATTCAACAATGGCACGACAACAAGCAAATGCTTCATATACAACATGGAATCAAGAGTTCATAATCAGACACAATTTTCATGATTTGCAATCGACCTGTAAATGAATGAGCCAACATCAAAATGGCACCATATATCAACAAAGGTACATTTTTTTTGAGATATACAGATCTCACCCGAAACTACAATCATCAGATCAGTATACAGACTTATTTATACAGCACGCTTTCTCTTTGATCGCTTACTTCTCCTTGGCCTAGAAATGTCTGGAACCTGCTTGCTTGAACTAGAAGCATATGCTAGTTCCAGAGCTCCCTCACCCTGTCAAAGAGTTCACATTAGTACTATAACCAGAGAGTCCAACACAAATTTCTCAGTAAAAGTTGCACTTGCTCATCTAAGAGCCAAAGATAGGGGTATTACTGACTTGAATAAAAGACCATTCATGTATATTTTGCCTACCATATTTTTCTTTGAAACTTTGAAGTTGATCAATAATTGTGATGATTTTTAACATCTCATTACATGAAATCCACTATCATTAGCTTCTCTGATTACTTTCTAAACTTGATTTTCCACACGATGATTACAAGACAACTTTGCCCTGCTTTTATTGATGACCTCTTCAGTCATACCAATTTGTCTTTCTCCTGTTAGTGTAACCAGACAATAGGACGCCCTTCTTTCAATCTTTACAAAGTTTCATCATGGATTTGCTAACTGTAGGTATCACTTTGTATCAGCGTCAAATTTCATGTGGAGAATGTTCCTCAGCTGAACATGCTTGCAAAAGCACATACAGATACACAATCACACAGCTCAACTCTGTATCCCTTGACTGTTTGATTTCACAGTGAGGGTCCATCACTTTCCAACTTTCAAGCAGTGGAACACACTGACTGTTACCATACAATTGAAACAGCAAGGAGATGTCAGGCTAGGGCTGGGTCCAACTCTAGGAATAACTATCATGTCCCTACATCTACTTCTTGAACACTTTAATTCACAAAATCTTAGAAAATGGATACATTAGCAAGAAACTACGACATTCATTTCTAGCACTATAAAAGTGCATTGTAGATTAAAACGTATAAATCCTCAGATCCAAGGTCCTATGAGAATCTTTCCTTCATTAAAATAGACAGAAGTAAAAAGCCTAAACATGTAAAGACATGATGAGGATAATGAAATGAGGTTGGTGGATTCCCCATCAATGCATCAGTACTAGAGTCATTGAAATACAAAGTTGCCATAGCCAACATTGATCTGCGTCTTTGTATCACATTTGACAGTCCTCAAGAACTAAATTTAGGATTTACCTTGTCCTTGGCGACTTCATCCGAGTCCTCATCAGAAGCAGATGCATAATTCAGAGGCTGAACCTCTTCATCTGATAGTGCCTTGCTCGATTTTTTACTTTTCTCTTCTTCCTTTAACTGCCTGAACCTGTCAATCATGATCTCTATCAGACACTTCTAGGGCAACTGAAATAAAAATATATTATGTGAAACAGCACACTGACCTATCACCAGGCTGTGTTGGCTGCGAAGCTGATCGTTTTGCACGCCCTGCAGTGATTATTCCACTTGCGTTCTCATTAGCCACGGGCTTTGCACCACCTAATCTGTGTAACCATACCTGTTGGGCTGTGCTTAGGACATTGTTTGTGAACCTAAAAATCACACAATAATTTTAATGGTTTAATCAAAGAAAGAAGAGCATCACCCATGCACATTTATAGGGCCAACAGAAATAGCTTAACAAGGACAAACTATGACTAAAGTAGTTTCACTTTTCGTTCAATTTTAAATATATGTCTTCTCGGTTACTTGGAAGATATAATTCATCAAACCATGGTATTATATTACACTCTTCCTCTTATTTAAAATGCTAGTTATTCTTCTTATTTACATATACATATTTTAAAATATAGTATCATTATTTCGATTATGATTTATATTATAAATTTATTATTGTAACTTTTTTTATAACTTATAATGTTATATTTAATTATATTTTTTAAATTATAATTAATTTCATTCAATTAATACTTGTTTTAATTTTTAATTTTTGTAATGATTAATAATTATTTTATATAAATGAAAAGTAAAATAAATAGGTTATAGAAATTTTTTTATTTATTTACTAAATAATTTAATTTTTTAATATATTTCTATAATTTTAATAGGGAGTGAGTATAATTTTTAAATTAGTTCAGTATCATCACTCATTGCAAAGAGACATACGCTTGTCCCATACCAAGCACAGCGCTCATTACAAAGCGATACTGATGCATGAGAAGATTATCAAAGTTGGAAACTGAGCAAATTATAGGATACGCTTGTAAGTCATAATTTGAGTATGATACTGATAATTGACGAAAAATGATACCGATAATTGGTAAAAAGATATTCAACAGATAGGATAATTAATTAACTAGTTATTTAGTGGGGAATTTGTTGGTGATTGTACTTCAATTTTGATGAATACAGATGCTAAGAGGTTGATCGGTAGGCGGTACAGTGATCCCTAGGTGCAAAGCGACATGAAACTATGGCCTTTCAAGGTAATTGCTGGCCCGGGTGATAAGCCCATGATTGTTGTAACATACAAGGGTGAAGAGAAGCAATTTGCTGCTGAGGAAATTTCCTCAATGGTTCTGACGAAGATGCGGGAAATTGCAGAGGCATACCTCGGTACCTCTGTAAAAAATGCAATAATTACAGTCCCTGCTTATTTCAATGACTCACAGCGTCAAGCTACAAAGGATGCTGGTGTCATTGCTGGCCTAAATGTTATGCGAATTATCAATGAGCCTACTGCTGCTGCTATTGCTTATGGGCTTTGTTAGAATTTTAAGGTGGAAATAAATCGGATGTCCTATTTAATTGAATTTAAAATATTTTAAGAAATAATAAATTAATTTTAAACACTCTTCATCTCTCTATCTAATTATTATGTATAAAAATTTTAAGAATTGTAATTGACGAAATTTGAAATTATAGTCACTGAGAATTTTTTGTGCTTCTTTTATAAATAAGAGAAGATGGTTAGAATTTGTTCAGCAAAAACCGAATATAATAACTATTATCTATTAGTTTTTAAATTAAAAAATAAGCATTATTTTATCTTAATAATAGTTCTCTATCTTAATGGGTAGTTTAATTGGTTATAATTTTTATAAGTGGATAAGTTTACATAAAATAAAATATTAGGTTAGTGGGCTATCTATTTTACGTGAAATTAATATTCTTCTACTTGGTTCACTAAACCGATTATAAAAATTATATAATATATATATATATATTTATTTTACATCAAAATATAGTTATTTAATTTTATAGAAGAATTTGACACGTGATCACGAATTTTAATAAGGTAGCCAATAAACTCAAAGTGTTATACTATAATATTGAAATAAGTTTAGATTATAAATGCGAGTTATAGCGGTTATATGATTTTAATATCATATTTTCTTCTATGTACTACACATTAATAACCTTTGCAAACTCAGTTCATCTAGCTAAAACAATACCTATAATTTGTCTTATCAAGACATTTCCTATTGATCAAATAATAAAATTTGCACCCATAATTGAAAAACAGAAAAGAACAGAAACATACTTTAAATGTAAAAAAATATTAATTACATAACCACTAAAATATCCATCGTACATATTATGGATTACTCAAAAGACTCATCCTTATAACATATTTTATATGCGTCTTAGGAGGCAATTCCTTAGTCAATGGATCGGTAATCATAAGCGTGGTACTAATATTTTCAATTGACATTTGTTGTTTCTGGACTCTTTCTTTAACAACGAGGTACTTTAAGTCCATGTGTTTTGATCTACTGGAGTATTTGCTATTTTTAGAAAAGAAAACAGCTACGGTGTTATCACAATAAATTCTCAACGGCCTAGCAATAGAGTCGACGACACTAAGCCATGAGATAAAATTTTGCAACCATAAAGCATGATTTGAGGCTTCAAAACAAGCAACAAATTCAGCTTCCATCGTAGATGAAGCAGTAATTGACTGTTTTACACTCTTCCACGAGATTGCCCTATTAGCTAGCATAAAGACAAAACCTGAAGTTAACTTTAAGCTATCAAGGCAACCACCATAATCTGAATCTGAGTATCCAATCACTTCTAATTGTTCTGATATTTTATATGTGAGCATATAATCCTTTGTCCCTTGTAAGTATCTCATAACTTTTTTTGCAACCTTCCAGTGTTTGAATCCTAGATCACTTTGGTACCTTCCCAACATACCAACATCATAACTGATATCTGGTCTAGTACAAGTTTGAGCATACATCAAACTCCCTACAGTTGATGCATAATGAATTTTCTTCATTTGCTCCCTCTCAAAGTTATTCTTTGAATACTGTCGTTTACTTAATTTGTCACATTTTGAAATAGGTGCAACACTTGCTGAACATGATTGCATATTAAATCTCTCTAAAACTATTAATATAACTTTTCTGAGACAAACCTAACAGTCCTCGATATCGATCCCTGAAGATCTCTATGCCGATAACATAGTTTGCCTCACCCATATCAACCATCTGAAAATTTTTAGAGAGATATTTCTTGGTTTCACGTAATAAACCAAAATCACTACTAGCTAGCAAAATATCATCCACATACAGTATCAGAAATATAAACTTGCTCCCACTAACTTTCAGATATATACACTGATCAACAGTATTTTCTTTAAATCCAAAAGATGTGATGGTATCATTAAACTTAATATACCATTGTCTGGAAGCTTGTTTAAGACTGTAAATGAATTTCTTTAATTTGCATACTAGGTGTTCCTTTTCTTTCTTTGCGAACTCTTCAGGTTGTTCCATATAGATATATTCATCCAAATTCCCATTCAAAAAGGTAGTTTTCACATCCATTTGATGTAATTCTAAATCAAAATGAGTTACAAGGGCCATAATGATTCTAAACGAATCCTTTTTAGAAACTGGAGAGAAAGTATCTCTATAATCTATTTCCTCCTTTTGAGTAAAATCTTTGGCCACTAGTCTAGCTTTAAATCGTTCGATATTGCCTTTGGCATCGCGCTTGGTCTTAAAGACCCATTTACAGTCGACAAGTTTACAATTATCAGGCAAATCAACAAGATCCTAAACATCATTATGGTTCATAGATTTCAACTCTTCATTCATGGCTTCCATCCATTTATTAGAATCATCACTTTTTATGACCTGTGAAAATGAGACCAGATCTTTCCTTATCCCAATATCAAAATCAGATTCTTGTAGATACACCATATAATCATCTGAAATGACAGATTTTCTTTCCTTTTGAGATCTTCTAAAAAAAAATTGGTTGTGGTGGCTCTATAATATTTTCAATGGCAACAGTTTCTTTAGGCAATGAACCATCTCTATTATTTTGCTCATTTTTCTCAACTTGAAGAATAGGTCGAGGAGCAATATTTTCTTGAGAGAAAAAGGGTGGTGGGATATCCACTCTTATTTTCTCAATGTCTATCTTTCTCAGTTCATTACACCCACTGATTTCGCCATTCTCTAAGAATCTGGCATTACCGGTTTCAACTATTCTCACACTATGGTTAGGACAGTAAAATTTATACCCTTTTGATTTATCTGGATAACCAATAAAATATCCAGAAATAGTTCTTGAATCTAACTTTTTCTTATGTGGGTTGAAGATTTTTGCCTCTGCTGGGCAACCCCATATATGTATATATCTCAAACTAGGTTTTCTACCAATTCATAACTCAAAATGAGTTTTTGAAACTGCTTTACTAGGAACTCTATTTAGAATATACATTGCGATTTTTACAGCTTCACCCCACAAGAAAATAGGTATAGCATAGTAACTCATCATACTCCTAACTATTTTTATTAATGTGCGATTACGTCTTTCAGCAACACCATTCTACTGTGGCATATCTGGCATTGTGTATTGAGCATAAATGCCACACTTTTCTAGAAATTTGGCAAAAGGACCAGGATTTTGTCCTGATTCATCATATCTACCATAGTATTCACCACCCCGATCTGATATCACAATTTTAATCTTTTTATCTAATTGTTTCTCAACCTCTGTGATGTACATCTCAAAGATATCAATGGCTTGAGACTTTTTATGCATTAGATATACATATCCATATCGAGACAGATAATCTATAAAGGTGATAAAATATCTCTCTCCTGTAAAACAAGGAATGGAGAGTGGACCGCAAATATCTGTATGAATTATCTCAATAAGTCCATTACTTCTCTTGGTACCTTTTTTTGTATGCTTGGTTTATTTTCTTTTTATACAATCCACACATACTTGGAAATTAGTGAAGTCAAGATTTTATAAAATTCTATCCTTCACTAAACTCTCGATTCTTTCTCTAGAGATATGCCCTAGTCTTTTGTGCCATAAGAATGAAAAATTTTCATTAATTAAGCCACGTTTTGAACTAACATTTGAATGCAAAGTAACTAAAGCTTGTGCAAATTCATAATTCAGATAAATTTTATATAAACCACCATATAAAATGCTAGAACCAACTGTTATTGAATTAAACATCAAACTTAATTTTTCACAACCAAAATAAACTGAATATCTAACAGCATCTAATTTTAATAAAGAAATTAAATTTCTAGAAATCGAAGGTACATAAATAGTGTTTAAAAGATCCATCTGATGACCAGTCTCTAAAAGCAAGTGATAGATACCAACAACTACCACTTCTACTTTGACACGGTTTCCCATATAGAGGAACTTTTCACTTTTCTTTGGTTTTCGAGTTGTAAGGAATCCCTGCATTAAATTAGTAACATGAGTTGTGGCTCCAGAATCAATCCACCAAGTATTAGAAGGAACTTCAGCAAGATTTGATTCATAATATATAAAAGAAAGATTTATACCTCTCTTTTCGAACCAATTCTTATGTTTATTGCATTCATTCTTCATGTGTCCCTTCTTATCACAAAAATGACATTTCACAATAAATTTACCTTTATGACTCTGGCTACTTTCTCTAGGTCTATTTTTCTTTGGTGGGTTGTGCTTTTCTTTTCTGAATTTGCCTTTATTCTTCACGGCTCCATGAGTTACAGCGAGGGCAAAATTTTATCCATCTTGTCTTAATCTCACTTTCTCTTGAATACACTTACTGGTAAGCTCATTCAAGTTCCACTGCTCATTGTTAGTATTATAGTGGATCTTGAATGGAGTAAACTATGATGGAATTGAGTTAAGTACAAACTGTACCAAGAAGGACTCATCCATATTCATACCCAGTGCTTTCAGTTTCTCAGCCTTTTCAGTCATGTTCAAAATATGCTGCTGAATACCTTTCTGATCATCATACTTCATGGTAGTCATTTCAGCCATCAGTGTGCCTGCGAGGGATTTATCAGCACATTTAAAGCGCTCCTCAACAGACTTCAAAAATTTCGAGGCAATCTCGGTTTGAGGGAGGGAGGTCTTAATATTATTGACAATAGTCATTCTCATAAACATAAGACTGAGTCTATTTGACCTTTTTCAAGCCTTTAATTATTCTACCTGCTCCGAAGTACTATCATCGGTAGCTTCAGATGGTTTTTTCAATTATCAAAGTCAGGTCAAGATCCAATACACCCAGTGAGAATTGAACCCTTTCATACCACTCAGAAAAATTTGACTCGTCAAATGTTATCATTCCAGATGCAAGGGAGTATAAGAAAGTGGGAACTGTACAAAAAATAGAATAATGCTCGCAATAAGGCCTCAAATATAAACTTAAAATATATAACGATAAACTATTGATATCACTATAGTTTTCCTTTGGATAAAACTCCAGCATATCTAGTGCCCACTCGAAAGGAGCTTAAAATTATATTAATATTTTATGTTATTTATATATTACCTTTAGGTATACATATTACTTTTCTAAATAGCATAAAATAATATTATTATTTTATAATTAGTAGAATGTGACTCACCTTTGGCCTAGCCTCAATCTTCTAATTATAAACATTCTCAAAATACTATTTCTTTATAAGTCTCCCTTAGTTCTTTTATACAATTTATACAAATATATGATTCACTAACTTAGGTCACTTTGGCAACTATCTAAATTAGTGGACTATATATTTATATAAATTATTTAATAATATTTTATTTTATTTTTTTATGTAGTTTTAACTATTACAAGACTCAACAACTTAGGTTACTTTGGTAACAATCTAAATTAGTGAATCTTAAGTTATAAAACTGCTTGACATAATTTGCATAAAAATTCACATACTAATTATGTAAATAATAGTCTCATGTTTACATTATTTTTTTAAAAAGATATATATAGCATATTAGTTACACAAATAAGCAACGTAAACTGTATAATATACTATGAAAGGATATAACACTATATACACATATTCATATACTTTTATATATTTCAAAAATAAAATAATAACACATTCAAACTTTGTAATCATAAGTATCATATAATAATATAAAACTAGTATACTGTAATAAATATATGTGATATACAGAAATAGGTCTACAGATTTATCATTCATTTTGTCCTTTATTATATTTGCTTTATGATTACCATCAATTTAACAACAAAAGTGATGAATGTATGATGTATGTGAGCACAACATACATACATATTAAATAAGCAACTTTGCATCCACATTGAAACAAATCAATTAATGAAGGCGCACAAATCCATGTATAATGGTTATTGTCAATGATATCAATAGATGATTTCAAACTTACAATGGCCCATTTGTTTAATATAATTGCAATATTATATTACAAATATACAAAACCACACGCACATTTTCAATAATAAAGTCGGATTCAGTAAAACAAAATCATTTTGCAAAAATTGAGCAAATCAATGTTACAGTATCCAACCTCAAAAATAACATGGCATGTAATTATAGCATTTGTTATATATATATATATATATATATTGGATCGTTCGACAACGGCGACAAGTAGATTATTCTTTCAGACGCGAAACAAAGTAAAAATTTCACGGCTACTGGTTATGTATAACATTCTAATCACAATACAGTAATAGATATATTTCAATAAATTAACAATTATAAGATTATAATTCTAAGATATTTGAATTCAACATGCTCTGATACCAACTGTTAGAATTTTAATACGAAAATAAATCTGATGCCCTATTTAATTAAACTCAAAATATCTTAAGAAATAATAAATTAATTGACATACCGTTTATTGATGAAGCAGCCATTGAAGAATTGAAGAGCCCATTTGATTGAAACCTTTAATTCTAAACATTCTTCTTCTCTCTATCTAACTATTATGCACAAAAATTTTAAGAACCGTAATTGATAAAATTTTTAATCATAGTAACAAAGGGTTTTCTGTGCTCCTTTTATAGATGAGAGAAAATGGCTAGAATTTGTTCAGCAACAACTGAACGTGATAATCATTATCTATTAGTCTTTAAATTAAAAAAGAATTTTTCACTCCATCAAGGCATTATCCTATCTTAATAATAGTTATCTCTATCTTAATGGATAATTTAGTTGGCTACAAGTGGATAAGTTTACATAAAATAAAATATTAGGTTAGTGGGATCATCCACTTAATTTATATGGAATTAACAGGCTCGACAAGAAAGCTGGTAGTGCTGGTGAAAAGAATGTGCTGATCTTTGATCTGCGTGGTGGTACTTTTGATGTCTCTCTTCTCACCATTGAAGAGGGTATTTTTGAGGTTAAATCTACTGCTGGAGATACCCATTTAGGAGGTGAAGATTTTGATAATAGGATTGAATCATTTTGTTCAGGAGTTTAAGAGAAAGCATAAGAAAGACGTCAGTGGCAACCCTAGAGCATTGAGGAGATTGAGAACTGCTTGTGAGAGGGCAAAGAGGACTCTCTCATCCACTGCTCAAACCACAATTGAGATTGATTCCCTTTATGAGGGTGTTGATTTTTACACAAGTATTACTCGAGCTATATTTGAAGAACTTAACATGGATTTGTTTAGGAAGTGTATGGAACCTGTGGAGAAGTGTTTGAGGGATGCAAAGATGGATAAAAGTAGTGTTCATGATGTGGATCTTGTTGGTGGGTCTACTAGGATTCCCAAGGCTCAGCAATTATTTCAGGATTTCTTCAATGGAAAGGAGCTTTGCAAGAGCATTAATCCTGACGAGGCCGTCGCCTATGGTGCTGCAGTTCAAGCAGCAATTTTGAGCGGTGAGGGTAATGAAAAGGTCCAAGACCTTTTGTTGCTCGATGTCACTCCATTTTCTCTTGGTTTGGAGACCGCTGGAGGAGTCATAACTGTTGATTCCAAGAAACATGACCATCCCCACCAAGAAGGAACAGCTTTTCTCAACCTACTCTGATAACCAGCCTGGTGTTTTGATTCAGGTCTTTGAGGGTGAGCGAACCAGAACTCGGGACAGAGGCGGAGATAAAGGGGGTCCCATGGGGCCCTGTTCCCCCCTCAGTTAAAAATAAAAAATTTTTAGGTATATTTGAGAATGAATATTACATTGGTTGAGATGGAACAGCTTGGCCTTACTATGTGAGAGCACGCAACTTCGATCCACGCTCCCAACATTTTTCATCCTTTTTTTTTCAATCTTTAAAACTGGGCCTTTTAATCAAGCCCATTACAAACAAACAAGATTTGTCAATGACTCTGCCCATTACAAACAAATAAGAATAACTTAATTGTGACTCTTTCTCTTCTTTCTCACGTTTCTTCTTCGTTAATTCCTTTTTCTTTCTTTTTTTTTTCAGATAACAGTTTCTTCCTTTTTCAATTTCATTCTTTCACCGATTGGCACCAGCAAGGCAGCGGCAACAAGTTAAGAATAGGTACACCACTTACTTTTAATCTCATATTTATTTTGTTGTAATTTTTTTATCTTGCTAAAATGAATTGAAATTTGAAAAATAATGAATTAAGAAATTGGCTTGAATACTCGAGGACATTATAAATTTGAAATGTTTAATTTGATTTTGTAGTATGAAGTTTTTTTTTTTTGAGAAAAGTAGTATGAAGTTAAATTGAAATTATTATTTTTTTGTAGTTTATAATCTGGAATTTTTTTATTTCTTTTATAATTTGATATTTTTAATGTTTAGTATTTAAGTTGAATTGGACCCCCCTTATCTAAAATCCTGGCTACGCCACTGACTCGGGATAATAATTTGCTAGGCAAGTTTGAATTATCCGGCATTCCTCCTGCTCCTAGGGGTGTTCCTCAAATCAATGTCTGCTTTGACATTGATGCTAATGGTATTTTGAATGTCTCTGCTGAGGATAAGACTACTGGACAAAAGAACAAGATTACAATCACAAATGATAAAAAGGCAGGCTCTCTAAAGAAGAGATTGAAAAGATGGTCCAAGAAGCAGAGAAATATAAGGCCGAGGATGAGGAGCACAAAAAGAAAGTTGAGGCCAAAAATGCGCTGGAGAACTATGCTTACAACATGAGGAACACTATTAAAGATAAGAAGATAAGCGCGAAGCTTCCTGCTGCTGATAAGAAAAAGATTGAAGATGCAATTGAATCAGCTATCCAGTGGCTTGATGGGAATCAGCTTGCTGAAGCAGATGAGTTTGAAGACAAGATGAAGGAGCTGGAAAGCATCTGCAACCCAATCATTCCCAAAATGTATCAGGGTAACGGCGGTGATATGGGTGGAGCCATGGACGAGGATGGTCCTACTTCTGGTGCTGGAAGCGGTGCTGGGCCTAAGATTGAAGAAGTGGATTAAGGAATGGGAATGTAATCGATTCCATTCTAGGCTCAGTTGGGTTGATGTTTTTTTTTTTTTCTTTTATTATTTTTTTACTGAAAAAAAATGCGTGTTTCTGATCTGTATGTAATATGATACTTGTTCGAGGTTTTTGAAAGATCTATGATATGGATTTCTGGTAAAATGATTTATGTGGTAGTTTCTTTTTACAATTTCTGTTGCTTTGAAACAGCCAAACAAATTCCAACGATACTGTTCTATCTAGTGATTCTTTGCTGTTTAGAAATGTAAAATTTAGAACTGTGTTTAAGATTTATAGAGAATTGAGTTTACCTCTGTTATACCCTCAGCCTACCAACTTCAAATTGCATGCGAAAAAAGCAAATGGAACTTTGTTATGATTTTTTTTAATCAGTGTTTTTGAAAGAGCAAGGCGGTCAACTCACAGCACTTTTGGAAACTACCAAGCTTTAATGGCCCGTAGGAATAATTATATGCTACAACTGTTGTAGCAATAAATGCCTACAACACACCAATCGAATTTTTACACGTAGACATTTATTGACATTTATTTAATTCTGTTGTAGCAATAAATGCCTACGTGTAAGAATTCTATTGGTGTGTTGTAGGCATTTATTGCTACAACAGTTGTAGCATATAATTATTCGGCCCGTAGCCATTTCTAGAAAGTAGAAACAGTGCCCAAGAAAAGTAGCCAGAAGAATTTACCTTTAGTTGCCAATAGCACAACCTGAATTTAATTAAGGCACACAGTCATAAATGAATACAACACTGAAGACTCCTGCACCCAAAATTATACATGCTACTGAACAAAATCGTTGACTGGGAAGTTTCCAGAACAAAACCTGGAGAAAGATTTTTTATTGCAGTAAAAGAAATGTAATCAAAATAGAAGCGCAAAAAACCAAAAGGGATTTTTTTGAGGCTAAAGAAATAGAATACCCAAACTGATTAGCAAAAATGTGTATATTGTTTCATAAATTAAAATTTCTTTTGTTTCCTTGATTACAAGATAAATTGAAAAAAAGCTACCCAACTAATCTTACGATTCTTCACCAAATTCCTTGCTCAAGACAGCAAAAGTTCGCTCGCTGCAAGATGAGGACGAAGGCAAACACGAACTTCATGCTCTTCAAGTCCCACGCGGTGTTTTGGCACAATAATCTCGAGACCTGTTCCTGTTTCATCTCCATATGCTTCTAGCTTAGCATCATCTGGAATCCGGGTTGGCAAAGGGATTTCTCTTAAAAATTCTCCTGGAGGGCAGTGTTCGGGAGATGTATCAGTAAGCTTGAATGTTCTATCATTTCTCTTGATGAAAGGCATACAAGTTGTGCTAACAGATGAAATCTTTACTACACCATGTGTCAAATTATTCCACCAAGTAACTTTCACCGTTTTAAGATCAGCAAAAGGCAAACTGACAATTATCAGATATCCTTGTTCATCCTCATAGATTGTTTTTGCACCAGTGACTGGTCCATATACATTCCTCATTACACCACTAAAATCATTTAACCAGGGTGGTTCTATTGGGTGCATTTCTGTATCTTGAACTCTATCATTATGTTGATTCATAAGCAAACAACACTCTTCATCATTACTGTGTATGAATAAATCCTTCTTCCTTTTGTTGCTAACAGGTGAGAGATCCATTCCATTACTATTGGTAAGATTTGAAGGTTGAGTTGACAAATGCAAGCCAGACCCGTTAAGCAATTTTTTTGAATGAGGAAGTGAAGTAGTCTTTAATGGAGGAAGGGGCTTCTCAAGCTCAAATTCTGTGCTGGGAAGATTCCTCCATGAGCAAAATTCACTTGCTTCAGGGGGAACAGAAAAGTTTAAATCTTTACCTGTAAGTTCCAACCATCTCTTCTGTTCTTCTTCATCAAGACCCTCAAAATTGGGTGATGGAAGAAGCTCAATTCCATGCACACATTGAGGATTTGAAAGGCCCCTATAATGCTTTCTTTGCATTCTATGAGATCGAACAAATCCCTTTTCAACACTAAAAGGAAATGGACGCTCTCCTTGCCGAGAGTGCCCATTCATATAACTCCGCAACTGCATCTTACCCAATGCATTCTCAGGTCTTTCTTTAAAAACCCACATATACATATTCTCCATATCATGCTGAACCAGGAACACTTCAAGCTCAAGATCTGACTTATCAAACCCAGAAACCCCATTACTATCCCAAACAATTTTGCACTTGGACTTGTCATTCAATACAGGCTTAAAGTAATAGCTGAAGAAAAACCAGGCACCCCATACACTATCCAATCTCTTAGCAAATTTCCGCCCACTCTTAGGAAGATTAAGAAAAGTATCAGACTCATTAGTTTGAGGTCCAAGGCTAACATCTAACATATCAAAAGGGTCTGAATTCCATGAGGGTGGAGGAGGACTACGCTCAGCAGAAAATGGAAGATTAATATCAGGTGGCCTAGAAAGAATTATAGACCTAGAATTATTCATCTCTCTGTCCAATTCCTCATGAGTTACTGAACTAGAATCCATGGATAAGAGTGTTGAAGGAAGGTGATTCTCAATAGATAAACTTGTAAGCATATCTTCTCCCATTTTTATATATAATATAGTCCTAACAAATCAAATGGGTATTATTTATTCTGGTCTAGAAACAATTTCCAATCCTTAAAAATCCTACAAAGCACAAACCCTCCTCTTGTATCGCACAAGCTAAATTAAACACAAAAACAAACACCATGATCACGTTTTTACTTGCCACCCAAATTGCACAGAATCACTCAATTGATAACCATAATAAGCAAAAACTTACGTATTATTTTTTATACTAAGTCTAAAACAAAGGGTGACCCATGAAACATATACAGGTGAAATTGATTGGGGCAAAGATAAATTTGATATTTTGATGCTTCGGAAAAGGAGTTCTTTAAAAGAGCAAAGAAAAGTAAATTAGAGAAATTTAATTACCTGTTGAGAGTGGCTGAGCATCAACGAAACCCATAAACAAACACACAGATCTCTTCTCGAAACAATTGTCTTTGTCCCCTCCAATCTCCAAAAACAAGGTTACAGAGATAGGGAGAGACTGGACGGAAAAGAAAAGCAACGATAACGGTTTCCGTTAAAGAGACCGTCTGATCTTACGAGGTCATTGAGACAATAAATGGCAATGGACAACCTTATTTGCCGTTAAGTGACGGTGACGAAAGCGAGCGTTGAAGTGATAGTTTAGTAACTTTAGTTTGATACTGGTGCTCTGGGATAAGATTTGAGTCGAAGATTATGTTTGTTTTAAGTGGTGGGTCTTCTTCGGATTTAACTAAGGAGCCTTTTGGGCCCAATTTTGCTGATGGCTAAGGCTAACCATATCTTCATAATCTTAATGGCTCCTCTCCCACCTCACAACTTAGAAAATTCTACTATTTTCTATATTTTAATTTTAATTTTTAATTTTACTATTTATTTTTTTTTTGAGAAAATTATATCACATGCTGACTTTCAATTTTTATTTTTCAATTTTACTATTATTTTTTTTCACTTTTTATGTTTTCTGTTTTTCATTTTGATCTTTCTTATATTTTATTTTTATAAATTTACAGTATTTTTTTCCTGCCACTTCTTCCTCCTTTTATTTTATCATATATATTTTTTATTGTTCTTCATCTTATTCCTTTTTTTCTTCTACTGTCGCATCTTCATTCTCTGCTTTAGTTTTTATTTATTTTTTTTTCCTTTAGTTTTTTCATCTTGTTCCTTTGCATCTCCCTGTCTCTATATATATATGTGCTTGGATCTCACATTCTAAGATTATTTTTGTTCCTCTTTGCAGCCATTATTTGTGATTATACATAATCATTCCGATAGATTATTCTTCTCGGTGAGAAGACTATCACTATGGAAGCAACTTAAAAGTTACACTATGCAGTGATTTTTCTATTATTATTGTGTAATTTTTAAATGAATTATGGTCTCATTGTGATCCAAGGAAACCTGTGTTTCATTCTTTCAATCTTTGATAGGCAGAAAAACAAAAGCCACAAGGCTTTGAAATATGGGAGAGATCCCAATAATTTTTTTTTTGTTTGTAAATAATTTTTTTATGAAACTTATAATGATTAAACAGTGATTTTTTTTATATGCATAACCATATATATCAGGTGCTTGATCTAAATCCTCAACCAAATGTTGTCTTTTGCATGTTTATATTAAAATAAATTTAAATTTTTATCATTCAAGTTTGAATAGTTTGAAATTGTGAGAATTAAAAAATTTTGGATTATTCTCATTATATTTTCTCCTTTGGTTTTTACAATTTCTTTTGGTCTTTATATTCAAACAGAAAGAGACATTGATTTTAGTTGTGGTTCTTCTTCTTCTTTTTATTTATTTATTTATTTATTTATAAGAAGTTGTAGTTGTGATTCTCATACATAGCTAATATGGTACGTGAATTTATTGGAAAGTTACCTAATGCAAAATACAAATATTTGAAAAAAACACAATTTTCTTAATATGGTTGAGATTTTTTCTTTATCCTTTCTTTACTCAGTAAAATTCAAAATTCGAATAGTCATCAAATTAAAACACAAAACATAATTTCAAAATATATACAGTACATGAAAACTAATTCATAATATCACTACCAACAAAAAAAAAATATTAAAATCAAAGGCAAGCAAAGGAAGATAAAAAATTTTAAGTATACTGATTTTTTTCTTCTAAATCAACTAAAATATATTATTAGATATAACATATATTAACTTATATCAATATATATTAATATATCAATAATATATCAATATATATATATATATAATAACATATATCAATATATATTAGTTTGTATACTGTTATTTTATTATAAATCAACTGATATATTATTTTATGTAATATTTATCAATATATGTTAATTTATATATTAATATTTTATTATAAATTAATTGATATATATTATTATATGTAACATATATCAATATATATTATACTATATATTAGTTTATATATTGATATTTTATTACAAATCAACTCATATATGTTATTATATGCAATATATATTAGTTTGTATATTAATATTTTATTGCAAATCAACTAATATATATTGTTATATGTAACATATATCGACATATATCAATATATATTAATTTATATATTGATATTTTATTACAAATCAATTGATTTACGTTATTACATGCAACATATCAGCATATATCAATATATAACAACATATATTAGTTTATATATTAATATTTTATTATAAGTTAAATCTATTACAAATCAATTGATATATGTTAATATATATTACACAAAACAATATATATTAGTTTTTCAATATACAAACTAACATATGCTAATATATGTTTCATATAATAACAAATATCAGTTAATTTGCAATAAAATATTAATATACAAACTAATATATATTGTTATACATTGATATATGCTGATATGTTGCATGTAATAACATAAATAAGTTGATTTGTAATAAAATATCAATATATAAATTAATATATGTCGATATATATTACATATAACAATATATATTAGTTGATTTGTAATAAAATATTAATATACAAACTAATATATGTTGAAATATGTTACATATAATAATATATATCAGTTGATTTATAATAAAATATCAATATATAAGCTAATAAATATTAATATATGTTGATATATGTTACATATAGTAATATATATCAATTAAATTATAATAAAATATTAATATATAAACTAATATATATTAATAAATATTATATAAAATAATATATATCAATTGATTTATAATAAAATAACAGTATACAACCTAATATATATTGATAAATGTTAATATATATATATATACACGTTGATATATATTAATATATGTTGATATAAGTTAATATATGTTATATCTAATATATATTGCAAATCAATTGATATATATTGTTATATATAACATTTATCAATATATAATAGTATATAATTTTTATAATTTAGGTTAAAATTATTTTAAAAAATATATATTAAATAAAATATATTAATATAATTAAAAATTTAAATTTTATTTTTAAAATGATAGTATATATGGATATATATAGATATTTATTACATATAAATATAATTTTAATATTAATATTTTTAATTTAATATTTTAAAAAAATTATTTTGAAATTAAAAGATAAAAAAAATAAATGTGAAAAATAAAAAAAATAAATGTCTACTTCCTTGTAAACAAACAGTAGCAAAAAACCTTACAAATAAATAGTGCAACTATCAAAACAGTGGCCAAAAACATTATAAATAAATAGTGCAATTGTAAACGATAGCTATCACCGTATTTTTATAATTTAAAAATATAATACTCTTATATCCTATATACATATAATATATATATCACGTATATATAAAATATGTATACAAAATACAAAAATATTACTATTCTCATCATTAGAAATTTTTTTCTTAATTTTAACAAAATACTATTTCTTTAAAAGATAATTTAATAGGTAAATAAATATATATTAGTAATTAATTAATAAAATTTAAATTTAAAAGAAAATTTCTGAAAAAAATTCGCCAGAATTTTCTCTATAAATGGAATATTTTCCAAAATCAAACAAATTCAACCTATGAAAAATAACACTCCTAATAATAAAATCAATCCCAAATCTCTAATATATCTCAAAAATTATTTAATATCTCATAGCCACATGTGTGTGTGTGTGTGTATATATATATATATATAAAGTGTTCAATTATTTACAATACTTTAGCCAAACATTTATTTCATTATATTTTTACATAATGGCATAATATATATAATAATAATAAAGTTAAACAAAACATATATTTACATGATATGCAAATAGCTCTAGTCTGGCAGTAAAACGTCAAGCTTTTAGTATAAATCCACTAACCTATACCTGGTTAGGTCTAGCGGGCCTCTCATCCTTTACCCTGTTACATGTGCGATGAATAGATTGTGCTAAGTTACTCGCTTAGTGGTACATGCTTTGATAACAAAAGTAATTTTAAAATAATGCCTATGTTTTCCTTTCATTTATGAAATGTATTATATTTTAACATATATATTACTCATACGAATCATCAAGATAACATAATCATATGTATTGAGCCCAAATAATCTTACATAATATTTAAATTTTAGATATATTATTTTGGTTCATCGCGAATTGAAAATCTAAGTGTCATGTCAAACCATCCGAACATGGTCTCCTACTGACACCAATGTGTCTAACTCTAAAAGAAAATAAAACTCATCATCATAAGTGCCACTACTGTATCTAGCCCCAGAGGCAAATAATTTCTCATCTCATATTAATAGCATACCAATCCGATAATATTAAATATAATTCGCTGGAATAAGATACTATATAAGGCAAATACACATTGCATACACATTATCTTTTCCCAAAATTATTTTCATCATATTGTATCCATTTTTTCCCTTTTCCATAAATATACATAGTTTTCTCATTTCAATATAATTAATCACATTTTTCATAATTTTAGTCACATTTATAACATGACCACTTTCCTTATATTCCTTGGGAATTTTTCACTCTTTTCTCACATAACATATGTTAGTGATTTAGCCATTCTACAATGGCATAACATATTATATTTTATGTATTTCACACATCCTCACATATAACAATAGGCACTATTTATGAACAACAAACTTAAGGTAACATAACATCGTTAAATGCAACTTAAAACATATAAAATCAAAGTATGTACTAACCTCAATTATGCCAAAATCCAAGCCCTAATCACCTTTCAACTCTAACTTCCACCAATGCCCTTCAATTCTTTAAATTCACAACCTCTTTTATTCAATCCTTAACCAAGTTATAAGTTTAAATATAGCATTAGAATCTTATTTTAATACATTTTAATCAATTAAATTCTAATTACATTCATTCTAACAAAAAAATTTTACTAAAACCCTAATTACCTTACTACCCTATTCAAACTTCCACCAAACTCATTTATTTCAATTATCCAACCACAAAATCATTACTTTCACACCAAAATAACATCATAACATGCCATTTTAACAATTATCTAAACCTCCATCAAAAATCAAGTTTTCACATAATCAAGTATTCAAAGCAAACTTAGTAAAATCCAAATAATCCTTACCTACTACTTGAAAATCCTTCAAAACCACCCTTAATCCTTGAAAACTTGATGAGATTTGGTATAATTGAAGAAGTAAACTCCCACCCTACACATCCATGGTGGTTCGGCATTAGGAGGAAGAAGAAAAAGATGAGGTATTTTATTTTCTTTCTTTCTTTCA
This sequence comes from Garcia nutans, assembly GCA_947685225.1. Lineage (NCBI taxonomy): Eukaryota > Viridiplantae > Streptophyta > Magnoliopsida > Malpighiales > Euphorbiaceae > Garcia > Garcia nutans. Next base: position 51,864,777 of record CANTUV010000037.1, on the reverse strand, counting down.
TTAACCATATATATATATATATTTAAATGATGAGGTACCTCATATTGAAGAAGGGACACCTTAAGTAATGGTAGATGATGCTCATGTAGAACAGACTCAACTTATACAAGGGGTTGAATTAAGGAGATCAATTAAAGTTAAAAGACTAGTAATTCCTAGTGAATATATGGTGTACCTTATTCAGTCAGAATATAACATAAATATTGAGAATGGCCCCACAAAGTTTTATGAGGCTATGTTGTGCACTAATTCAAGTTTGTGGCATCACGCAATGGTTGATAAGATGGAACATGGCAAATAATCATTTTGGGACCTTATCTGTTACCTAGTGAAACTAAGGCCATTGGCTATAAATGAGTTTTTAAAACAAAGAAGGACTCGATAAGTAATATTGAGAGATACAAGGCAATATTAATTGCTAAGGGTTTTACCTAAAATGAAGGAATTTGTTACAAAGAAACTTTTTCTCCAATATCAAACAAGGATTCCTTCCATATTATCATGATATTAGTAGCGCTTTTTGATTTAGAATTACATCAAATGAACGTAAAAATTTTCTTCTTCAATGGTGATTTAGAGGAAGAGATATATAAAAAACAACTTAAAAAGTTCATCTCAGATGCTGAAAATAATCTAGTATGTAAGCATAAAAAAGTCTATTTATGGACTTATACAAGTGTCAAGATAAAAGTACTTTAAATTCCATAACATAATCACATGTATTGGTTTTATTGAGAACATCATAGATTAATGTTTTGCTTGCTTCAAGAGACTTTGGGTTGCTACATGAAGTAAACAGTTCTTGTCGAAGAATTTCAATATGACGGATATAAGGGAAACATCCTATGTCAATGGAATTAAAATATATAGAAATAGGTCCCGGGGCATCTTCAGACTATCACATGAAACCTATATCAATAAGGTTTTTGAGTGATTTAAATGAAAGATTTTTCACCCAGTATAGCATCCACAGTGAAAGGGACAAGTTCAGCTTGTTTTAGTTTCTTGATAATGAACTTGAAAAGAAAAGGATAGAGAATATTCACTGTCTCAATAGAGGAAAGCTTTATGCATTCACAGGTCTATACATGGCCTGATATAATATTTATTGTGGATATATTGGGAAGATATTCAAGTAATATAGGAAATAGTCACTGAAGAGCTACAAAACAAATTACGAGGTATCTTTAAGGGACAAAAAAAATATATGCTTAAATATAGAAAAAATAATAACTTAGAAGTCATTGGGTATTCAGACTCATATCCAGTAAGATGTATTGATACCAAGAAGTTAGCATTTGGATACATATTTTTGCTAGTTAAAAGAGTCATTTCATGGAGTGTAAGATAGTTATTAACTGACTCTTCCACCGTGGAGGTAGAGTTAGTATCCTATTTTAAGGTGAGTTCACAAACCATATAGTTAAGAAATTTCATTGTGAGACTCAAGATTATGGATTCATTATCTAAGTTTATCATATTATACTGTGATAATACAACTATAAATTTTAGCCAAGAATAATAAAAGTAAGAGTCAAAATAAATACATCAATATAAAATACTTGGCACTAAGAAAACAAATTAAAACTGGTCAAGTAATCATATGATATATCCAGACAAAAGAAATGTTGGTCAATTCATTAATGAAAGACATCCAAATGAGTTTAAGAAACACGTGTCACAAATGAGTCTCAGACCATATTTGGTCGGATGCAGGTACACAAATGATGAAATTTTATATTATAGTTTGTTATATCTAAAATCTAGTATACACATTGTGTGAGATCAATACATATATTAGATTGAATGTAATACCTGATATTTTTCTAAAATAATAATAATATAAAATATATAAAAAATAAAAATAAATAATAAAATAATATGGTAGGTGCAATAAACTAATTGAAAAAATATGTTTATTAATGATGTAATTTATTAAATAAATAGAGTATGTGTTCAATTATTTAAGTTAAAAAAAGAGGGTGTTTAACATTACTATAATTCAAACCTAGGTTAGGAATGAAGAATAGCAAGTAGTTTAGCATTAGGCTAGGTAGCCTATACCTATTCATATAATACACTAAATAATAATTAAGTTGTTAATTGGGCTGGACTTGCTACTTCTAATAATAGTAATTATTATTATAATCAAATAAATAAGTAATTAAGATGATTAAATAAAAATAAAATAATAATATTAAAAGTAATTAGTAAAAATAGATGTATATATATAATAATTAAAGTGAAAGTTGGTACATCTAATTGAAAATGTGATTTAAATGATTTGAATATTATTAATTTCTAGGTGGAATTATTAAGTTAAATAGATATATAAATAAAATAATTAGTATAAAATTAGTATACCTAACCCACTAAGGATGTCTAAAATTATAAATAATAATAATAATATAAATAATAATAATCATAAAAGAGCCAACTAATGAAATAGTTAAATATCTATTTTAATATGAATTGAGCTATTAATATAAAATATTAATTGAATAGTAATGAAATGTATTATAAACTGAATGAAGAAATTGAGAGTTGTTAAGGAAAATGAAAGAGAAAAGGAAAAAGATAATGAGAGAGAGAATTCCAAAGAGAGATAGAAATAGTGGCCTACCGGTGTTTATCCTCGATCTATCACCGATAGACCACCTCCTCATAATACGCATTGGACCACCATATTAACAGCTTGGAGACAAGTCGACAACTACCTAAATCAACTCGATTGGCCGCCGGATGAAGATGCACACGGCGCACGATTGGACTGTAGTGGTTGATGCCGGCGACAACTTTCGATAACTATTTCGACCATTTTTCAAAATGTTTGTTCAGTGATACCTACATTTTTTAGACCCTCTCGTTACGAGCTTCAATTTGATATATTATTTATTAATTTTGGATAAGTTTTGAAAAAAAATACATAAATTTATATATTAATTTAAATTTAAAATAAAAATAATTAATAATTAATTCAATAATATTAATAAATGGATAGTTATTATGTAATTAATTAAAGATTTATAAATTAAGTGAATTTAGAAAATATAATTTTAAGTAGTTGATTTATAGATTATGTTAAAAAAATGAACAAATAAATAATGATAATAAAAATAATATTTGAATTAAGTTAATTATTAATTTTAAAAAGTAAATTAAAATTAATTAGTTAATTAATAAATTGAGTTAAAATTTCTATTTATTCTTTGATAATTTATTTAGGGTTACTTGTTTTATTAATTGATTTAAATTTATCAAAATACTAATTTAAAATTTAATTATAATTATTATTTATTAACTTGTAGAATAAATTAATGATGTTTAAATATATATATATATATATATATGTATGTATGAAATTAGTTAACTGATCTATAAATTACTGTGTTATTATTATTATTAAGTAATGAGTTTATAAATTAAAGAATTTATTTATTTTAAATTAATTAGTTATTAATTGTTAAATAAATATATTGAATATTTAATTATTAAATGATTTAAATTAAATAAGGAAAGTGTTATCTTTAAAGTTTATAAAACTAATTAATTATTTAAAAATTATATTAATAAAATAAGAATAATCAAATTATCATTGCTATTATTATTATTGTTATTAATATATTGACTATTATTATTATTATTATTATTATTATTATTATTATTATTATTATTATTAAACCATAGTAATTATTAAAACATAATTTCAAGTAGTAGTTAATTATTAAGATTAGCATGAATATAGTAATTAAGCATTATTGTTAAGTTTACTATTAAATTTATTATAATAATTATTATTAGTAAATGATAATTTTAATATCAATATTATTATTAAAATTTTTATTATTATTAAAATTTAATATGACAAAATAAAAAAAATTAAAGTAAATAATATCATTCTATTTAAAGGATATTTTAGTAAAAAGAACTATTTAAGTCAATATAATGCATATTAAATTTAAATAATTATTATAACTAAAAGTAATTATGTAAAGTTCACGTTTAATAAACTATATAAAATTTATATTCAATAAAATAATAAAATAATATATATATTATATTTTTTACTATCATTGTGATAAGTTAATATTTTTGGAAAACTAAAGTAACTAAATTATCAATTGTAATTGAAGAGCAATTATAAAATTATTCTCTTAGAATTGTTTAAAATTAAGTTAATATATAATTTAAATATTAAATGGATATATTATAAGTAAACTAAATAAACATTAGTAAAAGTTTAATAGAATAAATTTATTATTATTATTATTATTATAAGAATAAATAAATAAAATTAATGTAATATTTTAAAAAACTTAGTATTGATGGACATTCACATTATAATAAGTTGACGGAAGCTATATAAGATAATTAGATAAATAAGTATATTGTGGTAATTAAAAAAATGACCGACTTATACTAAAATATAGTTTAAACTTTATTGAAAATTAAGAATAATTATATATATATATATTCTCATATCATAATAGTTTGACAATTTTTAGATATTCTTTAATTAATAATTATTTTTATCACTCTAGGAGTAGATTCAATAGCCGAAATAAATTATAAAAGTGATACAGTTAGATTTATAAATTTAGTTTTTAACCAATGTGAGTAGGCAAATATGTAATATTGCGTTTGTTAAAGTATTACATATATGATTTTAGAAAAGAATTTATTAAATTCAAGGTGATGATTTATTTTTAAATGATATTTATTTTTTTTATAAATTGAGAATAAATAATAGTAGTTTAATTTTTCATATGTTACTGATTAATTATACTGTACTGGATAAATAATTTATATATACTTTTATTATAATCATGAGAGATCACACATTGATAATGGATATTTATATAAATTTAATAATATTATAAAGTTATTCTTGATCAAGGTAAATGCTTTGTACATATGTATTGAAGTTATTTCTCCTTATGCTTGCGAGATAAGTCATCATGCGCCATTGGATTAAAGTTGGATCAGTATGGATTATATTTGAATGCATATAAAAGATGCATGGATTAAATTATTTCTGTTTTTTCTGATAACTGAGAAATATTTGAAAGTTATGTTTAGAATTAATTATCCAGCTGATTATTGAATAAATATATATATATATATATTGTTAAACCTTATTTATTCTCTCTTGTTACATATTTATCTATTCACTGAGTAATTGGACTCGTCCATTTATTATTAACATTTTCAGATACTTTTAAAGATTAACTTGGTAGATTTCAATAGAATATGGACTCTTAAATTTGAAATTCTTCTGCTTATAGAAGATGTTGAGCTAACATACTAGTATTTTCAGTTTAATCTTATTTGAAAATTATTAAATTTTTGTGAATTATCTTCAATGATGCAGATTATGAAATAAATATTATAAATGATCATATACTTGTGAGAGATATAAAATAAATAAGTTGTTATTTGAGATTTATATTAAGTTAAATTCATCATAGCTTTGAATAGTTGGAGTGTGACATTAAACCCAAATAAACATTAAAGGTTTATTCATAAAGTTTATATCTATTAAATTTAAATATGAATTATAAATAATGTGCGAAAGACAATTCTCATTAATTAAAGGATCTACTGCCATGATTTTTATGATACATATTTAATTAATACATATATTTAGATCAAGTGAGAGAATGTTGGAATTAATTTAAAAATCTAAAATTATCTAAGATAATTATTTTAATTATCTATATAATATTAGTATAGATATTTTCAATTTTAATCTTGAGTGATTCTCATCCTAATTATTGTGAATTTACTAATATGTCATTATGGATAGTTATATGATGGAGTCTTTTAATTTTACTGTATATATTCTTTAATTAGACCTTAATGATAGATATAATGTTTAAGATTACACAAATTCAAAGAGTGAATTCCTGACCAAAAATTCTCCTAGGCTCTTTTCCATCACGAAAAGGAAGTTCTTGGTAAAAAAAATTTGATTGTGGATTTTGTTTGAATTCACAAGCTTTTGTATATTGTAATTTTTCCCCATGGCTGAAAGTGAGAGAATTTTATATTTCGCTGTATTTTCAGCATTAATATTCTCATTATATAATAAGTCGAAAGATATTATTATTGTTGTTGGTTTGATTTTATGTGATCTATTTTTGGTGAATATTTATTTATTTTGAGATCACAGTATAATCCAACATATATATCCTAAAAAATGTAATATTTATATATGAGTTTTGTCTAGCTCCTTTCTAAACTTATCCTGTTTATATTTTCACCCTAATATCTGAGTTTAAATTTTTTTTAGCATAAATTAGAAACATATATTAAGTGGAATCAGTATACAACAAAAGGTTAAGACTTAGGGATGGTTAGCTAGCCAATCTCGATTAAACCTATGGTGGGCAACAAGTTTAGCAGGCTAATCAACTGTTCTGTTATCCCTTCTACTAATAAAAGAAAACAAAAAAGAACCAAAAGATTGGGCAAGCTTAATAAATTTGAATTTGAATTTAAATAATTTTTCACTAATTTGATTCGTATATTTATTTTTGGTCTATATTATTATATATTGAGCAGGTACATATACATAAATATTAGAATGAATAATATTGATCATCAGTGTACTCTCTTCACAAATTAATGGCTTTTCTTTCTCCAGCTAATTTAACAATGACTATCAACCCTACTATCTGAATTATTGTGCGAAAAATGCTATGTAGGTCCTATAGTTCCTTAATTTATTATGGTGCATACAGTTATTCTTTTTTTTTTTCTTTTTTAACGTAAAAAAGGTACAAATAGTTTACTAATTTGTAAACAAATTGATAAACACTTTTCTTTTTTTCATTTGTTTCAGATTATAATCCACTTACTATAGTGAATAATTACGTATACATTTATATTGGCCAAGTTCTTTTTTTTTAATTGAAAATTTCAAGCTAGTAACATTATGAAGTACAATTCAATTTGGAATCCCACATGTGCCTGTAAATGGAAAGCATTAGCAATTTATTGCAGGCATCTAACAATTGAGGGATAATTACTATAATACGAGAGAAGTCCCAAAAAATTACTGAAATATGAGACTTCTCTCAAATATTACCAGAATGTGAAAGTCAAAAAGCCAAACTGAAAGTTACACTTTTAATTTGATTTTTTTATTTATTTTTTAATATTTTTCAACTTTGAAACTATAACTTTGAGTTTTGGTTTCATTAAAATCGAAACTTAAAGTTTCGGATAACCCAAAAACTATATATATAAACAAATTTTTGCACCAAACCACAACTTTGAGTTGCAATTTGGTGCATTGTCTCGTCATTTGAACCAAACTGCAACTAAAAGTTGCCGTTTGGCTCCTAATTAAAAAAAAAAAGCTTGCACTAAACCGCAACTTTGCGGTTCGGTGCAGTTTGATATAGCTCTGGTGCAATTTACACTAAACCGCAACTTTGCGGTTTGCCTCAGCCAGCAGTAGCCAGAGGAGAAGCTAGAGGAGAATAAATTCTCCTCCGGCTCTATCTTTTCTTTTTATTATCTTATTATCCAACACCAAAAACATCTTAATAATAAATCTCCTTTCACATACCCCCTATCACTTTCATTTTCTATCTTCAAAATCATTCTACAATATTTTTCATCTTCCCTTCAAATTTTCTCAACACAACTTATCTATTCATTTCATCCCCAACTATTATATCAATTCTTCTCCAAAATATCATCTTTTTCTTCCTAAGGTAAATACTGCATTAACTTTTATATTTGTTAGTTTTTGCTTAAATTTTTGATTAATTTTGTTATATATTTTAATTTTTTTATTTTACAGAAATTTTCAACCAACTTTAGAATATTTTCATTATTTTTGGAGAGCTTATAGAGGTATTTATGACATTGAATAATTTTTATATTTATTTGTTATGGTTGATATATTATTTGTACATATATATTATTTGTGGTGTATTTGCAATTTGGGTATGAGTTTTTTAATTTTTTGATAATTTATTTTTATTTATTTTTAGGTTTAGGGATGAATATTAAAAAATGTAGTTCCTAATTTGTTAATTGTTAATTTTTTTAAAATTTTTTCTTGAACTTATAATTAAATTTTGTTGGTTTTTTATTCATAAATTTTTAATTTTTATTTTAGGTTTTAGGAATAACATTAAAATTATCCTTTATTATTTTTTTTAATTTTTCATAAACTTATATATAATTTATTTAGAGATTAGGCATGAAATTAAAATTATCATGTTAATTTTTAAATTTTTGTCATAAACTTATAAATAATTTTTTTAGGGCATAGAGATAACAATAAAATATTTTTATTAAAATATTTATAATTATGAATTATTATTTTATTTGTTATAAAAATTTCATTGCTATAATTAATATAAAATTATTTTTTATTTTATTAGTGAAATTCATTAATGGTTATAGGATAATTTAATTAAAAAAATATTTTAAAAAAATTTGGAAATTATAAGTTTGAATAAAAATTGGCATGGTCAGTAAAAAAAAAAAGAAATTTGATTGGACACTAAACTTAAAAAATAAGAACACATATGATAATATATTGGATAAAAATTTAATATAAATACTACCAAGAGGGAATCAAATTATGTGTTTAATTCCACTTAGTTCCATTCCACTATATAAAATTTAAACTTTTTTTGTCTACCATGGAGAAAGTCCAAACAAGAAAATTCATGATAAGATTTTTTCAACCAAGCATGCTTTAAATTAAACTTAAAAAATTAAGTAATTAATCTAAAAAAAAAAGTAATCTTACAGTCTATATAGTGGGAGGCAATCTCATTTTTAATCATATGATTATATTATATAACATATAGTGAGTGTATTTATTATATATATATAAAGAATTGTATAGATGCATGCATATGTATATATATTTATAGCGTTTTTTTATAAATAAATAATATGTATAGCAATGAGTATCCACTTCACATTCAGGCTATGCATGACCTACCCACTTCATTTTCCTTTTTCTTTTTCCGTTCATTTTCCTCCCAACTGAAGGCATAAATCTATTGTTAAGCAAAGCTATTATAGAGATAACCTACTGAAAATTAATTATATATATATTAATACTATCTCTCTTTTAACTGAGCTCTTGGACCAAGCTTCATGACCAGTCACCTTTTGGACGGGCTCTTAAAAAGACTCAACCTCAACTCTGAACTCCCTCATCCTACTGAGCTCCATGGACATCCTCTGACACAGCAGACGTACAGACCTGATGTGACAGGTGCACCAGCACAACTCCCTAAATATTCTCCGACACATTCAAGTTTGTCCCCCACATGCTAATTATATATAGAGATAAACCCCCCACAGGTAAGGGGCTCTCTGGGCTCTTCTTTTCTCTCTACTTTACTCTCTTTATATTCAGACAGACTAAGTTCTGACTTAGGCATCAAAGCCAACCCCCGCGTAGCCCGATCCGCCTCTCTCTCTTATCTTGCATGTTGGAGCCCGAGCACAGGCAACACCTGAGCCCCAGTTCAGAGAGCTAGGACGACTGTCTGAGGTAGCCCTGTCATCAGTGGTGCGGTGAGCGTAGACAAGCTATTCTCCAGCAAAGGCAATGAAACCTCAGGTACGTCTCATAGCTCTTGCAAGAAGAGCACTAACCGTGCCTTACTTTACCATTTTGTACAATAGCGCTCTCGCGCATACCATTTTCATACCATACTTTCATGTCAAACTTAAATAATGCTATCGCATACACTATAAAATTCAGCACAAAATATTAAGCTCGCCTTGCCTTATACAAAAGGCCCTTCAATTATATTTAACTAACCATGCCTTGCACATCAAGCGCTTTAACTATATTCAGCTCACTGTGCCTCGCACATAACTTTTCAATTATATTAAGCTCACCGTGCCTCACACACTGAGCGTTATAGCGCCTTAGTTGCACACTCAAATGCTATTCTCCACATTACAATGGGAAGCGATATTACATACTCATAACATATTAAATTAAATAAACAGAGCTCTTAACGAGCAAACAAGCTTATAAAAGCAATGAGTTGGGTTAAACAGAGCAATAAAAACCATTTAATCTACAATACCAAACTCTTTAACGCTTCCTCGCACACCAATTTCATTGCATTTATGATATCGAACTTGGTTAATGATTTGTATGTTTTAGTACCCTCGTGTACAGTGAACTTTTGTTACTGACATGTATGCTATAGAGCCCTCACACAAACTGAACTTTTCTTATGGTTGTATATGTTATACTAGTGGCAAAACCAACTGCTCGGGGAGAGGGGGGCAAAATTTCTTCTCAACGCATGTAAAGAGGAGATGGGGGCTGGGCCTCCACCTCTGTTACTCCGACAGGTAGAAGCTCACCTAAAAAATGCACATCCGGTGACAGTCCAGGGGGGCCATCAGTCCCCACACGACCCCACTTGGTTCCGCCCCTGTGTTATACTTCCCTCGTGCAAACATAACTTGTTACTTGTAGCGCCTTCGTGCACACTATTATTGTGGTCCCATATCGATGGCCGGGCCTTTATGCTCTGACCGAGCATCAACGCACTAATTGTAAAAATTTATATTCATTTTCTGCACTTGTAAATTCGGGGGCCTATGTAATGGCATTTTCATAGTATGTCTGAACCCACCATTCTTCTGTAAAGCAGGCCTCTATCTTTGCACAAAATAAACATGAAAGTATATAGCTAGGTGGTTTGCCAGTCCTTTAAAAGCATGCCCAAGAGACTACTTGACATAAATGTCAAGATAATAAAGAGAGGCATTGACACCTTTGACTTCCGAGCAATGGCATCAACATTCAAGCACCTACCCCCTAAAATGCCCAACATCGACACTTAGGCTCATCCAAGAGCCGAGCTTATTCACTCAAGCTCAATCGAGCCATGGTCAAGCTAATAGCATAGCCAAAGAATTTACACCTAAAAGAGAAGCCAAGAATCTGCTCAAAGCAAAAGAGCTAGAGTAGCTCCACCAGAGCCAAGAACTCGCTAAAAGCAGAAGACCTCGCACAATTCCACCAGAGTCAAGAATCTGATTGGAATGAGAAAGCTCGATTAGCTCCCGCCCAAGCCATAAAGGCCAAAAAGGCCCTCCTAGTAGCCAAACTTCAAAGTCATCTAACCGACCACCGTAGATAATACCTTGAGCAAATAATTACTTTACAAAGTTCAATTCATCTTTATTTTGCAAGTTCTTAAAGTGCATGTACAAATTCATACTATAGCACAACACAAGTTTAGGTTTGGGTTAATCACCCCGCCATACTTAACTTATCGCTCGAAACACAAGCTCCAGAATGTGCAGTGTACTCGAGCATGCTATATAACCATTCCTACAGCACTAATAATAGAACTCTCTAGTGTACCTCGTGCCCGAGCAGATTGGATAACCCTCACAAACATATCAATATAGTGTAGAAGGAAGAACATTTACTTTAAGATTGGTTTTGACCGAGCCCTTAAACTAATACCAAATCATAAAAAATATAAAACAAAATGCAAGTGTTGGACTGAGTTCCAAACATAGACATTTTATTAATGGAAGGAAATTTTATTACATAAGTAGCCCGGTCTTTAAAACTATGTAGCCCGAGCATAAGCACATCCTATAGCTACTTTACAACATTTTACAAGTCTTGGACCTCGTCCTCATGCTCTTCATCTCCTTCGCCCTCATCATCCTCCTTATCTTCCTCTTCTTCTGCCTCAACCTTAACGGCTAGCTAGTTGATGTTTATGTCTATCATCCAGGACAAGTCCATGTTCAGATTCTTTTTTTTTTCAACCGGTCGGACACGGCCTTCTGATAGGCATACAGACCCCGAGTATAGCTCCTGTCGCTTGCAGACTTTGTCACTGAATCTTGATGGGTGGCTTCTAGGGTTTCCTCTGCCAGGCGTAGTTCCTCATCTTTGGATTTTAAAGCTTTTTTTTGCATAGCGCAACTCTTCATTTTTTGCTCCTAGCTTCTCTCTGATTGAGCTTAGCTATTCTTGAGCACCCTTCAGCTCTTTGTCTTTGGCCTTTTAAAGATTTCTCTAGTTCCAACCTTTTGGCCCGCTTCTCCTCCACATCCTTAGTGGCTTGAGAAAAGTTAGCCGCCATGCCTTTTGCCCTATCTTCCATGATATGGGCGAGCTGGGTAACCTGCAATATGTCTTTCCATTAATGTCTACCCAGAATTTTAACCCAAGTCCTTTGTTTGGATTTACACTTGCCGCGTTAGACAAACTCAACATCTCCTTTGCTATATCTTTCGAGCTTTTTAGTGCATCCTCGCGTCTCTTATTTGGGACGGCTCGATATATTTGTCCGAGCACCTTTTGAACACTCACATCCTGTATCGAGTAGGGGGTGTTGTGTGGGCCCGCCAACTTTTCATTAACCGCCTCCACCAGCCGAAGCATGCTATACCGGTGGGCTAACTATTCTTCCACCTCTCCCCGAGGTAAGTCTTCACCCATCGCCTCTATGAGGCATTTGTTCTTTTACCTCATCGTATGGCTCGAGCTCCGGCGCCATCTTTTTAAAAAGAGCCAAGTCCATTGCAGGCTCCTACTCCTAAGCCAGACTGGTCCCAATAGTCAACTCCCTCGAGTGCTCACTAGTGGAGCTGCTCCCGGCTACTCGCTCAGCCATTCTTGCCTTTTTCCGAGCCTCCCTCCTTGCCTCATTCTCAGCTAGGAATTTGAGTTCTCTGCTTGCTGACCCTGAGCCTCTCTTTGTTCAACCAAGCCATAAGTAAACTAAATACTTAAAAACAAACACTTTACACATTAATCTTAAGCAAAACCAAGTATCAAAGCATAGAGCATACCTATCCGGTTTTCTGGCCAAATTTCTTTCGGAGCCCTCCCAAGAGGGAAGTACTCCCTTATCAGTGTTACGACATTTTTCTTCCCCCTCAGAATGTCTCGCTCCACTGGCTCGAACCGGTCACCTGTTCGCCACCAGGATTGACCCACCAAATATTTTGGTAGCCGAACCCCTGATTATTCTCTAGAATGAAGAATCAATCCTTCTAAACCTTTATTGAATTTGGATTTCTAGCTAACATCCCGAGCCAAGACCTCCCTTATAAGTATAAAAAGTTCTCGTCTGCTCTCGAGCATAGTCTGAGTACGCTGAAGGCACTCGGCACTCTTGAAGAAGGCTCAACCCCGAGCAACCCGCATAGTATCTCAAACCCTGTGATCATTCGCCATGCATTTGAACTGAGCTGATCGGAGATAATCTTGTGGTAGTTCATGAAGACCATAGGGAAGGGGTGCAGTGAGAACCACACCTCCAACCTCAGATCCTCCTCATAGATGGTCAGTTGGTGTTCTGGCGGGGTGTTGTAGGCCGGGCATCCTCCTCCAGGACAAGTATCTCATACTCCTCTGGTATTTGGTACTTATGTTGGATTCCAACCAGGTCCACCTTTGTTAGCATGAATTTGATGTCTCTTACCCGAGCTCTGAGCAATTCTTGGACTTCAACTTCTTCTTCCTCTTCATCCACTAGTTGGAGATGTCTTTATGCCTCTAGCTCGGCCACTACCAACCTAGTTTCAACATGAGTCTCCTCACCCATAACACTCGGAGAGCCCTGCTCTCCTGCCTCTTCTTGTAGAATCACACTTATTGTTGCTCTCACCATTTTGCTACTATAGTTCTAAATGGAAAACTTAAAGCAGGAACTCAAGACTAACCTTAAAAACTGAGCTTTTAAGCCTTTACTAGTCAGATGAACCAAGCTTCTAGCTTTTGAGTAGTGTATCGAATGTTGTCCCACTACTCTCTATTTAGAAAATCCACTTTTGCCATGTGAAACGACGTCCCTCTTTAAATGCCACATATGTTACGTCTTTTTAGTACCCGCCCAACCATTACCTCAATTTTTGAAGTGTCACCTCACCTCCGTTTGCCATGTGTCCTTCCAGAATATTCACCAACTCTCCTTGGCATGAATGCCAAGATTTCTCAAAGTGATACCACTACTCTTGGAAAATCGGGCCTAACCCCTATAGTTGTTCAAACTCTATTCCGTATTGCTCAACTTCTATATAGTTTTGACCGAGTTTAATTTGACCTCTACTGGCAATATATTTGAGTTTGATATAAATGTCAAATGATTGAGGGTGGTCTAGTGATAGTACTTATCCCTGGCTCATGTATCGAGCCTCTCAATGGCTCTTCCTAAGATCATATAGCCTCTTGATATCAACATTTGTTACCCGGGCTCTTCCGAGCTCCCTTGCCTAGCACCTTTAAGTCTAACATAAATTTCAAATAACTTGAGGGGGTCTAGTGATACTATCCCTCCTTTAACCGGGTTCTTGGACCAAGCTCCATGACCAGTCGCCCTTTGGACGGGCTCTCAAGAAGACTCAACTCCAACTTTGAACACCCTTGTCCTACCGAGCTCCATGGACAACCTCTGACATAGCAGGCGCACAGTCCCAATGTGATAGGCACACTATCACAACTCCCCAAATATTCTTTGACACATCCAGATTTGTCTCTCACATGCTAACTATATATAGAGGTAAACCCTCTATAGGCAGAGGGCTCTCTTGGCTCTTCTCTTCTTTCTACTTTACTCTCTTTATATTTAGACAAACCGAGCTCTGACTTAGGCATCGGAGCCTCTCCCGTGAGCTCGATCCGCCTCTCTTTTGTCTTGCAGGTTGGAGCTCGAGTACAGACAGCGCCTGAGCCCAGTTCAGGGAGCCAAGACAACCGCCTGAGGGAGCCCCGTCATCATATATAATTCTTCCTCAAACAAATACACCTGAAATTAAAAGTCAAAGATAATTTAATTTATTTTTTGAAAAAAAAATTATTTAAAGTGTTAATATCACTAGTATTTTAATGCCCAAACAAATTCATTTTGTAATACCCTATTTATTTTTTAAAAAAAATAATGACAATAGTAATGTTATTATTAAGAGAAAATTTTAATAAATTACAATGATATATAATTTAAGAATAGTTAATTGAATAATTAAAGTAGTTGAAAAAAATATTTTAATGTTAATTGAGTATTATTAAACTAAATTATTATTAGTAAATTATTAATATTTAATAATAAAAAAGGGGAAAATATAATAAAAAAATGTATTTAACATCACTGTGGTTCAAACTTGGATTTAGTAAGAAGTATAACAAGTAATTTACCATTAGGCTAGGTAGCTTGTGCTTATTCAAGTAATATACTATATAATATTTAAGTTATTATGAGACTTCCTGCTTATAATAATGATAATAATTATAAATAAATAAATAATTATAATGATTTAATAAATAAATACTACAAGTAATTAGTAATAAATATATATATATCAATTAAAGTTAGTATGCTAAATTAAAAATGTAATTTAAATGATTTGAATTGATTAGTTGGCATATGAGATTATTAAAATTAAATAAATATTTAAATAAACTAATAAAAACTAATAAACTAATAATAAATAATAAAATAAATATTGATGGGTGCGATAAAAGAATGTGTTTAAAATGAGTATTTTTTTAAATAAGTAAAGTAGGTGCATATGTTAGATAAGTGAATATTTTAAAGATTTTAAAATTAAAAAAAAGAAAAGAAAAGAAAAGGAAAGAGAATGAAATGGACGAGGAGAATTGTTTAAAAATAAGAAATGGACGAGGAGAATTGTTTAAAAACAAGAAATGGACAAGGGAGAATTGGAAAGAGAGAAAGGAAAGAATGGAGAAGAGAGAGAGAGAGAGAGAGAGAGAGAGAGTAATAGAGAGAGAGAGAGGAAGAGACGAAGGTGACACCGACATGGTTTTTTGACGAGTATTCTGACCATTTTTCGATATATTTTTCAGCTATTCGGGTATTTTTAAAATTCTCTCATTACGAGTTTCTATTCAATATATTGTTTATTAATTTTAGACTAATTTTAAAAAATACATATATAAATTAAATTTAATAATAATAATTAATAATTAATTAAATAAAATTAATGAATGAATAATTATTATGTAATTAGTTAAGGATTTGTGAATTAGTGAAATCAGAAAATGTAATTTAGATAGTTGATGAATAAATTACGAATTAAGCTAATTATTGTTAATTTTTAGGTATTGAATTGAAATTAATTAGTTAATTAATGAGTTGAGTTAAAATTTTTGTTTATTAGTTGATTATATATTTAGAATTTCTTATTTTATTAATTGATCTAAATTTATCAAAACACTAATTTAAAATTTGATTATAATTCTTGTTAATTAACTTGTATAATAAATTAATGGTATTTAAATATATATATATATATGTGTGTGTGTGTGTGTGTGTGTGTGTAAAACCCTTGGTTTTTGAATGATTTTAAGTCTAGGGGCAAAATAGTCATTTTGTGCCCTCATATGTTGTTTGAACATAATTTGATGGTTTGAATGTCTTTTTGATACTTAGGACGACGAGACGGTCATTTTGAGTATAATATTGTATTTTTGGGTGCCGAGGGTATTTTCGTCATTTTTGGATTTTTTTTGTTGTTTTCGGTATTTTCGGGTATTATTATGCGTAAAACATATTTATAAATTATTTTGGGTTAAAGTTTGAAGTTAAAAATAAATTTGAGTTGATTTTGTGAATTTTATGGTTTTGGGTAAATTTTTATGAAAATAAATAGTTTTGGGGTGTTTTTAATTAAAATAAATTAGATTGGGGGTAAAAGTATAATTTTGAAGAGTTTTTTCCTATAAATAGGCCTAAAATCAGAAGGGGTGAGGTTTTAGGTCTTCTATTTTCGGGTGTTTTGAAAAAAGGGGGAGAAATTAGGTTTTAGGTAAAAATTCAGAGGGGCTGTCGTTTTGGGTCTCTGCGTGCCAGCGCGCATCGTCGTTCGGCGGGAGATGAACGTCGTCTGGCGAGGATCTGCGTGCCAGCGCGCATCATCGTTTGGCCTGGAGTGACTTCGTTCGGCGAGCCATCGTGCCAACTCGCCGTGCCGTTTTGACCTCTGCTCCAGCAACCTGTTTTTCGAGTTTTTGGGTGTTTTTGAGGTTTTTCTTGATTCCTTTTGCATTATTTCGACTTCCATTTAATTAGTTCATATTAGTATCATATTGGGTTGATATTTTTCTTAATTAATTTGGCTAAATTCGAATTATTATTTAATTAAATTGATTTTTACAAAATATGTTAGGTTTTGGGGTTTTTATTGTTTTGAGGGATTTTGGTTATTGAATTAATTGATTGGGCTAGTGTGTTGGGTTCTGAAATTTGATGAATGTATTGAATTAGGGTTTGATTTAATTGATTTGGGTATTAGGGTTTTCGAATTAATTGTTTTCTTTGAGTTTTTGGATGATTTAATTCTCTACTGAAGTTTAATGTTAGTGCTATATGTTGCTCGATTTTTAATTAAATATTGGAACATGATAAAAATCTAAAATTTGGATATGTAGCTCAAAATTGAGTCTAGTTTATGAGAAAAATAATTGTTGGGATTTTGGAGCATCGTATATTTCTGGAAAATTCAAGTTTGCTACTGTTGTCTGAAGAACTGTACTGTAGATGCAATTGCATCATCTGTAACTTTCGAAATTCATATTAAAATGTGCAAAAATGTTTTAGATTTGATTTTCATATATGTCGAAGTTCTGGAAGTCTAATTTACAAGAAAAATATGTTGGGTTATGTTTCTATTGTTATATTTTTGAAATAATTAGATCTTTCTACTGCTGTCAGTATACCTTGTGAGCTGTATACTGTTATGAATAAAAATTGGTTGAGGGACTTCTAAGTCTCAAAAAATTATGAAATTTTGGTAGGATACTTTTCAGATATCAAATTAACTTCTGGTTGAAAATTATAATTTTGCATATACTGGTTAATTGTTTTGAATTTTACAAGTTGATACTCGTTATTCAGGTTTATCGGTAAAATTGTATTTTGTGAACATTGAATATTTAAGTAAGGTATTTGATAAATTTAAATTGTAAGGACTTTTTAATGACATTTTATATTTTGGAAAGCAAGTTTAAAGGTGTGGTATTGTGATAGTTAAGTTATGATTGGTTGACGAAAAGGTTTAACCTTGTTATGAAAACTATTGAATTGCGTGCATTCACGTCATGCATTCCCATTTGCACTTGCATACATTTGTAAGGGTGGTTGTTAATTGATGGTTAATGGTTAGGCGGTGGTCCAGCAGCACCTCAGACTTAGGGTGGCGGATTGCTTAGCTGACTGTTAGACCAGGTAAGTTCTATGGGTGTATTTGAACTGTTTGTGTTGTGCTACCTTCTAACAACTTATATATATATATAAACCCTTCTTATAATATATTATCCTTTCTATATATTCACTAGACTATTCTTTCGAACTCAGCCTCGCATGCTTTAGGAGATAGAGAAACTTGCATGTGATTGTATTTATGTGAGAATATTGAATTTGATATTACTTGTGCTGTGTGATGGTGTGTCATGAAGGGGAAGGAGGTTACTGAGGCTTAATGCCTATACTGCTACTGAGGCTTAATGCCTATACTGTTTACTGAGGCTACATGCCTAATTACTGATTACTGTACTGTACTGAGGAGTTATAAGGGCGGATGTGACTGATATTATACTGTACTGTTTACTGATTGGTGACCCCGACACACCATCTTGATTGCTTAATTTGTGAATGTATTATATGTACTGCTTATATAACTGTTAGATGTTTCTCTGCCTCTCATAGACTTACTGGGCGTCTATATAAAGCGCTCACACCCTTACAGATTATCTTGCAGGTTTTCAGTGATTGCCTTCGTCTATCTTCTTTCTCTTCTTGGCGAAGTCGATCAGGTTTTCCGTTTGTGTTTATCGGTCTTTTTGCTTAGAGATTTCCGGATATTGAACTTTTGGGCGGATTGAATCCGAATCCCTTTTTGTGTAATAAGTAGAACTTGTCTGCATTATATTTCCCGAATGATTTTATTGGGATTTGATTATATTGATGGTTTGCATTTGAATTAGGATTGAGGATTATATAAGTATTGAACTGTTTTGCACTTAGACTGTTATGAATGTTTTTAAAGGCTTATGTGGTCGGACTTTGGTTTGCCTGCATGTCGGTTGTGTGTGTGTGTGTGTGTGTAAATATGTATAAAATTAGCTAACTAATTTATAAATTACTATGTTATTATTATTAAGTAATGAGTTTATAAATTAAAGAATTTATTTATTTATACTAACTAATAATAATAATAATAATTATTAATATTATTATCATTATTAATTAACTTAGTAATAATTATTTCTATCATATAATTATTTTTAGTGTAAATAATTATTATTAATGTAAGGAATAATAATTAAATAATTGAGTTGATAATTAATTATTAATTACTAAATAAATATATTGAATATTTGATTACTAAATGATTTAAATTAAATATTTAAAGTATTATATTTAAAGTTTAAAAAACTAATTATTTATTTATATTAATTAGAATAATTAAATTATCATTTTTAATATTATTATTAATTATATTATTAAATTAATTTTTATTAATATTATCATTATTTAGAAATGAACAATAGTAATTATTAAAGTACAATTAATGCCAAGTACTAGTTAATTATTAAAATTTTTATATTTAGGGTAATTAAATATTATTATTAAGTTTATAAAAAAATAAAATTATTATAATTATTATGACTAGTAAATATTAATTTTAGTATTATTATCATTATTAATATTATTATAATTATTATTGTAGTTATTATTATTATAGAAATTTAATATGACAAAATAAAAAAATTAAAATAAATAATAATATTCTATTTAAAGGATATTTTTGTAAAAGTTTAATCATTAATGAATTATTCAAGTAAATTTATAATGAATATTAAATTTAAATATGTAAAACCCTTGGTTTTTGAATGATTTTAAGTCTAGGGGCAAAATAGTCATTTTGTACCCTCATATGTCGTTTGAACATAATTTGATGGTTTGAATGTCTTTTTGATACTCGGGATGACGAGACGGTCGTTTTGAGTATAATATTGTATTTTTGGGTGCCGAGGGTATTTTCGTCATTTTTGAATTTTTGTCGTTTTCGGTATTTTCGGGTATTATTATGCGTAAAACATATTTATAAATTATTTTGGGTTAAAGTTTGAAGTTAAAAATAAATTTGAATTGATTTTGTGAATTTTATGGTTTTGGGTAATTTTTATTAAAATAAATAGTTTTGGGGTGTTTTTAATTAAAATAAAATATTTTAGGGGTATATTGGTAATTTACCACCCTAAAACACTATATATATATGAGTGTTAGGGCACCCAAATTAATTGCCTTAGACCCTTGTGCCGTTAGAGAGAGAAAAGAGATAAAAAAAATCATTTTCCTTCAAATCTGTGCGTCTGTCGTTTCGTCAGTGGGCGTGCGGAGTGCCCGTGTCGTTTGGCGAGGCGCTGGCGTCGTTCGGCGGAGAGGCGCGAGCCAGGGGCTTGTCGTTCGGCGTGCGATGCTCCGTCGTTTGGCGTGCTGCGGGCTGGCTCGCCGATGTCGTTTCGACCTATGTTCCAGCAGCCTGTTTTTCGAGTTTTTGGTGTTTTTGAGGTTTTTTCTTGATTCCTTTTGCATTATTTCGACTTCCATTTGATTAGTTCATGTTCATATCATATTGGGTTGATATTTTTCTTAATTAATTTGGTTAAATTCGAATTATTATTTAATTAAATTGATTTTTTGCAAAATAGGTTAAGTTTTGGGATTTTTGTTATTTTGATGGATTTTGGTATTGAATTAATTGATTTGGGCTAGTGTTGGGTTCTGAAATTTGATGAAGGTATTGACTTAGGGTTTGATTGAATTGATTTGGGTATTAAAGTTTTCGAATTAATTATTTTCTTTGAGTTTTTGGATGATTTAATTCTCTGCTGAAGTTTGATTTTAGTGTTGTATGTTGCTCGATTTTTAATTAATTATTGGATCATGATAAAAATCTGAAATTTGGATATGTGGCTCGAAATTGAGTCTAGTTTATGAGAAAAATAATTTTTGGAATTTTGGAGCATCATATATTTCTGGAAAATTCAAGTTTTCTACTGTTGTCTGAAGAACTGTACTGTAGGTGCGATTTCATCATCTGTAACTTTAGAAATTCATATTAAAAAGTGTAAAAATGTTTTAGATTTGATTTTCATATATGTTGAAGTTATGGAAGTCTAGTTTACAAGAAAAATATGTTGGGCTATGTTTCTATTTGTTATATTGGTGAAATAATTTGATCTTTCTACTGCTGCCAGTATGGTAACTGGTTGTATGAATCCGATTTAAGAATTAAATTGAGGGACTTAGAGGTTTCTAAAAATTATGAAATTTTGATATGTTGTTTATTAGGATGTTGTGAATTGGAGAAAAATAATTTGGAGTCTGTTTCTAATTTTTAGGTATCGAATTAAATTAAGAATTGACACTGCTGTTGGTTAAGGGTTTTCTGATGATGTCTGTTTTGAGAATTATTTTGAAGGTCTTAGATGTCTTGAAAAATTATGAAATTTTTATAGGTTGTCCATCCTGATGTCTATTATATGAGAAAATTATTTGGATAATTTGGTGGTAACGAAATGTGAAGGATTTATGATGATTTTTGCTGTACTGATTTTTAGTGGTTCAAACAGAACCAGAATATTTTAAAATATTTTTGGGGTATCAAATAAATTTGGATTAGTCCGAAATTTTGTACACACGTTATTTTGATGTTGGAGAAGCTACTGGAATGTTTCCAGAATTTTTGAATGATGGAATTATTTTCTGGAAATTTTTGAGTTATAGAGGCTACTTAAGAATTTTTATCGGTTTTGGGTGTTGGTATGATTTATGATTTTTGCATAGGGACTGATGTGATATTATTTGATGAATGAATTATAGAAATTGAGTAGAGGTTCTGGTTCTAATAAATTTTAGGTAATTAATTGATTTTGTATTTTTGAGGTGCGATCGGTTTAACCATTGGGTTGAACCATAATTTTGAGTTGAGTCGGGTTGGTTTTTGATTTTGGATTATCTTGGTTAATTGTTGGTTAAGTATTGGTCTTTTTGCATTCATAGCATGCATTGCATTCCCCCTTGAAAGATGAGATAGTAGGATTGATTGTTGGTCTATGTAATTATCTTTCCTTAGGCAATAATCCGGCTGAAGCTCGAGGTCAGTAGGTTGTGAGGATTGAGCTAAGCTTTCTTTGGATACCTGGTAAGTTCTATGGGTGTATTTGAACTGTTTGTGTTGTGCTACTTGCTAACAATTTATATATATATATAAACCCTTCTTATAATATATTATCATTTCTATATATTCACTAGTATATTCTTTCGAACCCAGCCTCGCATGCTTTAGAAGACAGAGAAACTTGCATGTAATTGTATTTATGTGAGAATATTGAATTTGATATTACTTGTGCTGTGTGATGGTGTGTCATGAAGAGGAAGGAGGTTACTGAGGCTTAATGCCTATACTGCTACTGAGGCTTAATGCCTATACTGCTACTGAGGCTACATGCCTAATTACTGATTACTGTACTGTACTGAGGAGTTATAAGGGCGGATGTGACTGATATTATACTGTACTGTTTACTGATTGGTGACCCCGACACACCATCTTGATTGCTTAATTTGTGAATGTATTATATGTACTGCTTATATGACTGTTAGATGTTTCTCTGCCTCTCATGAACTTACTGAGCGTCTATATATAACGCTCACACCCATATAGATTGTTTTACAGGTTTACAGTGATTGCCTTCGTCTATCTTCTTTCTCTTCTTGGCGAAGTCGATCAGGTTTTCCATTTGTGTTATTGGTCTTTCTGCTTAGAGATTTCCGGATATTTCTTATAGTTTGATTGTGGATATTGATTTACTCCATAGAGATTCTGGATATTGAAATTTTGGGCGGATTGAATCTGAATCCCTTTTTGTGTAATAAGTAGAACTTGTCTGCATTAGATTTCCCGAATGATTTTATTGGGATTTGATTATATTGACGGTTTGCATTTGAATTAGATTGATGATTATATAAGTATTGAACTGTTTTGCACTTGGACTGTTTGAATGTTTCTAAGGCTTATGTGGTCGGACTTCGGTTTGGCTGCATGCCGGTCGTGGCCCCCGGGTTGGGTTGTGACAAAATAATTCTTATAGCTAAATGTATTCATATAAAGTTTATGTTTAACAAAATATGTAAAGTTTATGTTTAATAAAATAATAAGAAAATATATTATTTTCACTATTATTGTGATAAGTTAATATTTTTGAAAAAACTAAAGTAAATAAATTATTAATTATAATTAAAAGATAATTATAAAATTATTCTCTTAGAATTTGTTCAATATTAATTAGCATAAAATTTAAATATTAAGTGGATATCTTGTAAGTAAATTAAATAAATATTATGAAAAGTTAAATAGAATAAATTTATTAGTAACATTAATGTTATAATAATAATTATTAAATTATAAAAAAATGAATTAAATAAATTGTATATTAAAATATTTTAAATACTTAATATTTACAGACATTCAAATTATAATAAAAGAAATTATACAAGACAATTGGATAAATATTACCGAAACTTAGTTAAAATTTAGGGTCCCTTTTTATACAAGTTTCTTATGACATGCATATTATAATAGTTTGATAATTCTAGGTTAATCATTATTATTATATCACTCTATGAGTGGATTCAACTGATGAGATAATTCATAGAAGTAGTTCAGTTTGATATACGAATTTAGCTTTTTGACTAAGGTGAGTGAATAAGTATATAATATTGGTATTTTATGAAATCATATATATATATATGATTTACTAAAAATTATTTCATGATGAAATTCTGTTAATGATGGATTTGAAAGAAATAATTAATATATATAAAAACTGGGAACAAATAATGGTATGTTGATATTTGAATTATGATATGATGATTAATTATTAATACAGTTGAATAAATATTTTGAATACACTCATAATATACTTTTTAATAGAGACACCTGTGATAATGGGGTATTAAATAAATTGACAAATTATGATATGATACTATTTTTAGGACATCGTTTGGTATACATATAGCCTTTGGAGCGTATATTAGGTGATCGCCCTTTGGGGGTAGCTCTGCATATGTGTATAACTATGATTATTTGCTCTTGGTGCTGCCATGTGTCATCATTGTGCCTAAGATGCCATATTATACATTTTTGGCTGTTAGTAAAAATATATTTACTTACGTCTAAGGTTTTATGCTATCGATGAACTATATATTTTGAGTGTATGAATATATATTTTAATATTTATGAAATAATATTATTAAATTATGTTGGTTAAGAAAAATAAAAATATTACTCAGCTGTATAAAATTTTAATAGTAAGTATATAAGAAAAACTTATTTGTTCCACTTTTATTATATAATTATATTCTCACTGAGTAGTTGGACTCACCCCTTATTTATATAAATATTTTAGATACAGTTGTAGAATAACTAAGTAGAATTCTTTTTTATTTCAATCCATCGGCATGTAGAAAAGGTCAGATCAACAAATTAGTATTTTCAGTTTAATTTTTTTTAGAATTAGTATTTTATTATAATGGATAATATTTATAATGTTAAAATAGTGGTATGTATTTTAGACAATGATATAAATGTTATTTATACATATTCACTGTTATATGAAGATATGAGTATTTAAATTATAAATAAAGATTTATAGCAAGTTAAGTCCACCCTAATTTTAAGGAGTTGGGGTATGACACATTTAAATTTATAAATTTATTGAGATTTATACATTATTAGTAGTGGGTTTTTCAACCAAATTCAACCACAACTGTTAGTTTCAGTTTGATCGAAAACCATAACTATTAGTTTCGGTTTGGTTCCATAATAAGAGCTAAGATTTGAATCAAACTGAAAATATAAATTTTGGTTTGGACTGAACCGAAACTTCTAGTATCGGTTTGATTTTTAGGGTTATCGGTTTAGTTTTTCAAACCCTAAAAATACATATAATTTTGGTGTAAAATATTATATTTATAGTTAATTTTTATTTAAATAATGCATAATATTTAGGGTTTTATATAGATTTAGGATTTATTATTTAATTTTTTAAAAAAATTTTGATATCTAAATATCTAAATATATATAATTTTGGCAATGCATAATATTATATTTATATTTAATTTAAACATTTTAATTTTAATAAATATGATTAATTTAATTTTGGAGTTAAAAGTGTTAGATCATGTTTTTTTAACCAAAGTTTTAAAAACATATATATATGTATTGTAAATTTTTATTTTTATTTTCTAAATAATATACCATACTAAGTTTTAGTCTCTTTTTTATCTTTCATTTTAATTAAGTTACTTATTAATAACGACCCACAATGTAAGAATATAGAGATGCACTAAATAAATCTACAGATTTAACATCCAAAAAAAAGTGTAGCTTATAGATAGATGCACTTGTTATTTGAGTTGACATTTAGTAAGGCGCCCCCATGTTTATCGCCATTAAAATTGAAATTAAAATGATTTAAAAATTTAGATAGAATTGATTAGAAAAATAAAAAAAAAGATTTATTATATTTTATTTTAAAATTTCAAAAAAAATAATTTTAATTTTATTATGAAAAATAAATTTATTTATTTAAAAATTTAGAGATACTGTAATTAGAAACAAATAATAAAAAATGTTAAATCCATTATATGTTATTTTAAAAATTTAACTTAATTTTATCAAAAAATTAATTTTATTATAAAAATAAAAATATATATATTTTAATTTTTAACAATAATCAAAACTCATTAACTAGAGATTAGTAAAAAATCACTCTTTTTTTTTTCTGGGATTAATTTAATTGAAAAGTATTTTAAAAAGAATCTGATATTTAATTATGAAAAATATTGTAAATTAATAGGTCGTAAGAAAATAAAATAAATTGTAAAATTTATTTTTACATTTCAAATCGAAGTTTATGTATAATATAATGAAAACACATACAATAACTATACTAACATATTAATATTCATGCATCTTCATCAGACATTTCGTAGTCCAATGCATATCGATTATTATTAAGTATATTATTTGTCTCGACCTCAATGAGTTATCTCCCTATCGTTGCGGCTTGATTTTTGGCTAATTTTAGCACGAAATATCTTTCCCTACGAATCAACATTCGATTATTCTCTATTCTTATTCTTCTCAACGCAACTTCATATGTAGATATATTTGTACGAGGCATTTGCAATGATCTTCGTTTGATTATTGTAGCACCCAATACATGTAGATCCATAACTAGTGCGTCAGCCTCCTTCATTCAAAAATGTCATTCACAATGTAGTCCAACATAATACTCTTTTATGTCATTGTGTCTTTCCAGCACATAACCAGTTCTATCTTTACCTCACTCCATAAATTCCTAAATACATATATCATTTAATGTGTATGAAAATTATATCAATCATAAGAGCAATAAAAGTATACAATAGTTGGTAACAAATGCACATTCATTATCAAATCATAATATTGTAATAAATTTATTGCATATAAAATCTTATTCTAATCAATTTACTTTTGTTCAGTAATGGCAGGTTCTCATGCAAACAAGATTACATATAGCCTGACCCCTATGATCCATCACTATTACGGCTATAAAGTAGTCATCGATCTGAGGCCATATGGCATAGCCAAATTGAAAATAATACATTTGATTGTAGACACGGTAGTTCTGTCCTGCATATAAATGATATCGACGAGCAATTGGTTCTACTTTTGTGCCAGAGTGGATTTTATGGCATTATGAAAATAGAATTTTTTTCAAATAGACTGGTATCTTATCGCAACATTGGTCGAGAGATGGAGATCAGAGACATATATATTTCACATGCCAGTAGGAGAGTGCATAATCACATTACAGGATGTGGCAGTACAGATTGGATTACCGATAGATGGTAATCCCCTTATTGGGCCCATTGACAGCAGATGGGATGCTATTTGTGAGCGACTTCTTGAAGTAGTTCCTTTAGCTGATTCAAGAAGAAAGTCCTACCTAAAGTTACTTTGGCTAAAAAATACTTTTGCTAACATCCCAGCCGATGCAGATGAATATAATATTGCATGCCATGCTCGTGCATTGATTTTGTGTATTATAGGTGAGGACTTATTCAGTGATAAAAATATAGGGCGTGTAAATTTAATATATCTGCCACATATTAAGGATTTTCACATGGCAGGACAATACAGTTGGGGGTTGATGTACTTTCATATTTATATAGAGAACTATGTAATGCTACTAATTCATCCGCGACAAAGATTTGTGGCCCTTTATTTATGTTACAGTTGTGGGAATGGGACAGATTTTCATTAATCGTACCACTCATTAAAAATAATCAGATTCATGAAGACGTGCCCCTTGGTCGAAGGTATATGTTTTTTTCTATCAAAATAAAATTCATCTAATTTGATTATGAATATAACTATTAGATATAATATTTTATAGATGGAGTGAGAATAGAGTAGTAACCAATATTCCAACTCATACAATTACTCATATTCGTTACTTATTTGATCACATAAAAGATGACCAGGTATGTTTTATTAATTATTTATTTATGGTAATATTTTTTCCATATAGTTTTATTACTAAAATTTTCCAACACTTTACAGATAATTTAGGAGCCATATAGTGCTGATATTTTTTAATTGTTACCTGATTATTGTACACAAGCATAACAAATATGGCGAGTTGTTGTTCCACTTATTTGTATTCATATCAACCCGATAGAGTGTTAAGGCAATTTGGACTTGAACAATCTATCCCTCGCTCTCCCAGGTAAATTGATACTCTTCATATGACATGATTGTGAATGAACAAGGATTGGCCAACGTACCATGAAAGATGGGTTGGGATATGAAATAATAGAAATGCTCAAATCGTATTAGGTGCACCAGTAGCTGGTCCACTTCATTATCATTCTGAGTATTTAGAATGTTATAGGCGAGTTATTCGACGTTGGATTTCACATACCGGTGGTGATGTTGGAGCTGTGGTATATATTATCAACTCATTAATCCCTTTTGATTATTAATACTTTTATACTATGCATCATTAAAATAATCATAATACTAATTTGAATGAAATTACAGGCTAATGGCATTGAGCAATTATCATTGGACAATAATGTCTCCAAAAATGTAACTAGTATTATGCGGTCTATGATGGGAGCACTTGATCAAGAGCATCGGTTCATCATAGATCGGGTGCCTAATCCAGCCCTACCAGCATATCAACAACCTAATGATGGGGATAATGTTGAACATGAAAATGCCATGGATCATCGTTGATAAAGAAGGATATCAGAATGACATATTAGAGTAAATGTGCCTCGGTGTGGTATGCCAACCTCTCAAATGGTACCACCACCTATCTCATTTCATGACCAACATCATGGTCATCTTAGTCCTAACACGGTTGGGCCATCAACTGAAGATCCATCTACACATGATGATGTAGAATTTGGCTCTTCTACATAGTCAGCATTTACGCAGTGTAGTTCATTCTCGACTAGTTCATTCTTATTCACTATATGAAACTCTGAGTTTTTTCCACACAGCACACTAGAACCATCACCATCTTTTTCCCTATGGCTACCAGTGGCAGACCATATGAGGGCCTAGTCAGACTCCATATTTTACCTATCACATGTCTCTAAGGCTCAGCAGATACATACACCATCAGAGATAATGTTCCCGCCATTTTTTTTATCAGTCACCACATGCATCCAGTTTTATATTCTCTCAGCACACCTCATTTACTGACCTTTTACATAGTGGATATGTTAGGGATACACCAGGTGTTGGCACATCTATTCCCGAATAAGCACTTGATTCTGAGGCCGATAAAGACCTTTATCCTGAAGAAGAACTTCTGCCTCAACAACCGTAAGGAGCTGCATTTAGAAATTAACGACCAAAGTGCAATTGAAGGCCACCTCCAAGGTGTGGAACTTGAATGGAAGTTATCTTTTCATCATTGTATTTTATACGAATTTGAATTTATTTCATATACTTAGTTGGATTTACAAGAATATTATTTTTTTTTTTTGCGTTCTTTATTTAGAGTGGATAGTGCATGCATTCATATACTGACATTCTTCAAATTATATTTGGATTAATGTTGCGGTAAATTGATTTGTCTCTTCATAATATGCATTGTTTTGAAAAAAAAAATTGTGTTACATTATAACTATTATTTTTTAAAAATTTATAAAAATAAATTTATAATTGTTCAATTGATATAAAACAAGTTAATAAATTATTAAGTAAATCAGATTATAATTTATAAAGTAGTAAACAACCGTGATGTGCCATTATTGGAAAGAGATGTTCACTTTATAGTTAATTAATTAAATTTATTTATTTTGTTTATAGTAATAGATTTCATTTATACTAAAGGGAATATGTCCTATTCCATAATAATTTTTTTTTTTTTGTAATCAAACGGTGAATTACTGAAGTAAGAGTTCTATTTGAATGAATGTTATATTGCACATTTTTAATTAGTTTCTATGTATTTAAATTTATTTCACATTCATACACAACATTTGGATTAGAACGAAAATAAAATTATTTATAAACAAAGAAGTATATTAACCACAATCACACATCATCCTCATCACTTAAGTCAATATATGAGAGACATTCATCAGAATTTGCAAATTGTTTGAATAATGTTGCTTGTCGTTCATCACCTTCATCATGAAGCTCTTTGGCATGTAATATGAAAAACACTCAATTTAATTTATTCTCCTCACGAATGCGATATAATGGTGTCCTCAATTCATTGACATTCGAACATGGCATATTGACTGCACTTGCTCGTGGAACCCATATGCGAACTTCACATGCTTCTTCATGAAGTACCCTCGACTGTTATAGATGGAAAGCCTACTCATTCCTCATTTGATTATAAACAAATTTGAAATCATGCAAATTAGGATCTAAAGAATACACAAAATCATCATCCAATGCCCAATGACATCCATTAACTTGGAAAATATCACCAGGAGTGTAGCTTGTAGACATTGAACCTTTTTAAAATAAAATTTCGTACAAAAAATAATATGTCATTTATAGTACAATATTTCACAACATGTAATTATAAATTGTTACATTTTATGAAATTTTTTGACTAACAACATTTTACCAAGCAAAATGGCAAATACTTAACAAAATCATCCTCTGTCGCTGTAATAAGATATATCATCCTCATATGTTCCATCAATTCCTATTGATGACTCCATACCGAAAGAGGGTGTATTTGAGTCATTTTTTGCATGAAATTTGTCCAGTCAATGATGCATTACATTGATCTCTAATCATAACCATTGTTTCACTGACTGTAACTCTTCAATTGATTCCCTTAGTAAATTAGCAAAATGAGCCTTTGAAATAGGTAGATTATGGTGTCCACAATATGCTTCCATTTCACATCTTATTTTCCATAATCTTCTCCATTCTGCCATAGTGTTAACAACTGTGATATCAATTACCTCAGAAATATTTTTGGAATATTTTCTAATAAAAATATGGTTTACATGACCATTATCAAGGCAAGAAAATATAAGAGCCATTTTACATGGCCTTTTTCGGCCATACCAAATATTGCCACTAGGATCTTCATAGCTATTGACCATCTTGCAAATATACCTTTTTTATTAGTTGTGCTGACCCTTTTCTCTATTTTTTCCCTGAACAATATGAATTGATAAAATAAAATAATATATGATAAAGTTCTTTACAAAATTTCAACTTGATACATGGTATTTTTTATTATGCATATTTTTTTATGTTAAATTTGGGGCATATCATATAATCATAACATGCTTAGACAAAATTATGAATTTACAACCCCAAAAATAGGTATATTTTTCCTTTAGTATAATATAGAAATTGAATTATACCAACATTTGATATTAAAATCAATTTCTTATAAAATTTGGACTTAGTACAAATTAAGTTGAACATTGACTAGTGTTATGTCCTACTTGACCACATTTCCTACAACATATATTTCTTATTTATGCATTTTTTTCAGTCCATCTCATTACATTTTTGAGATGTTCTTGGTTGACCCTTTTTCCGCATCCAATTTGGAATAGGAACTAAAGGATCTTCAGGTGTGGTTAGTCAGCAATCATGATCTAGAAGCGGATTGAATTTAGTTGCCCAACATTTATATGTTTCAACAAAAGTGTAACTCGGCAAAATATAACCAGTGTGATCTAATCCATTTGAAAGACAACCAACAATGGCATGGGAGCGTGGAATCTTACTATTTTTTTTGAAACTTCCCTCATGTACAAGACTTCTCAAATAGTTTAAAAATATGCACTCTATCTCCTTTTCTTCTTGAGTTATCACGAGCTATTTTTATCGAGAAAATGACATTATCGCGGTCAAATTTTCTAACCTTGTGTCGATTTGCCTTTCTCATATGCTTTTGCAACACAAACATGCAATTCTAAATGTACTCCATCACTCATTTCTTTAGCATATTGAGTTCGACGTTGATCAAACATGTCCATTGATTTTAAAAAACAACATTTCAACTAGAGTAGTGATGGGCATCCCTCATATTTTAAAGTACAATGCATTCATAGATTTTGCCACATTAGTTGTCATATGCCCGTACCGATGGCCACCATCATGGCACAATGCCTACTTCTGCTTTGCAATTTTTTCCAACCATTCATATGATTTCGAATCAACTTTCGCAATTTCTTTCATATGTCTGTTAAATTTGAACAATTGATTTTCTCTAGCTGCAATGAAATAACATCAAAATGTACTTTAAAACACTGATTATATATATAATAAAATATAATTTCACTTAAGTTTAAATATCATACCGGGTTTTTCTATGAAATATTTTATATTAGTGTTCTTGAATCTAGTGTTATAGTGACTAACAACATGATGAATGTAGTATATATGCTTTGAGTGCCTCCATCTTGGATCGCTCATTGCATGTTTAATTTCAACATGCCTACCAGATATAACACAAATGTCATTTCAATTTGGACAGAGGTAGTGTCTCATACATTGCATGAAGAACGTTTAGTTGCTCTTACTTTCCTTTTCAACAATTGCATATGCAACTAGAAATGTACTACCATCGCCATCGAATGATTGTGCAGTAAGAAGAAGACACTTATATTTCCCATGTAAGAAAGTCCCGTCAACCACCAACACCGGAGCACAATGCGCAAAACCTTCTATACATGGCTTAAATGCCAAAAACATACATTTAAATAGCTTTACACCTAACACAACTCTATTATTATTCACAACATCTTCATCTTTGATTTCATACATCAAACTTGGGTTACAACATTGTGCAACCAACATCCATTGCCCGAGCAACTTGTAAGATTCATCCCAACTCTTAAACAATCTTATAAGTGTCTTTTGTTTTGCAATCCATGCTTTCTTATAAGATACAGTAATATGAAATCTTTCCTTCATGAGTGTAATGATAAGTGCAATCTTTATCCTGGAATTTGATCTAACCACTTCTTCTATGCAACTCGATATGAAATCAAAATCTAAATTCCTATGATCTTGTAACACAATTGGAAAGCTGCATGTGTGAGGGCAATTATATATAGTTAACTCCCAATATTGTTTATTCTTTTTTTAGTCACATGCAATCTCCAGTTGAACACACCCTTATTATGCTTACATATTAATGCAAGTGAATTACTTCTTGACTCCTCTGTTTCAAATTGATAATTGTGCCTAATGGAATACTCCTTAACAATTGTTTTTACGTCATGCTTTGAATAAAAAATCATGCCCTTACAAAATTCTTTCAAAATATCTCATAACATATTCCGATCAATGGAATTATCAAAATTCACCCGTAAAGAAGCAATATCAACATTCATATATAGGGATGTTTGAGGTAAACAACTAGGGACAAATTATTGCTTTGATGATGTTGGTGAAATCAAATCAACGAGTAAATATCGCGCCTATGTCATCATCATTGCAATCTTTCGATATAGACTCATTGTCCACATTGTCTTCATCATCTTCACATTCATCATCATTGCCTACTTCAGAATCCATGTGATTTGATGGACCATCATTAGCTGTTTAGGTTGTTGTAAAGTCCTCAAAATACTCAATATACAATTCAATAGCTTGCAACCTATGAACTTGACTAGCTTTGTGAAGCACTGAACTCCAATCATCATCATTCATAATTTTACTGCATCCGTATCTTAATCCTCCATACACTTGGAAAGGGTCACAAAATTGTATTTTACTAATGAATTGATTTTCATCAAACCCATGACAAGCCTTATATTACACATAAGTAACTTGAAATCCACTTCAATATTACTAGGAATTTGCATCCAATTATTGTATCCAAGTTCATAATCAACACCTAATGCAGTTTTAACTATCCGACCACTCCAATGGATCATTATGTGTCTGGTGCCGTCATTTTTACTAAAGTAAATAGTAAAATACAGTTGTTAATATATTTATTCAGGAAGATCTAGATATAATTGTGCCAACATAGTGTTATTAAAATACATATAACCAAATAATATATATGTCATATGATTCAATTTCAATATTCAATCACAAATCTCATATAATAGTTATTTGCATGCTTAATACATTTGGCATATATATATATTGTTGGCAATTCAAGTATATATAAAATTTTATATTAAGAGATAATTTTTTTTAAAAAAAATGTTAATAGAAAGTATTCATATGATTCTATATTGATCTAATAAAAGATTGTTAAATATCGTGTTTATCAATAAAAAAAATGTAATATTTATAATTTTTGTCAATTAATTTTTGTTAACATGTTGTATATTGGAAAAGAAAGTAATGGCAACAAAATAAAAATTTAATGTATGTATATCGTACTGTGCTCTAATATTACAATATTAAATAGATTCAAATAAATATTTTATAATATGTGTTAGATAGAATTGTTGACACAAAATTAATTATATTGTTCAAGTGATAATTCAGTTATAGCAATAAATAAGTTTATAACAAATAAAATTATAATTAATTATAAATAATTTATTTTATAATTAATAATATTTTTATAAAAAATTAAATTATGAATTATTTTTCACATAATTAGTTAACTAATTATCCCTTGACTCAAAAACTTTTATTATAAGTTTATCAAAAAAAAAATTAAAAATTACCCATATAATTTTATTGTTATCCCTAAACCCTAAAAAAATTAATTATAAATTTATGACAAAAAATTAACAACATAGTTTTAATGTTATCCCTAAATCCTAAATAAATTAACAACATAATTTTATGAAAAAAAAATTAACAAGAGTATTTTAATGTTATCCCTAAAATTTTTTTAAAAATTATAAGTTTATGAAAAAAAATAAAAAAAATCATAAAAAATTTAATTATAAGTTTATAAGTAAATTAAAATAATATTAACAATTAACAAATTAAATTTACATTTTTCAACATCCATTCCTAAACCTTACAAATTGTAAAAAAAAATTACCAAGAAAAATTAATTAAATTTTATGAAAAAAATTAACATGATATTTTTAATGTTGTCCCTAAACCCTAAATAAATTATATATAAGTTTAAGAAAAAATTAAAAAAAATAAAAAATGATAATTTGAATGTTATCCCTAAAACCTTAAAAAAAATTATAAGTTTATGAAAAAATAGAACAAAATTTAATTATAAGTTTATGAAAAAATAATAAAAAAAAAACAATTAACAAACTAAAACATATTGTTTTTTTGAGTGATCAAAACTTATATTTTTTTAAAACTTTAATACCTACCTAATTTTTTTAAATACGTTTCATTTATATCCACTAATGAACTATAGTTATTCTTTTTGGAAGGATAACTATATATAATTGAAATAAATTTTAGCTAGCATCATAGTTTTTTTTTATTAAACAAGTGGTTCATTCTTCTGGGTGTACCAAAAAAAAAATCAACAAGTGGCTCAAAATTTGTGTAATTATCATGAGACTATAAAAGTATTGTTTGATTATTTATGAGTTGGAGTTCAACACATTATTATAAAATTAAACCATTATTACTTGAAGGAATTAACAAATATAAGCTTATTTTCATTTTAATCAATCAAGCTTCTTTACTTTTGTTTTTGAGAATAATTACTTAACTTTTTAAGTTTAATTTATAGCATGCTTGGTTGAAAAAAATCTTATCATGAATTTTCTTGTTTGGACTTTCTCCATAGTAGACAAAAAAATTTTAAACTTTATATTGTGGAGTGAAACTAAGTGGAATTAAACACATAATTTGATTCCATCTTGGTTGTATTTATATTAAACTATTATCCAAACACATATTTTTTAAGTTTAGTGTCCAATCAAATTTCTTTTTTTTACAGACCACACCAATTTTTATTAAAACTTATAATTTCCAATTTTTTAAAAAATACTTTTTAATTAAATTAACCTATAACCATTAATGAATTTCACTAATAAAATAAAAAAATAATTTTATATCAATTATAGCAATGGAATTTTTATAACAAATAAAATAATAATTCATAATTATAAATATTTTAATAAAAATATTTTATTGTTATCTCTATGCCCTAAAAAAATTATTTATAAATTTATGACAAAAATTTAAAAATTTACATGATAATTTTAATTTCATGCCTAATCTTTAAATAAATTATATATAAGTTTATGAAAAAATTAAAAAAATAATAAATGATAATTTTGATGTTATCCCTAAAACCTAAAATAAAAATTATAAGTTTATAAAAAAACAACAAAATTTAATTATAAGTTCAAGAAAAAAGTTTAAAAAAAATTAACAATTAACAAATTAGGAACAACATTTTTTAATATTCATCCCTAAACCTAAAAATAAATAAAAATAAATTATCAAAAAATTAAAAAAACTTATAACCAAATTGCAAATACACCACAAATAATATATATGTACAAATAATATATCAACCATAACAGATAAATATAAAAATTATTCAATATCATAAATACCTCTATAAGCTCTCCAAAAATGATGAAAAAAATTCCAAAGTTGGTTGAAAATTTCTGCCAAAAAAAAAAAAATAAAACATGTAACAAAATTAATAAAAATTTAAGCAAAAATTAACAAATATAAAAGTTAATATAGTATTTACCTTAGGAAAATAGAGATGATATTTTGTAGAGAAATTGATATAATAGTTGGGGATGAAATGAATAGATAAGTTGAGTTGAGAAAATTTGAAGGAAAGATGCAAATATTGTAGAATAATTTTGGAGATAGAAAATGAAAGTGAGAGGGGATATATGAAAGGAGATATATATTAAGAGGTTTTTGGTGTTGGGTAATAAGATAATAATAATAAAAAGAAGAAGATAGAGCCAGAGGAGAATTTATTCTCTAGGAGAAGTTCTGCATTTCAGTAATTTTTTTAAGACTTCTCCCATATTATAGTAATTATCCCAAAAATTGATAAGTTATACTAAATAGCACTTCATTATTATTTTATATTAAAAGAAAAGATATAGTCTAGCAGTAAGTGCACCGTTATAGCATGGTTGCCCTAACGTAAGAAAGATAGTTAGGTACATGTATTGAAGACTTTTTAAAACAAATATTTAAAGGGTGGTTATAATTCAATCTCAATTTCTATTTAGCAATAAGGCTAAGCTATTAATTATTTCTTTGTATAAATTTAACTCAGATTAAAATTCAAATTAATAATTGAACAATCCCAAATATTACATTACTATTAGAAAGCCAAAGTTAACTTTCAATATAATGGTGATAACAAGATTCATTTGAGATGGGTAGTGCTAGGGTGACTCCATTTGAGATGGAGTCACCAAATTCCACTTTTCTAAAAAAGATTATGGGCCATTGGATATGTTGAAAAAATTTGGATCATTGATATTGAAAATGCATATTGTGAGATTAAGTACAACTTATCACTATTCTATGGTATAAAAGCTTTAAAATCCTAATTCCCATTCATTTTAACACGTTGTTCAGTAGTATCTGGTCCTTGTCACCGTTCTTGTATCACCGTTTATCGAAAAGCGGTATGTAATTTTTTCCTTTTCTTTCTTTCTCTCCCCCCCCCCCCCCCCCCCCCCCCCCCCCCCCCCCACACACTCTCTCTCTCTGTCTATCTCTTTGCTGACCGTCTCTCTATTTTGATCTGCAATTGGCTCTCGATCGGCATCTCCATTCATCGAAGAGCAGCTAATTTGGGAGGGAGAAAGAGGAGGTTGACCAACGACTCATTCAGTGAGGGAGAGAGAGGAGGTTGAGCACTGCAATCTTAAATCCAAGCAACGACAAATTGGCACACAAGGCGACAAGTCTTGATTTTTCAATAGTACAAGGTAAGTGCTTTTATTAGTTTTATTGTTTAGTTATTCTTCTTGGTTTTTATGTAATATGGAGCAAATTACAGAGTCTTAGACCCATTTGCTCTGCCATTTTAACTTTGCTTTTATAACACAATCCCTAATGCCTTTACTCTTGCCTTGCGTATTGGTGGCTCTAGCTTAGCTTGGTTGAGGTTTGTTTTGTTATGAGAGTTTGGAGGCTAAAGAGCTTGGTTTTGTTTTGTTGGAAGTGCAGGTACTATTTAATGGATAGAGGACAAGGCTGTGTTTATTGATGTGTTATTTTTTTGTGTTCTTTTATTGTTAAATTTGGTTAACCTTGCTAGATGAGGGGACTGGATGAAGAAAACTCTCAGGGAACAAATTATAGAAGTTTTGGAAGAAAATATGGATGCATTTTTCTATGTGTACCTAATCAATTTTAACAAATTTAGAATTAATAATAAGAAAAAAGAGAAGATTTTTCCATGAGAAGAAAGTTCAAATCTTGAATTATAGAGTATTGGATACAACTGATATTTTAGCAGACTTGCAACTTGTAATGCAACTGATATTATTGTTACACAACAATAAGAATATTGCAACTTGTATTTGCTCTTAGTTGAGCCTTTCCTTTCAAACTGATATTTTAGCATACTAGACTTTCTTCCATAAGAGCTTTAGGTCCAGTTTAATAAATAGTGATAGAATGGAATATTATGTAATTAATTTAGTTTATTGGTTATACTAAAATGCATATGATTGTTGTTGGAATATGAATAGAGATGTGAAAATTTCATATGGACTAAAAATAAAAATTTTGTGAATTTAGAGTGCTCCAATTTTAATAATTAGTTTTTATATTGTATTAGAGAAACAATAGATACACTGATTCTAGTGAATTTTATATAAAACTATACTCTTTAATTTTTTTTTTAATAGTTAGTTTTAAAGTTCAACTTTTAGGGATACATTTTCTAGGTTTGCAATTACTATCTATATGTGCCCAATTAATGTTTGCATTTGCTGTGTTTGTTATAATAATTTGTGCATTTGGTCGATTTAAATTACTCCTGGGCATTTGCTCGATTATTGATTTTGTTTATGTGCGTCTGGTTTATGCAATTGTTTAATTTGAATTGAAACTTGTTAACTACTTGAGAGCATATGATTGACTTGTTTATATGTTAACTGTTGTCTCTCTATTTTCCTTTTGGGTTTTTGTAATATTTGTTTATTTTAAATTCGATAAATCTGTTGTAAAGAGATCTACACCCCTTAAAGCTTGGTTTGGCTAATATGATGTCTCACTCGTTTTGTTATTCATCTTGTTGGTTCCATATTGGGGTATGGGTTATGCAATTTAAGCATGTTTTTGGTGTTGAATGAATGCTAGGGTCTAGTAAAATTTTTCTGGGCTATTTTGGGATTATTGAATGTTCTTTAATTGTTGCAATTCACTACTGCAATTTTTGATATTACTGCAATTTTTTATATAACCGTTGCTGTTATTGGAGGAATCATCATTATTTACCACCTTTCTAATAAATTTATATGGATTTTTTCTGAATAGATTTCTAATTTAATATTCATGAATTTTAGTATCCGCAAGCTGTTGACCCATATGGATTCGATAATGACACAACTCTAGTGTTCTCAATCCACTCATCCTCTTACTTTTGATTAGAACACTGCAAATGATAATACTCCTTATTTGCATTGTGTTTTATTTTTTTTTTGTTATATTTTGTATATCCTTCTATCTACTTGACGATGGTACTTCTAATTTTTTTCTTTTGTAGTGAATTTTGTATAAAGGCTTATGTTTGTTTTTGTTTTAGACACTAGCAAATTTTTGTTGTATTTTTATTTTTTAGTACTCGATCTTAAACTCATACTTTACTTATCAATGTCACTATCATATTTATTTTATTTCTAATATTGTTATTTTAGCTTGATTAAATTTATTGGCTAATTAGTGACAATATATTTAAATCAAATTAATTTCACCAATAGATA
This sequence comes from Garcia nutans, assembly GCA_947685225.1. Taxonomy (NCBI): domain Eukaryota; kingdom Viridiplantae; phylum Streptophyta; class Magnoliopsida; order Malpighiales; family Euphorbiaceae; genus Garcia; species Garcia nutans. The sequence goes on along the minus strand of CANTUV010000037.1, from coordinate 51,825,334 downwards.
AGTAACTAAATATATTTGATGTAGTAGTGATGAATTTAAACTGTTTAACAATGAAACTTTCATTGCTAAATTGATTATGGAATTGAATTTCATTTTATATAGAAATTATTTATAAGTTAATTGTTGACAAATTTATTATTTGTAATCCATTACTAAATAAATTTAACTATAAAATTTTAGTGTCTACCGACAAAAATTCATCACTAAATTATAGTGTAATAAGCGGTGATATATATAGCAATAAGTATTAATATTGTGTAGCTAATTTAATTAATTATTTGCTATATTTTTCTCTCTTATGTAACAAAATAAATTAATTCTTAGCCATAAAAGATGAAAATTATGTGACTAATTTTTAGTTATGTCATTCTTAGTAATAATTTTTTTTATTGCAGTTAAAGCAATCAGTCATAGATTTTTATAGTTTTTATTACTATTTTTGTCATAACTAGAAATTGCATATCAAATTGATACTAATAGATCTAATGTCTATTATTTACAACTTAATAATGTATTCATAGATAGATGATCGAATTTTGATCCTCTCTCTAATTCTTATAATTATAGTGTCAAATTATTAGAGGAACTCGTGAAATGCATAAATGTTTATGCACAAATCTATTTAAGTATACATACAATCCCTCATATCTTGAAGTTGTGTGTATGTGCAAGCAAAAAATGACCAAACAATCATAATATGACTTATGTAATTTTGTAATTTTGAGATAAGATAGTTTGATCGATGATTCCATAATTAAAAATTCAAACAACTATAATACGACTTACTAGAATTTTTACATTGATTTATAGAAAAATAATACTTCTAGTTAAAATTACGATATTTTGAGTAAGAATTCTAAAAATTTAACAACCACACTAGAAATTGAAATAAATGTGTATTATTTGTGATTTCAAAATTTAAAATCCTAATAATTAGGATACAACTTACCAGAATTTTTACTCAAAATATCATAATATTTACATAAAAATTACATAAACATGATTCAAGCTTATAGAATATTGAACAATTTTTTGAGACTTCTAGTTAAAATTATGATATTTTGAGTGAAGACTATAAAAATTTAAAAGCTAAATGTCAGTAGTCTACATAATATAAATTTTGGGCAAACTACCAAAATTATCATTCAGAATTATAAAAAGTATATTAAAAATTACATAATTTACATCAACTTTCTGAAACTTTTATTTCAAATTCTGATAGATAGAGTGAGATTTCTAAATTTTGAGAAATAAATACCAAAATCTTACCTACTAGAATTTTGATCAATCTATCATAATTATTATTTAAAGATAAATAATGTCTACTGAAACTTACACAATTTAAATCAAATTTTTAAACTTTTAGTTGAATTTTGGTAATTTGATTAAAAATTCTGAAATTTGAGAAATAAAATACCATAATTTGACTTACTAAAATTTTTGGTCAAACTATTAAAATTATCTTTCAAAATTATAAAATTATATAGGAAGTTACATAATTTACATCAACTTTCTGAAACTTTTAGTTCAAATTTTAATAGTTAGAGTACGATTTCTGAAATTTGAGAAATAAAATATCAGAATTTGACCAACTAGTATTTTGGTGAAACTATCAAAATGATCATTTAAAATTACAGAATGTTTATTAAAACTTACATAATTTACATTAATTTTCTGAAACTTTCAATTAAAATTTTGATAATTTGATTAAAAATTCTGAAATTTAATAAATAGAATACCAGAATTTGACTTACCAGAAGTTTTGGTCAAACTACCAAAATTATTATTCAAAATTACAAAAAATATATATATTAAAACTTTCATAATTTATATCAGCTTTCTGAAATTTTTAGTTCAAATTATAATAACTAGAGTGCGATTTCTGAAATTTAAGAAATAAAATTACAGAATTTGACTTACTAGATTTTTAGTCAAACTACTAGAATAATCATTCAAAATTACATAATTTTAACTGAAATTTATAAAATTTACATCACATTTCTGTAAGTTTTAGTTAACATTATGATAATTTCAATAATAATTTTAAAATTTGAGAAACAAATTATCAGAATTTGACCTACTAGAATTTTTTGTCAAACTACCATAATTTATATTCAAAATTATAGAAAATACTTCAAATTACATAATTTATATCAATTTTCTAAAAGTTTTAGTTAAAATTTAGATAATTTGAGTAAAATTTTTATAATTTGAGAAATAAAAATATCAAAAATTCACATACTAGAATTTTTTGTCAAACTACCAAAATTATTGTTTAGAATTACAGAATATGTACTGAAACTACTTAATTTACATCATTTTTCTAAAACTTCTAGTTAAAATTTTGATAGTTTGGGTAAAATTTATGAAATTTGTAAAATAAAATATCAGAAATTGACCTACTGGAATATTTAGTCAAATTACTGAAATTATTATTCAGAATTACAAAGTGTATACTGAAACTTACAGAATATCACTAATTTACCTACCAGAAATGTTATTCAAACATACATAATTATTACTCAAACTATCAGAATTTATATAAAATTTTTAAAATTTTGTGAAAATATATTTTGCTAAAAAAATTTACATCATCTTATACATTTAATTATAAAATTAATTGCATAAATATATATACCTTAAATGTAGTTACAATGCTTCACTTAGTTTCTCCACTTACAAATTCTTTCATATACGCATATTATCAACCCATTTGATCAACATAAAATTTTATTTGGTGAACTTGAGAAAAACTATAAGATGAAATATTATATTTATTTTGTTTGTTACAACTTATATTTGTTTAAATAGATATGGAGAGGATAAGAGTCACAAGTAAATATAAAAATTCTAAAGTCCTACATTTCATTTAAAATTACAAGTTATATGATTTTTTAAAAATATTATTATATATTAGGGACAAAAATGTCAAAGTTTTTTATTTAATTTAACCCAATTACTAAAATTTAATGTAAATATGATAATTAATTTATGACCACTAATTGACTTACCACAATAAGTACTTTCATAAAAAAATAAATTTATTTTTTATTTTGTAAATTTGAACTCATATTCAAATAGCAATTATATAAATTAAAAAAATAATATGATTTTGGAAGGATAATATAGATTAAATGTATAATAAAATTTTTGTTTGTAAATATTAATTTAGAATAAATCAATTCATAAAATAATGGTAAAAATTTTGATACAATCTCATACACAAAATTATATATATTTATTCAATAATAATTTTTATCTTAATTTTTTAAAGACTTTCATATTCTTTTCACTAAATATTATTATTATTTTATTTAATGTATATATTTTATTTTTTTATTATATTCAATATTGAATTTTTTAAAAAAAATTATATAAAATATTGAAAGAAAAAAAGAAATAAAAATAATTACATAAATTAGCCTTACATTATTTGAAAAATTACAAATAATACCACTTGTTTACTATGAAGTATTACCATATTTTTAGGGACAATATTATTAATTTGCCCACATAATGCTATTGGAATCCAATCTCACAATAATATTTACTCTATCAATGACCCAAAAATTTTCAACACATCCAATGATCAATATTTTTTTCCACAAAAGTGAAGTTAGGTGTCTCACTTCAAAGTGGAATCACCATAGCACTACCATAATAACAAAGCTCTCCTAAATGATGAGAGCGATGCGGAGAGAAAATACATAAAGTAGTAGTAAGAAAAATCATTGCCATATTAGTCTTGATCATTTAATCACTCTTAATTAGCGAATTAAAAAGAAGCTTAATGGCCAGATAAAAAATCAAAGAAGGGCTTCCCACTTGAACTTTCTTCATCAACACCAGCAGTAGTAAACTCAACAGTGGATTTTGAAGAAGAATTAGTAGTAGAAACTAAATCATTTACAGTAATTGCTTTTCCCTGTAAAACCCCAGTTGGGTGCAAAGGAAAGAGACGAAAAGTTTCTTGATTATTTTTAAAGTTCTTGCCATTGATGCTCTGCTGTTGATGATTACAAGAATAGGGTTTATTTGTTTTATCAATCTTTTCACTTCTTTGCCTTCTCTTGAATCCACTAGGGAGAATCACCTTTGGATATGGTGGATAAAACCCTAACTCGCTTTGTGGTATGTAATATGACCCACAAATAGCTGAAAAAGAAAAAAAACAACAAACTTTGAGTTATCTTCAGAACTGTAAAATTATAAGATTTTTAAATTCCAGTTAATAAATTTTAATCAATAAAAAATAAATGAGGAAAGAAACTACACGTGAAATTAAGTTCATTATAAAAAATATTAATTAAGTCACAAGTTCAAATGTTAGTCAAAATTAAGAAAAAGCAAATTGTATGAAATAATATTTAATTAAAGATTCAAGCAATCATGAAAGTGTTATAAGTTGGAGAATAAATCTATCAGAAAAGTGACAAAAAGAATCTATATTTTTTTTTTCATATGTAAATCCATCTGGAAAACAAAAACTTAGAAAACAGTTCCCAAACTGTAGAGTATATTAATATATTATTCACACACATATCGAGTCCATTTGCATGAAGATGCAACTGAAAATTAATGAAAAAAGGAAAAAATAAGAACATAAAATAAAATCCTAATAAAATTGTTCAATTAATATTTGATCATCCAGAATTCAGAAAATCATCAATAAAAGATATATTATTTGTTAAAATGATATCCATATTTCATACAACCAAACACTGCAAATCTGAAAAAATGTAAAGAAAAGGACAGAAATTAAAATGTAAAGAAAAGGAGAGAAATTAAATAAATAAAGAAGAAACGAACCATTTGGGGAAGGAGGAGGAGGAGGCTTATCATAAGTTAGAATGAAAAAATGTAAAGAAAAGGAGAGAAATTAAATAAATAAAGAAGAAACGAACCATTTGGGGAAGGAGGAGGAGGAGGCTTATGATGAAGAAAGCAACGATTGATAAAAGAAAGAGTTTCTTGTTTCTGTTTCTGTCTCTGTCTTGCTTTATGATTTTGAAACCAATAGAAAACATTCTTGCCTTCGATATGGCCAAAAGCTTGGAGTCTACTTGTTATTTGTTGTATTTGATCAGCACTTGGTGTTCTTACACCTTGCCTATATAAGCTTTCAAGTAAGCTTATTTGCTCCTTTGTTGGGTTCCATCTTGAGTTCACTTGATGACTTCCACCACCGCCACCACAATCACCGCTGCTGCCACAACTAACCATCTCTATATGTTCCCTTTCAGTCTCCATTTTTCTTTGAATTCTTGGTCTAGAATAATGCATTTAGGGTTTATGAAAGAAATTATAGGTGGGAGAGAGAGACACCGTGGGTTTTTGTATGGGTTTTTATAGTTATAAAATATAATTAATTTTTTATATTTATTTTTATAATTTTTAGTTATAGAGGTAATGAATGGGTTGGGTAAAGGAATAGTCAAAATGAACAAAATATGAGAGTGAAGAGTTTGACATGCGTATTGTTTTTTGCGCTGAATATCTCTGAAAACATGGTGGCCAGCGGCTACAGGTGGCTATGTGTTCGCTCTATTCAAAATACTAGAGATACAAGATTTAGATTCCAGTTTACACCGCTTTTTTTTTTTTAAATATTTATCCCATATAATTACTAAATTATTATTTTAATAAATTATTTTTAATTTATTAACATTTTAAAATATTCATATTTAATATTATGGGTTTCTCAATCATAACAGTGGCCTCTCAAAATTCTTTAAAAAAATTATAATAGTGATTTAAAATTTTCAATATTTTTATCCTTAAATTTTTTTTAAAAAATATTTTAATATTACTCAACTAAAACTAAAAATTAGATTCACCATTGCATGAAGTTTAATAAATAAAATTAAAATTTTAAATTTTTATCTCATTAATGTATATAATCTCATTAGATTGAAATGAAATTCGAAGTTATAGAATTGAAAAGGGTAATTAATTAATAATTTATTTTTATTGTGCAAATGAGTTATTTAACAAAATTTTTGAGTCTTTCAAAAAAAATTTATTTGAAATTAATGTATAGGAAGAAGTGAATTGTCATTGCTCTCATTGTATGGCTCGCATCTCTCTCTGTTATTATATATATTGTGAGCGAAATCTTAGATTTAAATATTTTTATTTTGCACAAATAAATACTTTTTTTTTCATTTTTACCTGAAGAATTGTACATGATTTTTTTTAAATTATAAAAATAATTTATTGAAGAAAAACAAAAGTCTTTGTAATGATATGAATGGTAATATAAAAATTATTTGGATTAAAGAAGGCTAAAGGGTTGCATCTTGGGAATGACAGAAGCGCAGTAGTAACATTGGTTACGCCATTGAAGGAAATGAAGAAAAGAAAGATAGAAATGCAAAAACAAAACGACAAAGAGTTGGATAGTAAGGGGCTGTAGGTAAGGGCTACGCTTTGGGAATTGAAGTGAGAGGCTGTGGCTCTCTGTGGCTGGCTGTGCCTCATTATTTGCATCTATTAACTTGAAACGTCTTGCTTGTCATCTTGATCTTTCTCTCTTTTTTTTTTATTTTTTTTATTATAATAATAAAAAAAATTTCATAAACCGAATATATATACATTCAACTAATAAAAAATTACAAAAAAATTATAATAAAAAATAAGTAATTTTATATATATCAGTCTAAATAAATTATTTTTTATAATCATAAGATAATATCTTTTCCTTGTCATGGTCAAGTGACCAATTACTAATACTTATGTAATATTTTTATTTATTTTACAGAATCTCATTCAAGTTTTTTCTTTATGGTTTTCAACTTTATAAAATTGCATGCAAAAGTTCATTTCTTTTTTTTTTCTTTAATTTCTCTTTTGATTTTAATTTCACATATTTTTACTTTATATATATACAAGTACTAAAAAAAACCTTAATGAATTAAGTTTATGGTCACGAGTTTAATATTTTATAATTTATTATAAATAAAATGAACACTATTTAAATTGGATTAAATGAATATACATATTAATTTTCAACAAATTCAAACCATTCAACTTTCATATAGATTAAATTAACTTATAATAATTAATTAAATTGGTTTTAATAAAATATATTTATTGTTTATTATTAATCATTAAACTGCTGAGAGAATCACAAGATCTTTGAACCCAACATTACAACGATTCAAAAACCCCGAAAGCTAACCTTAGCTTCTCTTATTGAGACGGCAGATGCCATATTTAGACTAAGATATCAGAACTTAAAATTACAAACAATATAAAAAAACAAAAATAAATCAATAAGAACCCAGCAGAGAAAGACTGAAAGTCATTAGCTGATGGCACAGAGATAACCCAATGGAAGGTCATCTAGAGAGCAAGAATACATTTCACTTCAGCGAGCTAGAGCGGTAGACCCATCAATGAAACCACTTCATCAGCTGAAAGAAATTAACAGAAATGCAATCTCTAGGTACATCATCCACCAGAACCAAAAAGAATATGCCATAAAGGAACTGCCAATGCGATGTCCGAACAATCGAAGTTAAACAACCAGCGAATGAACCAAATTCCACTATGTCATAATTAATTAAAGAGAATATTATTTGCAGCCATTTTGAAGAGCGACTATGTCATATTTTTAATTAAAGTTTATTATAATAATATTTTTTAGCTAATAGAAAAGAGGTTATCCAACAATAACTCTCAAAATAACTGCATTAGCATATTTCTTAATTAATTGTTAATGACAATAATTTCACTATAAAAAAAATTAAAGTAGTGACACAAGAAAAAATATTATTTTTTAATTACGAGATAAAAGATTTCACATTAATTGAATTTATAAAATGAATATAACACAGTGTATATGCATGTGTGTAGTATCATACCATATTCAAAAAAAAAAATATTAGCTAATATTCTCTTGATTATCAATGGCTCTAATCTTAGGTCATACCATATGAGTATCACAAAAACTAGACCCATGACCAGTTAATTCTTAATTTTTTTTAAAATTTAATTACTGTTATATAACACTTTTATTTGTTTCAACTTACAACTCACTTATTATTTTAATAATTAATAATAAATTTATCTCATATTAAAATAAAGGATCTAATAAGAATTACATGTTTATAACTAAATATATTTTTAAAATTATTATGAAATAAAAGAAATATATTTATTAATTAGGATGGATGGAATATTTCTATGGAGGATGAGTTGTCATTACTATATAGGCAGAAAAGAGAAATAACATCAATTTCTGCATATAATATCATTTGATCTAAAAAAAATATGTTAAGAGTATATGCATCACTACAAAAATTAAAGATTTAGCGACAGTTATTTTACGATAATTAATTAAAACGGTCATTAAAATTTATTACAAAACCGCCGCACAACTAAATATTTAGCAGCGATGTTATTTATCTCCGACTGTTATAATTGCCGAAAATTATAAATTTGATTTAATTACTTTAATTTATATTGGCCACCGTTATAACCATCGTAATACAGACGTAGCATATATATTTTTAGTTAAAATGACGTAGTTTTAACTGTTTTTGCCTTATACTTTATTGATTCCAAATTAAGTGTTCCCTAAATGATAGATGCTTTACTGTCTTCTTCTCTATTGTCAATCTCATCTCTCATTTACTTCTCCTTTTTTCAGTATTGTTGCTCTTGCTAGCCATCTATAAAAGACGGAAGGAATCCCGCATACTAATAAGAAGACATTATTTCGTCACTCATCAGTGAACAAGTTAGGATTTTGGGTCTGAAGGCATTATTTCGTCTCTCTTGCTGATCTTTAATTCTCTATGATTCAGGTAATTTTTGTTCTTTCTCTTCATAATTTGTGTTTGTTAAATTCTTTTGTATATTCAATAAGTTGGTGTTTCTTCTAATTTTTGGTATTTAGGGTTTATATTTCTATGATTTTGTTTAGATTTTATGTTTTTAGATTTGGCGAAAAAATTGTAATGTCCCATCTTGTCTTTTTGCATATGATTTTGCGTGGGTTTACTTAGTCAATCTTGTAGAATATGTAATGTTCCATACTTTGTCACGAGCTTTTGCAAATTTCGTTCATTATTTCTTTATTCTCTTCACTGTAAGTCATTCCCCTTTTGAGTTTTCAAAGGTGGCTTTCAAAAATTGGGGATATTCTTGGAATGCCATGATAACTGAATATGAGCAAAAGGGGCTAGAAGATATAGGTTTTTGTCTTTATTATAACATGAGACAAAATTTAGACCAGTACCTTTGCATAAGTTTTTAGAGCTTGTGGTACTTTGGCAAAACAATTAAAGGTTTGTCTTTCAAAGAATGACCTGCATGATGAGACCTTCTTCTTCTGCTTCTAAAATTGCTTCCTTTCCCTGATCTATAGTTAAAATTATTTCCTTCAATGTCATCAGTTGCACCTGAAAAATTAATCTTTGCTTCTATATCTTCTGTATTTAAATAATTAGCTCTTCCTCTTCCCTTAAAAACCATATGATAAGTACATTGTTAGTTAAAAATAGATAGCTACAGGTCAAGAATAGTGTAAGACAGTCTATATTAAACATAAACACAATACAAGAATAAGTTTTTTCTTTATTAATTTGTCTTATTTTCTGCTAGCATTAGTAGTTTGAATGTCTTTATAGTGGCTTAGGAGATTGAGAGTGAGGTGGAAGGAGAGAGACATACAATGTTGTCAAAGACAGTGACTTTGAAATCCAAGGAGGAAAAATTGATGCCTCAAAACTATTATTAAGACAGTGTCTTACTTATCTTCTGTATTTTAACTTTCTTATGGTTCCAATTTTAAGGTCTCGTATTAGCACTTGGGCACATGAAATTTGCAGATTATTCTTTATCTTGATAAATACCTTAGCCCCATGTTGCCATTGTCAGTCATTTTCAGCCACCATTTTTATATTAGGATAATGAAACATTATAAGTAGAAAGCTACTAAACCTTTTGGACACCATATTTTGGTTTTTTGTCTAATTTTTCTTTTGGAAATGTTTGTTATCAAAACATGACAGAAGAGAGGTCAACACTATGCAGCCATTGATATAGGTTATGAGTTTGTTTTGAATGCACCTGATATATGTTGAAAAATTATTGAAACGATGTGCATTTGAGCTAAGTTGTAAGTTTACTTCTCATATATAGTTTTAAGTTGTGTTTTTTTTTTCTTTTTGTTGTCCATGTAAATTAATAGCTTATTTATGGCTCTGTAGCTACTGATTCAGTTTAATTTACTGTAATTTGCTTGGCAGAACACTAAGTCTTACCTTGAATTTGTTAAGGCCATCTAAGATTCTTTAAGTGTTGTAGAATATAGGACTAAGACTAATATTTTTTCAATATGAATTCTATTAAAAATCAGATCCAAATATAAATATCTTACTAAGAAAGTTAAAATTATTACATAATTTAAAAAAAAATTAACTTCTTATAAAACAATTAACATTAATTTCAATTACATTCCATCAAAATCATTAATAATAACAAAATAAATTAAGAGCCATACAGAATGAGTAAAAGTTTTTTGAAGGAGGCAAAGGTAAGAATTGATACACCCAATTAGTAATTTATGGATTAAGCCCAAATAGAAGACATTCAGAATTATTAAAGGAGGCCCAAAACTCTAAAAATAGTGTGGACAGTGAAGAGATTTGATCCAAACTTTACTTTAATATCAAATTAACTTTTAACTAGAAAAACCATCGCCTTACTTTGGGATATATAAAATGAACAAATAATATAAAATATATAAAAAATATTTTACTTAAATATAAAAATTAAGCTAAACTTATTACATTTCTTAGATAATATTAGACAAAAATATCTTATATATTATATATAATAGAAAAAGCATTCAGAATACATAACAAAAGTTGAGTTCTCTCCGCTTATATTAAGGAAAAATTAAAAACTTTTAAATATAATAGTGGGTATATTTTAAAAAAATAAATAATCTGTGAATCAACAAGTTGCATCACACAAACAAACCTCGGATTGTCCTTAAGTGGAATTTGATCACGAGATTGATAAAAAAATCTGGCTCATTAGACTACGATTATGAAGTATATAGTTCATTTATTAGTAATGTGAAGCTAATTTTTAACAAATTAAAGTACTTGCTTAAGTGTTATAAAAGATATTAAATTCATAGCTCACATAGCTTTCAGCAATATTAATACTTAAACATAATAATATTAAATACTTAAGATGAGTAGTAAGCATAGTGTTTCTTAAAGTTCACATATAAAACGTATAAAGACAGATAAAAGAGTAAATATCTAGCGATAATAAATAAAAAGTATGTTTAATAATATTAGTACATATTCTAAATATTAATAAGAAAGTAGTAAAGAGGTAATATAAATAATAATAAGGATAATAACATTGATGAATAATCATATAATAACAATAATAGTTTAATATAATTACCATTGAAACTCTTGACTGTCATCCCTTTAAAAATAATTATGACTGGTGCAGTTCCAGCTAGTTTAAACACCTTTTCTTCTGAGAATTCAACTGCCTTTTTTTCCCATAGAGCAACTTCTAATTTTTAACCTCTGCATTAAATATTTAAAACTAATGTTTAATATTTATCCTAATACATAAACAAAACTTACCATGATTTATAAATAAATACCTAGCCTTTTAAAGATAAACATTTCTTTTGTATTTCATAATGTTGGGCACATTGACTGAAATTGCATTTCGATGAAAATGAGTTGCCCAACTGCATCTATTATAATATTACATTTTAATAATATGAATAATGAAATAATAAATACATATATATAATTAAAAAAAGTACCGCATAAATAGTCAATTTTTTCATCTCGCAGTTTCAGATCTTCAAATTTGAAGAAATTAAATTTATCGAATGGAATTTGATAATTATTATCATTAATTTGTCAAATTGTTGCATTAGGAAGCAATCGAATACGGAATTGATGGTCACTTATCCTATAATTTCTTTGACATTTTTCTATCTCAAATCTCAAAATATAATAAATGTTTCCTTCTATAATTTGAGATCGAAATTTTATGGCTAAATTTGCAGGAACCAATGTCCGAATAGTATCTCCCTGCAAAGTAAAATTAAAACAAATATATCACAAAAAATTAAGATAATTAAGGTGATTTTAAATTTTATAAAAAACAAACATTTTCATCAATGAAAAGGAATTCAATTCGTAGGTCGGCCAGGATTATATTGGGGAACAAAATCCAAGTCCTAGCTACTTGTACTCTTAGTTTGATATTCTTGCTATCTTAGTTATGCGTTCAATAGGGATGCAGGCCATAGTGAATAACTAAATATTGACAATAAAATCACTTAATATATACATCAATGCATGGATCTAATATGTATAATAACAATTTTAAAAAACTATACATCATAAAATACAAATCTATATCTTCAAAAATTTCATGATATACAACATTTTTTGTACTTTCTAAAAATTCTTCATTTATATCAGAATTATTTTTATCTATCAAAATGCTAACTCCATTTTTATTGTAATTCTTAATAAAGTAACATATAATTGACTGTGTAAATATGGGTCTATCTAAATATATCTTATATTTTTAAGTGTTTGACCTTGACTTTTATTTATTGTCATAGAATAACAAACTTTCAAAGGGAATTGCCTCCTTTTCAAGGTGAATGGCCATTTTTTTTCACTTGCCGATAAAATTATTCGAGGTATACAAACTTTTTTTTTCGGGAGAGGAACCTGTTATTATTTGCCCTTCGATTGTTCTACTCCCTAAATGAACTATAACCAAACATGTACCATTGCAAAGATTTATTGAAGGATTGAGATTCCGCAATAATATTATTGGAGTATTTATTTTTAAACGTAATTCATATTGTGAAAAATTGTTGAAATTCAAAGAATTAAGAAATTTTACAAGATAAAGTAATTCTAATTCTTCTATATTGATAGCTGAAGTACATATTGAATCATAACTATAATAATAACTTCTTTTTCGGGAACTAATCTATCATAGCATTATTAATTTTGTCACCACTTCATTCATTGGCAAAACAATAGCTCTTTCTTTAAGATATGTCATGGAAGAATAATTATTAAAAAAAAGGGATATGTACATTCAATGATTTTTTTATTAGATTGCAGCTGCTAATAAAAAATTTGAAGGTATTTTTATTCAATTATTTTCATCATCAAACAAATCAATTTTAATATTTGCACTTTTCCATCTCTAACATCCAACCAGGGACGGACCTGGGGGTCATGGGGGGGGGGGGGGGGGGGGGGGGGGGGCTAACAACCCCCCTCACTGGTGGCCAGAAAGCATATATAGGGAGGTTCTTCTGGCTGTCGGTGATGGCTAGCGGGGATGAGTCCTCCTGGCTGGCTTGAGTTGCAGAGGTGGAGAGGGAGAGTGTGAGGTTGAAGAAGAGAGAAAGAAGAGAGGGGAATCGAGGGAGAGGGAAGGGGATGGGCTGGACGACGAACAACTGAAGGCCTCGCCGCTGGCGACGACGGCAACAGAGATAGAGCCATCACCGGCAACGGCGAGAGATAAAAATTTTGCCCCCCTTCCACAATTGCCTGGTTCCACCACTGCATCCAACAACCAATCTGTGAAACAAATTGACTCTAACAAATTTGCCCCATTTTCACTATGTTGCAATCTCATATTAGTTTTTAATTTGTACAAAGTAAATACTTTCCACATATATGATCGTGTTATTGAAGAATTTAAAATATCTTTTTTAGTGCCTTGGGGCACCACTGGCAAAATTTGACGAAAATCTCCACCAAGCACAATTGTCTTACTACCAAAAACTTTATCCGTGACATCAAAATTAGCCGTAGATAATATATCTCTCATTGATCGATCAACGGCTTCGAAACAATGTCGGTGGTTCATTGGAGCTTTATCCCAAATAACTAACGAACATTCCTTAATCAGATCAGCCAAATGCGTTCCTTTCTTTATCTCACATGAAGAATTTTCATCTAAGTTAATTGGTATCTTAAATCTAGAAAGCGCTGTCCTACCGCTTGACAATAATAAAGCAGAAATTTCCAATGAAGCAACCACTAAAACAATTTTATCATCAGATCTAAGTCTTTTAATTATTATTTCATATAAATAAGTCTTACCTATTCCACCATGACCATAAATAAAAAATAATTTACCTTTATCATATATTACAGACTGTATAACAACATCATAAATCTCCTTTTGCTCAACATTTAAAGTCTTGACTATATCATGTTTTATTTTCAGTTGCTCAAAATCATAAGATAATTCTTTCATAATTAATCTATTAGTAAAATCATTGGAATATAAATTATCTGGAATTGATACATTAAAATCGATTAAAGAATTATCATGGACACAAATTGTCTTCTAAAAGTATATTCTATATCTTCCGTAAAATGTCTCCAAAATATATTAAACAATTTATTTGGGTCAATAACATCACAGAAAATTAATAAAACTACAAATAAATGTCTTAATTGATTAGTTGGCGCCTAAACAATCGCCTCTTTTAAATCGTCAATACATTCTCGGTCATCTCCCAACAATCCATAAAAAAATTAATTCATTGAGTGGCAAAAATATAAATATTTTTGATGAACAAAAGAAATTAAATAACAAATACCTAATACACATTTTTTACAAAGTTTAAAAGATATTAACATAAGTTTTATAATATAAATTTAAATTTTTTAAAAACTAAATAAAAATATAAAATAATTTATAAATATATCGTTTGTATATAAATATAAATATTCATTGTAAATAATAAATGTATATTGCAAGAAGGTAAATTCACATGTAAAACATTTTCTTAAAACTAAAAACATATTAATTTATAAATCAATAATTATAAAGAAGTTGAAAAAAATTAAAAATACTTAAAATTTATATATCATACTTCAAAAATACTTTCAAAAAAATCCTTAGAAGACAATTTTAAAATTTATTACCAATACTACCTTTAAAAAATTATATATTAAATATAAATTAAAAAATCTTAACTCCATTATGCCTTTCCGTTTTTCTAAATTTTTTTAATATATTTATAATAATAATTCATGAATATTAAATTATAAAAAAATTACAAAATACAATCATTTCTTTTAATTAGGCCAAGCTCAAGGAACAGAACAAAAGTGTAAGGAACACTTGTAGTAATCAATCAATGTCATCAATTTAATCAAAAATAAAAAATCATGAAATGTGAAGAAAATTAAGAAAATTTTTAGTTGTTTATGGCTGCATAGAAATTAAGAATCCGACGAACTGAATGATATTGATAAGATTCAATTAGTTCATAATAGGTGATTTGATCGAAATCGGTAAATATTTTTAAAAAAAATTTTAGTTTCAAACGATCAGTCAGATTAAAACTTATTCATTAATTTTAAGTATAAACTGTCAATATAGCATAAAAGTAATTAAGAGAGATTATATAATATAAAATTTAAATTTTATTATAATATTAATATTTAAATAAGGTTAATCTAATTACCAAATAATTAAATAATTCAAGTCTTCAACTCATTTCTATTGATTCTCAAATTTTCTCTTAATTTTTTTTTTCTTTCTCAATTGATTCTAAATTTTATTTCTCATAGAAATATGAAGTGACATAACATTCAAGAGAAATATAATAATAATTAAAAAAATAATATAATAGAAAATTTGAAGAAGAAAATTGTAAATTGCTATTAGTTCTTTTAATGAATTAATTGTTTACAAAACTAATTAAATTACAATTTTAAATTTTAATTAAAATCATATTAATTGAAAAAGTGTGGAAAGTGGAAGATCATGTGAAATTAATAAATACAACAAATATTTTGTGCCAAAAAAATAAATATAATAAAGATTTATGTTTAGAATATCTTTTATAGTGTGAGAATCACTTACATCCATTACAATGTTTTTTTTAATATAAGAATGAAAAATTAAAATAATATTTTCCTCTTTCTTTTGTTTTTATAAAGAAATTTTCTCTTTGTTTGAAAGGGAAAACATGTTAAATAATCGGTGAAATAAATTTTTTTTTAAAGAATGAGTCACTAATTCATTTTTTTTTAAAAAAACTTTATTTAAAAGGAAAAGTAAAGTAAAATATTTTATTTCCTAAAAAGATTAAAACAATTTATTAGTCATAAATGGAAAATTTTATTTTTTTTATTGTCCTTTAAAAATATATATTTTAAGTAAAAAAAATATTGCATTTTGAATGCAACATGATTAGGCTTCACCATTTAAAACAAATTAAAAACTTCAACATTGAACTAATAACAATTACAATTAATTATGCATTGAAATGCCTAAACTATAAGAGTTTTATATTTAAAAAAAAAATAGATTCAATTTAAGTCAATCCAAATTAGTATTGGAAAGGACTGCAAGACTCAAACAAAAAACTTGTGTGATATTGCTAATGACTGAAGAAAAATATGGAAAACTATAATTGATTCCTACAAGAAAATATTATAATAATTTTAAGGATCATATTTTATTGTAAGAAAATAAAATAGTTGAATAAGTCAAATTTAATTAATAAAAAAATTTAAAAATAATTCAAAAAAATATGCGTAGGATAATAGGAAATGAAAGCAGAGAAAATTAGAAATTTTATAATGGTAATAAAGCATAATACAATTAAAAAAACATATAAAAATTTTTAAAAATAATTTCTAAGAAATATAAGAATGAAGAATAAAAATAATATTTTCCTCTTTCTTTTGTTTTTTTAAATAGAAATTTTCTCTTTGTTTGAAAGCCGAAAAAAAAAGTTAAATAATAGGTCAAACAATTTTTCTTTTGAAACAAAGGGGTCACTAATTCATATTTTTTTATTTTTTATTTAAAAAGAAAAGCAAAATAAAACAACTTATTTCCTAAAAAAAATTAAAACAATTTATTAGACGGAATGGAAATTTTCAATTTTTTTTATTTTTCTCTTCAATGAATTCTTTTTATTCTTTAAATTATAGATTGAAATACCTAAACTATAATAGTTTTGTATTCTTTTAAAAAAATAATAGATTCAATCTAAGTTAATTCAAATTAGCACCTGAAAATGAGCGCAAGAGTGAAAGTGAAAGCTAATATGAGGTTGCTAAGGGACGAAGAAGGAGTTTGAAAACTGTAATTAATTCTTGAAAAAAATATTATAATAATTTTAATGATTATATTTTATTGTAAGAAAATAAAAACATATAAAAAATTAAAAAAATTTCAATGGTAATAAAGCATAATAGAATTGAAAGCATACGCAAATAAATAACCTTGCAATATAAAATACAAAAATAATGAAAAGTGATGAATTGCATTTAAGATGCAATATTTATAAAAGCATATCGGTTTCACAATAAATACTATTATTATTTTTTAACTTTACATGCACAATTAGCCACTCATCTGCATGACTCCTAGCAACAAAGAGAAAATAATCATTATCTATTATCTAATTTCTCATCCTAATTAATTGACCATAATACCTAATAAAAGTAATTAAAATATCTATAAAAAATATAATTATAATATTTAAGGGGGCAAAAGTAGAAATAGAAGGACAGCTGCTTCACATTGAGCATTTTTTTTTAATTTCACATGCACAATTAGCTATTCATCCGTTTGACTCCCAGTAACAAAGAGAAAGTAATCGTTATCTATTATCTATTTCCTAATTCCAATTAATTGACCATAGCACCTTATAAAAAGTAATCATAATGTCTATAAAAAAAAAACATAAACATAATATTTAAGGAGCAAAATAAGAAAAAAAAAAAAGCTAAAGTTTATTAAATTTATCTGCAATAAATTTACCTTTTTCTTTTTAAATTATAGAAATAGATTAGATAAGACAATCCATGAAAATTTAATTTATAATATCACATTAATTGTTATTAAAAAATAAATAAATAAAATTTAATTATTTGCAATCAACATTCAATAAAATCATGTTCACAGACAAATAAACCCATCACTGCCCACTTTTTAGTATTTTTTTTAGTATAATAATATGAAAATTCATCAAACCCTATCAATACCCACTAACTCCACTTTTTAGTATTAATATTATGAAAATTCCAATAATCTTTTCCTTGAAAATCGAGTTAGAGAAGTTATTTACATTACCCAATTTATCAATATTATAATTATATATAATCTTGACACCCATTTTTTTATATATTTTATTTATTCTCAAATTATACTTTTAACTGTTATTATATATTTTAAATATTTATCTATATAATTAAATGATTAAAATTACCTTATAAAATAAAATATATATATCTCTGAAGTAAAGTAATGACATAATTCTAATATTATATATAATTAATTAGCAACATGCACATATATATAATATTATATGATAACATCATTATATGTATGTCACATTGAAATAATGGCTTCGTATGTGATGAATCCATACCATCCAAAATAGTTTATGTATTGATTTAAGTGTTTAGTGTATTACTAAACTAATTTAATACAAAATATAATGTTAGTAAACGCATAAATTGATACAATAATCTCAACTTAAAAATCATAAAATAATTTTTATTAATTGTAAATTGTCTTATGTTAGAAAAAAAATGAAATATTATTAAAGTTAGGGAATTTTTTTGCATAAATAAGATAAGATCATTCATGTAAATCTCTTTCATTTATAATGAAATTTACCAAATATAAGATAATATTTTTCGCATCGTATAATATTTATTTATAGGATGAAATATTTTTCATCACGTAAGAAAAATCTATATAAATAGAGATTTAAATAAAAAAAAAGTTTGAAATCCTTCCTGAAATTGCCTTACCAACAAATAAAATATTTTTCCCTTTTTAAAATTTATTTCTTATTATGCCATAAATGGCCAAAAAATGGTAGTGTGTGTCTATATATATATATATAAGATTACCAATAGAAGAAGTCAACAGCATGATATCTACTTTATTAAAAATCTTACCTTAAAAATAACTCATAAAATCAACATTATTTTCCATATATGTTTTTGGCTTAATGGTATTAAAAGTATATATATTTTATGAATTTATAATTTTATCATAATTTTTTTACATGCATCAATTAAATTTGAATATTTTTTAAAGATTACTTACAAATTTAAAGTTGGACAAATAATAATTATTATAAATTAAGAGATGAGATGGTTAAATATTATAAATCTAAAGTAGAATTGCAATTCAACTTAAAAAGGTTTATTGAGTAATTAACTTCTTAATTTTCTCCACATTATCATCCAATCAAATAAAAAAAAGTACATTTTCATGTTGGTTACACGTGTATCATCATCTCCATTCACTCTAATTTCTAATTATATATAATAATAATCAAACTAAATAGATAAATTAAAATAATAATAAATTTGCCAAAAATAATTAATAAATCAATTTATCTTAACTCAAACTTTAGGAAGTGGACAACCTCAACCAACAGCTTTGGTTTCTACAATCAAAAATCTTTTTTTTTTTACTTAATTACCCCTAAAATGGTCAAATAACACCCGCAGACATGAAACTAAGAAGTACGTAATTAAAGTCGAAAGACATGACCTATTTCGTCCATAAAAAATTGCTGTCTTACAAAACAATAAGAACAATAAAAAAAAAAAAAAAAGAGTACTCTGTTTCGTTTGGTTGCCTAAGAAAATATAAAAAAAAGACGAATTTTTTTTTCTTATCCATATCTTGGATTTGTTTTCTTTTTTATATTGATACGTGGGTTTTTTTTTTACAGGTGTTTTTTTTTTGTTGGAATTTCAAAGATGAATTTTTTTGGGTATCAGTAAAAAAGCGCCATGGGTGGCAGTGAGGAGAGGGTGATGATGATGGTGGTTAGATTTTGAGCTTTCTTATTCTAAATACTCTATCTTAAAACTTATTAATAAAAATGAAAGTTCTTATCACAATCAAATAAAAATTTAATTATAATAATAAATATAACACAAATAAATTATACTTACTAACCTATTGAACTTTTTTTTTCTTTAATAATTGTTTGCTTCACTTCTTTTTTTTCAATCTATTTTTAATTTGATTCAACACTCAGATCTCATACCTCTATTTATTTTTCTCTAAATCTATGTTTTTTTAGTTCATTTGTTCGTTCTCAGTTGTGGTTGATATAATATTTTTATGAAAAAAAAAATTGAACTGGACAGGACTCCAAAAATTTTTCCAACAAAACTAAAGTGGCATTCATTATTTAACTAAATACAAATATTTCCTTATAATACTAACAAAAAGTCACCGAAAGTAAGCAAGATAAAAATAATTAAATAATGTTTTTAAAATAATTAAATATATTATTAATTTAAAAAATAAAATAAAATAAAATATTTATAAATAAAAATATGCCAAAGGATATATAAGTAATTAAATTTAAAAGTAAGGATAACAAAAAGGTAAATGATTAATTAATGAGGGGTAAAATAGAAAAGAGGATATGAAATGTACTGTATATCTACAGTAATTTCATATCCTCTTTTAAATTATAGAAATAGATATTAACGGAGCTCAAATTTAATATAATCAAACTGAAATAAGCAACATATCAACTCAGTTACAGCCTTAAATCAATCTAATTTAGTTAGTTCCTTTCAAAAGGTCTTGTGATGTTCTTGAGTTTTTGTGCAGTAATTTGCAATGACATGAATACTATTATAGATCTTTAAACAAGTCTGCATGGGCTTTTCACAAATAAGGATAATCTCACATGAAGTAAAAATGAAAAAATATATATATATATATATATAAGGGCTAATTAAAAATAAAACTAAGTAATATTTATTGGTAAAAATAAAAAAAAATAATTTAACATGGAATTGTATAATTTTGGTTAGCAAAACATCAACTTTCAACTTTCAACTTTTGAATTTTTTTTCCTTTTTGAGTAGATTCTTTTTCTTTTGTATTGTTGCAATTGACAACTAAGTAAAGAGAGGCAGGTACTTGTTATAATTAAATGTCAAGTTCTGCAATTCTGAGAGATAGTATTTTAATTTCCTCATGCATTGATTAAAATTATTGAATTTTGAAGAAAATCGACTTGAAAAATTTCCACATGGATCGCATTGTTCTCACTCTTTGCCACATGGAAATGTTATTTCCTTCTTTTTTTACAATCATGGTTCATCTATTTGTTCATTTAATTGATGAATCTAAATATGGAGGCCCGTACATTATCGATGGATGTATCTATAGAAAGATAAATAACAAAAACTAAATTTTATGAATAATTATTTCATTTTCTTATTATGAGTTAATATTTTATTATCCTATAGGTACTTATGACATTTAAAGTCGTACGCGTGTAACAAAGCAAAATCAAAAGGTTGTATAGCTGAAGGATATCTATCTGAAGAAATTCTTAACTTTTGTGCAAGATATTTAGATAACATGGAGACTAGATTCAATTGAACACCTCATTTTGATGATGCGGTAATTGATAATGAATCTTATAAAAGAGCTACAATGTTTTCAATTATTGGCAGACCAATTGGTGCTTTAACATATGTTAACCTAACACCTTTAGAATATATGCAAGCGCATTGTCATGTTCTAATCAATTGCATAGAAGCAAATCCCTTTCTATAGTAAGTACATTTTAACAATTTAATGTTTCCTTTGTAGAACTATATAAAGAGTAAGTTTTTGGATAGATTTAATTTAAACACATCATTATTTTCATAGGGAATATAGAATAGACATAAAGAGAAAGCTAAGGAGTCGTACAAGATCACAAGTTAAGATAGATAAGGTGGTTCATAGAGGATTCATTGATTGGATTAGAAAATGTGTAAGTATATGCTATTATCATCATTAACTTAATGATTTCATAAAATAATTAATGATTTATGTGGTATTAACAAAATATTTTCATTTTCATAATAGATTATGAATGATGTCAACAGCTCACATTCAAATGACATCACATTTTTAGCACGAGGACCACTTTTTCAAGCAAGGAGGTTTAGTGCTTATAATGTTAATGGATTTAAATTTTGAACAGTCACACGAGAATAATGTTTGAAAACTCAGAATAGTGGAGTCTTTGGATCATTTGAAACTAGAAGTTATGCAGGCAGTCGTGATAGTAATTGCATGGAAGGAAATGCACCTTATTGTGGAAAACTAATAGATATCATTGAGTTAAGTCATAAAGATCATAAACCATTTATTAAATCATCAGAGGCACAACTTGTGTATTATGTGGAGGATGAAGTAGATAAAGAATGGAGCATTGTTGTGCATTTAAAGCCAAGAGACTTATATGACATAGGCGAAGATGAAAATCAAGATTCATACTATGAAAATGTCCCTTATCAACAACAAGACTTAGATAAGTGGTTTTAAAATGAGAATAAAGACTTGCCATTGACTAGGGAAGAAGTAGATGATGAGCTTATAATTGATGAAGATGAAAATACGGTATACATAAACTATGTTCATCGTGATTTTATATATGTGTCACATGATTTTATGATTTTAAATAGACAAATATATAGCATTTTATAAATGTGTTACATGATTTTATATTATTTAACATGTTTACTTATGTTTAAAGGTACAAGATGCCTAAATCTAAACATTTTCAATTTGTCTTAGAACCTGTGGAGCATCTTGCTAAATCAAAATATGGAAGATCAAGTGATCACTCTATATCAATTGGTACATCCCAATCCTAGTCATCTGCTCCATCTCAGCCATAACCATCTGCTTTATCCCAGCCACAACATTTGCTCCTGATTCTTAACCAGTTGCCTCATCTGAGATGCAACCATCTAATTCATCTCAGTCCCAACCATTTGTATCGAATCAATCAAGGACATTTGATTCTGGACGTAGATCAAGAAAGCATTGGACAGTGAATACAATTGGTATGCATTATAAATTTAATATATATAATTATTAACATAATATTAGTAATATCATTTTATCTTTTCTTAAATGAGAGTGGAACAATCAAAGAATCTCATTTGAGGGTACAAGATATTTGGACACTTTCAAATGGAACAAGAGTGATAATTTCATTCAATACTGAGCATCAACCTATTGGAGAAGCTACTAGTCTTTTAGGTTTTTGGGAGATATAGGGTCTAACTTTATTTCCTTTCCTATTGGATATAAATCTTGGCATGAAGTTCCACAAATTTATAAGGAAAACGTTTTCAATGATATTATAAAGGTATGTAGATTGATATTTTAATTTGATTTATATTACATGTAAAATATTTGAAAATATTAGACACATATTATTATTTATTATGATGAAAAAACTATAAGTGGACGATCCATTTGCCAAGAATTATATCTTGAAAAATATTGGGAAAAAATGGAAGGATAGTATGTATAAACTGTTTCATGAGTTTTATGATCGTACTATATCAAGAGAAGCTAATATTTCCAAGCACCCACCGAGGATTAATTGTGATCAATGGACATTTTTCTTAGATTACCATCTAGATGAAAATACAAAGGTAATATTGATTTACATATATGGTTCATTATATTAATACATGCATATAATTAACATATGATTATTTATGGATTGATTGGAAAAATGTGCAAGGAACATTGAAAATCGAAAAAAGCTAACTATCTCACATACTACAGGATCCAAAAGCTATTCTAGGAGAAAAGCTTAGTTGGTAATTAATAGTTGTACTTTCCTTCCCAATTTAAAGCTTTAGTTATATATAGCTAAATATATTTATATTGGTGTAGGAACATGAACGAGGGAGACCTGTGAGTAGAGAAGAGGTATATATAGTAACACACCAAAAAAGGATGGATCTTATGTTTTTGATGAAGCTAGAGAAATAAGTGTAAGTATTTTAATTACTTTTACTTTTTCATTGAATTTTATTATTCTATACATAAACAATGTCTACATTAAAATTTGGATGGTTGTTTTTCATTTCTATAGGAGAAAATTCAACAGATTGAGTCTGGAGATGCTTTATCTCGATCTCTTTCACATGAAGATTCTCTTGCTACAGTGTTAGGAAAAGAGCATCCAGGTAGAGTTTGAGGATTGGAATTTGGCCCATCTCCCACTCAAGTCTTAGCCATCACGAGTCATACTTCTAGTGGGACATTATCCTCACAATCATCAATCGTCGCTACTCAACTGCATGAAAGAGTGCACACATTGGAATCTCAATTGGAAGCAAAAACAATTATGCATCGAGAGCTTCAAGGAGTATTGGAAGTAGAAACAGTTATGCGACGAGAGCTTCAAGGAGTATTAACTTATCTTTTACAAAAGGTTGATGGAGATGTGCCAGTTAAGTTTACAAATTTGTTTGCTAGAATGGTATGTTCTTTGCATATATATTATTTGAATTATTCTATTTAATTATTATATATAAAATAATTACTTATTAAATATTTGAAATTTAAAGTATAATTTTGATTCTCTGTATTTATGCATATGATGAAGGCAGTAGATAAGATTCACCAGCTGTTGCAAGACCATCATCATCTGCTAGCCAAAATAATCATGAAGATGTTAATTGACTTGGCACTCCTTAATATCTATTACTTTGTTGGATATGGAATTTTAGTATATTGACTATTTTTTGCTTATGTTGAGAATTGGATTGTGTATTGGTTATTGTTTGAGGAGTTAAGTGCTTCGAGATAATATTTTGTGTTGGTTTTTATATTGAAAACTTAATTAAATGTTTTGTTATTTCAAAGTACAATATTGTTGAAGGTTATTTTTATTATGGAATTTTATTAAGAAATATTATTGGATAAATGTTTATAAATTTGGATACAAGTTTATTATTATTGGATACATGTTTATAAATATGGATACAGGATACACAGGTTGAAAATCATTGCAATTAATAATATTGCAAAATAATTATATTTACCCGTCGCAAAAAGTAATAATTTTAATGATAAAATATATTTTATGACAGTAATTATCCGCTGCAAAAAGTCATCACTAAATTTATAAAATAAATTTTGCGGTAATTTAAAATTGTAGCAAAAAATAATAACGCAAATTATAAAATAAATTTTGTGGTGGTTTATAGTCACCACGAATAACTAACTATTTATATATATTATAAAAATCGCGACAGTTAACAAACAACCGTAAAATATTAATTAAAAAAAATATAGCGACGATTTTATAACCGTCACTAAATTTTTCAAATCAAATTTTAAATTGATTTTTTCGACAATTTCATCAAGTGAAATTTAGCGACGGTTTCTAAACCATAGCGAATTATCATTTAGCAACTGTTATGCCAGCGGTTGGCTAAAATTGTCGCAAAGTAATCTAGCGACGCCTTAATTAGTGACGGTTTTAAAATTGCTGGAAGAGGAACCGTCGCTAAATACCTTTTGTAACTGTCGCTAAATTCCCAGTTTTTTATAGTGCATCAATATTGGGAGCTAAGCTTCAATGTCTCTTCACAATCATATATAATCAAATTGGAAGGAAATAAATGGCAGTAACTTATTTCATTATCGTATATAAGGCCATATAATTAATTAGCCAACCATATAATTTCTTGAATTAGATACATCTATATGCACTAAGATCACATAATTTTTGTATAAAAACCCCTCTTTATTCTCAATGCTATTTTTTGAAAAAAAAAGATTATTATTATAGTAATCCAAGTTCAAAAATCTCATGTTTTAATTATGATAATTAGCTCTTATATTACTAATCTAAAATTTGATGATTTACACACAAAAAAAAATGATGATATTTTTCAATTGCTTTAAATGCATGTACCATGCATATAGAGGGGAATTAATTAAAAATGGCCTTAATTTATGTGTTGGTTAGTCGTTATGTAGTTATTTGTAATTAGGTTTGCATATATTAAATGCCATAATGGGTAGTGCTAGGGTGACTCCATTTAAAATGGAGTCAACTAACTCCAATTTTATGAAAATAATTATTGACTATTAGATTAGTTAAAAAAAATTTAGCCATTGATTTAGAAAGTGTTTATTATGAGATTGGATTCACATTATTATTAACCTATGATATAAAAAGCTATATAATAAACCATAATCCTAAATATAGACTTCTTTTTCTTCTTAATCATAGCCGGCCACCGCTCTTCCAGCCTTTGCCTCTCACCAGTCAATGTTAACCTAGCTCGATCACCATCCTCTTCATTGCTATTGTTGCACCAGTCACCACTATTGCTAGCCTAATCTGCTTAGCATCCTCTTCATCACAAACCCTATAGAGAAGGAGCTACCATTGCTATTTTAGACTGCCATTCTAGATTGCCAACTATGGTAGTAATTATTATTATCATCATCATTCTTCATCTTCTTCTTCTTCTTTTCTTTTCCCTAGAAAATTCTATTTCACTTTCTCAAAAAATCTCATTTCTGTTTCTACATATTCTTTTTAGGATTCTTTAGGAACAATGTTAATGGATCTGATCTCGACGGATCTGCCGACTGACACATCAGAATCCATGATGGCTCCTCCTGCTTTGGCATCTTCATCAGCTTCGCTGCCATCGATTAGGTTAGTAACGAAATCTTCATTGTTGTCTTCAGGGAAGACAACGCTTGGAAGGAGTAACTCCGAGAGAGTGATGCTTTTGCAGATCCAAAGCTGTTTGAATCCCAT
Organism: Garcia nutans; assembly: GCA_947685225.1. Classification (NCBI taxonomy): domain Eukaryota; kingdom Viridiplantae; phylum Streptophyta; class Magnoliopsida; order Malpighiales; family Euphorbiaceae; genus Garcia; species Garcia nutans. Next base: position 51,798,678 of record CANTUV010000037.1, on the reverse strand, counting down.
GAACACTAACATTATACCTCAAAAATAAAAGTTGGATCTTGACTTAACCGTATCTACTCTCTGTTTTTCTATTTAATCAAATTTCATTATGTTGAGTTGCATTTTGGTAATCATAAATCGGTGCATTCATTCACTCTTTCAACCAGTCTCTTATTCACAACATGCTAGGAGAATCCATAAACTAGTTGTTGCATTTGATCTAGTATGTATTACTTTGCTTTATGAGTCTTCACATTTCTTTGTGATTTGAGCATTGCTTTTAGATAATTCTTATATAATTTTGTTTCATTTATTAATAGAAAAGTTCTAAAAACCAATTAGTGCATCATGTGTTTCCAAAACTTACTGTCTACAACTCAGTTGACCTGTTAGTGGTGCCATCACTTCTCATGATATTGTAACTATAATTAATTATCAATATGTTGAACGTTATGTTGTTCTACAGAAATTTTACTTACTAGGTGAATGCGGAATTGGAAAACTGACTTTTTTATTTGTATTTTGATAATGTTTTTATATATAATTAATTAAGCAACACTATTTAGAGGGATTTTATTGTTGTATAGTATAAGTTAACTAGTTATTTTTTTGAATATCCTTAATATTATAGTTGTCTAAATGTTGTATGTTTTGAAATGGCTAGAAAAGCATATTGTGTGTGTAAAAAGTTCTTTATGTGTTTGTAATGTGGTCTTTCATTTTGTGTTTGTTTGTTTATTTCAAAATCCTAATATGCCAGTTTGACTGATGCTAGCTGCTGTATGTATAATTATTATGTTTTTGTTTTGTGTGTAAATTTGTCACTGAGTTGTGGAGCTGGAAGATGTAGTTGTTGATGTAGACCTGTGCTTTCAATGATTAAGTGTTGATTAATAGTTCTTGTTTGTTTAACTGTTGTGTTGAGGATGCTTATGGTGTGGTTATTGGTTATTGTTTTTTAGCACGTCTCAAATCTATTTTGACAAAGAAAGTTAAAAAAAAACTTAATAAAATGAGAATATATGAGCCTGTAAATAAGTTTTCCAGACCCAAATTCTTTTAGCCTTTTTTAATCTTTTATTGTTTTACAAAGACAAATTTGACTAAGGTCAACGACAATTTATATAATGTCTTAATTAGAACCTTAGTAATGCCCAATTACCTTGCATCCTTTACTGTTCTCTTGTTTCAGTCCTTTCTATTAGACATTGCCTTCTTTCTCTAGTCATAAAGTCCTAACAGTTAGAAAAATCCATAAGAATTTGTCTTTTTCAGAATAATCCTATTCTTTTTTTTTTTGTCAATTAGTGTCACATTTCAAATTTTTGTACCAAATTTATCCATTGTAGGCTTATGGCAAATTCCATTCCTACATGTCATCCAACTTAGTAGATTCGGACAAATTCAATTAGCCCACCCTATACTCACCGTTTTGCGTCTCTTTTTCATCACCATTAAACCAACATAAATGCTGCTGTTTGTTATTCCCATCTTCAAAAACCTCAAATCGTGTCTCTTTCCCCATCGTTCGAATCTTTAAAACCTTTAGGTATTGTCACTTTCCTCCATTGCACCCCACAAGTGAAACCTAGGCAACCCCACATATTCCCCATTTGTTGATTTTGTTATTGTTACTGGGACCACAAGTGAAGGTATCTAATTGTGTTATGGTTGAGTGTGTTATTACTATAAGAAATCTTTAATTTATTGGAGTTTGGAGTTGTCTACTGGGACCACATGACAAAGATGGTGAAGGGAAGCAAAAAGAATAATTGGAAAATTAAGCATTTGTTTAATTGGAAAATTTTGTTATTTTGTGCATGGTTAAAAGGTAGGATTTATTGTTACCATTTTCTATAAATGTTTATATATTTTTCATTTTGCGCTTATTATCATTTTTATGTAGGAGATGAGATGGATTTTTTTATTTCATACCAATGCAGTGTTTCCACATAACACATTGAGCATCCTGAAAATAGCCAGCCTCCTGAAGCGATTGAAGACATTGAACACAGGGTAACCACTGAACACATTGAGCATACTAAACAGAACCAGCCTATTGAACATGGTGGAAAACAAGCAAGCTACTTTGAAGAAGATGCTTGCATTTTTTATTGGTCGACAAGTGATTACCTTTATAGAGATGATGGTAATAACTTGAACAATCAATCCAATGTTGATGGTGAAAGAGCATTAGAAAACGCTGCGTTGGGTGAAGAATTGCATGATGTGGATTTCGGAACAATAGGAGAATCAGACTCAGATGATGAAGACTACAATCCCACTGGTTATTCTGACTCAAAAGATGTAGACACTGACCATGAGAACTCAAATGATGAATATTTAGATGCCAGAAGAAACTGTAAAGCATTTAGGAAGACAAATTGATCTTGGTTCTGGTCTTAGTATATATGATGTTGATTAAACAAATAGGCCATCTTCTTCAAATATTGGTTTTTCACAAACTGAAGGCCTTGGAGATGAGTTTGAGAGCAGTGGGTATGAAAGTGTTTATGTTGACAGTGATGATGGGATTTCAAACTCCTCCAACTTCTGAGGAAGAGGGTCTTAAAATTAGAATGAGCACGAGAAAAAAGATCATTAGGTATGATCCAAACTGTGACTATAAAGATCTAAAGTTTCAAGCCAAAATGAGGTTTGATGATCATCTATAGTTCCAAGAAGCTGTCAGAAAGTATGCAATAGCAAATGGCTTCAATGTTAAATGGGTTAGAAGCTGTCACACTGGAGCTGAAGCAAAATGTAGTGTGAATTGCAACTGGAGGATTTATGGCAGCAATATGAGCTCTGAGAACAACCTGCATTTATATGGACTAATTACACAAAATAGCTTTTACCCTAACATTATCACCTAACAACGATAACATCTAAATCTAAGGTGATGCAGGTAACATATTATGCTTTTGTTTTGTAAATCCAACCAACAACAATACAAAATACAAAAAACATAATTGCCAGCATCTTCTTTTTCTTTTTCTCATTCACCTCCATCAGTGTAATTTTGCTCTCCAACACCTTCTTTTCATTCATAACTTGTGTCTTCTCAATCTCTAGCTCCATCTTCATCTTTTGGATTGTCTCATTCAGGTTACCAACTTCCTCCTTAATGGCCTTAATCCTACTTACAAATGGATATGCAATCTCCTTGTCTCTGGAGCTACATTCAGGATCTATCCACCTAAAAAATTTGCAATCATCCTCACTCCAATACGGGCATCTCAGGAATCTCCTTGCTGGATTGTTATGGCTCAGTAATGTGTACAAATAAGCTCTCCTTCCGTGTTCTCATAACACTATCAAATTAGCTTTAATGCTTGCTCTTTCCGTGGACAATATGTAACATCCAAAATTTTTTAAAATTAAATAAAATAAATTAAAATTAAATTGGATAATTTAAATGAAAAATTCAATGATTTTAAGTAAAAAAATGGAATGTATATGTGAAATATAGATGAAATATATATAAAAGTATATAAAAGTTAACAAAAGTCAACTCTTTTAAATGAAAAGTCAAAGGTCCAATGGTATTTTTGTAAATATACTTTGAAAATTAAAAATTATTTAAATAATCCAAAAATATTTTATTTTTATATGGAAGAGGAAAATTATTATTTTTATTAAATAAATAATTAATAAAATAATATATATATATAGTTATAAAGAAAGTGGAAGGAAAGAGAAAATTCAAAGTTTATCATCTTATAATCCTTCTTCAAGGCCGAACTCCATGGATGTCGAAGCTCAAGGTTTTGCTTCTTCCAAGCTTCCAAAATGAAGGATTTTTAAGGTTTCAAGTGAAGATTTGTTGTTTTCCACTTGAATAAGTAAGTTTTCAACTTGTTTTTTTGAATTTTCATGAAAATTGAGAATATGTGTAATTTGAAATTTTGAATTGGTATGATTTAATTGTTGGAATTGGTATGTATGAAGTTATTTTGAGTAGTTGATAATGATTTTAAGGTTGGATGAAGAAATGGTTGAATTTAAGTTGAGTTTGATGGAGAGAGAGAATTTAGGGTTATGAAACTTTTGGGTTTGTGAAATTATGAGTTTTAATTCTACAATTTGGTTCTAAATGTATTATTTTGATGTTTAAACAAAGATTTTAAAGTCAAATGATAGATTTGGTTATGTTTGGATAGAGTTTGGATGAAGTAGTGTTGATTTAGGATTTTGAAAAAGTGAATTTTCAAAGTATGGTTAATTATTTGATTTTAATGTTTAAAACATGTTCTTTAAGGATATAAGTGATAGAAATAAGCTTGGATTGATAATTATATTGAGTGGGAATGGAAAACCTTCAATGGTGAAGGTTATGCCATTTTAAAATTTTGTACTAAAGCACGTATTTAATTAATGTAATTGGTTTAAACATGTTAAAATATGTTTGTAATGATTTAAATAAACTTAAAACACAAATTTAAATGGATTATAATAGTTTTTCAAAGTTAAAGTGAGATAAGGCTTAACTTTGGAATTTTGTCTAGAATGATGTTTAATTATAGTTTAAGTTTGAAAATACCTTAAAATATGATATTAAATGATTATTTTTTTTATCATATTTGGTATATGCATTAAGGAGATATTTTGCCGAATCCTAGTGTTGAAGGACATCTTGAAAGAGAAGGTTGGATGTTGTTTTTGAGCTTATTTTTGTGTGTTTTATAAGGTATATACAAACTCTTGATAAATGTGGCATAACTGTATTACATTTGGGCTTACCACATTTTGGACGAAAAATATGTTAAGCTACTTGATACATTGAATATTCATAAACAATGTGTTATGATATGTAACTTGTTGTGTGTGCATTATATGCATTGTGAAAAATCATTGGTAATGACTAAATTACATAAAACATCAAATATATGAATTATATGAAAATGATCCAAAATATTTGAGTAATGTAATTTTAATGTGAAATGTGATATATTGTGATGAAATATGATGGATGAAAATGAAATGATATTGATGTGGATGAGAAAAAGAAATAAAAATGAAAATGATGCAAAGTGAGAAAAAATGAGACAAATGTTGCATTGTGAGAAAATGAGAAAAAAATGAGGCAATGTGCCCAGTTAATTATGAGAAAATGAGAAAGAGAATTAATGATGGAAAATATAAATTATTTATGTGCCTAATATGTTATTCAATTTCTAGAGTTATGTGTTTGGTGGTATGCCTATGAGGTTATCCTCATTATTTGCCTTCGGGGCTAGACTCTTGGCGTCATTATAATGTGATTTGCCTTTGGGGCTAGCTTTTGAGCAATTACTTTGATTTAACTTTATGTTAGACACTTGGTGTCAACATAGACTAAAACAGTAACTCTGATATTTGAATAATGTATTAGTTATTTGGGCCTATGCTTGTGTATGTGTTTTATGTGAATTATAAAAAGATGAGAAATTATGTTATAAAATGGAATTGAATGCTATATTTTAACATGGCATAAAAATGCATCATGCATTGGCATTTTATTTAAGTTTTATTGTTATCAAAGTTTGTACCTCTAGACTTTTAGCTTAGCACAATTGTAATTCATCGCGCAGGTGACAGAGGTGATCCAGTTGAGCCGGAGAGTTCTTCTAGACCGGGTCGGGTCTAGATTTGAATTGATTTTTGGAGCATCATGATCAGAGACACTGCCAACATGTATATATTTTATATAATATTTCATTGTGATATTATATATATTATGTTATGTTTTTGAAGCATATAATGTATATTATAAAGAATCTTTTGGATAAATTATATAATGTGGATTTTATATGTGTTTTGATAAATAAATATTTATATGTATAAATATTTTTAGAAATATGGAGAAAATGAGAAGTGTTGGGGAAATATAAGATGTATTATATATTGGGAGTATTTTTAGTGCATGTTGTGTTTGATTGAATTTTTGAAATTGTCCAAATTATAGACAAAATTCTAGAAAATTTTTTCTAAAGATTTTTTTTATGAAAGATACTATTTTGGAACCTATAGTTAATAATAAATATTTTATTTATTATTTAAATATACATTTAAAAGTATTTTGCAATTTTAAATTTGAAATATAAAAATTTTTATTAGACCGGATTGTGATATTTTTATACTGTATATATGTATTTTATATATACTCAGTGTATGTATTATACATATATAAGGTATAAGAGCATTACACAATAGATGTGAGCCCAAGAAAAATCAAATACACGGAGGGTATTTACGTTGGTAGTCAAAATGAAATATAGGGCTTCAAGTATGGTTGAAAGAGCTAATGGCTCCCAATCGAATCAGAGATAAAGGTTTAGGGATTTCAAAATGAAGAACAATGGGGACGATGGGGAAAGAGACACGATTTTAGGGTTTTAAAGATGGGAAAAACAAACGACATCATTTATGTTGGTTTAATGGTGATGGAAAAGAGACGCAAAATGGTGAGTATAGGGCGGACTAATTGAAGTTGTCTGAATCTGCCAAGTTGGATGATACATAGAAATGGAATTTGCTCCAAGCCTGCAATGGATAATTGGTGCAAAAATTTGAAACGTGACACCAATTGACAAAAAAAAGGATAGGATTATTCTGAAAAAATACTAATTCTTATGGATTTTTCTGACTGTTAGGCCATTCATAAATAGTAAAAACCAACTATACCCTTTTGACTTTTGCTAAATAGTTTAACTTATATAGTAGTAGGGAATGTTGTTTATTAACACAGTGGAATGGTGCATAATTTGTTTTGAAATCTTTTAGGAGTACTGGAATTCTTCTTTTTTTTCTTCATCTTCTTATCTTAACAGTGATAAGTGGCTATGTATATGTTGTATATTTTAATTGATTAAGATTTTTCAGGTGGAAACTAGATTTTCTTTGTTTCTTATCATTGTCTAATGGATGGATATCAATATCCATATTCTATTGATGCTTTAATATTTTTTTTAAAGTTCTTTGCTATATCTTAAATCTATAAATAAATTAGAGAAACATTCAAACAAAGGTTTAAATGTTAGAAAAATAAGTATAATTGACATGAAAGACAAAAAATGAAGTTGCATGCTGCTACTGCTTCTCCTACTATTAGATAGATCCATTCCTAACCAATTACTAGTATTTATGCTTCCAGTTGCTGTAAATTGATATTGGGTTCAAAGATTAGGTGAAATTAATAACTTTTTATTAAGCTAAAATGATTACATTCCATTGTGTATTGCATAATTGATTACTTTTGATTTTAAACGTGTAGGTTGTTGAGAACACATAAAAAGAAAGAGAATGCTGATTTCGTAGATAGAAGATCTCAAATCCTCCACGCAAGTTATAAGAATAATGTACTTATTAATTGCTAAATTGTAAGTTACCAATATAGAAAATTATTAACTCCCTGTATGTTATATTTTCTAGGAGCGATACCTGCAGTTGAAAGAGCAGCAGTCCCATGCCATATAAAATTATTAACTCCTTGTCCCGTGGTATTTTCTTTCAACCAGCTAAATTCAACCATTATTTACTACTTCTTCCTTTCTTTCTACATACCATTACACGAATTCTAGGCTTTCCTTCAATGTTTTTTTGCATCGACCCGATGCATATGCAATATAAAATAATTCTGATTATTCAAGTGAAGATAATTACATTGGCATTATCACTACCATTAGCACATTCATATTCTGTTGGTGATAGACTATCATTAATATCATCAAATCTTGAAGCTACAAGGTCATCATTATCCATTTTATCCCCTCTTTCTAAAGTATCTTCATTACTATCTAAATCAAGATCATCAAATTCAATCACACATTTTTCTTTTGAAGTTACCATCATGAAACTTTATAAAATCTATTATGTAGTTTTGAGATAAGGTAGTTTGACAGACGATTTTAAAATTTAAAATTTAAACAACCATAATATGACTTATCAGAATTTTTACTCAATATATTATATTGTTTACACAAAATTATAGAAATATTTTTCAAACATACAGTATATTGAACAATTTTTTGACACTTTTGGTTAAAATTATGATATTTTTAGTGAGGACTTTAGAAATTTAATAATAAAATATCAGAAATTGACCTATTAGAATTTTTCGTCAAACTACAAGAATTATTATTCTAAATTACAGAAAGTCTACTGAAATTTACGTAATTTATATCAATTTTTTGAAATTTTAAGTTAAAATTCTGATACTTTGAATAAGATTCTGAAATTTGATAAACAAAATACCATAAATTGACTTGTTGGAATTTTTGGTCAAACTACAGTATTTATCATTAAAAATTACAAAAAGTCTACTAAAACTTATGTAATTTATATCATTTTTTAAAAAACTTTTAATGAAAATTTTGATAATTTGAGTAAGATTTCAAAATTTTGATAAACAAAATACTAGAAAATGACCTACTAGAATTTTTTTTTATCAAAATTCCAAAATTATGATTCCGAATTATAGAAAGTTTTCTGAAACATACATAATTTACATAAATTTTTTAAAAGTTTTAGTTAAAATTTTGATAATTTGAAAGAGATTTCTAAAATTTGAGAAATAAAATTTCAGAATTTGACCTACTAGAATTTTTAGTCAAACCACCAGAATTATTATTCAAACTTACAAAATGTCTACTGAAACTTATGTATTTTATATTAATTTTCTAAAACTTTTAGTTAAAATTCTGATAATTTGAGTAAAATTTATGATATTTGATAAATAAAATACTAGAAATTAACCTACTAGAATTTTAGTCAAATTATTGGAATTGTCATCTAAAATTACAAAAATTCTACTGAAACTTACATAATTAGCTGTTATTTTATAAAACTTTTAGTTAAAATTATGATAATTTGAATGAGGTTTTCAAAAATTTTAAAAATAAAATACCATAAATTAATTTACTAAAATTTTTTGTCAAATTATCAGAATTATCATTAAAAATTACAGAATGTATAATAAAAATTACATAATTTATATCAATTTTCTAAAACTTTTAGTTAAACTTATCGTAATTTAAATGAGATTTCTAATATTTGATAAACAAAATACCAGAAATTGACTCAAATATCAAAAATTGACCGATTAGAATATTTGGTCAATCTACCAGAATTTTTATTCAAAATTACATAATATCTATTAAAACTTATACAATTTACATTAATTTTCTAAAATTTTTAGTCAAAATTCTGATAATTTTAATGAGATTTGTAAAATTTTAGAAATAAAATATCAGAATTTGAACTACTAAACTTTTTTGTCAAACTATCGAAATTGTTATTCAAAATTACAAAAGTATAATGAAACTTACGTGATTTACATCAATTTTCTTAAACTTTCAGTTAGAATTTTTAGTTCAACTATCAAAATTATTATTCAAAATTATAAAATTTGTATTAAAAATTACATAATTTATATCAATTATCAAAACTTTTAGTTAAAATTATGGTAATTTGAATGAGATTTCTGATATTTAAAAAATAAAATATTAAAAATTAATCTACTAGAATTTCTAGTCAAAATACCATAATTGTTATTAAAAATTACATAATAATTACTAAAACTTACACAATTCACATTAATTTTCTAAAATTTTTAATTAAAATTCTGATAATTTTAATGAGATTTTTGAAATTTTAGAAATAAAATATCAGAATTTGGCCTATTAAAATTTTTAGTTGAACTACCGGACTTGCTATTCAAAATTACAAAAAATATGATAAAACTTACAAAATTTATATCAATTTTTTGAAACTTTCAATTCGAATTCTGATAATTTGAGTAAAATTTTAAAAATTTAATAAATAAAATATCAGAAATTAATGTGCTAAAATTTTTGTCAAACTTCCGGAATTATCATTCAAAATTATAAAAAATTCTAATGAAACTTACATATTTTATATTAATTTTATGAAACTTTTAGTTAAAATTTTGATAATTTGAATGAGATTTCTAAAATTTTAAGAAACAAAATACCAAAAATTAACCTACTATAATTTTTTGGTCAAAATACCAAAATTGTTATCCAAAATTACAAAATGTTTATTGAAACTTAATTAGAATTTTTAGTCAAACTACTAAAATTGTCATTAGAAATTATAGAAAGTCTATTAAAACTTACACAAAATTATAACATGACCTACTATAAATGTTATTCAAATTTACTAAATGTTTACTCAAACTTTCAAAATTTACATCAAATTTCTAAAATTTTGTGAAATTGTCTTTTTCTTTCAAAATAAAATTTACAATATCATTTTATAAATTTAATTATAAAATTAAATGCATAAATATACATTTAATATATTATTCATAAATCATGTTGATTAAAATATCAAATAATCATCATTTTATTTTTAATTATTGAAGTGTCTTATTATTTTAATTTTTAAATAATTAAACACTAAAAATAAGTGCAAAAAATAATATTATTAATTTATAGTTAATTTTTTAATATATTAAAATTTTTTATATTCATGTGAAATTGTATAAATATCTTTAATAATTACTACATATTTATAGTATGTTCTCCTAAATAATTTTTGTATTGAACTATTTTTTAATTATATAAAATATTGAAAAAAAATAAGAAATAAAGAGAAGCACATACATATACCCTATATTATTTAAAAAAATTATAGTCATACCAGTTGCATTAATTGTAATTATTACTTTATGTTAAGGACAAAATTATAAATTTGCCCTACTTATAATAAGCATGATAAGGTGTATCTAATCTCACAATAAATATTTTCAATATCAATAACCCAAAAATTTTCAACATATCAATGTCCCGCAATCTTTTCCACAGAAACAAAAACTATGAGACATGTAATTATATATTCTTAAATTTTAATTATTCTAATAATTTTTTTTCAATTTTAATTTTTTTCCTAAAATTTTTTATTTAATTTTTTATTAGAAATTAATTAATAACGTAAATTTCACTGATGCCTTACATGGAGCTGTATATTTTAATATATATATATATATATATATTTAACATCACAAGAAGTTTACATAATGATGCCCAACTAAAATCGAAATCAAATTTATCAGTAATATAAATTAAAAGTTTTACGTACAATTGGTTTGAGACAATTTGACTTGCAATTTATATTTATATTTTTTAATGATGATCTCATATTCCCATTAATTAATTAACCTCAAAATTCAAGTTCTTGGGTGGCCATAAAATTAATTTTATAGAAATGCTTAAATATATTTCTAAAATCTTAACTATAATTAATTCATTCTAATACTTTTCTCACATAGTAAAATAATATTTTCTTCATTCCACTTCAAATGTTATTTTAGTAATTGTTGAATTTTACGGTGTTCATAATATATAGCGAAAATTTGGAATAATTCATTATAGATCTATTTGCATTTAAAATTATATATATGTTGAAAATATATTTAAAATTACCTAAAAGTGAGCTCTTGATATTGAAATTTCGATTGTATAAAGTCTCTATGTGTAGGGCTGAGTACAGATTCTGGAGATTTTTGAACCGAACTAAATATTCAGACCGAAATATCCAGAACCGAAAAAAACTGTTGACTTTTTGACTTTTTCAAAATCGAACCATACTGATTTTTATAATATGAAACAATTATGGATATTAAGTAATATCCGTACCGAGAACTATACCGAACAGAATAATCGAAATAATAACCAATTTATTATTGTTATTATAATATATAATTTATCATATTGATTTATTACTTAGTATTTAATATTATATAAATGATTAAAGTGACTTCATAATTTAACTACAAAATAAAATAAATATGAATATAAAAAATAATTAATGACTATACATAATTTTTAATTTGTCACTTAATTAATATTGATTTACATATTTTTATGAGATGATTGAATTAATAAAATATTAACTGAAATAAAAAAAAAATTACACATGTTATAAATTTCTAATATGAATATCTATGATATGCTTAATATATATATGTACACACAATATATATATACATAAAAATACTATCATACAAATCTATATGATACACAATACTATATTACAGTAATATATTATGTTATAGTATATATACATAATACATATATTAGTTTATAATATATATATATAATAATAATATATAACATATAATATAATACATATAAAAAGAAAGAAGAGAAAGAAAGAAAGAAAAACAGGAGAGCGAAGATAAGAAAGAGGAGAGAGAGTGTCAAAGAAAGAGAAGGGAGAGTAGAGAGAGAATCGCTCACTCGTTGCCTTGTTGCATCCGATCTATCCGATCTGCCGCCGTTCACTCATTATCTCATGACACAAGCCATATCCGGAGAATCGCCGTCCAATGACGAGTCGACAACTGTTGAAATAATTTTGACTGCTTTTCTGACCATTTTTCGACATCTTTTTCTAACAATTTTGGTATTTTCGAGATCCTCTTTTCATGAGTTTTAATTTGATATATAATTTGCGAATTATTGATGAGTTTTGGAAAGATACTTATAAATATATAAATATTAAAAATTTAAGTATAATAATAATTTTAATTATATTAGTTAATTTTAATTAATTAAAATTTATGAATTTTATTTGAATTTATGAATAATTATTGTAGAATATTTTTTTAATTAATGAATAAATTACATCTAATTTGAATAAAATAAATTCATATATATAATATTTTTATATATTTTTATTATATTTTTATAAATGTGTAATATATTTAATTAAATATTTGAATTATAATGTGTATTAGTAATTTATAAAATAAATTAAATATATTTAAATATATATATGTGTGTGTGTATGAAATTAGTAAACTAATTAGAATGAAAAATAATTAGAAGTTGGTTAAATAAAATAATTATTTTAGGATATTTTTTAATTAAAGAATAAAGCACATTTAATTTGAATAAAATAAATTCATATATATATATATATCATATTTTCATTATATTTTTTATAAGTGTGTAATATATTTATTAAATATTTATAAGAAATGATAAACAGATTATAAAAAAAAGAAAAATATATTTATTAATTTAGATGTTTCTAAATTTGAGTTCATTGTGGATTATTTCGAAACATTTGAGCCAATTATCATATTTTTCTTTATCAAATTGCAAGGAATAAAGTTTAAGCATATGGAGTTTAACAAGCATATAAAGACAAGTGTTTTTGAAAATGCTACAAAATTACCCAAGGTGAGTAATAAAAGAAAAAGATCTTAGATTTGGGAGTATTTTGAGTCAAACAATGACAAAAATCCTCAAGAAAAAAAAGCTAAATGTAAATATTGTACTAAATCTCTTACATGTCTATATACTAGCGCTATGAATAATTTAAGCAATCATTTATCTAGGTGTTTATTATATCCATATAATTTATACAGTAGTCAAAGCACATTAGCTTTTAAGTTCTAACAAGATGTAGCAGACAAAGATACTGTCTTTTCACTTGGTAGGATGATCAAAATAGATGAGTTACCATTTATACATGTAAAACATCTAGAATTTCGTGACTTTTGTGGTGTAATACAATCACAATTTATAATTCCTTCTTATCAGACTATAGTTAGAGGTTACACGCAGCCTGGAGCTTATCCTGGTCTATCGCCCCAATATAACATGTCTCATCCACCTTATGCTGGATACACTCCCCAACCATCCTTTGCTGGATACTCCTCCAACTAGGAACAGTCAAATGTTTCTGCCAATCAGCAGACCAGTCAGGGATATAATTACTATAGTCAGTCTTTACAGCAATAAGCAATACCTGGTGGTCTTGCAGCTCCAGCGGATTTAAAATTTTAGAAAATATTGTGTTAAAAAGTAATGTGGAGATTTAAAACCTAATATTAATAGTGTTGTTATTAAATTATATATATATATATATATATATATATGTGTGTGTGTGTGTGTGTGCGCGCGCGCGTATGAAAGGTGTGTTACTGTGTTTATTATTATGTTCTTGTGTTTGATTTATCTTACTTATTTTTATACATTTAAGTTACTTATTTTGAATTTGCAATAATTTAGTGTTGGATATAATTTATTAATAAGTTTATATGAATAATTGCTACCACTAGTACTAATGATGGTAATTCATACTAATTATAATAATTTATACTTAATAAAGTAACTCAAAGTAATAATATTAGTAGTTTTTAATAACAATAATGAGTGTGAATATTAATAATAATTAATACTAATGAGTAATGATAGTGAATTACTTATGTATTTTATTTGAAATTTATAATTATTTGGAGTTTAGACAAAATTATTTTATGCAAGATGTTGGACATTTTAATTTTATAAATTGTTTTTAATGTAGATATTGAAGTTTAGATAAATTTATTTGATACTAGATGTTGTAAAATTTTAATTTTATAAATAATTTGTAATGTGAATATTGGAGTTTTATTTAACTTTCTATTTTTTATGGCTAAAATAATAAAATATTATTTTATTGCTTAAATTTGAAGAAAAAATAATTTCAAATCTCCGAATCTCCGTCTTTATTTGGAACCGGAACCTCTCCATTAGAATCGAATCTCCGAACCGGACCGAACTGATTTTTTAGAACAATATAATACCGGATATTTTATATTTTGGTTCCGATTTCAGTGATTTAACAATCTCCGAATTTTGGTTTGATTCCAGAGATTTTCATATCTCCGGACCAAACCAGTCCATGCACAACCCTATCTATGTGTATCCATACCTAGACTGAATTTTTCTATCAACCATTTGATAAATAGAACTTGTGAGCAAATTAAAACCTTAAGCTAGAATTTTCATTAAATCACTAGCTTTTAAAAGTAGATAAACAATTATAAGATTAAGATTTTCTTAATCTTCTAATTATATCCTTATGGAAGAATATTTTATAATATTAAGATACTTCTTAATCTTTTAACTTATCTCTCTATTAAACTTGTAAAAAAAATTTTCTCTTAAACTTGTAAAAAATTTTCTCTCTTATGTTGTGAAAAAAAAAACTTTGGCCATGAACCTATTTATAGCCATGAAATTGCAATGTTTTACAATTTTAAGTGGCATATCCCATGCATTAATATTAATGCACCAAGCACTAATATTAACGTACCAAGCATTATATTTATTTTATTATATATTTTTATAATTTTAATTATTTATATATCACAAATATAAATAATAATTTAATATATATAATAATATTAACTAAATATTATTGTAATTATATATATATAATTTTAGTTATTTATATATCAAATGTATATATAATAATTTAATATATGTATAAAGTTTCTCCACAAAATATTATCAATTAATTTTTTATTCAAAATAGAAAAAATATTTAATTTGCTACTAATAATATTAATTATATTCTCAGTATTAGTAGAGAACATAATAATATTCCATTATGACTGAAAATATTATCTATTTAAATAATTAAATTCTCTAATTTAATTATTAGATAACAATAATTAATCCATTATAAAAACTCAGATAACTCGTTAGTGTGCGACCACATAGATTTAATATTAAATTGGTAATAAATTGATTAAATCAATTTATTAATTAAGGTTGGCGTCTAACAGTATTCCTCAATGACCAAATAGTATAAAGTAAATAATTACTATCAACAACCCGTAAAAGAATAATGCAATATTTCTTTTTGTCGTTATAGCTCCAGGTCAATCCTAGAACATAATTATCTTGTCAAATCTTAATAGATTGCCGACTATGTTTCACGTCAATTATAAATGATAAGTGAATAACTTAAGAAACTCTTTTTTTTTCTTTATTCATCTACCCTAGCCAAGGTTTTAATTAAGCTATTTATAATTAATGACAATATATAGTTTAAACTCATTACCATAAGTTGACAGATTCCATCTTGATCAATCATTAATTCTACAAGTATTCAACTATACTTAATATCCTTTCAACTATTGCTCTAAGACAGTAGGTATCCATTATTAAAGTATAATAAATAACTCGTTAATTACTATGATGATCTTAAGTAAAAGGAAATTGTTATATTGTATTCTTCAAAAAGAATATCCTATTGACAGTTTATTGGTAATTTTAACAATTAAAAATTAACTATTGAGTCGGTTCAATGGCTATATTTCTATATATATACATCATCTATATATGTGATTGAGTTAATGAGAACAACTAATCTCTATCTTATAGAGACCATCACATATATATTGATTTAATTGGATCATTAAAGCCCTATTTAATGAATCTATAATTAAAAACAACTTTAGATTAAATTATAAAAGAATCGACTCTTATTATCAAGATCTCCATCATGATGACAAGTCTTAAAATTTAATCGAGGCAACATCATATTATCAAAATTAAACATGATATCAAAATATTATAAATATCACATATTAATAAGATGTGTTCAATTATTACTTAAGTAATTAGAGCTAGGACATATTATATATATCTAACAGTAATAATTACACATATCAAGATAATGATTAATGATTATAAAATTTATAAAAAAATGTATAGTATTTTACTTAATTATCTTTTTCAACTATTATTTCTTTATTAATTACTAATCTCTTTTCATAAGGATTTAATACTATTTTAAATTTATAAAAATAACAATTAAAATAAAATAAAAAATTTTTCTTATACGATATTTGAAGTGGAACGGAGGAAATAATATTATCCAAATATTTTTAAAAAATCTTTAATATCATTATAAATTCTAAAATTTTGTATATGTATGTACTTAAAAAAGAGTGATTATTCATGGTTTATCATTAAAATTATTTTTTATTTTAACAATATTTTTTTCTTAAAATATAAATATGGCAAAATTGTTTTCTTAAAATATAAATATGTCGGTGTTTCTCTATAATTAAAATAATGACATAATATTCGCACAATAATGATTATAGAATGCCAAAAAAAGCCTGCACATTGAATTTAATTTTTAAATAAATTAAAAATCAGTAAAAATTTAATTGTAATATTTTCATATTGTTAAATGAAAAAAAAATCAAAGATCAACTTTGTTAATTGAAACTGGAAAGTTTTGATCTGTTGATTTTAAATGAATTTAACTTTGTTATTGATCTCTTAGAAAAAAGAAAATCAAATATCAACTCTTAGTGTGACTATGTCCAGTGACGGAGGCAGGTGGAGTCGGGTGGGGGCTGATGACCCCCCCCTCCCTCCTCCCCGCCGGCCGCCGGATATGTAAACCCTCAGCTCCCTTAGCCCCTCAGTTTCAGCTCCCCTCAGCCCCTCAGTTTCAGCTCCCCTCAGCCCCTCAGCTTTAGCCTCCCTCTCTTAGCAGTCCTGGCTCTGCCACTGACTATGCTAGTAATTATGTCTATTAATTATCATTATTATTGTATTTTTTTGAGTATTTTAGTACGTGTATGTTGAATTAATATATGGAAGTAGGTTAAGCCAACTTGTCTCTGGTTTTTTCTCTTGCTTTCTCTATCACTACCGTTGATTTTATCAACCCTCGATCCACATCCCGAGCTATCTGTGGCTTTTGGCCGCTGGTAGCTGTTGATGTTTGTTTATATCCTAGTTTATTTCAGTTTTTTCAGTCTATTTTGTGGGATCGAAGAGCAAATATGCTCTATCCCTTTATCATTTTGGTGTTTTGGCAAGCCTTACAGGTGTCTGATTTGGTTATTTTGCTGGATGAAAGTCTCGGTCATCGACGATTATCTTGTATGAAGTGGCATTTCATCCATCTTTTGGTATGGTGTTTTGAGGTTGATTCAAGTTATACAGAAGCAGATCCCTCTCCTCCGACTAGTTCACAAGTTTTTCGGTTAGCAAATCCTTCCCTAGGATGCCTTCTTACTTCTCTCTGTGTAGAAGACTTGGTGATGATACATTTGTTTACCATCGGTTTTTAGCTCCTGCTCGAGAGGTTTTTTTTGCTTTTTCCTCATCTATTGGTTCCTTTTCTGAGGTTGAACAGGGCAGGAGGTTTGAAAAATTTCTATTGACTTTTCTGGTTGCTGCTCCAGTGTTTGGGTTTCCTTCAAGGGGCTCGTATTTTTATTTTTCTGATGAAGGCCTTTTCTCTTTGAATCTTAGGCCGAGATTGTGTAAGGAGGCGTGGAGTCCTTACTTTGAGAGTAGATCTAGTTGTGTTTTTCTTGCTGACCTTGGCCGGCCGGTGTGCTTTCTGAGTCGCCGACCGTTTGTATTGTTCCTTTTTACTTAATATAAGATTATTTCTACTGTTCAAAAAAAAATGTAGAATTAATATATGATAAGTTTATGTGTCGCCACCTTTTATCTCAGTGCCGCCTCCTTTTATCTCAGTGCTACCTCGTGAACAGCCATAACCACCATCACCACCAATGCCGTCGATTTTGTGCTTCTAATTTGCATTTTCATCAAACTCAATGCAGATATAATATAGTAATTAAATAGTACTTTTATAATACTCCATTCACTTTAAAATGATAAATTTTATTCATAAATAATTATTACTTTTTTTTTTGAAAAAAAAATCAAAGAGACCAAGCAATTTAATTAATTGGGACCAGCGATAACGTCAGCTAAGCTGAGCGTTTGGATCCACAATAAACCAAACTACCAGGCCCCAAATTAAGATTACTAATATCAATGTTAATTACAGAAGAAATAGTAGGAGGGACATTAACCCACTCCGTTAGACCAGACATAGAACGAGCATCAGCCGCTAACATATGGGCCGCTCTATTCGCTGACCTTGGACAAAACTGAACAACTAAATTAGGAATGGAATCTAACAAAGTCACACATTCCTGTACAAGAATTGAATAATAAGATGAACTAGACTGTCGAGATTGAATATTATGCACAAGGACTTGACAATCCGACTCGATAACTCCACCTGAAAAACCACGGTACTTCAACCAGGATAGTGCCTCTCAAAAACAGAGTGCTTCAGCCATCAACGCATCCAGAGCACCTTCCAAACGCATCTGACAACCACCCAAAACAGCACCAAAATGGTCACGGACCAGCCAGCCGGCTCCTACCCCTTCCTGATCACTACTCCAAGCCGCATCTGTATTGCATTTAAACAGACCATAAGGAGGTCCAGTCCAGACCGAGGCAGCCCTTGATCTGTGCACAATACTACCCGGAGATTTAGCGGCTTTCCAATCCTGCAAATAAGAAGAAGCTCGTACCCCAATCTGTATAGAATCTGGAGTAACATTACGCCATACCACCTCATTTCTATGTTGCCAAATGCCCCACAAGTGCATACAAAAAATCTGTCTCTCATTAAGATCTTTCAAAATCAACAGATTGGCTACCCAAGCATCAACATAGATTGTGGGAAGCAAATCAAATATCTTAATGACATCAGGCATGATAGAAAACCAACTTTGCCGAACAACAGAACAAGCAATGAACAAATGGACAGCTGTCTCAGCAAAAAGACCACAAAAAGGACATTGAGAACTGACATCCACATGATGAGCAAGCAAAGCAGTCCTTACAGGCAAACAATAACTAACCAACCTCCAAACAAGATTCATAACCTTAGGGGGAATAGCAATCGACCACAATCGATGCCAAGCAGGAGTCATTGGGAGTAGACGAGATTGAAAATAAGAACCAACTAACCTCTTATAAGCACTCCGTACTGAATAAAGACCATTCTTCTCCGCTGTCCAGACCCAGGAATCCTCACAAAAAGAAGACAATGGAATCTGTAAAATACGTTGAACATCCGTCGCAGAGAACAAAGCTTCCAACCGATCCCTTCTCCAAGATATCCCCGATGCAGACTTCAAAGATGCAACAGAAGGATACTCCCAAGCATTCACAGGGACAGATTCAACTTTAAAACAGGGAGCAGAAGGAACCCAAGGATCCTCCCAAATAGCTATTGAAGAACCAGATCCCACCCGTTTATAAGATCCATCTCGAACTAACGGCATAGCAGCCAATATACTCCGCCAAATAAAGCTAGGATTCGGTCCAAGTTGAGCCTGGAAAATAGAACAATGAGGATAATACCTCTTCTTGTAAAGATGACTTACCAAAGAATATGGACAAGTAAGTTGACGCCATATTTGTTTGCCCAACATTGCTAAATTGAACTCATGGAGATGGCGAAAATTAAGCCCACCAACAGCTTTTGGTTACACATACGGTCCCAGCTCAACGAACGAATACCATGAGCAGAAGAATCACCCCCCACCCACCAATAAGCATTCATAAGCTTTTCAATTTTGTCACATAAATCAAGAGGGAGAAGGAACACTGACATAGTATAGGTAGGGATTGACTGAAGAACCGCTTTGAGCAAAACCTCCTTACCCGCTCGAGAAAGCAACTTCCGCTTCCGACCCTGAACTCGTTTCCAAACCTTCTCAGTTAAAAAGGACAGAACTTCCTTCTTGTTACGACCCACTGAAACCGGCAACCCCAAATAAAACCCCAGATCAACGACCTCAGATACACCCAAAGTACTACATATAGTATGGCGAGAAGAAGAAGCTGTATTAGTACTAAAGGCAATCGAAGATTTCATAAAATTCACAACCTGACCTGAAGCTTTTTCATATAGTGATAAATAATCTCTTATCTGCAAAGCCTCCTGAGAAGTAGCTCGAAAAAACAAAAAGCTGTCATCCGCAAAAAATAAGTGCGAAACAGCCGGAGCACCTTGAGCAATAGAAACTCCATGTATTAAACCAGCTGCCTCATGGGCACGAAATAAAGCAGACAATCCTTCTGCACAAAGGATAAATAAGTACGGAGACAGAGGACAGCCTTGTCGTAACCCATGCTTCGGAATAATTGGACTAAGAACATGACCCTGCTGAAAAATAGAAAACTAAACTGATTTCAAACACATCATAATCATTGAAATCCAAGTAGCCGAAAAGCCCAACCGATCCATCATATCATATAGAAACTGCCACTCAATGCGGTCATAAGCTTTTCTCATATCGAGTTTCAAAGCTGAGAAACCAACAGAACCCTGTCTCCTCCTTTTCAACCAGTGTACAACCTCATACGCAACCATAATATTATCCGATATCAGCCGGCCAGGGACAAAAGCACTCTGAGAACAAGAAATCAGTTTCGGCAGAACACCCTTTAATCGATTTGCCAATGTCTTCACAACCACTTTATACAAGACATTACACAAAGATATAGGTCGCAAATCGGCCATAGTCACAGGAGTTCTCTTCTTGGGAATTAACACAAGCTGGGTTTCATTCAACTCAGGCGGTAAAAAATGGTTATTCAATATATTTAAATAGAAACCAGAAACTTCAGCACCTACCACAGACCAGAAATGTTGGTAAAATCCCGGATTCATACCATCAGCACCAGGACTTTTATCAGGCTTCATCGAAAAGAGACTAGCTTTAATCTCCTCACTGCTAAAAGGGCGCAACAACTCTTGATTATCTTGATCAGAAACCAGAGGCTGAACAAATTAGATTACCCCTGAAGAATCTACCCCTGAAGATCGAAACAGATTAGTAAAATAGCCAGTCATCAAAACTTCCAATCCTGACCCAAAACCACAAGATTCACCTACCTCATTTTGTAAAGACAAAATTTGATTTTTCCGTCTTCTTGAAGAAGCCTGGGCATGAAAAAATCGAGAGTTTCTGTCCCCTTCACAAAGCCAAAATTGCTTTGCCCGCTATTTCCAATACACCTCCATTTGTTCCAGAATAGAATCATAGTCCCTTTGTACAGCCACTAAACGCTGAATAGAATCTGGGTCCCGTTTGGGGCAAAGCCGTTCAACCTCCCTTTTACAAAAGTTTAGCTGACGGCGAAGGGCCTTTAACATCCCGCCACCCCAACGCATAAGCTCTTCACCACAAACCCTGATTTTGTCCACAAGAGGGAGAGAAGAATTAAACCAAAAGGAGGAAATCACCGACTTACACTCAGGATTTGCAAACCAAATATTCTCAAAACGAAATCGTTTAGGACCCTGGGATGGAGAACTCGCAGCCAAACGCAAAACAAGCGTCGAATGATCTGATACAAAAGTCAACACATTAGAAAGGGTAGCCTCTGGGAAAAAATCCATCCAAGAAGAATCAACAAGCAACCGATCTAACCGTTCCTCAATCCAATCATCCCCAGCCCTACCATTATTCCAGGTAAACTGAAAACCCATCATACCAAAATCGGAAAGAGCACAATCAGCTACTGCATCTCAAAAATTATCAATAAGCCCTTGAGGATGAGGAATGTGCCCGTGTTTCTCATATTGACACAATAATTCATTAAAATAGCCAATAACTGCCCAAGGCAGAGGGGATTTTGAGACTAAATGACGAAGCAAAGACCAAGAGTCATGTCTTAAATGGCGTTCAGGGCGCCCATAAAATCCAGTTAAGCGCCAACTTGATTGACCCACTAGAGAAACACCAACATCAATATGAAAACGAGAAAAACTAATAAGATTAACAGATTCTTTAAATTTCCATAATAGAGCAAGCCCACCACTAAGCCCAACAAGATTGACAGCAAAACACCCCTCAAAACCAAGGACAAGTTTAATGGACTCCAAATTATTCCTACTACACCGAGTTTCAATTAAAAATACTAAAGTAGGATGATATGTACAAACCAGATCACGAAGGACCCGGATAGTGCCAGGATTATTCAAACCCCGGCAATTCCAACTAAGACACGTCATGGGGCCCGGTGGGCCTCGCCCACCTCTCCGCCATCCATAGAATTAGTGAAAACATCATATTCCTCTTGAGCTAAACCCTGTGGGCCAATAGACAAATTGGGCTGAGGCCTAGTATAAAGGCGTTTTCTCTTTACTTCAGAAACCACCAAATCATCCTGACTTTCCATGTTGGACAAAACAGGTGCAGTAACTGGCAAAGAAACCAAAGTGGAAGTAGTTACAACCTTGTTCATGGACTGAGAAACATGCCAATTATTAACAGAATCCTCCCCATCTTTCGGGACACTAGATGACCAACGATTAACCGTTTCGTCCGATCGCAGCCATCTCTCCCCAATCCGAGAAGCACTGCAAAATCCCAGCGACCGAAGTTCAGGACCAAATAGCCGAGGAAGTTCCACCCCAGGATGCAGAGCTGGTAATGGGCAAAACCTCTCTGAGTGATCTATCAAACCACAGAAAACACAGTGAACAAGAAGACGTTCATACTCAAACGTGACCCAGAACCATTCCCCTCCCCGTTTTTTCATTCACATCCTCCGTTTCAGTGGATTACGAACATCAAACCACACTCTAATGCGCATGGCAGCCTTCCACAGACCAGAGTAGTTTGACGGGTCAGAATCAACATAATCTCCAATGAAATTACCAATATCCTTCGCAACCACCACTGACGTAAAATCACCCGGAAGACCAAGGACCTTCACCCAGACAAAAGTATGAAAAAAGGGAATTATCTGTGGTTGTTCATCACCATTAACCCGCGCAACCAACAGAAGTCGTTGATTGAAAGTCCAAGGGCACATTTCAAGTACCCGTTGCAAATCATGAGTACAAAAGAACTGAAACAAGTAACAGCCAGCCGATAACTCAGAAATATTAACCCCCTGAACAGGTCGCCATAAAGCCGCCATCAACTGTTTCATGGCAGGAAAATTAACAGGCTTGTCGGATAGAAACCGGCCAACCAGGCATAATGATTCAGACGAAGACGAAACCTTCAACAGAACATTATCATCCTCATACACCAAACCACCAGCATTCTCCTCATCCTCAAGTGATAAATTTTGCATAGGTTCCATAAGGATACATTGCTCAGAAGAAGAAGTAGCCATTTGGAAAGACAACAGAAAAGACAAGAACAAACTTTCTAAAAGAAAGACAAAACTCTCAGAGAAAAGAGAGACCACACAAAAAAATTATAGCTAATAAAAATAAAAATTATTTTATATATTTATTTCAAATTTATCCTTATATAATTATCAAAAAAATTACTACTAATAGAATGAATAATAAATTAAAGATAATAGTTGTTTAATATAATAGTTATATAAAGTATATTATTAAATAACTTTCTTAATGTTGAAAAAATTATGTGAATTTTCTTACAAGTTAGATTAGTGAAAATGTAAAATAATAGCGAAAAATAATATACACACAAATTTAATAATGGAGTTCGGTCAATTATAGTTACGTCTCCGGACCTGCTGCAGATTATTTTATTGAAGAGATAAAATAAACAAAATATTTACAACATTCATAACTCACAACTCACACTCAATTAGACCCAATAATTTTTTTTCATAAAATTCTTTTTTAAGCTTTTTCTCTTAAGCTTTTCTCTCAAACTCTCTAATTTTCTAATTTTTTGGGATACTCTCCAAATGAGAGATAAGAGTTATATAGGCTTCAAAAATGAGTTGGTGAAAAATTTGTCAATGGTTAGGAACCTCCATTTTTTGCAAAAAAAAATCTCCATTTTGACACCTCTATTTTTTATACAAAATGGTTGGTGAAATTTTCTTAACAATCTTCCACTTGAAGACTGTTTTCAATCTGTCTTCACACCTCGATCTGTATAATAGGTCTTTCTAATCTTGTTATTTTTACAAGCCAACTGAAGTTGAACACAACTTCAGTTTGTCAATAGTTACCATCTTTGTCAACATATCCGTTGGATTCTTACTTTTTTGGATCTTTTTTAGTCTTAACACCTCATCCTCTAATAGAGTTCTGATAAAGTGATAAATAAGTCCAATATACTTAGTTCTAGAATGAAATGCTGAATTCTTCGCCAAGTGTGTTGCACTTTGACTATCATTATATAAGATATTTTTCTCTTACTTAAATCCCAACTCAATTAATAAACTTTGAAGCCATATCATCTCTTTACTAGCTTAAGTCACTGCTACATACTCAGTCTTTATAGTAGATAAAGTGATAATATTATGTACCCTCGACATCCAACTAACAACTATATTTCCAACAGTGAATATGTAACCGATAGTGCTTCTTCGGTTATCAATTTCACCTCCAAAAGTTTGCATTTATATAGCCTTGTACTTTTAACTCTCATTTACCGAAGTATAAACACTTTTCTGCAGTTCCTTGTAGATATCTCAAAATCCATTTTACTGCTTCCCAATGAGATTTTTCTATATTTGACATAAATTTGCTAACAACTCCCACTGCATTGTCAATGTCTAGTCTTGTATAGACCATTTCGTATATTAAGCTTCCAATGGCTGAGACGTAAAGAACCTTAGCCATGAGTTCTTTCTCTTTCTCCATTTGAAGAGATTGATTCTTAGATAGATGAAAGTGACTGGCCAAGGGTGTGTTGACTAGCTTAGCATCACGCATGTTGAATATCTGCAAAACACAGTTGATGTACTCTGTCTGAGATAACTGCAAGATTCCTTTCTATTTATCTCTTATGATTTGTATTCCGAGAATCTTTTTTGCTGGACCTAAGTCTTTCATATCAAACTCCTTTGACAATTGTTGCTTCAGCATTTTGATATCATCTATATTTAAACTTGCTACTAATATTTCATCGATATAAAGTAGTAAAATAATATAACTGGATCTATATCTCTTAAAGTAGCAACAATGGTTGGTGTTATACCTCTGGAATCCTTCCTTATGCATGAAGCCGTTAAACTTTCTATACCACTGTCTTAGGGCTTGTTTCAGATCATACAAGCTCTTTTTAAGACTGTATACCATATTTTTCTTCTCTTTTTCTGAATAACCTTATGGCTGGTGTATGTATATATCCTCATCTAACTCTCTATGAAGAAATGCTTTTTTTACATTTAACTATTCAAGACAAAGATCTTTCATGGCAATAATACTCAACATTGATCTAATAGTATTAGGCTTCACAATGGGAGCAAAAATGTTAGTGTAGTCAATTTCTTCCATCTGCTGGAATCCTTTTACAATGAGTCGGGCTTTGTATCTTTTAAAATCATCATGCTCCTCTTTTACCCAGTACACTTATTTGTTGTGAAGTGCCCTCTTCCCCATGGGTAACTCAATTAATTTCAATGTCTGGTTAGAGATTAAAGACTTCATCTCACCTTTCATGGCATGCTCCCACTTGCTAGTATCTCTAGTTCGATAAGCTTCATCATAGCATTCGAGCTCTCCTCCATCAGTTAGCAATAAATAGTTTATGTATCTCTTGTTAGGCATATGAGGCCGAGAAGACCTTCTAAATACAGGAGCTAGAGTAGGAGGTTATGGTGTGTCAAATTGTTGCACACTGCTTTACGTAATGAGTTCTTCTTGCTAAGGACTTGCTACTATCGGCTCTGTCACAGGACTATCTGAAATATCATCTATATCTGCAAATACTAACTCACTCTACTCTATATTTCTAGAGTTGTTTTTATGCATGTCTTTGTACATCACCTTCTCATTAAAAATCACATCTTTGTTGCGAGTCATCCCAAAAATGATAGCCAAACTCATCCTCACCATAGCCGATGAAGATAGTTATGGCCATGGTTCGGTTGAACCGTTGAACCGGAACAGCAGTTTTGGTTCGGTTCAATGAACCGAACAGTAAACCGTAATTAAAGGTTCAAAACCGTAACCAGAACATTCCTTTAAGGTTCTGGTTCTGGTTTCAAAATATTTGAACCAGAACCGGACAGGCGGTTTCGGTTCAAAATCGAAAAAAAATTATGCAGCACATGCTGCACAGTAATCTGCACATGGCAGCGTGCGCTGGCAGGTGGCCATTGGCTGGCCACCTACCAGCAGGCACCCTACATATGGCAGTGTGCTGTTGGACACACTGCCATGTGCAGTGTGTTTATTGCCAACGGCACCTTTTTTAAATTTTTTAAATTTTTTTTATTTTTTTAATTTATATCTATTTTACTAATTTACCTCCACTAACAGAAAATTTTTTTTTTGAGGTGTATTTTATGGAAATAAAAAATTTTAAAAACTATAAATACATTATCTTTTTAATTCATTTTCTAATTTTTACACAATTTCTCTCAATAATCAAATTTTAATTATCTAATTTAACTCTAAATTCTTTAACTCTCTCAATTCTCTAATTTCTACTCTCTTAAATTCTTATTCTTATTATTTTGTTACTGTTATTTATTATTATTAGTAATATTTATTATTTATTATTATTTGTCGTTATTAATAGTAATATTTATTGTTTATTATTAATTATTGTTATTATTATTATTTATTAGTATTGCTAGTAATATTTATTGTTTGTTGTTAATTATTATTATTTTGTTATTGTTGTTGTTGTTGTTGTTATTATTATTATTATTATTATTATTAATCGTTATTGTTATCATTGTTAAAATATTGTTAATTATTATTATTATCAATTTATATTAAAATGACAAGTTCTAGTCATTTTGATAATATAAATGATGAGCAAATTTCACAACATATTAATATTTTGGATGACGAGGAAGAAGTGGATTGCCAAGTGCAAGACAAATTTGATCAAAATCAATCTAGTAAAACAAAAAATTAAAATCTAATATTTTTCTTTTACATTTTTCTAAACAGATAAATACGGAAGACAAAAAAAGAGCACATTGTAATTATTACTCCTCTTCATTTAAATTTATAGACGGAGGAGGTTATGGAACGTTATGGAGACATCTTCACAAAAAACATCATGTTCAAGCTGATATGGATAATACTCAAACACAATTGGCGGGTTTTGTACAATCGGACTCATCATCTGCACCTACTAAAAAACAAGGTATTTTTCACTATGACAAAAATGTGGTCAAAGAAGAATTGGCAAGGTGCGTTTGTGCTGATGAATTAACTTTTAATTTTGGAGAGAAAATAGGATTTACTACTTTTATTCAAAAATATGTGAATCCTGCATTTCAATGTGTTCCCCGCTCAACTTTATCGCGAGCATTGCACAAGCTTTATGAAAAAAAAAAGATTTTTGCACATTATTTGCAAATTGTCATTTTCGTCTTTCAATTTGTAGTGATATTTGGAGTGATCATTGGCAAACACATTCATATATGGGTGTTACATGTCATTGGGTTGATGATCAATGGAATTTACAAAAAAGATTGCTTGCATTTTGACTCTTTAATGATAGACATACTGCTGATAATATATATAAAATAATAAAAAGCATTTTGGAAGAATATAATTTAATTCAAAGAATTTTTTTCAATTTCTTTTGATAATGCTTCTGCAAACACTGCTTCTATTAATGATTTGGAACAAATTTGTAGACCAAATTTAGGAGGCAAATTTTTTTATGTTAGATGCATATGTCATGTTATAAATTTATGTGTTCAAAGTGGTTTGAGAACTTTGAATTTTTTGTATGAACCAATTAAAACTGCATTAAATTATTTATGGTCACATCCTCAATTATATAAAAGTTGGGATAAATTTTGTAAGCAATATGGTATGCCTTCTAAACGATTCAAACGAGATGTTCCAACCCGTTGGAATTCTACTTATGATTTACTTTGTGATTCGTTTCCATATCGTGAATTATTATGTAGATTTTTTGAACTTAATTCTGTACCTATTACATTATATCCTACTCAATGGAATTGTTGTGAAAAATGATTGATCTTTTAAAAGTTTTTAATGATGCTACTGAACATTTATACGGTGTTTATTATCTTACATCCCATTTAGTAGTATTTGAAGCTTTGAATATTGCAATTGTTTTTGATGAGTATAAAAATGATATTGAATTAAAAGAAACTGTCATTGCAATAAAGAATAAATGGCTTAATTATTATAAAGATTTTTCTGCTCTTAATCTTATTGCTTGTGTATTGGATCCTCGTGTGCGAATTGAAATTTTAATTGATTATTTAAACAATTATTATCTTCTATTAGATTTAAAAGATGTTAATATTATTGGAATAATTGATGGAGTTAAAAGAATTATTTTGGACTTATATAGAGAATATGAATCAATATATGCATCAATGATTCCAGCATCACATAGGTGTCAAAATGAGGATATAAATTTATCATCTAGTGTAAGTAAAGCTGGTAAATTTTTAATGGAAAGGCATAAGAGACCTAAAACTACTACCTTAAGTAATATTGAACTTGATGCATATTTATCATCTAGCTTTGAATTTGATGGTGTTATTGGAGACTACAAGTTTTCTATTTTGCAATGGTGGAGTCAACATACAAAAAAATTTCCAGTGTTGTCTATTATGGCTAGGAAAATTTTTAGTTCTCTAGCCTCAACAGTAGCGGTGGAGCAAATATTTAGCACCGGAGGCCGTGTGTTGGATGAGTGTCGATCAAGACTAACACCTCACTCATTGCAAGCTCAAATGTGCATCAATAATTGGTCCAAAGCATCAATGCGTATACAAGATTTAAAGTATAATAATGATGATGATCAAGATTTAGATTATGATGCAAAAGACGAAAGTATGATGGACGGTGGAAGTGGAAATGGTGAAAGCGAATAAGGGGGCACTATCAAATTTTTTAATTAAGTTTAAATTTTTTTATGTAGTTTTTTAATATTTCAATTATTTGTATTTATTGAATATTTCAAATGTAATATTAAATATTTATAATTATAATTTATGTAGTTAATTGACTTTTAGTAATTATGTTCAAACATTTTTTTTAATTTTTCTTTATACTTTAATTGTAATATTAAATATTTATAAATAATATTATTTATAAATAACTTAAACAATATTGTTAATTTTATAAGTGGTGTTTAATCTCTTAAAAAATATTATCATGTATTAATAATATTATATTTTTTTAAATATAATTTTTTTTAAAAAATAATTTGAACCGGTGGTTCAAACCGGAACCGAAACTGGAACCGGACTGATTTTTAAGGGCCTGAATCGTAACTGAATTGGCTCTTACCGGTTAAGGTTAAGGTTCACAAAAATTAAGAACCGGAACCGGCAGTTTTGGTTAACCGAACTGTGGCCATGGTTAGATGAAGATGCATTTCTTAGATTTGGGATCAAGCTTATTCCTACTATAATCACTAATGTGCACATACACTATACAACTAAAAATCTTTTAGATGTGATAATTTTATCTAACTCTACCCCAACCCCCAAAACTATAGCCCTGATGGCCACTCGTTTATCCCCCAGACTGAGATGAAAAAGATATCTGTAAAGGCTGGCTCATACTAGGCATGGAACCCTGAGTGTACCTCTGACTATAAACCCTCTGTCCTCCAAATAAGGGGCAATCCCTGATCATTGATCACATCCAAAGCAAACATTATATCCATGCATGCACTGACCCTGATGAGCTTTATCACACCTAATAGAAGTGGAAGTACCTAACCAAAACTCGATTCACTATAACTGGAGCCCCCACTACTGCCACTGTAACCTCGATCGTGTCTGGAGCCACCTTTATTCTTGCCCTTTATGCCTAAAAGAACCTTGTGACTTTGAACTAAAAGTGCCCATCTAAAAATTACCACTAGAACCAGAAAAGCTGTGAGTGCCGTGTCCTCCTTGCTGACCAGATCCTCTAGATCTCTTCTTCTTTTTTTACTAAAGTAAACTTTATATCTTAGGCAGTATCAACTAACTCACTAAAAGGTCGACCTTGGCATCCACTGAATAAGGAGGTATAATCATCACCCAAAGGCCTAACATATCTGAATTTTTTAAGCTCATCATCGGCTACCAACGTGGGGACAAACCTATACAACTCGAGAAACTTGATAGTAAACTCTGCCACTGAAGTGTGCTCATCCTTTCTTAAACACTCAAGCTCTATCTTTTTTCAATGTACAAATCCCGGTGGAACAAACCAAGCAAAAAACTCCTTTTTAAAATCCTCCCAAGTCATCTCCTGGTGCCGAGATCATATATAGTCCTTATACCATGCCTGTGCATGACCTTCTAGTCTCCAACAAGTCAAATAAATAGATATGGCATTCGACCACTCCAACTCATCACAAATCTCTGAAATATTATTCAGAAAATCATAAGCCTACTTCTCATCACTAGAAAAAGTCAGTGGATGCTGCTTAATGAAACACTCCAAAGATACTTGTGCTAATATTGCAACTAGGGCAGTTTAAGGAACAACCCAGGTCATGTCAGCCACAATTCTCTGAAATCCTACTAACATAGCCTCTACACCTGTAGGGCCATCCTTCATAGTCTGTCTACATTTGTCCCGACTACTAAGGCCATCTTCGGTCTAGATAATGGAACCATCCTCATAAAAAGCAGCTTACTCTCTAGCAGTTGCCTAAGCTATAGCTTCAGCTCTAGTTGTATGCTCACTCATCTTCTGAAAAGAAATAAAGAACTTTAATCAAATGGGTAAATCAATCAATATATATAATTGTATGATTATATGAAGAAAATAGCAAACAATTGACTCGACACCAAACAAAATGGTACCACAGAAATGGAAAAGCAAATATAACACAAAAAGACATGTGAGCATCCTATACTTCTTAAATCTTAATTTTCCAAGAAAATGAAACCAAAAGCTCTGATACCAACTTTGTCATGACCCAATTCCAAGGGCACGTGACCAACACTGAGAGATGGAAAGCCCAAGGCACCAGACTCCACAATCAGCCTGATATAACAATATTCGTACAAACATCCAAACCATCACATCATTTATTAAATTACAAAACCAAATGTAATATCTCAATATTTAAAATTTATGGAGTCTCTAAAATAGAAATACCGACTAATATAAAATAAATGGAATATTTAATTAGTTCATACATAAAATACACTGTCGGAGAAGGATAACAGTGTCTCTGAATAATATCACAAGCACTCACCCTGGGAACCTAAAAAAAATAGTAAGACAAGGGTGAGCGTCTCGACTTAGTGAATAATACTGTCTAATATACCTACTTGGTGACCTGCTCTAGTTCTAAACTAACCCTATAATTAATATACAAAAGCATCATGCCAAATAGACAACAAACCATATGATCATCCAAGTATATAACATAGTCCATGGAAACCACTATAAACCTCAAATTTGGGGAGCCAATTCCCCTGTCTTGCTCTCTTATTCTAACATGGTCTCTTAATTCTAATTCATATGGAGTCTGCCGTTATGGCCTAAGCCAAGTAGCACTAAGCATAAAAATACCAACATCTTCACACCAGTCCTAAACTCATCATAATATCATAACTTATTCATTATTATAATCTGATTATGCCCTATGTTGTTTCCATATCATCTCAATTCTATCTGGTAAGCACATTTCAATATCAACATATAAATGCACAACTACAAACAGATGTCAGAAATCTAAATCCTAATTAATGCATAATGATAATAATATATATGTATATCCATATAATTAAATGCTAATGCATGAAATTCAGAAAAATATATTAGAAAGTATCACTCACAGTTCAACTCAAGAGACTCAATCAACTGCTCGGTCCAGAAGTGTCGAAATCTGAAACCGAATCGTCTGCATAATAAATATCGAAAATCGTTATGATGATACACTTTAAGACTCTAGAATTAAGTATTTTTATAATTTAAAATTGACTAAATAATAATATAATTTATTTAAAGTTCAATCCCTAAAATTTCGATAATTAACGTAATTAATTTTTATTAATTTTATTTAACAATTTAAATTTGATTTTTAGAATTTATTTATCAACCTCATAAATTTTATAATTTAATGCTCTATAAATTAATTAATTAACTTGCGATAATTTTCTATCTAAAATTAATGTTCACAGGCTTCTCACTGGTGTCTCGTTGAAAATTTTTTTACTAAAGAATCTGGTAGCAAAATTGGTTTCCATGCATTCAACTTGATGAGAGGATTCCAGAAATATGCACCACTCTCCCTCACTCGCTAGAATCTCACCAAAAAATGCATCGGAAGTCACTATCATTGTCGGATTTTGGCCAAAATTAAAGTTGGTCCAAAATTAGTAAATTATGTACCAAAAATAAGCTTAGGAGAAGAGGAGTCTAATGGTACCTGAATCACTATGAAAGGATGTCAAAAAACCTGGTCGAAGTTGTCGGCGGTGATACTACATAGGGAGTTTCGGTTGGTAAGCGACGACCACTATGGTGGGCGTTGGAGGAGAGTCCGGTGGCTTTGGAATCGTCATCGAGTGGTGAAGGTGGCCGGACGACGGTAGATTTGAGGCTTTTTAGATCTGACCTCTCTCCTTCTCTTTCTCTCTACTTCTTTCTCTTTCTTCTTCAATTTCTTTCTCTCTCTCTCTCCCAAACCTTCCTTCTTCTTCTTCTTCTTATTTATTTTTTTTTGGGTATAACATGAATACTAAGAAAATATTTGGCTTGCCCTAAATCCTTAATGGTGAATTGTTGATGAAGAAATGTTTTAATAGCAACAATCTCATATTCTAAATCACTACTATTAAAACATCATCAACATATAGTAAATGAGCTAGAAAAGAACCCGAATCAGTAAAAATTATAAACAAACATTGATAATTTGTTGATTGCTTGAAACCAAAACTAATAAGTTGTTTGGTCAATTCAGAATTCTGATCTCTTGATGCATGCTTTAAACAATAAAGAGAAACCTTCATGAGAAGGTTTAATTTGTAGACTTTAATTTGCAGACTTCATGAGGTTTAGCCTTAGAGCAACCTTCTAGAGGCAACAAGTATATTTCTTCTTTAAGAAGCCTATGCAAAAAGGCATTATTTATATCCAGTTGATTGATAAACCAACCCTTAATACTTAATAAAGCAAAAAAAAAAAAAACCTCTCACTGTAATAAGTTTAACAACATGAGAAAAACTATCAAAGAAGTCCACATCTAGTTTTTTATTGTAGCCCTTTGCCATCAATCTTGCTTTATAACTCTCCTCAAAACCATTTAAATTAAACTCCACTTTAAACACCTATTCAGAGCCTATAGCTCTTTTCCCAGGTGGCAACTCAGTGATTTCCTAAGTTTCACTGGCTTCTACGGCTGCTAGTTCTTTATTCATTTCTTTAACCAATTCAACATGCTTCACGGCTTGCTTATAATTAGTTGGTTCTGGTTCAGGTGCCATATCAGCCATAAAGGCTTGATAAGTAAGTGAAACTACTGGTTGTGTACTACAATAATTATAGACATTTTGTTGCATCCAAGATGGAGGCTTTTAACTCTACATAGGGGTGGGTAAAATTTAATTAATCGACTGTAAAGTTGGTTAATCGACCAGTTCATTAGCTCAGTTAACCGATAATATATAAGTATGGTCGATTTTGGTTAGTAATATAGATAAATTTCAGTTTCAATTCGGATAATGGTCAACCATTTTATATGAGTCAGTTAACCATTAACCGATAATTTAAACTCTACGTTTTACATTTTGCCCATTTTTAGCCTCCTCTTCATCGAGTAAAGCCACTCCACAGTCTCCATTAACCAGTAAAAATCCCTAAAAAATATTTCTCTCCTAAGGCTATCCAGACCATCACACTCCCAATTCGTTCTTCCTTCGCTCCGAGCACGATGTCGACTGTCTCAATTATTAGAGGTATGAATTATGATTTCATGAATTTAGGTTGGATCCGGATCTATGAATATATAGCATACTTTTGAACTTGATTTATTTTTTATCTTATATGATATTAACTTCAAGAAGCACAATGCCCCACATAGAAAAAGGATGAACCTTTCTATGATTCTATGAACTTTTTTTTTCATATTTTATGTTATTAATGGAGTTGACATGTAGTATGTTTGCATTTGCTACTGGACATGGATGACAAAGGGTGGGGTGTGGATCTGCATATGTCCCATTTAGTGTTTTCTAATTTTCTTTTTGCTTTTTTACCTTCTTTGAATAGGCCGAATTTTTAATTTTAATTAAAATTGGCAATGAAATTAAATATTCTTTATAGTCACAAAATATCATCAATTTCCCATAGATGAACAATTGTTTGAGAATCTGACTCAAACATAAATTTAAATAGAATATCTCATTTTAATAACTTATATATGATAAAGAAGCTCATCTAGACTTAAAAGATTTAGATTTGGAGATTGGTGAATATCCATTAATTTGGAAAAAAGAACTTCTGCATATACATTAATTCAAGATGAACAAAAAATTTCATGAACAGTTGAAATATGTTAATTTGCTTAATTATTTGTTGAAAAATTAATGAGATTTTATCATTTACTTAAAATTTTTCCTAAAAATTAATACTGCAAATTTTATCGATTTATCGATCAATTGTTAATTTTTAACAAAATACCAACACTTATGAGCAAAACAAAAATTAAAAAACAAATATAATGATGGATTATAGACAAATTACCAACACTAGAATTGGCAAATTGTACTGCTAAAAGTATAAAAATTTATTACTATAAATTTATGATAATAAAAATAAATAGTTGCATCATACTGTTAAAAAAATTAAACTGTAAAATCTTTTGCTTTTTTTTAAATGACAATTCTAAAAATTAGTTAATATTCAATTTGATTGATTGAATTGATTTACATGACCTAATATATCATGAATATTGACATGATGAGTTTATTAAATGAATCTTGAAATTGAGTTTTTTCTTTTATTGTAATTTAGATGGCAATTAAGCATGATGAAGAAGTTGAACGTGGTCCTCAATCAAGCATGAGGACACAAACTGTTGCCCTTACTCCTTTCAAAAAGAAGAAAATAAGGGATAGATTGCAAGTGTGGCAGTACTTCAGTGAAAAGTTTAAGGATGAGCATTATCAAACTAAAGTGCAATATAAGTATTGTGATAGGCAGTTTTTTTGTGATACAAAAAAGTATAGGACTAATGCATTAAAATATCATGTGGTTGATGCAAAAATAATCCAATAAACGAAAGGGATGCAAAGCAAATGAAATTAAATATTCAATCAGGAGGTACTGGAGATAAATGCTTAGTTAATTGGAAATTTGATCAACTTGCTTATAGAAAGCCATTAGCTATTTCGGTAATTGAGTGTGAATTGGCTTTGAGATTTGTTAAGCATCCTGGATTTAGAAATTTTATCCACCAACTTTGGTCTAAATTTGTTTTTTCCTCTAGAAGAACTATGACTAGAGATATGTTTGAATTGTTTGCTGAAGAGAAAAAAAATTAAAAAAGGTGTTGCCAAATGATTGTTCTAGAGTGCGTCTCACCACATATGCTTGGACTTCAGTGCAAAGAATTAATTATAAGTCTCTCACTGCATATTTTATTGATAAGAATTGTAGCTTGTGCAAAAAAGTAATTAATTTTTGTCTAATTACAAGTCATAAGGGTGATGATTTGAGTCAAAGTGTGGAGAAATGTTTGCTTGATTGGGGAATTGATAGACTAATGACTATGACAGTTGATAATGCTTCCTCAAATAATACTACAATGTCAAGTTTGAAAAAGAAAATATCTAAATGGGGTCCAAATATATCAGGGGATAGATATTTGCATATAAGGTATGTGGCTCATATTGTCAACTTAATAGTTATTGAGGGATTGAATGATATTTTTTAGTCTATAGATAAGGTGAGATGTATTGTTAAATATATCAGAGCATCACCAGCTAGACTAGCCAAATTTAAGAGGTATGTTGCGATGGAAGGAATTCAGTGCAAGGCATTGTTAGCCTTAGATGTTCCCACCAGGTGGAATTCCACATATCTCATGCTAGATAGGGTTGAAAATTTTGAGAGGGCATTTGAGAGGTATGATGAGCAAAACATATTATTTAAGTATGATATAATGAAAGATGATGAAATTGATGGTAAATATGTGGAGATAGATGGTAGAACTAACTTAGATGATTGGGCATGTGTTAGGCGATTTTGCAAGTTTTTAGAAAAATTTTACAAAATGACTTTGAGGGTGTTAGGCTCCAAATTTTCTACTTGCAACTCTTTTTTTCATTATATGACAGGGATCCATGTTTTATTGAAAGAATTAGAAAACAGTTGTGATGATCTGGAGTTATCCACAATGGCTATTAAAATGAGAAATAAACATAATAAATATTGGGGTAATCCTGCTAAAACAATATGTTAATTTACATCACTATTGTTCTTGATCCTCGATGCAAATTTGATTACATGGAGTATATTATGAAGGAATTGTGTGGTACACAAACATGTATCAATTTTTTTGAGACGTTGAAGGAAACCACTTTTGAGCTCTTTAATGAATACAAAAATAAGACAAGTGGCTATCAAAGCCATGGTGCTTCTAGTGTTGGTGTTGCAAGTGGGAGCGAAAAGCAAGCTAATATTATCCATGATAGGGATGAGCCAATGTTATTTAAAGGGTATAAAAACCAAAAAGCAAGTGGAGATCACAATAAGACTGAATTGGTGTAATACCCTAAAATCTAGTAGCTTAAATGTTGTACAAATGAATGAATAAAGTGAGAAAAAAAATCTTTGATTGAAATAAAATTATAATGTGCCAAAGTAATAAACAAAAACTTTAAAGAATCTGAATTGAAAACTCTACAACTGTGAATCAAATCAATTAACTGTAAGTTATTAAATAATTAATTATATTTGTATATAAACTATTAGAGAAACAAAATGACCTATTAGAGTGATAAAGAAATCATTCATATACAAAGAAGTAAAATTTATGTGTAACTAAAGTCATGGAAATGTAAATTTTAAAATACTTTAGCTATGTGAACCCGTATGTATAAAAATCTTAGGGTATTATACTTGAAATGTATTATAACTTAATTAATAATATCTTAATATAATAATATACATTAAAACCATATAAGATAAATTAAAATTTAAAATTAGAAGTGAAAACAATTTTAAAGAAATTAATTACAAGTGTAGATAACAAGTTATGGTGTAAAATGACCAAAAGGGCATTTGAGTTAATAAAAGAAATGTATAAGATCGAGGGGCAAAATGGACATTTCACTCACTTAATTCTCAGCCAATTTTCTGCCAAAATAAGTAGGTAACTCATCTATTTTGAATAGTAATGGGTGCTGGAAAATGTTGACTAAAAGATGATAGAAATGGTTTGGTCTTATCTTTTCTTCTTTCTCTTTTCTTGTTACTATCAAGAACACCTCTTCTTTATCATGACCCTCTCTCATTTTCCAGCAGCTAAAAACCATTCCTAGGCTAGTTTCTTATGTTTAGAAGTGATCCAAAGTGAAAAATTAAATCAACAAAGTGATATAAAAGCAAAGAAGGCAAAAGAACTCCTAAAGGTAAGAATCTAAAAATTCTGAATCTTAATCTTTTATTTTATTTTTCTAATTTTAAATCTATTATTTATTGAATCTGAGCTAAAAATTATCATTTGTACATATTAATTAAGTATTTAGGATGTTAGAAATCGATTTGTATTGAAAGAAATTGAAAGGAATGAAGCTAAAAACCCTAACACTAAAATCTGTCTAAATATTACAGCTTGAATTCTCAATAAATTAGCTACCGTGTTTTATTTATTTTAACATGAAAACGAGTTTTAAAATTAATAAAAAATTACAAAAAGGTTTATTTGGATTTTGGGAAGGTGGTGGTAAAAGGCCAAGTCAAAATGATGAAGGAAGATGAGTGAGTAAATAAATAAACACAAGCTGCTCATTTTAATAGTCTGAATGAATACCATTGAGATTTTGCTGCTGTGTTTAAATTATTTACCTATATAAATAAACTCTATAAATTGTGAAAATTTACAGAGAGGTCATATATAATGTTGGGAATATGCTAGTAAAATTTTAGGGTAAATTAATTTAAATAAATTAATATATAATTAAATGAATACAAACTACTCAAATACTGGAATTTAGGTATTTTGTTGATGTAGGACTGAATTGAGCATAATAAAATATATTTGATTTGGTCATAAATATAAGCATATTATAGATGAATATAATCTCTAGTATGTGTATTTAATATTCTCAAAAGTATAAATATTAATTTAATAAATAAGTAAATTAAATAGCATAAAGAAACCAATGTATATTGTTATAGGCATATGACACATATTTGAACTTACTCTATTATATAGCCCTATTATAATATAATTTGTAAAATTTGAATTCATAATTATAAAATAAATTTTAGGACATATTAAGATATTAAAATAGGGCATAGGTTCCTAATAAATAATTAAGACAAAAAAAATGATAAATTAAACAAAATAAACCTAAATGTGTGATTTATATGTGGATGTGAATGTAGGTCGGATATTGCCATCAAATCAATCAATTATTATCAATAACTTAGAGGAATCAAATTTGCATATTCAAGGTGAGTTATAGTATCCAACCCTTGCTTTGTCACTTTTAGAATTCTTTGATGAAAATTTAACCATTGTTGATATTTAAGCCATATGATATCATTTATTGTTTGTGATTTTGTATTTGTGAATTGTGAAAACCAATGTGGCCTCTTGGCCTATGTGATCATACCAAGCCATTTGATTAGCCAATATGATAGAATCCCAACTTGATGGGGGCTATACCATCAGGCTATGTGCACATAGAAGTTTGTGATTTGTAGAGTAGAAGCTACCCTTATGTGAATGTGATGTGTGATAGCACTGGAATAATGATATATTATCTTCAGTGTTATTGCTATGTGTTATCTGTCATATTATATAATTTGCTTTTGTGATTTTGGTCCAATTATTGTGGGTCTTTCTTGTGAATTAAATTTCATTGTTATACCTTTATTGTGCAGCCGCCTTATTTATTTATTATCATTGATCCTTGAAATATCGTTATTGCATATTCTACCCTTATGACACTCTAATTTCACTGAGTTGACGACTCACCCCATCGTCTGTGGTTTCAGGTAGAGGTGACCCAGGACCATCAGCTTCTTGATTTCTTCTTCCAGCAAGAAGCTTGAGAATAATGTAATTAGTCAATACTATCATATATAATTAAATAATAATGTTTGTGCTATACTCTAGTTGCTCCATAATAATATTGTGAATAACTTGATAAATTATGAAAATAAACCATAATGTAATAAATAAAGAAAATATTTGTAAATAATATATAATATAAATACATGTGTTATTATGAGTAAATAATAAAGTTTTAAAATAAAGTTATAATTTACTAGTGTAATAATGAATTTGTATAAATTCATAAATTAATTGGGTTCTACGTGGTGCCTAGTGGCCTTAAGCCTACCTGGACCCTAGGACCGTCACACTTCTAAAAATGAGGTGTGACAATTGGATAGATATTTAATTGAAGATTGTAAAGATATTCCTACCTTGGATGTCTTGGGTTGGTGAAAAATTCATTCCCCTATGTTTTCAATTTT
This sequence comes from Garcia nutans, assembly GCA_947685225.1. Classification (NCBI taxonomy): domain Eukaryota; kingdom Viridiplantae; phylum Streptophyta; class Magnoliopsida; order Malpighiales; family Euphorbiaceae; genus Garcia; species Garcia nutans. The sequence continues at coordinate 51,758,496 of CANTUV010000037.1, read as the reverse complement.
ATCATTGATGGCACGTGATATATTGGTTGTCCTTATTTCTACTGTGGCTTTAGAGGTTGCTTCCAATACATGTGGCCTGGTGCTCGATTCATATAGAAGTTCTTTGTCTTCTAAATTAGTTGAGTTGCTTATGTATATTTAAGAAAACACCCGAGGACATTGAAATGCTTGAGGAAGGTAAAATTTTATTACTTTTTGTATTATAATTGTCATTTTGTGTTTAATTTAATGAGTTTGCTTCTTTATTTTTTTTAAAATCTTAACTCCTTAATTCTTTTTATATATTTTTTCAGCAATGGTTATAGCTGCATATGAACATGAATCAACAAATTTTGTTAGTTAATCAACTGTTGCGGATCTAGATGAAGACTAATGATGATGTTTGTAGTTTTTTTTTTTTTAAGTTTGTGGCGATTTTAATGTTTGTATTATTATTACATTTTACTATAGTTGTGTGTTGTGATTTATAGGATTATGTTGAATGGTTGTTTTGTATATTTGTGATTTTATAATTATTTTTTGTTGTGATTTAGGCACTGTGTTGCTGCTTATTATGAATTAGTTTTTTTTTATACTCATTTGCAATATTAAAAAAAAAAAAGGAAAACTCTATGATGAATATGGTTTTTTTATTAGTTGGATATTGAAAGATGAAAATTATAGTCAAATATTAGATCTTCTTGTGCACTCGGATTAGTTGTTTTTTATTTTATATTGAATTTAATTAAACATACAAGAATTTTGATTGAAAATTATTTCTTTTTGGATCTCATTTTCATTTTTCAATGTAAATTACTCTCTTAACTATACCCTTTTGTTTATTTCTTTTTTTATTTTATTATGAATTTTAATTATATCATATAGTTTATCTTTAAATATATTATGCATGGTTATAATAAATTAATTTGGTCTTTAATTTAATAAAACTAAAAATATGTTATATACCAATGACATTGAGAGAAGATTTATTTAAGAACTCAGTAATTATTCTCCTAGTCAATCACTAATAGCCAATTGATAAAAAAAAAAATTCCAACCGAAATTTAAAATAGTGAAAATAATATGCTAACTTTTTTCTACAAAATTTAATATAAGAAAAATTAACTAAGAAGGAATTCAATAAATTAATTAAATGTAATAGGTAGATTTCAAAATAAGTTTCTCTGATATGCCCATTCCTATGACAATAATCACATACTCTATTTTTTTTTTTGTCTATTTCATTCTTTTTCTTTCCAAACCTTCCTTCTGTAATATTCTTCTACACATAACTCATTGCTAACAAAGCACTATTTTAAAAAACATTGTTAATATAATTCAAATTAACCTGCCTCTGTCTCTCATCTCTAAGAACCATTTAGAAAGTCTTATCCACTGATAGCAACGGAACCATGTTTAAGATTTGACTTTTAATATTGTCAAATGAATTGTTCAGACCCATCAAGAATTGCAAGTGTCACGACCCAACCCAGGGGCCACGACCGGCATGCAACCAAACCGAAGTCCGACCACATAAGCTTTAGAAACATTCATAACAGTCTAAGTGCAAAATAGTTCAATACTTATATAATCCTTAATCCTAGTTCAAATGCAAACCACCAATATAATCAAATCACAATAAAATCATTCGGGAAAATCTAAAGCAGAAAAGTTCTACTTATTACACAAAAAGGGATTCGGATTCAATCTGCCCAAAAGTTCAATATCCGGAAATCTCTAAGCAGAAGGACCGATAAACACAAACGGAAAACCTGATCGACTTCTCCAAGAAGAGAAAGAAGATAGACGAAGGCAATCACTGTAAACCTGCAAGATAATCTGTAAGGGTGTGAGCGCTTTATATAGACACCCAGTAAGCCTATGAGAGGCAGAGAAACATCTAACAGTTATATAAGCAGTACATATAATACATTCACAAATTAAGCAATCAAGATGGTGTGTCGGGGTCACCAATCAGTAAACAGTATAGTATAATATCAGTCACATCCGCCCTTATAACTCCTCAGTACAGTACAGTAATCAGTAATTAGGCATGTAGCCTCAGTAAACAGTATAGGCATTAAGCCTCAGTAACCTCCTTCCCCTTCATGACACACCATCACACAGCACAAGTAATATCAAGTTCAATATTCTCACATAAATACAATCACATGTAAGTTTCTCTGTCTCCTAAAACATGCGAGGCTGAGTTCGGAAGAATAGTCTAGTGAATATATAGAAAGGATAATATATTATAAGAAGGGTTTATATATATATATATATAAGTTGTTAGCAAGTAACACAACAAAAACAGTTCAAATACACTCATAGAACTTACCTGGTCTAATAGTCAGCTAAGCAATCCGCCACCCTAAGTCTGAGGTGCTGCTGGACCACCGCCTAACTATTAACCATCAATTAACAACCACCCTTACAAATGTATGCAAGTGCAAATGGGAATGCATGACGTGAATGCACACAATTCAATAGTTTCCACAACAAGGTTAAACCTTTTTGTCAACCAATCATAACTCAACCATCATAATACCACACCTTTAAACTTGCTTTCCAGAATATAAAACATCATTAAAAAGTCCTTACAATTTAAATTTATCAAATACCTTACTTAAATAATCAATATTCACCAAATACAATTTTACCGATAAACCTGAATAACGAGTGTCAACTTGTAAAATTCAAAAATATTAACCAGTATATGAAAAATTTATAATTCTCAACCAGAAGTTAATTTGATATCTGAAAAGCATCCTACCAAAATTTCATAATTTTTCGAGACTTAGAAGTCTCTCAACCAATTTTTATTCATAACAGTATATAGCTCACAAGGTATACTGACAACAGTAGAAAGATCTAATTATTTCAAAAATATAACAATAGAAACATAACCCAACATATTTTTCTTGTAAATTAGACTTCCATAACTTCAACATATATGAAAATAAAATCTAAAACATTTTTACACATTTTAATATGAATTTCGAAAGTTACAGATGATGCAATCGCATCTACAGCACAGTTCGTCAGATAATAGTAGCAAACTTGAATTTTCCAGAAATATACGATGCTCCAAAATCTCAAAAATTATTTTTCTCATAAACTAGACTCAATTTCGAGCCACATATCTAAATTTTAGATTTTTATCATGTTCCAATATTTAATTAAAAATCGAGCAACATACAGCACTAACATCTAACTCCAGCAGAGAATTAAATCATCCAAAAACTCAAAGAAAACAATTAATTCGAAAACCCTAATACCCAAATCAATTCAATCAAACCCTAATTCAATACATTCATCAAATTTCAAAACCCAACACACTAGCCCAATCAATTAATTCAATAACCAAAATCCCTCAAAATAATAAAAACCCCAAAACCTAACATATTTTGTAAAAATCAATTTAATTAAATAATAATTCGAATTTAGCCAAATTAATTAAGAAAAATACCAACCCAATATGATATGAACATGTTCTAGGTAGATGGGAGTCAAATCAAAGCAAAAGGGATCGAGAAAAACCTCAAAAACACCCAAAAACTTGAAAATTGATCTGCTGGAGCACTGGCCAAAACGACCATGCGAGCCACGCCGCGCCATGCAAAACGACAGGACACGAGACGCCGAACGACGAAGTCCCTGGCTCGCGCTTCACCGCCGAGCGACGCTAGCCACCCGCCGAACGACACCACCTTCGTCACGCGCACACCTCAAAACGACAGCCCTCTGTTTTTCTGCCCCCAAAACCTAATTTCTCCCCCTTTTTTCAAAACACCCGAAAATAGAATACCAAAAACCTTACCCCATCTGACTTTAGGCTTATTTATAGGAAAACAACTCTTTAAAATTATACTTTTACCTCAATCTAATTTATTTTAATTAAAAACACCTAAAAACATTTATTTTCATAAAAATTTACCAAAAACCATAAAATTCACAAAATCAACTCAAATTTATTTTTAACTTCAAACTTTAACCCAAAATAATTTATAAATATGTTTTACGCATAATAATATCCGAAAATACCGAAAACGACAAAAAATTCAAAAATGACGAAAATACCCTCGGCACCCAAAAATACAATATTATACTCAAAACGACCGTCTCGTCGTCCTGAGTATCAAAAAGATATTCAAACCATCAAATTATGTTCAAACAACATATGAGGGCACAAAATGACTATTTTACCCCTAGACTTAAAATCATTCAAAAACCAAGAGTTTTACAGCAAGACTCATGTGGAAGCCTCCTTATTTTTCTTGCTTATTTGCCATATTACATGTACATCCATTACAGCTACATGTAGGCACAAGGCTTAACCTATTCAATTCATCATAGCACTTATGAACCTTATTATAATAGGCAGTCATTAAGCTATTTCCTTGACTTATAGAGGCCACATCCCTTCACAATTGATAAAGCAATGGCCCATTATTCTCTGTAAACATTTGCTCAAGAGTATCCCATTATGTCTTAGTATTAGTGCAGTAAATGAAGGAATGTGATATTTCCTTGGTCATGGAGTTTAGAATCCAAGACCTAATCATTGAATCCTCCTTCTTCTACTTCCTATACTCATTTGCATCTGTAGGGATTGCCAAAGTTCCATCAATGAAACTTAATTTATCCTTCGCTTCAATAGAAATTCTTATCGCAGTACTCTATGTGAGATAATTGTTCCCATTCAATGGAGTAGTGACTAAGTCATTATTGGATGATCAGAAGTCTGTAAGAACAATTGATTTCCTTTGTTTCCACCATTTCCATTATGTGGTCATCAATTCCTGATAGTTAGATCTACAATCTCTTCTTCAGTTTGACGAGTAGTCATTGATTCAATCTCAGGTATTTTCAATAAGCAATTTAAGAAAAATAGAAGATGTTTAGAAACCTAGCCAAGATCGCTAGGCTCTGATATTATGAACAATGTAAACAGGTAGAAGATACTAGAGAACAATTAAAAGAATCTAGAACAGAAAAATGTTATTAAATTGTATGTGTATTATTTTTATATTAGCTGTTATATTTACAATGGAGCTAAAGTGATAAGTCTATTACAACTAACTACCAATCCAGCGCAACTAATGACTCTAACTAACTCAGCTAAAACTCTAATAACTTAACAATTATTTAAATTGTTCAATTTTAACTATAACTTAATTAAAACTAAAAAAATTATATTTCACAAATCGAATTTGAGTTATTTAACTCATAGAAATCTTTATTGAAATGGAATTGATGGTTCCAAACTCCTAATTTCTTATCATATTTAAAAAAAAATCAAAGGCAACACTTTTAAAAGAAGCAGTTGATAAAAGTTGAAATTAGAAGCCATACCATGTAAAGTTGCTTTCAAATCAAATCAATTTACCTTTGGTATTAGGGATCTACAATGGGCCAATTTTCTTGCTCTTTCTCTGCAACACTAACTCAAAAGGGAAGGCAAGAGGGTCCTTATTTTGACTGTACTTTTTGCCCTGTGTCACCTTCTTCTTCTTCTTTTTCTTTTTTTTTTTTAAAAAAAAGAGATATGATGGGCTATAAGAGGGAGAAAAAAATTTATTAATAATATGCATAAAAAATTATATAGAGGTAATCATAGAAAATCCATAAATTACAAGTACATAATATATTATTCTTTTTAATATTTAATAATGAATAAACAATTAAAATTAAATCAGTTAGAACAATTCAAAGTTATATACATTATCTTCCATAAAATAGATATGTAATTGAATAATGTCAAAGTAGTATAAATTTATTTAATTATTATAACTTTATTTAATTATTAAACTAACAACTGTGTTCAACTTTTGCCATGTTATATAGGCAAATCAATTTTGATGCTTTTAATTTAACCACTATTCAAACACATTGATGATCAGACAAATCATTTGTTGTTTTGACGTGAACCATTAATCTTAATTTTATGCATAACATGTGTGGGCCCACTCTATGGCCCATCTTATATTGCTTATCTTAATTTCCGGCCCTTATTAACAAATCAAATCTAGTGAAATTTTATTCAATCAAATATTATCCGACAAATTATATGATTTGTTAATTTTTTAAAAAAAATTCTTGAAAATATTTTATAATTTTAAAAATTAAAATATTTTTTAAAATTTAATTGAAAATAATACCAATATATATATATGGTTGGTATATTGATATTTATAGTATTTCTAAAATTAAAAATTGAAAATTTTGATTTTTTTTTGAAAATTCTTTTAAAAACTATTTTTATTTTTTAAATATTTTCATATAAAATCCAAAATTATAGTCGAAGATTATTATCTAGCTTCCTATAATATCTGCCGTTGTGTAAAATTATAAAAAATTTTCTATTGTCAGTAATAACCTAACAATATATATATATATATATATATGATATAGATTGTATTATTAATTTTCTAACATTAAAAAAAAAACACCTGAAACATGGCTTTTTTACTCGTTACATTTTAATTATCTTATAAGAAATTTACTAGGAAATAATTAAAGTAACTTCAGTTCTATAAAATGGTGTCTGCTAGTAATTGAGAATCCTGGAATTGTAAAATTTATTTCTAATTTCTACATTTCCTTTTCTGAAAATTAAGCATGACCTTTAGGAAGGTTATTCATTTCTAATTTTTATTAAGATGATGTTATTGACATTTCACCTATTTGTGTTGGATGGATTGAATTGGATAGAACGTCTAATATATTAATAAAAAAATATAAAATAGATAAAGTGCACAATCAAAGTTAAAAAGAACTTATTTTTGCCGCAAATATTATGGATCCAACAAATAAAAGTATCAATTTATTTTAATATTTTTTAATAATTTTTTATTTATTAAATACACATATATTAGATCTAAATAAATTTTTTTTATAAAATATTATATTATTTTTAATTATATTTTACATAATACTAATAATAATAATATGTTGTTGTTGTTTGGAGAGAATATAATAATATTATTTTAACGTTATCTAGTATTATTTGAAAAAAGAAGTGATGTCCAGCTAAGACGTTAATGGATGACTAACATGTTTGTTTGGCAGAGTTCACAACCAGAGTGGATGCCTTCAAGGTTGATGCAATGGCCACCCTTTTTTTATTTGTGGATTCATATATATTTTACCTTCGTAAAGAAAATGTTCACATCCCTTCATTTATTTATTTATTCTGATAAGATAATATTATATTATTATTATTATTATTATTATTATTATTATTTAGTTTTGGCGACAAAATATTTATAATAAAAAGTTAACAAATTCATAAATAAAAAAAACTTAATTCTCTCTTCTTTTTTTTTTTTTGCTAAATTGGTAATGAATTAAAATCGAAGGAAAAAAACCTCTTATCTTATGGCAATTCTTATAAAAATACATAAATAAATTTAATTTATAAATGTGTATTTAACCACAATTCTTAATGATTATGATCATATATATAACAAATAAAATACAAATTACTTTATCTTTCAAAAATAAAAATAAAAAAATATATTATTTTGAGATTAATATGTATATATATTAATGCAGGTTTATATATGTTTATGCCTTAACAATTTAATTCTAATAATTAATATGATAAAGAATAAATCCAACTATCATAATAATTTTTTTAATTTTAAAAATTTAAATCAAACTAATGAGATAGATACCATCTGGGTTTGCCAATAAAAGTTTAATTTACTTTCATATATATATATATATATATATAATATATATATAATATTATTAATACATTAGTATATACATATCATATGACAAAATAGCACACTCGGTTATGCAAAGCTGAAAGCCATGTGAAGTGCCTTTCCAACCAAATTTATTCACACAGAAAAATTGTAGGCGTATACAAGATTTGCCCAATATCCATTAATTAGTCCATTTACCCTAATTTTTGTATACAAGATTCAAAGATTTGCTCTCTCTCTCTCTCTTTCTGTCTCTTTGGGTTGGTTTTTTGGCTTTAGTTTTTCTACTTTCAAGGCAAGTGAAAGTCTCTTTTCTAAGCACTGATTTTCCAGGAAAACTTTCCCAGATTCCTATCTCCTAGCGTGTGTTTTACGCAATATATATGGCCTTGCTTTCTCATTATTTTCCTTACCTTGTAGTCTCACTATCTATTTGGAGATTTTTTTTTCCTTTTTAACCTTTGGGAAGATTAACAAGTTCCTTAATTGGGTCAGTTTCTTTAGGACTGTTGCTTTTTGGTTTTTCTTTATGGTTTTGTGTTTTCTAGTAGAATTAGTACTCATTATATCAATTCCCTAATGGGTTTTGGGTCTCAGTGAAATTCAGAAAAAAAGGCATTTGTTTTTTGGGATTTTTGATATGTTAGTTTGGGGATGTAAATTTGCCAGTAAAAATGACGTCTTTTAGTGAGTTAGGAATTGGTTTGAGCCTAGTTTTTGGTTGTCTTCTTTTAGCACTTGTTGCAGAGCTCTATTATTTGCTATGGTGGAAAAAGAGAGTTACGCATAGAGAAATTGAAGATGAAGATTATAGCAGCAACTATGCAAAAGAGTTTTTTCATCTAATTTGCTGGAAAAAACCCACTTCCACGCAAGATAACAACACTACCACCACTCAATTGCGAAACCCAGAAAGCCATTGCTTAGAAGAACCAGATTTAGAATTAGGAACAAGCAAAGATTTGCTTATAAAAGCTTTGGGTGGTGATCAAGATACCGTAGAATCAGAACTTATGAGGCTGCACAATCTCTCAGGCCCACCAAGATTTCTCTTCACCATTAAAGAAGAAACAAAGGAAGATTTGGAATCTGAAGATGGGAAATCTAGAGGTGATAGAAGCAGAAAAGGGTCAAGAACAAGAAGCTTAAGTGACCTTATTTTAGCTGTTGATACCCCATTTTTAACCCCTTTAGCTTCTCCAAGATTAAAGTCTGGTCCTTTCAATCCTTTGGATTCTTATAATCACCATGGATTCAATCCTCTATTTGAATCATCAGTTGAAACAGAGATTAACAGGCTGAGATCTTCACCACCTCCAAAATTCAAGTTCTTGAGAGATGCAGAAGAAAAACTTTTTAAAAGATTAATGGAAGAAGCTGAGAAAAGAGCATCTAAAAATACTAGTACTGGTTCTGTTCAAGATTCAAGAACGGTAATAACAGAGGAAACAGAGGGATCTTTCTTGGGTTTCATTATTAGTAAAAACAACCACCATAATCATCTACCACAATACCCTTCAAGCTCTTCTCAGGTACTCCCATTGGCTTCTTCTCCTACGGCTTTCAGACAATTACCATTAGACAAGAAGCCATAATGTTCAAAAAAATTTAAATTTGTTTCTCAAATTAACATCAAAATCTATTAAATTTTCTTATTTATTATTCAAAATTGAATTACTTGTTCATTGAAATTCTGGAATTCCTGGTTCTGTTTATTTCATTTGAAAACCTTTGGTAGGCATGGAACCTTGAGAATTTCAAGGCAAACTGACAAAAGCTGCCATAATTGTTGTTCAAACGTTGGTTATGTCAAGTGGGTGGAGGGGGACTTGTGGGGTATTAGTATGTTTTCTGCCATTGTCGTGTCTCCCCAATCTCCTAAACTATAATCACCAAAAGTAATTATTCATGAGATAGATGTTGGTACATTGATGCTACTGCTACTAATTGAATTCAAGGCTACTGTATTTTCAGTCCTCCTCCTTCTCCGGAGCTTCAACAGTACTTAATGGATTGTGCTACTCTTCAATCTTAGCAGTAGATTATATGTTTTTACTTAGAAAGTTGAATTTTAATACCATTGAGATTTTAAATTCTATAACTCAATCTTTTAGAAAGAAAAAAGTATTAGAAATGTGTTTTTTTCTTTTATAAAAATTAGAAAGGTGAATTAATCAAGTGGTCAGGAACGTATTTTGTTTCACATAAGGAAATAAAATAATGTAGATGACTTCAATCTTTCTAGCAAAAGAAGCTCAGTAAATAGATGTTTCTTATTTTACTTTTACATAAATAAAAATGCAAATAGTTCCTATTTTTATTTTGAAGTTCCTATTTTTACTTATACATTCGGTTAATTAAATTCAACCAAACTGAAATTTTTAAATTAATTAAAAATTTTAAAATAATAATCAAATTAAAATTAATAAAATAATGAAATATCATCAAATCGAATCGAATGTAATACTTTATCAAGTTAACTAAATAATATTTAATTTTTAATGTAAATATCATTAATTTTGTATATTATGTACATAAAAATAAAAATGAAATTATTATTTAAATACTAAATATAATTAATAAAAATTCAAAATAAAATATATATTATTGTCAAAAATTATATATAATATATTTTCTAAATCTCATAATGAATATTATAAATCAAAGAAAAGAACAAATGAATACTATTGCCTAGCAGCAAGTATGTCTTTTTGGACAGATCTCTCTCTCTCTTAATTGTAATATAAAAAATAAGGATTAATTTTAAAATAAGTAAAAAAAAGATAATTTTTAAATAAAAATTACATTAAATAAAAAATATTTATTAAATTTAATTTTTTTAATTAAAATCGAGTAACGCACCCCCTTATATATACGTTAATACATAATGGAATATAGTGGATTTAATGTGAAATTGTTGTCCTAATGCCGTTGAAACAAATTTAGGTTAATATAATGAGTATTGAAAATTCGAAAACTTTTTTTCCCTATTTTTTTAAAAAAAAATTGTTGGACTAATTAAATATGGAAAGACTTTGTTACTCTCCTTTTCTATTTTTTTTAAAGACATAAGCATGACTATTAATTAAGTTTGTATTCCTTCAATTCAATGGTGGAAATTGAAAATTCAAATTTCATATAAATTTTTTAGTACAAAATTAAATTTAAATAAATACATACTAATTATTGAACCAATAATTCAGATTGAATCAATAAATACATACTAATTTTTTAAAAATTCATGTTCAAAATATAATTTTTTTTTTGTCAATGAACAAGCGATACTCTCATATCCTAATTATCTAATTTTTTAAATGGATGAGAGATATTCTCAAATAATAAGGGATTTTTTCAAATTTGAATATAAATCACATTCCAATAAAAGGAAAACATAAAAAATAATAACAGGAAGATTTTGAAAGAGGACAAGCCATTTAATAAATTGGAAAAAGGAGGGGAAGTGAATTCAAAAAGGTTTATAAATTTTATTATTAGTGTAATGCGACTTTTTTTAGGCTTTTACCTAAACAACAAGAAATGTCATTATCATCACGCGATTCGGCCGAAAGTTGCCCCCACAAACATAGATTTCTACATTTCTCATGTCTTTACTTTAACCTCATCCTTAACTTAATATACAATTTTTCAAATTTTGAATTTTATTTACATTTCTTCCTCTACTTTTGTTACTCTAACGTATTTATTTTTTAAATTCCAAAAATTCTTTATCCGTCTTTGAAAAATCAAAATTGAAAGTTATTATAGAGATTTTGGGAGTTTATAGATTTTTAGAGAGTCATTTTTAAAAGTTATTTATTGAAGCTTAGGAGCCCCGTACTAAATGAAAGATTTAAAAATTTGAGGATATTTCATACTGAATTAAAAATAAAATTTGAAATTTTATCAACAATCGAACAAAATTCACCATAGCATAAAAATTAAAATAATACTAAACTCGATATATATAAAAAATTTAAAAAAAAATCACAGTCTGAATTATAATAGAAGAGAGATATAAATATTATTTTATTTTGATATCATGTAAAAATATTAAGAGTTTATATATTCTTTGAGATGTTCAATCTTATAATTCATGTGTGGTTTGTCTTTTAATTATTTTTAAATAAAATAAATCCTATTAAAAATTAAAAAAATTAAATGGGAGTCTAAAATAATATATTAAAAATATTATCACTTCAATATTTATTTCAAACATATAAATTCTATTATTAATAAAATTCAATTAGATTAAATTTATACAACTAGGTTATTCTGAACAGTATTTACAAAATTATCATATTAAAACATTACACTATATATATTTTTTTTTATTTCAGATTTTTTTTTCCGAAAAAGTATAATATCTCCTGTTGGCCTTACTGATAGAATTTGTCTGAACAACAACAATGTATAAAATACAAATTGGCAAATTGCCCTGGTATTTGCATTAGTAATGTTTATATATATCGCAACATTTGAATCGAAATATTATACCACTTATTTAATTTTCTAAAAATATTTTATTTTATTATTTCATAATTTTTTGTCCATTAATTTTTTTATTTTCAACTTTTTTATATAAATATTTTTAGTCAATTTTAAATTATTAGAGAATTAATTTACAACCCTCTAACTCTATTTAAAATATTAGTCCAATATCCATTAATTTATGATTTTTTTTCTCATCTTTTATGCAATATAATGATGGAAAAATAATTAAAAATATTTACATAAAAAATTATTCAAATATTAATATATTAAATTTTTTTAAAAAAATTGCACCAATAGTGTAATATTTTGTATTTAAATATGTGCTAAACTCTAAGCTAAGAAGTGGTCCATTCTGGAAATCAATTTGATAGGGTCACATTCCATTGAATTCAGTATATTACTTTTGGTTTTGCAGGTTCTGGTTATGGCAACTCGATGTTTTTATTTTACTTATTTATTTTATCAAAATTTGGGAGATCATTCCCTGTGCATGAATTGTCAGTTGTTTAATTACTTGGTTTATTTATTATTATTAAAATAAAATATTTATTATTAATTTTTTTTTGGAGATTTTAAATTAGAATTATAGTGATAATGGATGAAAGGTTAATTATTTGTAAGAGGAAGATATATAATTATCTCCTTCATTTTAATATTTAATAATATAAAAAAATTCATTTAAAATGATCAAATGGATCTAATGCACATATATGAAAATAATTTTATTCACATTTACATTAATACATTCATTTTTTTTTATTTTCAAAAAAAAATCATTAAAAATTATAATTTATAGGATGGGTTTTCACATGAATTTGAGTTCCATTATAATTTTTCTAATATATATATATATATAGTTTTTATTTTTTATAATATATTTTGTGTTGTATATAATCCGAATAACTCAATTCAACGTTATTTGTACATTTGGCATATTAGAGATTGAGATTCTGAAAATGGTTGTGTGAGAATTTAGAAATGGAGAGATGGGGACCAACCAATTTTGAAGTTGGCAGGATTTTATTAATTTGTTTTTCTAATTATAAATATTTTCAAATAATTCCAGAAGAAACACATCTTTTCAGTTTTTACCAACTGCATGCGAGGGAAAAAATTAAAACAAGAATCATGTTGACAATTTCTTTAATTATTGGTCTACTAAGTACATAACAAGTTAAATATTATCACTCAACATCTACAATTTCCATAATCAAAAAATATTTTATAACACTATTAACAACAAAATTAATATGTTGTTAGAATATGACGATAATTTAATAATATTGTTATCAAATACTTCTTCTTCTTATTATTATTATTTTAATTGTTAGTTTTCACAATATATATTAAAATAATATTATTAATTTTAATATTTATTACAGTGTGAAATGTATAAATTATTTATTTTTTCTTGGTTAGGTTTTTAATTATGGTTAAATTTAGGCAAAAATATAAAAAAATACTTAAATTTTACCTTTTTTTTTTAACTTTTATCACTTATTTTTTGTTTTAACAAATTAGATAATAAACTTATTTTTTCTTTTCAATTTTATCATATGACTAATTGAGAGAAATGCAACCTGATAAAATACTTGCGTATTAGTTATTTTTTTATATTTTATTCTAAATTAATAATAAACGGCGATACTTTCACAAGACACAAAAGTAATGCCCGTTACTTTCACATTTTGTTAAAAAAAAAAAAAAAAGCTTTTTCAGCGAGCAAATGAACCAAACGAGAGAGACGAAGGGTTGAAGATTCAATGGAGGAATTGGAGAAGAAGTCTTTGGTTTTTAAAAGAGAGATGGAGATATTTAACACACTGGGTGAACTTCAATCTTTGAGGTCTATTCACGAAATAAATGGAAATTGGTACTTGACATTTGGAAAGGATGGTGAGATTATTGGGTTTTGGCCAAAGAATAGATTCACAAGTTTAACAGACCCTGCAACATGTGTTGAGTGGGGAGGATAAGAATATCGCCCTTACGGTGTGCTAAGTCCAGAAATAGGGTATGGCATGTTAGAGGAAAAAACAAATGCTCAAACACTGCAACAGATAGAATATAACAATACTGTGAGAAACTTAGAACAGAAATTTTGTCAAGCACTTGATGGGCAGAAAATGAACTGAAAGTGTTTGCTCCACTCTGCATTTTATTGATGACCAAGGATGCCTTTAAATAGGAACTGCACATCAACTAAACTCAATTAAACATCCAGAAATATTTGGCACAAATAGAATCGTGCTCTCAACTGAATATTTGGAAAACAAATGTTCTCCAAGCTTCATACGGTGTTCGATTCAATACTGCCTTTGTAGGAGATATATTCAGCAAATAAACTGATGTAGCTACTGCTTCTGCCAAATACTCATTTGGAAGTCCCTTACCTTTTACTAAACTTCTTGCCATCTCAACAACGGTACGATTCTTGCGTTCGGCAATCCCATTTTGCTCTGGTGTGTAAGGTGCTGTTAGTTCTCTACGAATTCCATTTTCTTCACAAAAAAGGCTGAATTCATTTGATAAGAAATCACCACCTCTGTCTGAACAGAGAGCTTTAATGCATAGCCCACTTCGCTTCTCCACCATAGCCTTGAATTTTCTAAAATTCTCAAAAGTTTCTGAATTGAATTTCAAAAAATATATCCAACTCATGCGACTAAAATCATCTGTAAAGAGCAAAAAATATCGACTGCCACCAAAAGATTCTGTGTTCATCGGGCCACACAAGTCAGCATGAATTAACTCAAGACAAGTAGATGCTTTCCAAGCCTTTCCAATAGGAAATGAATTTCTACTTTGTTTCCCATAAATACAGCCATTACATAAGTCAAAAGAATCAATATTCGGCAAGCCAAGAACCATACCTTTCTCACTTAGCAACTGTAACCCTTTGTAATTGAGATGCCCATACCTCAAGTGCCACAATTCAGAGTTATTTTTTGCACCAGCAACCAAAGTAAAATTTTTCACATTTGAGACCTCAAGTGGAAACATCTTGTTTTTTGTCATTTGTACATTAACCATGGTTTGACCTGACTTTTTATCTTTAATAACACAAGCCTCATCATCAAACAAAACTGAATAGCCATTAGCTACTAATTGCCCAACACTTGGTAGATTATGTGCCAAACTAGGAACATATTGAACATCATAGAGAAGTTTTACATTACCATGGCTGGTGTTGATTGCTACTATGCCTTTCCCTTCGACTTGAATGTCTTTATTATCTCCAAGCTTGACTGTCATTTTTTGCATCTCATCAAGCTCTTTAAATAGTGCCTTCATGCCTGACATATGGTTGGAGCAGCCACTATCGACAAACCACACATCACTTGCTACTTCATTAATATCATAATAAGCCATGAATAACTTACTTTCTTCATTAGTTGTCTCTGCAAAAATCACTTGCTTCTCCTTACTCCAACAATCTGCTTTAACATGCCCATACTTCTTGCAATGATAACATTGGACTCCATTCTTGTTGCCTCTTTGTTCAATGGGGGAGTTCCTTTGCTCATAACCTCTGCCTCTTCCTCTACCACGGCTCTTTCCATGAAATGCACCTCTGCCCCCGTCCTCTTCCTGCTGCTGCCTTATCAGATTCTCTTGAGTTGAAAGCCTCCCCCTTCACTTGAAATGCTTTCTCATCATGTTTTTCAGCTGATCTGTTTAGCCTTGCCTCATGGGCTTGCAATAATACCATCAATTCATCAAATGAAAATTTAGACAAGTCTTTGGACTCCTCAATTGCAGCTACAACATGATCAAACCTAGGAGTTAAACTCCTTAGAATTTTTGCAACAATGGTTTGATCAGTTATGTGGTCTCAATATGATCTCATTTGACTAACTACTCCCATTGCTCTAGACAAAAAATCTTGCACTGATTCATTGCTTTCATGAGTAGAGTTTCAAACTCATGTAGAAGAGTTTGGAGTTTCACGCTATTACCTTTGATGACCCTTGAAACTCAGTTTGCAGAATTGTCCATGCTTGCTTTGAAGTTGTAGCTGCTGCAATTCTTGAGAAAACTGTCTCATGGACTACTTGTTGGATGAAGAACAGTGCTTTGGAGTCCTTCCTCCTGTTCTCCTTCAACCGATTCTCTTCATCTGGATCGGCAAACCCACTCTCTACCAAATCCCATAGGTCTTGAGACTTGAAAAGAGTCTTCATTTTGATGCTCCAAAGCTCGTAACTTTCTCCTTTGAAAATGGGGATGGCTGATTGTGCAATACTTAATGAGTTCCATTTGAAGCCATGTTGCTTTTGAAGCTCACAAGGTCTCTCGAATCTGATCACTGCTCTGATACCATTGTTAGAGGAAAAAACAAATGCTCAAAAACTGCAACAGATAGAATATAACAATACTGTGAGAAACATAGAACAGAAATTTTGTCAAGCACTTGATGGGCAGAAAATGAACTGAAAGTGTTTGCTCCACTCTGCATTTTATTGATGACCAAGGATGCCTTTAAATAGGAACTGCACATCAACTAAACTCAATAAAACATCTAGAAATATTTGGCACAAATAGAATCATGCTCTCAACTGAATAGAAAATCAAGGACCCATTACTAAGTAATAACAAACTTAGACTAAGTCAATAACAGTAAAAATAAAAAAGATTGCTGCCAATTTTGAATCATATCTTCAACATGGCAGTTCAGTCTTTGAAAATGGCGAGCCTGGAAGGAACGCATATTGTTCAGAAATTAGTTTATAAATAAAGCTCATCTAATTGTGAATGCAATTGACACAGAAGAATTTGTAGATGTCGATGCATATCAGTTGAAGGATAGAGGCTATTTTAATGCTTATTATAGACATATATTCTTTTATGGTGGCTTTGGTGGTTTATGAAGGAGCGGATTTATGGTTGTAACATTAAGCGAGGAAAGCCTCTGTTTTTGAGATGATTTCATCCTAAAGCTTTATAAATGAAGTAGTTGTTGTTTACTGTTTATCAATATTGCATTTACAAAAATTATTGTTTTTGTTAATTCAACTCATGGCTCTGTCTTCGTTTGCAATTTTCTTCTTTGTAATTCCCCAGTACATTTCTAACGTAAAATCGCCCTGTAGAGATGATTCTACGCTTGTTGAGGAGTTATTATTATTATTATTATTATTATTACTATTATTTTTCATTTGCTCGCTGAAAAAGTTTATTTTTGTTTTTTAATAAAATGTCGTGTGAGAGTATCGGCTGTTACTTTTGTGTCTTGTGAGAGTAATACCGATTTATTATTAATTTAGAATAAAATATTAAATCTAACTGACATGTCAGTATTTTATCATGTCATATATCTCTCGGCCCGTCATATGATAAAATTAAAAAGAAAAAATAAATTCGTTACCTAATTTATCAAAAAAAAAATTCTTAATAAAAATGAAAAAAAAATCAAGTTTAAGTTTTTTTTTTTTTTTTTGTATTTCTGCCTTAAATTTATAAGTTTATAAAAAAATAACAATTCTTGAATTAATTTAGTGATCCTTGAACACGCATAATTAACCTTTACCATCAATAAATAGGGGCAAAGACTTCTAAGTCCTGTAATGATCAGAAGAGATAATAATATAGAGCACACAGGAAAGCTTTATTAGTGCCTTCAAAGTCTAGTTAGTTCATGTTAATGTCCACAAGTCATCATTAACTTTAAGAGAAATATTAATTATAAAAAGTTATTATTTAATAATCTTTTTTCAATTTAAAAATATTTATTATAATTTTATTTATTAAAAAAAACTAAAATAAATATTTTTAAATCAACAGAAACAAAATTATTAAATAATCATTATTTAAAATAATTATAATTAATATTTCTTTAATTTTAATATTAGATCGAATAACTCAATGATTGAGAATTTAAAAGACATCTTTTATTTTAAATAAGATAAATTATCAGCCTATTAGTTTTTCATTGTTTTAGAATTGATATTTCTATTCTCAAATTTGTTAATGTCAAAATTTACAGGCCCAAAACATCATAAAAACGTAAGATATATTGAATTTAGAAAAAAAAATATGCAGCTTATCAGTTTTTTTTTATTATTTTTTAATTTCTTTTATCAAAGTTTTTGTTTATTTTTTAAAATTACATAATGAACTCATAATAGATTTTATATATATTATATGAATATAATAAATTTATAGATTGATAAGAAAAAAATCTTATAAATTTAAAAATATTTTAAAAACCTTATTATAAATTTTGTAAATTCTTTTTAGTAATTTTGTAAAAAGTCTTTGGATTTATAACAAATTGAATTTTATAGTAAAATAAGCCAAGTCGTTTTAATTGAATTATCTTTTTTATTACGAGTGTATTATATTTTTTATAATCATAAAGTGGGACATTTGACACAGTATCCATTTATTTTATGTTTTATAAGATTTAATAATCCACAAATATGTGGTGGCTATTGTTTGTGCCATCTAGAGATATAATTTTATATTTTAAAAATAAAATTATTTTAGTTGAATTACCTTTCTTAATATAAGTTTATTAATTTTTTAAGTCATGGTAAATCAAATAATAATTTTAATAAAACTAATTTAATAATTTAATTTAAGTAAGGTAAAGTTTGGCCAAAAAGAAAAATTTAAGACAGAGTATATTAAATTTATAATAAGTTAAATTTTATAATAGAAAATAAGGTAAATTATTTTGGTTGAGTTATATTTCTAATTATAAAATTATTATATATATATATATTGTAGATGTGGGATAGTTTTAACAAAATCTATTTATATTTCTTATAGTAATTAATAGATATGAAATTTATTACCACAATTATTTTATATTGTATTTTACAGAATTCAACAGCTAATATTCTCATTTATAAAACTGAAAATTACTTTATTATCTTATAATATTTATTTTCAGATGAAAAAAATAATTCGTATTAATAATAAAATAAAATAAAAACACTAATGATGGTAAACTGTAAACTGGTAAATGTCATGGTGATATATCATTGTTGAATGCAAAAGAAAGAATTCAAATGGGTTGATTAATTAGTGTGCCAGCAGGAAGCAGGTTTAGAGTTGAGCAGTTGAGCTTTCATTAGCTAACCAGGCCAGCTGTATTCCTCATTAAATAAAACTGAGACTTAAGCTTTGCTGATTCTTTGTGGTTTCCTACAATCGTTCACATTCTTTCTTTGAAAATAACATGAATTTTCCATTTGGTGGACAAAAAATATTTATATTTATATTTATATTTAATTTTGATAGCAAATTCTAACTAAATTATTAGAGGAATTACTTAATTTGGATTAAACCATGTAAAATAATTATTTCAATTGATGAGAGAATTTATTTTGCTTGAGTTATATATATTATTTTTCCTTATAATAATTGAAAAGTAAAATAAATGTATTTATTTTTTATTTATCTTTATCAAGGTCATATTAAATAAATATTTTTAGGGTTTACTATTGAATTTCATTAAATTTATTGAATTTTATGAATTATTATTTTTTAAATATAAAAAAACTAGTAAACAATAACTAATTTCAATTGATTTTTGCAAATTTTCAGTAGTGATGACTCATGAGAGATTAAAATAAACTAAGAAAAGGAGAATTATTTCTAATTGATTGTGTAAATCATTAATGATAATATAGTTTGGGATAAATTATGATCGAAAATTACTTGACCTTTTATTTAAATAAACTTATATTTAGGTAAAAAAAACTTATATTTAGGTTAATAATTTTATTATAAAAAAGCACAGTATTTTAAAGAAATAACATGGGATTGTTGCTGATGATGATAATAGCAGCTTGAAAGTGAAGAAATTAAAGATAACAAATGCGATTGTGGCTGATTTTGGGTTTCTTTGAATAAAAATAATTAAAATTAATTTTTATAAGTATCCTCCGAGTATTTTTAGTATATCATTGCTAGCTACTCTGGCATTTGTGATACTTTATTTATTGATTGATTATGTTATTTTGACATGGTTAATTACTAGTTAATAATAATTTTCAATAAGGCATGTTTATTTTGTAGCTTGTTCTAATGACACTATTAAAATTTTCTCATAATTCTCTTTTCAATTCTGATTAACTTAAAATTAATTTAACTACTAGAAAAGAATGTGAGAGATAGTGGCAATGTGAAGATAATGTGAGGATTTAACATCCCAACTAATGTTTTGTTAATAATAACAAATATATTTATATTTCAATTGCTATAGACAAAATATGATTATTTCATTCCGAAGTTGATGCCAGGTCCTAATACTAAATGCTCACTGTATATTGGTGAATGGTGATAGTAGGAAAAGGCCATTTCAAGCCCATATTTATCTTGTGAATTTCCAGGATTATTAATTGAGCATATATATATATATATATATATATATTATTGCTTGTATTTGATTTTCTTTGTATTTCCCATATTAAGCATACTGTTATATTGAGGTTGTCTTTTTATTTGGTGTACTTTTGAGATTATATATTTTTATTGCTTAATATGTTTTATTATGAAGAAGATGATGTTATGAAGACTTGAAAATGTTATGCACATTGGATAATGAAAATTTTAATTGTGTATTTTATTTTTATATTTGTAGTACCTTATTTATTGATTTTTTAATTGTAATGTTGTTGTAGTATGTTTAATTATAGAGTTGTGTGGGATAAAATTTATTTAGTAAAATTATGGTAGTATTAAATTTTAATTTATAATTATTTAAGTGAACATATTATAATTATATAATTTACAGTTTATTATATTTTAAATTTATTATCTTAAACGAGAATCGGGTAGTAATATACGAGTTTGGGATGAGTACATATAATGAATATATATTTATAAACGAATTTGGGATGAGTATGAGTATTTTAAGATTAAACTAGTTCAAAAACGGGTAGAGCCCTTTTCGTGGGTGCTTTACCCGTTGCCAGTCAACCATCCTGTTGAAGTAATATCCTGTAAGCTTAGTATTGAATTTGAATTAGTCTTCCCCCCAATATTCTGATAGTTGAATATGAGAATTTTTTTTTCGGTTTATGCCCATAAATATAGGTTTGCCATTTGAGGGATTTGTTATTGGTGAAGATTTTGAGAGAAATCTAAACTTTTCTATTCTCAATATCTTAAATTTACAATAGATTTTGAATTGATATTTATAGACTAACTCTATTGTTGTTAGAAATATACATAAATTAGGATATGAACAAGAACAAACATAGTAGCTTAAATACAACCATAAAACTAGGATATCATGTTTTCAAGATATCCCAATATTATGACTTAAATAAAGCCATAAATCAATGATATATTCTGATTCTCCTCCTCAAGCTGGAGCGTTTATATCATAGGCTCCTAGCTTGTAACAAATGTATTCAATCCGAGGTCCTCTTAAAGCTTTAGTGAAAATATCTGCCAACTGATCATTTGAACTGATAAAACTGGTAACAATATAGTCTAATTCAATCTTTTGCCTAACAAAATGACAATCTATCTCTATATGTTTTTTTCTTTCATGAAAAAACTGGATTTGAAGCATTATGAAGTGTTGCTTAATTATCGTAGATTAATTGCATTGGTCCCATATTTTCACTTCTTAATTCTCGAAATAATTATTTTAACCAAATAAGTTTACAGTAACTAAAGCTATGGCTCAAAATTCTACTTCTACACTTGATCTTGTTATAACATCTCGCTTTTTTACTTTTTTATAATATAAGATTTCCACCAAAAAATACATAATATCTTGAGGTTAATCATCTATCTGAAGGAGAACATGCCCAAGCAGTATCTGAATATCCAACAATTTGTATATGTCCTCTATTTTCATACAGCAAACCTTGTCCTGGTGTTCTTTTGATATATCTAAAGATGTGTATTGCTACATTCCAATGACTATCACACGAAGCTTGAAGAAACTGACTTACCATACTTGCTACAAAGGAAATATATGGGCGCGTGATATTGAGATACTTGAGTTTTCCAACCAATCTCCGATACTGACCAGGGTCCTTTAGTGGCTCCCCCTATCTAGGAACAAGTTTAACATTTGAATCCATAGGGGTTTCCACAGGTTTACAATTCAGCATTCTAGTATCTTCTAAAATATTTAAGGCATATTTTCTCTGTGACATAGCAATGTCTGTAGTTGATTGAGCTACCTCAATGCCCAAAAAATATTTCTACTTTCCCAAGTCTTTAGTTTAAAAATTACTAAGAATATGTCATTTGAGCTGAGCAATTCCCTCGTTATCATCACCCGTCATTGCAATATCATTCACATATACTACTAAATAAATACACTTGCCATGAACTTTGTAACGATAAAATATTGAATGATCCGCTTCACTTCTACACATCCCAAATTCTTGAACCATAGAATTAAACCGTCCAAACCATGCATGTAGAGATTGTTTCAGAACATAAAGAGATTTCATCAATCGACAAACTAACCCAGACTCCCCATGAGCAACAAAGCAGGGCGGTTGCCCCATATAAACTTTTTCTACTAAGTTGTCATATAGAAATGCATTTTTAATGTCCATGTAGTAAATAGGTCAGTGATTTATGGCAGCAAGAGAAATAAGAAGACGAATAGGGGCAATCTTTACAATAGGAGAAAAGTGTCACCATAATCAAGGCCAGAAATCTGAGTATATCTTTTGACAACCAAGTGGGTTTTTAAGCGATCAACCTTTCTGTCAAGACCAACTTTGATAGTATAAACCTCATGACAACCAACCACAGATTGCCTGGATGGTAATTGAACAAGCTCTCAAGTATCATTATCATGAAAAGCAGTTATCTCTTTAACCATTACTTATCGCTAACTAGGATAAGTTTGTGCTTCATCAATATATTGTGGAATAGAAATAGTAGACAAAGTAGAGATAAAAATATAGTATGAAGAAGAAAGACGATAATAACTCAAGAAATTATAAATTAGATGATGATTACGAGAAGAACAAATACCTTTTCGAAGAGCAATAAGTAGAATGGATTCTTCTGTTGGAGGCAAGATCGACGTAGGAGAAATTGTCAGCGAAGGAGATGATTCTTGTAGAATTTGTATGGAATCTGTACCTGCAAGAGAGGTTTACTTTCTCCTACTCCTTTAACAATTGTTTGTGACCCATTAACCAAGGTAACTTTAGAAAATGGGAAAGTAATTATAGTAAGAGAAAAGAAAATATTTGGATTACCAGAGATGTGATCAGAAGCACTATAGTCCAAAATCCACGACCCAGTGAATGAAGATTGTGTGAGACAAGCAAAGGGAGTAGCTAGTTGAGCAACAGAACCTGTTAGAGAAGATGATTGCTGTGTCAATGCTTGATATTGTAAGTATTCATCATAATCAATTCCAGTTAGTGTAATTAAGTTGGATTTCGATGCTTGAGCTGAGGGTAGAGGAAGAATACTATCTCCTTGAGACTGGACCATATTAGCAATTGGACGATTACTTTGATAAGGTTTGGAAGGTCGTCCATGAAGAACCCATAACATTCACGTGTATGACCCTTCTTATCACAATAGGAGCAACGAAATTTGACTATCTCCCTCTTGACTATTATTCTATATAACTAACACAGAAGATGAGAAAAGACCTCATCTAATTTAGGAATGATTGTACTAGCAAGAATTTGATCTCTTACTGTAACCAAATCTGCTCGAAGCCATATGAGAGCTAATATCATAAAAAAAATTATCTCGTTGATTCTCTTGTTCAGTGACATTTGAAGAGAAAGGCATGAGAGTTAAATTCATCCTTCAAAGTTTCAACTTGACCTAAATAACTAGGCATATCTTAAAAATTTTGTTGTAAATGAACAAGGTTAGAAGCAACCTTATAAATACGTTGAATATCATTAGTATACAATGTCTTAGCCTTAGTCATGACTTTATAATAAGTTTTCCAGGACTGAAATTGAGTAGGCAATTTCGGTTCAAGAGAATATTACAATAAACTATATAGTTGTGCATCAATTTTAGTCTACGCTTTTCTGTCTTTTTCAACTATATCAGTAGCATTTTTTTTTTCTAAATGATTATTATAACTTTGACCCATAAACCAAATTTCAACAGATGCAGTCCCATGAGATATAATTATTATAACATTGTAATTTAACATTGGTAATAGTAGGAGAACTTGAAATAAAAGAGAACATAGGCTTAATCAAACCTGAAATATCTAAACTAGAAGAAGCCATTTTAATAAAAAAAAATTTGAAATGGCAGACTGAGTTTGAAGCTACTGCTAAAAGAGAGCCTTCTTCAAAAGGGATCAAAAATTTGAAAGTAGGTCACAAACACACTTGGGGTGAAGAGGCGAGGCTACTGGTGAAGTTTCATAGGAAAAAGGCTCAGGAATCTTGCTCGCGCCGGCGCATAGTGCTTTGGCCAGATTTTTTATCAATGCATGTCGTCCCACGTGCTATATTTCGGAGGCGAGATAAAACCAGGATATCATGTTTTCAGGATATCCCAACATTATGGCTTAAATAAAGCCATAAATCAAGCCAACAATTGGATTACTCCAGAACGTTATTTTCTTTTATTAATTTTTTTTGAAGTGGAGGAATTGGATTTTAATGGGTTCAGGGATTAACAGGTATACGCAGAGAATTGTGCGTGAAAATAGAGAAAATTTGGGGTGGTTTATGATTTTTTTTTGGGGCTCCTTTTGCTGTTACTGTGAATTGTTTTAGCCTTTCTTTTGTTGCAGAAATTTGGTTTTTATTCTGTGACTTCATTCATTTTGTTTATTTCAAAAGTTTCTTGTTTTTTTTTTTCTTTTTAATCAATATTTGAAAGATGATAGCTGCTAATGGATAACTTGTAGGATATGTTTATGGGAAGCTTTAAACCCTAGGAAATTTTAACCTGCGAAATTCATGGTAATTTTCTCTATTAGCTTGCAGGCTGATAGAGAAAGTTGGATTTTTCAATTTATTGCACATCTCACTGGCTTTGCTTAGGAAAAAATACAGAAAAAAAAAATACTATGGTTTGTGGATTTAGTAGAGTTTATGGGTTTTGGCATGACAGTGTTAGCGGTGCAAATCACATGTACCAGGGCGTCACAAAACAAACCACAAGATTTTAAGATTAAGTTTGCAAAATCTAATGGTACTATTTTTGTACTTTTTCCTTGTTTGTTATTTAAATTTTAAATGTGAAGTGATTTTCCCTTTGACTAGCTTTCCCACATCTCAAATTTCTGTTGAGATTTTGAAAAATAAATTTGCTCCAGTGAATACTTATTTGACAACCTGAATTCTTCAGTTGAAAATTTTCTTATGCAACTATTGTGTAAAATGAGTAATTTGCAAAATTTTGGATTAAAAACCAAGGGAAAAGCTATTTCAATGCTATGAATCTATTTCATTTTTATTTTATTATACTTTGTGAATCAAAAGAATTGACTAGTTTCCATTATTTACGCTAATTGGTGAACCCATTATTTACTCAAATTTGGGAGGCAGTCTTCTGTAAGTGATGCTTAACTCAGAATGGTTTAAATATTGCAATGGGGTTTTACGGGAACTTGTCATCTAGAGTAAGTCATTGAAATGCAGAAGATAACTGTAATCTGTGTTCATTCATGCTCAAGTTTATTCTTCGCAAACACCGGCAACTTGAATTTTATACCGCATTACATTAGCTAACACATATATGATATCTAACATCAGACTCTGAGACTGTTATTTTCTTCTGGTTGAGCCTGAGGTACATAGCTATTTGTTTTGTTTATCCACTTTTTTCTGGTGATCAGAATTCAGGCTGCTATATTGTTTTATTTTTTCAATTTTAATTAGTCAGATTCATCAAACCTATGTGTTGCTTCTCCATTGTGTTTTGTTTCCTTTTTTTCTTGAATTCTCAACTTTTTTACCTTTTACCAATCTTTCAAAATTGTTCTAAGTAACACTTGTTCTTTGACGTATGTAGTACATTGGCATAATGGGTCGGAAAGCTGACACTTTATACATTAACCCAAAGAGATTTGGCTCTCTCTCAAAACCTTGCATGAAGGAAATGATATCATTTCTCAATTGCTTGTCTCTTAGCCGCACAAATGATGATAAATGTGCTCGGCAAAAGGAACTGCTGAGTACCTGTATGGATGCTCAGGTAATGATATCATACACGGAAGCGTTTATTTTGTGCCCTCTTTTGTATTCTCCTGGGTTATATTCTGTTAATTGAACTTTTTTATTATGCTGAATTTTTCATTAGTCTGCAACCATTGATGCTATTTGACATCTGCTAAAGATTTTAACCACTGTTTCGCAGACTAACAAGAGCAGAAAGCCTTGGGGAAGCATCAACTACCACCTTCAGAGGCTTAACCGGGGAAGGAAATAATTTTAACTAGCATGTGGTTCTTTAAATTCATCATTGTCACTGGATTAGCATGGGAAGAAAGTTGATCGGGATCCAAGCACACATTGTTTATGTGTCATTTTTAATGCAGTTTCTCTATTCTGAAAGAAAGTTTTGATCAAATTTGCCCTTTATTGTTGTACATCGTAGTGACCATCTCCAGAAACCTTGCAATACTTGCACTCAAGAGTCATATCTACATTACAGTATTGAAGTGGAGAATAAAAATTTTGGAAATTTCATTGATGTCTTTTTGCTTTACGTATTCAAATAATTTGTTTATAATGATAATTCTTTTGGCTATTTTCCAGTAAACACAGCCTGATCAGAGTTTGGTTAGTTATTTGAAAATGTTAAACTTAAGAACTGAGATGGTACTGTTATGGTGGTGAAGTGGAGTAAGTGATAATGTGAAGTCTTAACTCTTGGAAAGGAGTTATCCATTTTGTGATTACAGTAATTATCTGGTTCCTGAGAAATCATATAACTTTGATTTAAAGTCGCTATATTTGCACTTTTTTGTACTGAAAGTCTCTGCACTTCCATGTTTACATCCCGACTGGCTATTGTAAGAACAATGCTGATTTCTTCACATTCAGTGCCACTGTACATTTGTCAATTATCCCGATAGTTTCAAAGGGTAAAAACTAAGCAAAATATACGCAGTGACGGACTTAAAGAGAGACCAGTGAGGCCCACGCCTCCACTGAACTTTGAATTCTACCTTCTCCCCTAAATGTACCTTAAGGTTTTGCCATCATGGATTTGGAAAAATTATTGTAACTCCAAACCCAAATATTGTCTAAATAGCATTGAGGTTCCTATCTATTTTGTATTTTAGGACATCTGCTTTTTTTTTTTTCTCTAAGTTTTTCGTAGCAGGTGTTTCTTTGGTAATGGCTGTACTTTGTCACATCTTAGTAAAATTTTCTTAGTGGAGAGATCCTCCCCATGG
Organism: Garcia nutans; assembly: GCA_947685225.1. Taxonomy (NCBI): domain Eukaryota; kingdom Viridiplantae; phylum Streptophyta; class Magnoliopsida; order Malpighiales; family Euphorbiaceae; genus Garcia; species Garcia nutans. The sequence goes on along the minus strand of CANTUV010000037.1, from coordinate 51,730,977 downwards.
CTATGGTCTTATGATATTCTGCTTTCACTTATTTAAATGGCAGAAGAAGGATAGTGCATCTGTTAATTTCACTAAACTTGAAGATCATAGGCTTGTTTGGCAATGCTGTTGATTTTTTTTTTGAAAAATATACTCTTGACAAATAATTTTGAGATATGTAATTTGTTTTGTATGTTTTATAATTAGGATATATAAAATTTATTTTAAAAAATAAAATGTAATGACTTTTAATCATAATTTTCTACCAAATGATGTTCTTAAATTGGCTCAATCAATAATAATAACATGACTGCAATTTTAAAATGTTAGATTCCCATAATTTTTGGTATAGATGGAAAGGAGAGATTCGAAGGGAATTTCAGCACAATAGTTAGTATTGTAGCCATGTAATCTAAATTTATAAGTTTGGGTCATTGAAACAGTCTCTTGCAACTACAAGAAAAATACAATAAATTTTATAAGTTTGATCTTTTTTTAAATTTCATGCATTGTGAGCGTTTATATATCATGTTATCATTTTATGAAAAGAAAAGATTCCATAGGATTGACATTGTGACTGCTTCCTACCTATCGGTCAATGGGTACAGTTGTCACAGAAACATAAGGGTTGTTGTGGGTTTGGTGAATAAGAAATAGAGGGCAGTGCCCATGTAGAAGAGGCTTATTTATAAAGCAAAGATAGAGAGAGCATCAAAAAATAGATGTCAGTTTTGCATGTGCAATTATTAAGTAAAGTTCCTAATATATCAAAAAAATTTAACATGCAACCCTCACTGTTTTAATTATAACCCCATCATCATAGATTGGTACCTTCTCTTTTAGTGTGGAAGCCAAATGTCTCTCTTCCATTTTGACTCTCTTCTCTTCTTTAACCTCTCTGCACTTCAAATTACACACACATGCCATTTACCAAAAGCAGTTTTTTTTTTTCCTTTTGCATTCCTTTGGGACCTACATTTGGCATCTCCAATTTATGTTATTTTGCTTTTCTAACATATGGTAATGAATTAGTTAAATTAATTTATCATATAGAGTAAATCACTTTTTCACTCTAATTAAGCATTTATTATATAACTCAAACTCAATTTATTGGAATTCATATAATAAAATGTCACAAAATTTTATATTGGTTGTCGCCTATCACCTAACTTTTCTTATATGGAGTTGAGACCGGCTATAAACTATTCATTATACAAGAAGTTTAAACATATATATATATATATATATGGCTAAATACATATTTGGCCTTTGAATTTGTAGCGTTTAGTTATTTTATCTGTTAAATTTTTAATTTAATCATATAGTCTTATGAACTCTTATTTTTTTAATTTATAAATATAAACTCATTAAATTATACCGAGTCATGTTGAGTCGCTGTGGTATTTATTTGGTATAAAATATATAAATATAAGAGGCAAGTGATAATATTCATTTATATAAATGTTTGATTATAAAAAATAGATAATTATAGGGGATAAAGTAATTAAAATAAAAATTTAGAAAGTAAAGTGATTAAACACTATAAATTTAGAGAATTATATATGTGTGACATGTATATGTATATAGATAATGGGTATAATGAGAGAAGAAGAGGCAAGTGAAAGTGAGAGGCTGCAAGGTGCAAGGTAACTTTACAACTAGAAATCGGGCACACATGGAAGGGTTGGCTTTCGACATCAAAGTGAGGGAAAGCCGTACACGGTCAAAGAAACTTTGAATTGGATTCCAATTCCCACTACCATTCTCCTTATTTATCTATTTCGAAATCCATCCTGCACCATGCATTTTCAAATTTCATTTCTCCAATTTCATATCATTTCCATGCACGTGTCTTCCATCCCTCTGCATATTCCATTCACTTCTATTCCTTAAATACAATTATAATTTTTTTTTAATATACAAAATAATACCTTAAGTTAAAAAAATGATAAAGAGCTATTTATTTATTTTTAGAAAAAGATTTAAACAAAAAAAATCAAAAATATAAATTAAATAAAAATATAATTGCTATACTTTTAAATGGTGAGATGAGATGGTAGAAATTTTTTTTTCTTAATAAAAGCGCTTCAATTTGAATTTTAGATGCAAAGCACCTTTAAAATTAAAAAAAAAAAAAAAAGGTATTTTATCCCTCTTAATATACTTTATCCCTCTTAGATTTGCGTATTGCATAGTAAGACAACTTAATTTTCAATTTCTTTTTTGGGTAATATATAGTTCACATGAAATTAAACGGTAATATGTGAACCCATGCGTTATTGAAGTGATTTATTGTTAGCCATGTCAATGTATGAGATCAATTATAAATATATGATGAGATGTAAAATATTATATAAAATACAAAATTGACTTGTTATTGAAGTGACATTACACACTATTTGTTGTTAGCCATGTCACTCTATGAGATGAGTTACTTTGGTTTATCCAACCCATGAATTAATAGGTTTGGTAAGTTTATAATTTTGACTAGATTAAATTAAATAGATTTGGTGAGTTTACAATTTTGACTATGTTAAAAAGAAAAGAAAAAACCCAACAAGTGGTATCAGAGCTTGGTTCTTTGGGTGCAGAATTAATTATGTAAATTAGAATGGAGGAATTCACAGGCACCATGATTAAACTGTCAGCTTCAAATTATTTAATTTGGAAGTCAAAGATGGAGGATCTTCTCTATTGTAAGGACATGTATGATCCTATAAAATTAGGATCTAATAAGCCAAGTAAAAAATCAGATGATGATTGGGAGAAGATGCACAAAAAAACTGTTGGTACTATTCGATAGTGAGTATATAATAATATCTACCATCATATAAGCAAAAAAGTTAATGCGCAAAAATTATGGAAAGATTTAGAAACCATGTATGAGAGAAAAAGTGTTCAGAATAAAGCTTTTTCCATTAGAAAACTTGTGAATTTGAAACTAAAAGATGGACGATCCATTGCAGAACACTTGAGTGAGTTTCAAGAACTAGTAAATCAGTTAAGCATCATGAAGATAGCCCTAGATGATGAATTGCAGGCATTATTGCTCTTGAGTTCCTTACCAGATAGTTGGGAGACCTTGGTGGTATCTCTCAGTAACTCTGCTTCAAGCGGTGTTTTGACTTTATCATTTGTAAATGACAGTCTTTACAATGAGGAGACCAGAAGAAAGGATATGGGCATTGATACTTCACAAGCTCTTGTTACAACTACAGAGAGCAGAGGTAGAAGTAAAAGCAGAGGTCCTAAAGGGCGTTATAAACCAAGAGGCAAGTCACAATCGAAAGTGAAATTCAGCTGTTATCACTGCGGCAAAGAGGGACATATGAAAAGAAACTGCAAAGTTTGCAAAAGGGAACAATATGATGAGAAAAATCAAAAGAAGGCAGATGATCAAAATACCACTACAACTGTTGCTGATGATAATGAAGAGATGGTTGTACTCTCCATTATTGAAGAGCATGACAAGGTTACTAGTTCTGATATGGAGTGGGTTATTGATTCTGCAGCATCATACCATGCTACACTAAGGAGAGACATCTTTACTGTATACAAAGCATGTAATTTTGGCAGAGTAAAGATGGGAAATATCAGTTATGCAAATATAGTAGGTATTGGTGTTGTCTGTGTTTAGACAAATGTTGGTTACACGTTGACTCTAAAGAATGTACGATATGTATCATATTTATGTCTGAAATTAATTTCTACTCATGTTCTGGATCTAGATGGATATTACAATAACTTTGGTGAGAAAAAGTGAAAACTCACCAAAGGCTCAATTGTGGTTGCCAAAGGTAGATTGTGTTATATACTCTACAAGACTCAAGTGAAGATGATAAAAGGTACGCTGAATATAGTTGAAGATGATGCTTCCCCAGACTTGTGGCACAAGAGCTAGCCCATATGAGTAAAAAAGGGTTGCAAATTTTGGCAAAGAAGTCTCTCATTCCTTTTGTCAAAGGTATGAGTCTAAACTCTTGTGATAATTGTTTGTATGGCAAACAATATAAAGTCTCCTTTAGTAGTTCATCTGAAAGAAAAAATAATATACTTGAATTAGTTTACTCTGATGTATGTGGTTCCATTGATGTAGAAACTTTAGGAGGTAGTAGATATTTTGTTACTTTTATCGATGATGCTTCACGAAAGGTTTGGGTGTTTGTTCTGAAATCAAAAGATCAGGTTCTTCAGCGTTTTAAGCATTTCCATGCAATGGTAGAAAGAGAAAAAGAAATATCCTTAAAGTGTCTTCGTAGTGACAATGGAGGTGAATACACTTCAAAGGAGTTTATAAATTACTGCTTAGAGCATGGAATCAGGCATGAGAAGATAGTTCCTGGCACTCTACAGTATAATGGTGTAGCTGAAAGGACAAACAGAACTATCTTGGAGAAAGTCAGATCCATGCTGAAAATGGCTAAACTTCCTAAGCCATTTTGGGGTGAAGCACTCTATACCGCATGCTATTTAATGAATCGTTCTCCATCAGCTCTTTTGAGTTTTGATGTACCTGAGAGAGTATGGTCTGGAAAAAATGTTGCTTACTCTCACTTGAAGGTATTTGGATGCAAGGCTTTTATCCATGTACCTAAGGAGCAGAGACAGAAACTTGATGATAGAGTTGTTCCGTGCATCTTTTTGGGTTATGGAGATGCAGAGTTTGAATACAAGTTATGGGATCCAGTGAAGTGAAAGTCATCAGATCCAGAGATGTAATCTTCCATGAACACAAGACCTTGTTGGACTCTAAACTATCAAAGAAAATTACAAGTAGTGATGATATTCCTCTTCCTGTATTAATTTCTCCTTCAATCAGAAATACCACAGATGAAGGAGAGTTGCTTGAAGAACATGGGATTAATGACATGCCAATACCAGTTGATGCTGATGATGATGTTGAGCAGGGAGAGTAACCTCTTCCTCCCCAGACTGTAGAAGAACCTCAAGTCAGAAGATCAACCAGAGCACATCATCCATCTACCAAATATCTCAGTTCTGAGTATGTAACAGTTACTTAAGAGGGGGAGCCAGAAAGCTTCCAGGAAGTTCAGAATCATAAAGAGAAGACTCAGTGGATGAAAGCAATGTAAGAAGAGATGAGTTCTTTGAAAAAGAACAATATTTATGAGCTTGTTGAACTTCCAGAAGATAGAAAAGTCTTGAAGAACAAATGGGTGTACAAGCTTAAGATGGATGGAGATAAGCTAGTAAAATACAAAGCTCGTGTGGTAGTAAAGGGTTTCAATCGGAAGAAAGGGGTTGATTTTGATGAAATTTTTTCTCCCGTTGTGAAGATGAGCTCTATTCGAGTAATCTTTGGTTTGACTGCTAGCTTGGATCTTGAGCTTGAGCAGTTAGATGTGAAAACTGCATTTCTTCATGGTGATTTGGAGGAAGAAATTTACATGGAGCAACCTGATGGATTTGAAGTAAAAGGAAAAGAACACATGGTTTGCAGATTGAAGAAGAGTCTGTAGGGTTAAAATAGGCTTCGAGACAGTGGTATAAGAAATTTGACTCTTTCATGGTGAGTCATGACTATACTAAAATAGAAGCAGATCATTATGTGTACTTCAAAATATTTTCAGATGATAAATTTATCATTCTTTTGCTCTATGTGGATGATATGTTGATAATAAGGCAAGATGTTACTATAATTAGTGGCTTGAAAAAGGAGTTGTTTGGTTCCTTTGATATGAAGGATTTAGAACCAGCACGACGAATTTTAGGCATGCAGATTACTCGTGATAGAAAAGCTAAGAAGTTGTGGCTGTCACAAGAGAAGTATGTTGAGCAATTCTAAGCAGATTTAATATTAAGAATGCTAAGCCAGTTAGCACACCTCTTGCCAATCACTTTGTATTTAGCAAGAAATTTTGTCCTTCTACAGAAAAAGAAAATGAAGAAATGGCGGTTATTCCTTACTCTTCTGTAGTCGAGAGTTTAATGTACGCAATGGTTAGCACTCGACCAGATATTGCTCATGTTGTTGGTTTAGTCAGCAGATTTCTTTCGAATCCTGGTAAAGATCACTGGGAGGCGGTCAAATAGATTCTCGGATATTTGAGAGGTACTTCTAAGAAGTGTTTATGCTTTGGAGGCTCAAAACTAATTCTAGAAGAATATACAGATGTAGATATGGCAGGTGACCTTGATGGCAGGAAGTCGACTTCAGGATATGTATTTACTTTTGCAGGGGGAGCTATATCATGGCAGTCCAAATTACAAAAGTGTGTTATTCTATCCACAACTGAGGTAGAGTATATAGCTATGACTGAAGCAAGTAAAGAGATGCTTTGGTTGAAAAGGTTTCTAGAAGAGTTAGAGTTGAAGCAGGGTGAGTATGTGATGAATTGTGATAGTCAAAGTGCTCTAGATTTGAGCAAGAATGCCACATATTATGGTCAGACTAAGCATATTGATGTAAGATATCACTGGATTCGTGAAGTAGTGAAAAATCAAGAGATGTTTTTGAAAAATATTCATATTGATAAAAATCCAGCTGACATGATGACCAAAGTGGTGACTCGTGACAAGTATCAATTTTGCACCAAGATGGTGAGACTGAGTGGTAATTGAGCAATAGATGTGTGAACATCTCCCCATGGGTTGGAGGGGGAGATTGTTGGTTTATTCAACCCATGAAATTAATGGATTTGGTAAGTTTACAATTTTGACTAAATTAAAATTAATGGGTTTGGTAAGTTTACAATTTTGACTAGATTAAAATTAAATGGGTTTGGTGAGTTTACAATTTTGACTAGGATAAAAAGAAAAGAAAAAAAAATATTTAACACATTTTTCTAGCCATCATTGCAATAGTCAAAATTAGGCATAAGTTAGACACAAATTAATATGTTCACACATATTTGAAGGCTTATAAATAGTCTTCATCTTATTCACTTCAAAATATATAAGTGAAATACAAGAGAGAAGAAATAAGAGAGGAAAAAGATTTCAAGTAGTTTGTGAGATAAATATTAGAGAATTATTCTCTAGTTTATTGGTGTGATCATCCAAAGAGTAAAAAATTTACTAGAGAGATATTTAGATATTTTCTCTATTATTTGTAATATTAAGTAGTCAAGTGAGGATTGCTTGAGAATTTATTATACTTGATTTCTTTGAATTAGTGAATTTTATTTTAAAATTTGTCCCATGATTTTCCTTTTATACTGAAGGGTTTTCCACGTTAAATCTTGTTTTTTCTTCTTGTGCTTATTCTTTGCTTCTTCCTATTGTGCATTCATTCACATAATTAATTATCGACTAAGAACCTAACAGTTACAAATATACATATATAATTAGGTGTAAAATATTATATAAAATACAAAATTGTCTTGTGCTAGACCTTAAAATATTGACTTAGTTTACACTATTGCCAAAAATTATTACGGATGTGCTCGAATAAATCCATCGTAGAAGAATTGCAGTCCAATCGCTTTCTTAATTAGTATTATTGAATTTCATGATCCACATTACCGACTTTATTATCTTAATTAATTATGTCCTTGTATTTCAATTACATAATTAATTAAAAGGAATGATGCGACATTGACTCTCATATTTTATTTTGGATGCAAAAATAAAGCCATGAATTTCTATAAAAGAATAGTTTGACTATTTCACTTTTCAACAACTTGAATTAACCATAGCAATAGTAATTAAAATCACGAATTTTATTTGAATTGGATGAATTAATTTAATTTAATTTAATCGGTGCATTTAGTTAATTTTTATATTTGTATACTTATATAAATCAATAGTGTATCTTTACAACATCTGCCAAATCATCCTCATAAAAATTTCATATTCGATTTCTAAATATGAAAAAATTTTAAAAAATAAGAGATAATATTTTATGTGTTAACTATAGAGATTTATATGACAGGAAGAATATTAACTGTTGTATTTCATTAAGGTATATATATACACTTGGAAACTATGATAAGCATCTACAGTTACAACAGATAACTACAACAGTTTAACTCAAATACAACTTAACCTTATCATACCTTATCATGCCCCCTCAAGCTTATGATTCTTGAATCGAATCATGAGCTTGTCTCTCAAATAAAGAAATCTCACTCTAGACAAAGGCTTAGTTAAGCAATCAGCTATTTGATCCTTGCCAGAAATAAAACGTACCGAAAGTTCCTTTCTTGCTACTTTGTCTCGGACGAAGTGAACATCAATCTCAACATGTTTCATTTTACTGTGAAACAGAGGATTAATGGAGAGATAAGTCGCTCCCAAGTTGTCACACCATAAAGTTGGTGTCGTCAGTAATTGAACATGAAGTTCTTGAAGTAAATTTTGTATCCAAGTGACTTCAGATGCTGCCATTGCAATTGCCCGATATTCAGCTTCAGTTGAAGACCGGGACACTGTTCTTTGCTTCTTCGAATTCCAGGATACAAGATTTTTACCAAGATAAACCAAATACCCTGTTGTTGACTTTCGGTTGTCAAGCGAACTTGCCCAATCGGCATCACTATACACAGAGATTGCGAAAGAAGACTGCGACTGAAAAAGTAGGCCATGGTTTATTGTGGACCGTAAGTAACGAAGAATTCGCTTGAGCTGCTGCCAATGAGAATCTCGTGGAGAATGCATATACTGTGATAACTTGTTGACTATGAAAGTGATATCTGGTCGTGTAAGAGCTAAATAGTGTAAACTGCCAATTAGTTGCCGATATAGAGAAGATTGAGTACACATCCCATCATGCTTCTGTTGAGAAATTGCAGAAACAGCAGCCGGTGTAGATATACCCTTGCACTCTTGAAAATTAGCTTTTTCCAGTAAATCTGAGATATACTTAGACTGAGTAAGGAGCAATGTACCTGCCGTCCATGTAGCTTCAATGCCGAGAAAGTAGTGCAGCCGACCAAGATCTTTGAGGAGAAATTTCTGAGCTAGACCATGAACAGTTGCAGAAATATGGTCATTAGAACTTCCAGTTAAAATAATATCGTCGACATAAACCAGACAATACGTAATAACAGCACTCTGAGCATAGACAAATAACGAATTGTCCACCACCGATTTAACAAAACCAAGCTCGAGTAAAGCATTTGCAAAACAAGTGTACCATTGTCGTGGTGCTTGCTTGAGGCCATACAAGGATCGTTGAAGAAGACAAACATGAGTCGGATTAGTTGGATCTTTGAATCCTGGTGGCTGACACATATACACTTTCTCGTCAAGTGATCCATGTAAGAAGGCATTTGATACATCTAATTGCTTAACCATCCACTTGTTCGAAACTGCAAGTGAAAGTACTATACGAACAGTAGTAGGTTTGACAACTGGAGAGAAAGTATCTTTGAAATCAATACCTTCCCGTTGATGAAATCCTTTTGCCACCAGCCTCGTCTTGTATTTTTCAAGAGTACCATCAGCTTTTAACTTTACACGAAAGACCCACTTACATCCAATTATATTAGCATTAGGTGGTGGTGGAACTAATATCCAAGTTCCTAAAGCCAGCAAAGAGTTGATCTCACTCTCCATTGCTTGTCTCCATTCTTTCGATTTATTAGCCTCATTAACATTTTTTGGAACTGCTGATTCTGTTTGTGATGTCAGAAAAGTCTGAGGTTTTAATGATCCCGTTTGAGACCTTGTCACCATGTGATGCGGCCTTGCAGGAGGAGCAGCAACAATCTGACCAGATGGAATGAATGAGTCCAAAACAGCAGCTTGCTGCGTTTGAGATTGTGGCACTGACTCAGGATGAAGAACTGAGACAGGTTGTGGTTCTGTTGGAGGTGCCGTCTCGGGTGGCAACAACACCAAAGGCAAATCATCGCCTAAAGGAGTGACTGCTTGCTGTAACATAGGAAGTGATGGTGCCGATGGCACAACATTAGTAACAGGAACATTAATTTGTGAATTTGAAGTGGCAGACGCAGAAGCAACCGGCGAACTTAATATCCCTTTGCTAACCCAAACCGTGTAAGGAGAAGTCCCAACAGCCTGTGTCAAAGAACTTTGAGAGGTACACACCTGAGAAAAAGGAAAGACTTGTTCATTAAAGATGACATGACGAGAAATATACATCTTTCTTGTGGCAATATGAAAACACCGATATCCTTTATGAACAAGACTATAACCAAGAAAAACACAAGGTTTGGATCGATAATCTAGTTTATGCTTAGCATATGGTCTGAGATAGGGAAAACATAAACACCCAAAAATCTTAAGATTATCAACAGATATTGATGTTTGAAACAATTTCTGATATGGTGTAGATGTGGAATTGGGACTCAAAGGCATTCTATTAATAAGATATACACTTGTTTCGAATGCATATTCCCAATATTCAAGTGGCATAGAAGCATGATGAAGCATTGCTAAACTAGTCTCAACAATATGCCGATGTTTTCTTTCGGCAATACCATTTTGTTGGGAAATTGAGGTGATTACCACTCTATTCCCTTAAACCAGATTAGTAGGAGAGCGAAAATAAATGCGGAATATTAACACAGAATTTGATAACGGAGTTCGGCCAATTATGCCTACGTCTCCGGAGCTGTTGCAGACTTATATTAAGGAGAAAAATACAATGTGTTTACAAACACTCACAACCCTCACTCAATTATGAATAAGAATTTTTTCTCACAAAATTCTCTCAAAGACACTCTCTTCTCTTTACTTCTTCAATTTTTAAGTTGTATCTTCCAAATGAAGTGGATGGGTTTATATAGGCTTCAAAAACATGGGTTGGTGAAATTAGTCAATAAATTTGGCACCTCCATTTTTGACTTTAACAATTCCCAAATTTAGACACCTCCACTTTTGACAATGTCCTAAATTAGGCACCTCCATTTTTGACAATCCCCTTAATTAGGCACCTCCATTTTTGACAAAAAAATGGTTGGTGCCTACTTCTTTGACAATCTCCCACTTGAAAACTGATTTCAATCTGTCTTCACACCTTGATCAATGCAACAGCTCTTCTACGACCTTGATACTAGTGTAGGCCAACTGAAGCTGAGCACAACTTCAGTTTATCAATAGTCACCGTCTTCGTCAACATGTCTGCCGGATTTTGAGTTCCACTAATCTTCTCAAGTTTCAAAATCCCATCTTCCAGAAGTGACCTGATAAAGTGATACCGCAACTGTATGTGCTTTGTTCTGGCATGAAAAGACGGATTCTTCGCTAGATGTATGGCACTCTGACTGTCACAATACAAGACATTATTTTCTTGCTTCTTGCCCAACTCCTCCAAGAAACCTTGGAGCCAAACCATTTCTTTGCTGGCTTCCGTGACAGCGACATATTCTGCTTCAGTTGTGGAGAGAGCAACTATCTTCTGTAATTGAGAGACCCAGCTCACTGCGGTACCTCCTAGAGTATAGACATACCCTGTAGTGCTCTTTCTAACGTCAACATTTCCAGCTAAGTCAGCATCCACATAACCTGCTAGTGTCGTATCTCCACTTTTAAAACAAAGCGCCTTATCTGTGGTACCTCGAAGATATCTGAGAATCCATTTGACTGCTTCCCAGTGTGCCTTGCCTGGATTATTCATGTACCTGCTAACAGCTCCCACTGCTTGAGCAATATCTGGTCTGGTACAAACCATGGCATACATCAAACTCCCAATTGCTGAGGCATATGGCACCTTCGTCATGTGTGCACGTTCCTCCTCCGTCTTCGGTGACTGTTCTTTGGAGAGTCTGAAATGAACACCTAAAGGTGTGCTCACTGATTTAGCATCTTGCATGTTGAATCTGGCTAGTACTTTGTTTATGTACTCAGCCTGTGATAACATCAAAGTCCCCGACTTCATGTCTCTCTTGATCCTCATTCCAAGAATCTGCTTTGCAGCACCCAGATCTTTCATTGCAAACTGTTTTGACAATTTCTGCTTTAAATTTTTAATCTCTTGCATGTCTGAACCTGCAACGAGCATATCATCGACGTATAACAATAAAATAATAAAGCTATTGTCAAACTTTTTGATGTAGCAACAATGATCTGCTTGGCATCTTGTGAAACCGCCGCTGCTCATAAAACTATCAAACTTTCTATACCACTGTCTAGGAGCTTGTTTCAGACCATATAAACTCTTCTTCAACTTGCACACTAGATTTTTCTTGTCTGCCTTAATGAAGCCTTCTGGTTGCTTCATGTAGATCTCTTCCTCCAAATCTCCATGAAGGAATGCTGTCTTTACATCTAATTGTTCAAGATGTAAATTTTCTGCGGCTACAATTTTCAATACCAGTCTAATTGTCGTAAGCTTCACGACTGGAGAGAAAATTTCAGTATAGTCAATACCTTCCTTTTGTTGAAAACCTTTTACAACCAATCTTGCTTTGTAGCGTTTACTTCCATCATGCTCTTCTTTGATCCTATAAATCCACTTGTTGTGGAGTGCTTTCTTGCCTTGTGGTAGTTCAGCTAATTCCCATGTATGATTTGACATGAGTGAGTCCATCTCATCTTTCATGGCAGACTCCCACTTGATTGAATCCTCTACTTGTATTGCTTCATCGTAGCACTCTGGTTCACCATTGTCTGTCAGCAACAAGTAATGCAAAGAAGGCAAGTAACGTTGGATTGGTCTTGTAATTCTGGAGGAGCGCCTCAATTCCGGCGTGCTTGGCTCCTCTACTTCAGGACTATTTTGAACATCATTTCCAGAAATATCATCGAACTCAGCAAATTCCTTATTTTCAACATCTATCTTGGAGCTATTTGATTCTGCATTTAATCTGTCTTTGTACATCACATTCTCATTGAATATGACATCCCGGCTTCTAATGATCTTGTGATTTTCATAATCCCAAAACCGGTAACCGAACTCATCACCACCATATCCAACAAAGACACATTTGTTTGACTTGGCATCCAATTTACTTCTTCCAGCAGAATCTATATGTATGTAAGAGATACAACCAAACACTCTTAAGTGTGAAAGGTTTACCTCTTTTTTGCTCCATGCTTCCTCTGGTATTCCACCATCCAGAGGTACTGAAGGCCCACGGTTGATTAGGTAGGCAGCGGTGTTGACAGCTTCAGCCCATAAATTCTTGGGCAAGTCAGCATGTATCCTCATGCTTCTGGCACGTTCATTCAGAGTTCTGTTCATGCGCTCAGCTACGCCATTCTGTTGCGGTGTCATGGGAACTGTTTTCTCCATCTTGATTCCGCTGTTTGCGCAAAATTCTCTGAATCTTCTATCTCTGTACTCTCCTCCATTGTCAGACCTCAATCGTTTGACTTTCAAACCAGTTTCATTTTCTACCATGGCCTTCCATTTTCTGAATGTATCAAAGACTTCTGATTTCTTCTTCAGAAAATACACCCATACCTTTCTTGTTGAATCGTCAATGAATGTGACGTAATACAATGAGCCTGCAAGAGATGGAATTGGAGACGGTCCCCATACATCGGTATGGACCAACTCTAATTTTTCTGCTTTGGGTGTCTTGCCAATCTTTGAAAAACTTACCTTCTTTTGTTTTCCAAAGATACAATCTTCACATAGGCCGACATTGATACTTTTCAGTTCCGGCAACTTTCCTTTTGACAAAAGCGTCTTCATCCCTTTCTCGCTCATATGACCAAGCCTTTGGTGCCATAGGTTTGATTTTTCATCTGCATTTGCTACTGAAATAACATTCTCTAAGTTTGAGGTTACATAGAGAGTGTCAGTTTTCTTACCACGAGCAATGACAAGTGCTCCTTTGGTAATCTTCCATTCACCGCTTTTGAAGGTTGTACCATAACCATCTTCATCAAGTTGTCCTACAGAGAGCAAATTCCTTTTAAGACCAGGAATATGTCTTACTCCTTGCAGCTTCCAGGTATTCCCTTTTGACAACTTTAATCGGACATCCCCTTTTCCTACGATCTTTAAGGTTTCATCATCAGCTAGATGAACCTTCCCGAAATCACCACTGACATAGTTGTCCATGATTTCTTGGCATGGAGTGGCGTGAAAAGATGCCCCAGAATCTAAAATCCATGATTCAATTAGACTGTTGACACTTAGAATCATGGCATCACCTGCTTCCTCGGTCACATTTGTAGATCCCTGTGAACCGCTATCTTTCTTTGGCGCTCGGCAATCTTTCTTAAAATGACCCTTCTTGCCGCAGTTATAACACTTGAAATCTTTTTTCCCCAATCTAGATTTGTCTCTTCTAGATTTTGATCTGCCACGATTTGAACTTTTTTCTAAAGTTCTCCCTCTAAATTCTGTGTGTAAAGCTGAAGAGGTAGATGCTTCACCCAATTCTCTTCGTCGAATTTCTTCACTCAACACCAGATCCCGAACATCATCGAATTTTAATTTGGTTTTTCCCGATGAGCTGCTGACCGCTGTAACGGTAGCATTCCAACTATCTGGTAGAGATGATAAGAGAATTAAAGCCCGAATTTCAGCATCAAATTCAATTTCTACTGAACTCAACTGGGTTGTGATTGTGTTGAATTCATTCAGATGTTGGGCTACTGATGCCCCTTCTGCCATTTGCAAATTGAATAACCGCTTCATCAAATGAACTTTGTTTGAAGCTGATGGCTTTTCATACATGTTGGAGAGAGCCGCCATTAGACCTGCTGTGGTCTTTTCTTTGGCGATGTTGAAAGCAACATTTCGTGATAATGTCAATCGAATAACTCCAAGGGCTTGTCTGTCGAGAAGATTCCATTCTTCATCTTTCATGCCTTCTGGCTTTATTCCTGAGAGAGGTTGATATAACTTTTTCTGGTACAGATAATCTTCAATCTGCATCTTCCAAAAGCCAAAGTCCGTACCGTCGAACTTTTCAATTCTCACTTTTCCTTCATCTGCAGCCATCGCTCCTACTCGAATCTGGACTCCTTTGGATCGTTTCTGACTGTTTCTGCAAACCACTGTGTACTAGGACACCTTTGTCGACAAATCAGAACGGCCGACAAAATTTCACTATTCACGAAATTTACTATTCACGTGAATAGTAATCTTGCAAAAAAATGACAGAATTTATCACCCAAAGCTCTGATACCAGTTGTTGGGAAATTGAGGTGATTACCACTCTATTCCCTTAAACCAGATTAGTAGGAGAGCGAAAATAAATGCGGAATATTAACACAGAATTTGATAACGGAGTTCGGCCAATTATGCCTACGTCTCCGGAGCTGTTGCAGACTTATATTAAGGAGAAAAATACAATGTGTTTACAAACACTCACAACCCTCACTCAATTATGAATAAGAATTTTTTCTCACAAAATTCTCTCAAAGACACTCTCTTCTCTTTACTTCTTCAATTTTTAAGTTGTATCTTCCAAATGAAGTGGATGGGTTTATATAGGCTTCAAAAACATGGGTTGGTGAAATTAGTCAATAAATTTGGCACCTCCATTTTTGACTTTAACAATTCCCAAATTTAGACACCTCCACTTTTGACAATGTCCTAAATTAGGCACCTCCATTTTTGACAATCCCCTTAATTAGGCACCTCCATTTTTGACAAAAAATGGTTGGTGCCTACTTCTTTGACACATTTTGATGCGGTGTATACGGACAGGAAACCCTTAAAGAAATTCCACTATCAGAAAGATAAGTTGACAATGACCGATATTCCCCTCCCCAATCACATTGAAATTGCTTAATTGTAGTATTGAAATAATTTTCAACTAATGCTTGAAACTTAATGAAAATAGATAAGACATCAGATTTCTTTTTGAGACAATATATCCATGTATATTTACTGTAGACATCATGAAACAAAACATAATATCTATTTCCATTAATAGAAGGAACAGGGGATGGTCCCCAAACATCAGAACAAACCAATTGCAAAGGAGAATGAGCCTGAAAATTGGACTCTGAAAATGGAAGCTGGTGAGATTTACTAGTGCAACAAGCAGAACACAAAGGAAAATCAGATGAAGAAAGTTTAACATTATTATTGCGTACAGATTGTAACAATGCACGTTTATTTAAGTGTCCTAATCGAGCATGTAATGTTTCCAAAGACACTGCATGAGCTTGAACGAAGTTTGACAAAGAAGGAAACTCATAGAGTCCGTTTCTATTCTGGCCTTTGAGCAGAGGTCGCCTCGTGCGGATATCCTTCACAAAAAAACATGAAGGGAAAAATTCGACAGAAACATCATTATCTTTGGTGAAGGAATAAACAGAAAGCAAGCTGTTAGTAGATTGTGGCACATAAAGAACATTATTCAAAGAAAACGAACCCAGATGGGAAGTACCAACATGAGAGACGGGAAGTGTTTTACCATTACTGATGACCAATTCTTCAGGACCAGAATATTCAGATTGAATATTCAAATTGCTCATAGAACCCGTGAGATGATGTGTAGCTCCAGAGTCCACCAACCAAGGCTGTGGTGTTGCAGCAGGAGGTTTGGGAATGGCAGCAGGAAGTGATGAAGCAGACACATTCATAGAAGCAGCAAGATTTGAAGATGGCGAAACAGAATTGCGAGACTGCCTTCTTGGTGTGGAACAATCGCGGGATAAATGGCCAAACCCACGACAGTTATAGCACTGAATTTCAGAATCAGTAGAAACAAAGGAATTATTGTCAGAAAACCGATTTGAGCGTCCCCGTCCAACACGAGTGCTCCGACCACCACGGCTGCCACCAGAAGTAGATTGTGGGGAAGAATAAAAAGCCGTGGTAGGCATAATTGTTTCAGTAGAATCCTGTTTCAACTGCTTTTCCTCAGTTAACAGCAAACCAAGCATATCATCATATGAAACTGGCACAAGTTTGGCTTCAATATTACGCACAAAAGGTCTATACTCAGTACCCAGACCATCAAGGATGGCGCCAACCAAATCGTCATCTGGAACTGGACTTTGCAAAGCCGCTAGATTGTCAGCAATTCCCTTAGCCCGATGCATATACACCTGGATCGAATCATTACCACGATGTAAGCGGTGAAGTTCACCTTTCAGATGCTGGATCTGAGTGCGAGATCCAACTGAATAAGCCTTTTCCAACTTATTCCACGCATCTAGCGCAGTAGTAACGCCAACAAGTTGAGACAACATAGACTCAGAAACAGAAGCATAAAACCAGGACAAAACCTGTTGATCTTCTCGAAACCAAAGAGAATGATCAGGATTAGGAGTATCAGAATCAGGCAATTTTGGAGGAGGAGGAGAAGCAGTAGGATCAATATGACGAAACATATTGTGCGTGTGAATAACGGACAGAAATTGCATTTTCCAAAGAAGAAAATTGGATGCAGTCAATTTCACAATAAGCTGACTAACAATATTAGCAGTCGAAATAGAGGAGGAAGAAGAAGTCGCCATTTTTTTTTATTAACGTTTAAACCCTAATTTTGGCTCTGATACCATATAGAGATTTATATGACAGGAAGAATATTAACTGCTGTATTTCATTAAGGTATATATATACACTTGGAAACTATGATAAGCATCTACAGTTACAACAGATAACTACAACAGTTTAACTCAAATACAACTTAACCTTATCATACCTTATCATTAACGAATCTGTTTAGCAAAAAATGATATTTTTAAGTTATACGAGACTTCGATAATTTAAAAGAAATATTATTTTTTAAAAATTAAATTCTCAAATGACAATTACATTTATATATTATATGGAAACAACAAAAAATGGCATTATCAAAATTAGAAGATTAAACATTAAACAAGTAATTAAATAATAAATGAAGCATGAAAAATTCAACGGATGGAAAATTAAGAAGATAACAAATGGTGAAGGCGGTGGAGCTGAGTATCGTGCTTTAATTTCTCACCGCCCAAACAGCAAGTGGACCAGCTTCTCCTTCTCAGTATATATTCCGTAGGATTTGGTTTTACCAAAGAGTTTGCGTAATGCGGGACCCAGTTTCCTGACGTGGCATGAAGAATTTCCGACTATTAGCATCTGATGGCCGATCTTGATGTTGACTCAGCACTTTGTCCCCACATCAGGTAATTGGATTTTTCTAAGGCAAAATCCAACTTTATTACAATCATAATTATTATTTTTTTGAGAGAAATAATCATAATTATTATAATAATTATAATTTCGACATTCTAAAATTTAATAATAATTTCAATATCTCAAAATTTTGATTGACAAAATAATTTAATTTTTTAATGATTAGTTAAATTCTTATAATTAGATATAAATAATAAGTTTTCCTGTAATTAATATGGATACATATAATTTGTATTTAGAATTTGTTTCCTATTTATGAATTTCATTATTTTTGTAATGAATAATTTATGCTTGAGAAGTTCTAAACATGATAACATCTTATTTTTGCTAAATAATAATAATAATTTTGAAACTTATAACTACTATAGTTATATTTGTCCAAGAAATTTAGATTAAATTATAAGGCATGCATTTTTTTTTATTTTTTTTCCAAAAATATCCAAATAGGTATTTTTAAAATTAAAATTGAAAAGTGAGTATTTTAAAAAAAAAATTCAAAATATTTTTTAAAATTTAAAGCGAGCTCCATATTTAATATAGAAGACAGAGAAAGAGAATTACAATAGGGTTGAATTTGAGTGATGAGTGGGGAGAAAAATAAATATAATGAGATTTTTTTTTTAATTTATGAGTAGGTATAATTAGAGTTACTTTTAAAATTAGAAAAAAAATAATTTATTTTAAAAGTTTAATATAACTATAATTTCTTTTTGTTTAAAAAGCTTTTTTTTAAAAAAAAAAATATTTCATAACTATATATATGTGAACTAATGCAATACAATGCATGCAAAATTGATTAATGAATTTTTCATTTCGTGTGGACATGTCGAAGGGTCATTGAAGGGCCAACCAAAGGTCCTACATAGTGGAAAAGATGTTCTTGGTTTGGTTATTTATATGTGTGTGTGTCCACTTATGTCTATTTTTGTCATTTAATCCAACATAAATGGAAAAATTAGGACTTTCTCTTTGATTTTGTTTTCTTGGCCTTTATTCTTACCATGTACGAATAATTCTAGGCATTTTTAGTTTAGCACTTATTACATTCATGGATAAATGGTATAATTAATTATATAAATACTTAGTGATTTAATTATTAATTATAGTCAAATTATAAAATCATAAACATATATACATTCTGTAATTGCATTTGCTCTTATATATATATATAATGAGAAAAAGGACGTCAAACTTAAAATTTTACTTAAATTGAAATGTGTATTTAAAATTTTAGTTAAATTGAAATGTGTAATAGTTAAACTTCTTCATGACTTAAGTTTAAATTTAAGAATTTATAAAAAAAAAAAAATCAATTTAAGTTATATTTTTGGCTAGTATTTTGAGGCCTAGGACTCAGCATCTAGACATGTCTACTAACAATGAGTTTCAGACCTAATTTACATTAAAGAATGTGGTGCTTTTTCGAAAATACATTAAAGAGCTTTTACTATTTATCATGGATTTCTGTACCATATATTTTTAATTAATAGACTAAATAGATAAAGAATAAAGTTCTGACCATTCAATTAAGGAAAAATTAATAATTAATTTTAGATATTAAACATACTTTTATAATTTCTTTTTAACTATTATAATGAGAGGGGATTAATCTAAAGAATATATACCTACTGCTAAATAATATTTTATATACACTTTTGTTGAATGAAACTTTAATGTTGAGTTAGTAAAGTGGATTTTACTAGTTTTTTATTTTTAAAATTTATATTTAAGATATAATTAAATATATAAATTTAATATAGATGATATTTAAACTAGTTTGAGGATGCTCTTATTTATTCAAATAATAATAATAATAAATCTCGTTAATAACTTTTGAAATTTTTTTATTAATTGTATATAAAAAGAGAAATACCTAAAAACTCGAGTTTGAGATCTAATTAGTGAAAGCAATATATATTTTTTGCCACCAATCTACACCTTGCAATTACAACTTTTGAAATTTTAAAAAGTGTCATTTTTTTTTGTATAACTATAAGTATTTATGAATTTATTGAATCAGAACTAATTATGTTCATATCATATTAGCCCATTAAAGGATAAAGTGTTCTTAGTAAATAGTGACTCTATTTACAAGAATTGAATACTCGACCTTTTATCTAAGAGATGAGAGTGTCGAACTATTTACACCAATCACTCGTAGATAAAAAAAAAAATAAAAGTGTTATTTTTATTATATTAAAATATCATGTTGAAAAGTCAAAATTTTGAATTGATAATATTATTTTTATTCTTATTTAACTAGTGCTTCTTGTATGTGGATTGCACATAAATTAAACAAAATTTAAGCACGTGATTATATATAATTTCATAATATATAATTCTCTTTTGAAAGGAAATTAACTTCATTATAAGTCATTAAATAAGACATTAGCAATAAATAGAGGTGAACAGACTCCCACTCTCCATGATTTGACATAAAACGGATAGTTCTAGCAAGTAAATAATGCCACTTCGTTTGCAAATCGCCTAATAAATTATAAAAATATTTTATATATAAAAAATATATATAAATATATAATATATTTTTGATATATATTGAATATATTTTTGGTATTGTAAAAATATAAAACAAATATTTTTGTAAATTGAAAAAAATACTAAAAATGACATTTTGAAGAAAAAATAGTATTTTATGTAATTTCCTTCTAATTTTTGCACATATTTATTTCATTTTATAAACAATTATTATATATTTTTAAAATGAAAAAACCATAAAGGTAATATGTGCCTCTAAGCCTAAACATCAGAGTTATATTTGTTTTTTTCTCAACTTGTTATATATTATTGAGATAAAAAAATATGAGATGTATATGTGCCCCCTTAGCTTAAATATCAGAATCATATTTGCATCTTTTTCTAAACTATAACATTACAAATTATAGAAATTATGAGAAGAAAAGTACGAACTTTATAAAATGACTTTTTTTTAATGGAATTATAAAAACAACATTATTTCTAGCTATTACACATAAATGAGTGTTAAATAATGTCTCATAATCAAAATTAATTTTATATTAGGAGTTTTAACAAAGAGGAGAATTATAAGTTTTATAATACAATTTGAGTAAAAAAAAAAGGGGTTAGATTAGAAAAAAAGATTTTTTTTATATATTTTTAAGGTAAGTAAATACTATATACAGAGCACCCTAGATAGTAAACACAATAAACTGTGAGAAAAATAAAATCTCAGTTGTATTTTCTCTCTAAGAAATAAAGTGAAAATCATTCGATGGACATGAGCAAATTGTCGAACCACGTATATCTTTATGTCTTGTATGATTATTTTTCTTACTTTTCTCCTTAATTTTTTTATGTTTATAGATTGATTCATAATTTGGACGTTGTAAAATACAAGATTTTCTAACAATTGGTATCAAAGCTTTTAGTTAGAATGAGTGATTTTATAACACATGCTAAATTCGACAGGTTTGATAGAAGAGGAAAATTTTTCTCTCTAGCAAATGAGAGCGAATGATCTATTGACTCAGATGAACATTTCTAAGGCGTTAAAAGGGGTGGACCCGACAAATATGGATAAAGAGGACTGGGAAGATATGGAGTCAATCTCCTTTAATACAATTCGGATGTGTTTAGCGAATTTAGTAGTGTAGTTCTTAATCTTGGTGAATTGTAAGAAAAAAAAAAGATTTTTCTTATCAATTTTATCAATTATTTGATACTTATTAGTCTCCGTCTTAGTATTTTTTTTTATCTTTGCTTCCGATATCGAACCAGGACTTAATATCGACTTTCTTTCTAAGACAAAAATTGAGAATTCTCTTACAAGAAGACAACTAAAGGATTATGGATAAAGTTAAAGAGTTTATTTATGTCTAAGAACGTCGTTAATAAATTATTCATGAAACACATTATATTATGGTACAAAATGGAAGAAGGTGGAGACTTAAGAAATCATATAGCACAGTTCAATAAAAATGTTAACTATTTATTATGTGTGGATGTCAAATTGGATAATGGGGATAAGTCATTGATGCTCTTATGTTCTTTGTTACCATCTTTCAATCAATTCAATACGATATTATTATATGAGAAAGATATGTTAGATGATGAAGAAGTGATGACAACTATAAGGTCTCATATTTCAATGTAGAAGTTGGAAATGAAAAATTCACAAGTCGAGGGTTTATTAATCAATTCAGAATACAGAAAGTGCAATAAAAGGAACCAGAAGCCTAAGAGAGAGATATTAAGAGGAAAGTCAAAGTCAAAAGAGTCAAAGGAAGAATGTTTCAAATGTCGTTAGAAGGACTACTTGAAAAAAGATTATCCATTATTAAAGAATCAAAGGGCTAATAAGAAAGAAGCAGCTTCAAGTTCAACTAGTGTAGCTACTGATACATCAGAAGGGGAATATCTCTTAGTTGCCTCGATGACAGCTAATGATTCACAATCAGGCATATGGACTTTAGATTCAACATTTTCATCATATTATAGTGTGCAAAAAGATTGGTTCTATAGTTATAAAGTATATGATGTTGACAATGTAGCCTTGTTTGATAATTATACTCGCAAGGCCATAGGGATTGAAAATGTTAGAGTCAAAATGTTTGATGGCGTAATAAGAACATTAGAGAATGTCAAACATGTTCTTGAATTAAAGAAGAATATGATTTCTTTAGGACTATTAGAGAAGAAATTATATGGGTTTTAATAGTTTTAGGTAGTGGAGTTCTTAATGTATCTATAGAGGCTATTACAATGAAGAAGGGGAAGCAGATAGGAAACAATTTATATAGACAATAAGGCACTACAATTGTGAGTAATAATTCTGCATGTTCATCAATAAAAGATATTTTGGATGCATCAGAACTCTGACATATGCGATTAGGTCATATAAGTAAGCAAAGTTTGTGAGAACTTTATAAATGACAATTGTTGAATGGGATAATATGATGTGAAGTTAGATTCTGTGAGTTTTGTGTCTATGACAAATAAAATAGAGTTCAATTTGAGACTTCATCAGAGAAAAGCAAGCAAGTATTGGAGTATATCCACTTAGATATTTAGAGTCCAACATAAGTTGCAGTAAAAGATGGAGCCAGATATTTATAACGTTTATTGAAAACTTCTCCAGAAAAGTTTGGGTATATTTCATGAAGGAAAAAGATGAAGTATTATCAAGGTTTAAGAAATGAATAACCAATGTTGAGAAATAGACAAAAAAAAAAATGGAATACTTGAGGTTTGACAATGGGGGTGATTACACATCTAAGAAGTTCACAAATTTTTTGCAAAAAAGAAGGGATTGAGAGACACTTTGTAGTTTCTAAGACACTTTAACAAAATGAGATAACAGAAAGGATGACCAAGACATTATTCTAAAGAGCTAGAACAATGAGATTAGAAGTAGGTTACCCAAACAGTTTTGGGCAAAAGTAATGAATGTTGCTTGTTTCATCATAAACATATCACGCTCAAGTAAATTAGAGGGAAAGTCTACACAACGTCTTGAACAGGTAAAGATATTGAATACTCTATACTCAAGATACTTGGATGTCCAGCTTACGCCCCCAATAATGATAGATCAAAATTAAATTCAAAGTTAAGAAAATGTATCTTTATTGAATATGGAAAAGGGATAAAAGGATATAGACTTCAAGATCTTAAGTTGAAGAAGGTGATAGTTAGTAAAGATGTAGTCTTTGATGAGCGAGCTATAATAAACAAGCAAGAATCATCTCAAGAAGCTATAGGTTCAACTTCCAAGGTAGATATGAAACTTAGGTTGGATAGTCTTTCAAAATTCAGCCAGTAGTTGAGTATGAAAGCAAGAATAATAATTCAGAGAATACATAAGTACAACATCATCAACATGAGCACGATATTGCCATAGGTAAACCTAGACACATAATTAGACCTTCAGTTAGATATCGTGAAGATAATAATTTAGCTTCCTTTACTTTATTAATAAGTGAAGGAGAACCAAATTCTTTTTAAGAAGCAATATTAATTCCAGAAAAGGAGAGATAATTAAAAGCTATGGCTGAAGAATGGAGTTATTGCACAGGAATCAAATTTGAGACTTAGCAAAACTTATTAAGGAAAAGAAAGCAGTTGGATGCAATTGGATCTAAAGAAAGAAAGAAAGAGTCCCCATTCTCTTAAGCCTCAGGGTGGACTTATCTCATAAATTATTATACTATTATTTATTATAAAAATATCACTCAAAATTTATTTTCTTAATATACTTCTTACATACACAATAATAATATCCAATAATTTCTAACACTTAAAATACATATTAATTATTGTTCAACATGAAAAAATATATACTTCTTAAACAAATCCAAACGATATTTATGTTGACTCGACTTTTACTATTCGCTTATCGGAGTAAGAGTAGAGGTAATCTACAGGTCTATTCTCCAACGGTATCTGGAATGATTATAATAAGGGGTGAGTTCAACTACTCAGTGAGAAGATAATTATATAACAAAGGGGGAACAAATAAGTTTTACGTATATACTTACTAATTAAATTCACACTACTGCATAATAATTTTAAGAATATAAATTCACCATATCATGTAATAAAATGTTATCATAATTTTTTTTATACACTCAACATATATATATTCCATAGAAAAATATAATACCTAAGGCGTAAGTAAATATATATTTACTGATACTCTAAGGGTAAAATATTACATCTTAGGCGCAGTGATGGCTCATGGCAGCACCAAGAACAAATAAATATTGTCATACACATGTGCAGAGCTGCCCCCAAAGGGCGACCACCTGATATACGCCCCAAAAACTATATGTATACCAAGCGTTGTCCTAAATACAGTATCATATCATAATCCGTCAATTCCTTTAACACTCCGTCATCACATGTGTCTCTATTAGAAAATATATAATGAGTGTATATAAAGCATTTATTTAACTGTATCAATAAATAATTTTCATACCATAATTCAAACATTAACATACCATTATTTGTTCTCATTTTTTTAATATATTCATAAATATTATTTTACCTTTCTAAATTATTTTATAGAAATTTATTTCAACAAATAACAATTTTCATAAAACATATATATATAATAAAAAAAAATTATAGATGATATATAATTATCCACTCATCTTATTCAATAGCTCAATTTATTTAATCGACCGGTTTCTCTTTATGTTTTATAATTGCTGTAGAATCCACACACTAAGGTGATATAAAAATAATAATTTACTAAAATATTATCTAAGATTATTATTACTATGAGTTAAATAACATGAAAAGGAAATGTGGAAATGATTCCTAAAATTCTAACGAATTTTCAGCGGAGTTTCGGTATAATTCGGTCGTTCTCAAAAATTTCAAAATTAATACTCCAATGAGTATTACACAATTATCAAACCAATAATTTATCAAATATTCCAATAATATTTTTAATGACTTAATATAATTTACGTGTCTAAATTTATTAAGTATTTATATTATTTCTTTATACATCTATATTATATTATTTTAGTTTCTTTAATTTAATAGTTTAATAATATTTATTTTATTAATTAATTTATGTAATTATATTTTAAATAGTATCTATTTAAATTTTCTATTTTTCTTTATGTTTCAAGCACTATTTTCTTAAAATTTTCTATATATTGTAAAATAATAATAATAATAATAACATTACTAATAACAATAGTGATATTAATTGTATTTATTTATACATTATTTAATTAATTCATTTTATTAGAATAATTATTTATTTATGTCTAATTTAAGCATAATAACTTATATTGAGTTTAC
Organism: Garcia nutans; assembly: GCA_947685225.1. NCBI lineage: Eukaryota > Viridiplantae > Streptophyta > Magnoliopsida > Malpighiales > Euphorbiaceae > Garcia > Garcia nutans. The sequence goes on along the minus strand of CANTUV010000037.1, from coordinate 51,705,245 downwards.
TAATAATTATATTAATAACCATATATATAATTTACTTTCATCTTAATATTTTACTTTTATTTTCTAACAACTACTTATAACAAAATCAATAATTTTGACAATAAAAATAATATTAATATTAGGTATATAGTTAAAATAATTATTTAATTACTATTATTCCACATTTAAAAATTTATATTATATTTAATACTAAATAATATTAGTAATAATAATTATAATAATAATACTAGTTATTGTAATACATTTATATAAAAATTAAAATAATAGCTTTTAATATTTAATAGTTATAATTGTGGTAAAAATAATTATAATTATAATACTTGTACTAAAATCAATAATTACTAATAAATATAATAATTTTAATAATACTTTATTAATGCAATAATATTTAATATTTAATAACTAATTTAACATTAATTATATTTTTAATAAAATTACTACCTTAATTATTATAATGATGAAATAACAATTTTAATTAAATAATTAATCTTATGAATTTCTATGAATTTTATTTATACATTATTTATTATCTAATTTGATCATTTACTAATTAAATTCTAATTTGATCATTTTACTAATTAATTAATTTAATTTTACTTATATAATTTAGTAAATTTTAACACTTATATATATTAATAGTTTATTAGTAAAATTTAATATAACTAAATTAAAAAATTATTAATTTTTGATCTTTTAACCATCACATGCATATATATATATATATGTTTTTTTTAATTCAATTTATTTATTCTGGATTTTTTTAATAAATTCATAAATTCTAAATTTTAACTTATTTTAATCCTAATTAATTTTTATTTAAGTTAATATACATATACACATACTCATTTCTATTTTAATTATGATTTATTAATTCAATAAATCAACAACTATATTAACAATTTATAATTCGTAAATATTAATTATTCTAAAAATTTAAAATAATTAATTATCAATTTATTGATTTATAAATATATATATATATATAATATAAGAAATTTTCTATAATTTATTAGTAAATATTCACAACCTAAATATTTAATTAATTTAGTCATACTATATTTTAAATTTAAATTTTTATTCTAATCACTTAATTTATCTAGTCATTAAGTAATTAATATCTATGACTAATATTTTTTTTATTAATAGTTTATTTATTTAAATCAATTTATAACATAAATAAATTTAATTAATTCACTATCAATTAAAAATTCTAATCAACTCAGTAAATAACTAATAAAATTTAAGTTAATATTTAAAATACATATTATGTAATTAAATGTTAATTGTTTTATCATTAATTATCTATTTAATTATTTTTGTTAATTTCTTCTTAATATAATCAAATTAACACTTTGTTTTTAATTAATTTTTTTAACTTAGCCCCATAATATTTTCAGATTATATGTATATTCTTAATTAATTTATAATACTAACATATATATATATTAATCACTAATTAATAACTATAATTATTATTTTTTTATTATTAACAAATGATTAATCTAAATTAAATAAAAATTCTACTAATTAACCAAATTAATAAAATTTAATCTAACTCATTAATTTACTAATTAAATTTTAATTTATTAATTATAATTATAATTATTATTCTAAATAAATTATATATTATTATTTTAATTCTTTTATTTAATTTAATTTTTAGGTTACTATTCATCAAAATTCTAAAAACATACTCTAAATTAGCAAATGATGTGTCAAATTAAAGCTTATAAAATGAGGGTTCCAAAAATACCCAGATCACCAAAAAATGTCATTTGAAAGTGGCTAGAATAGTGATCAAAAAATCTCACCGGCAAGAACTTTGACTGGAGCGTGACATCGGATCCTGGGATGATTCCGGTGGCGTTCGACTCGTATCCGGGTGGTACAGGAGGTGGTCCGGTGCGTGTCGATCGTTGAACGGCGGTCGCGATGAATTTAAAGAAAATGCCACTGCCCTTCAATTTCTCCGTTCAATCTCTCTCTCCCGTTTCTCTTTTCTTCTCTGTTTTTTTTTCTTTTCTGTTTGTTTTAAATTATTTTATAAATAAATAATTTTTTTATTGCCCACCTACTTGTTAGTATGTGGGCACGTTTTTTTATATATTATTATAATTATTAATTAATTTTAATTAATTTTTTTTAAAACAGGTATTACAAAGAGATTCAAAAAAAGAAAGTGTAAAATACAAGTCATAGTTAGTTGCAAAAGAATACTCTCATAAAAGATGGGATTGACTACAATAAAGTGATTAAATATAATAAAATGTTCTCACTTGTAATTAGACGTATAACTATTCAAGCATTATTGGTATTAGCAACTCAATTAAACTTAGAGTTAGGGTAGTTAAATATCAAGATAACTTTTCTTCATGGTGAATTGAAACAGTAGATTTACATGAAATAATTAGAAGGTTATGGGGAGCAAGGTAATGAGAATATAATACACAACCTCAAGAAATCCCTTTATAGGTTGAAGCAATCTCAAAGGCAATAACACAAGCGATTTAATTCTCACATGATAAGTACTAGCTTTAACTGTTGTGAGTATGATTGTTGGTTAAATCTTAAGTATTTAAAGAATAGATCATTCACCTACTTGTTGATTTATGTTGATGATATGTTAATTGCTATAAGAGATATGAAAATTATGTGTGAGCTTAAATCCTTGTTAAATCAAGATTTTGACATGGATTTAGGTGCTGCGAAAAAAATTTTGACATGGAAATTAATAGGAATAGGAAAAATAGGAAGCTATGGCTCTCACAAAAGAATTACATTGAAAGAGTATTAAAAAGATTCGGTATGAATAAGATAAAATTAGTTATTACTCCTCTAGATGATCACTTCAAATTATATAGCTAACAATGTCTTATAACAGAAGAAGAATTACAATATATGACAGGTTTCATATGCTAGTATTGTAGAGAGTTTGATGTACGTGATGATGTATATAAGGCCAAACATAGCACAAATAGTTATAAATGTTAGCAGGTTTATGGCTAATCCAGGTAAGAAAAATTGGTAGACTATAAAGTGAATTGTATAATACATGAGAGGTACCTATAATTAGGAGATTTATTATGGTGCAATCAATAATTTGGTCTTTGTTATTGGATATATTGATTCAAACTATAATGAAAATGTGGATTGATGGGTGTCGAAACCACAAAAAATAAAAACCTGCTCTTCCTAACAAATAAGAATCTGTAAATAGGGTGAGAAGGGTCGAACCTAAGGGACTAGACTTGCCCAAGGCTAACTAGAACTGACACTGTCAACTGAAAAATAAAAGTGAGAATGGAGAATTTTTAATATTGATAATTAAAAATGAGATTAAGACAGTAAAATAATTAAAATTCAAATCAATGGAAAACAAACTCAGTCAAAGATAATCCGCAGTATGAAGTTCACATAAATTGATCATCGGCTAAAAATAATCTCTTTAATTTCAAATCACAGACAAGTTATAACCATTGAACTAGCGTCTCCGATCAATCTCTCCGTTCTTAATAGGTTAAACAAGACATAGCGCTGTGTAAAATCCCTAACCGATAAACAACCCTAATACTAGCGACATGATTTAATCCATCGGTTGCTATGAATCCTAGAAAGACATTGCCCTAACCAACAAATCTACTAGCGAGATTTATTTAGATTAGATCATACAATTACTTGATATAACCCAAAAGATTCTACCTAATCAAATTATACCAATCGCTACTTGCACCAGTTTTGACTAAACAATTACGGATTTAGTCTAGTTGATTAGCTATGTAAAATCCTATTAATTGAACAACGGGCCCTATTTGATCAAATAATAGTAAATCACTAAGGATATATTTTCCCAATAAGCTATGGTAAAAGTATGAATGCAAGAGAAATCAAAGAGAACAATTAAGTACAATGAAACCTCACAATTATGAAAAACTTCAACCTTGAATTAACCCTTGACTGAAAGGGGAAGTTTAGCCACACAAGGCTGTCAAAAACATCACAAAAGTGCTGAAGATAAAAACCTAATCTCAAATTAAAGCTGGGGCTGTATATGTCTATCTCCCTAAACCCTAGAATACACTTATTTATAGCCTAAAATTAGGGCAAAATAATAGTATGATAAGATTGTCCAACAAAAACGTGTTTAAGTGTCCTTTCTAAACTAGAATTTGAGCCTAATTTGACAAATAATCTAATGGGCCAATAGCCAAAACATCTTCAGCCCGCATCACTTCGTTTTGCTCTTAGTCTTGCCCAAGGGTAATTCTTTGTTAGCTACAAATCGTCCAGTAAATATCAGCTCCAGCTCCTATGCCCAAAAACTCCTTTAATTATGCTCCATAAGCTTCCTTTTTATCAAGTCCAGCAGTCCCTAATCAGAATAATAAAAACTAGATTAAAGCTCACATTTAAACACAATAAAATAATAAATAAGCACAAGATTAGGGAGTGAAAATATGTTAGATTTACAAGCTAACATGGATGGTAGAAAGTTTACTAAAAATTATATTGTCACACTTGCAAATGGTATAATTAATTGACGGTCAACTTTATAAAGTGTAATTATTTTATCTACCATTGATGTAGAATATACGAGAATAATGGAAGCAACTAATGAAATATTATGATTGAAAGGGCTTGTCTCAAAATTAGACTTTAAATGGTAAGCTCTTAGTATATACTGCGATAGTTAAAGTGTCATAAAGTTATCCAAGAATCAAGTGTACCATGCTATAATAATACATTGATGCTAGATACTACAAAATAAGAAACTTAATTTCTTCAGATGAGATTTTGTTGATGAAGGTATACTTAAAGAAAAATGTAGCAGATGTATTGATAAAGATGCTATCTTTGAAGAGGTTTAAACATTATTTAGACTTTCTATAAGTCACAAATTAAGAAGTTGTGAAGATATTAGAACTTTAGGTGCATGTACAAGCCTTCAACATTAAGCGAATCTTCTAAGGAAATGATTATTCACCAAGGTGGAAATTATTAATAATGACTCATAATTAAAATCAGTTTTATACAAAGAGGTCTAATAAAAAAATAGGACTATCAGTTTTATAATAGACTTTGAGTTAAAAAAGAGGTTAGAATGAAGGATTTTTTTGTATTTTTAGGGTAAGTGAACACTACATATAGATCACCCTAGATGATAAATACTATTGTGAGATAAAGAAAATCTCAATTATACTATCTCTCTAAAAAATAAAATGAAACGTCTCTCATGAATATAGATAAATTATCAAACTATGTGAATCTTTATGTCAATACTACACAAATATCAAAATTAGAGTACTATACAGTTTAATTATAAATTAAGGACAGCGTAAGAAGACAAAAATAAAAGGAATTGAAAATGAAATGGCAAAAGCTAAAACGCGTAAGATTCCTGGCTTCCTGCCATTTTCTCTCTTGGCTAGCTGCTGGAGCACTAAGAGGAATACCAAAATCATTAATTGTTAACTAATTACAATAATCAGCGAAAGCTATCCCAAATTATGTAGTTTTTGGCTTAATTAATTATTCCAAAAATTTTAATAATGGTAAAAGATTAATTAATATTACAGCTAATTATATATATATATATATTAGATTTATGTCTCTATCTTACTGAATTTTTTTTATAATAATACTAAAATCGTCTTCAAAAATAAAAAATATTTGCATCAAATTTTTATTAATCTCAAAAGTTCAAACCATTAATAAAATAGGTTTACTATTAGTACTATTAGTTATTCTAAATACATACTTGATGCTTCCTTAGCTTTAAAAGTACTTCATCAATGTTAGTTTTGTAAAAAAAAATAAATTGATTAGTATTAAGAAAAAATGATTAGTATGTGGATTAGCTAGATACAGTCTAATTAATGGATATCTTTCCATTTTTTTTATTTAGTTTCAAATATGTATGAAGTGAATATATTTTTATTAATATAGTATTAGACATGCAGAGAGTTATAAAGGGAAAGGGCTATTAATTTCTATATTTTTATTTAGTCACTAATAATACTTGATTAAGTATACATATGGGTACTTAATCTCTTTTGCATTATTCATATGAGTACTTCAAAGCTGAAAAAACCAAGGGGAGATCAGTTTATATAATTGAGGGATTATTATAATAAGACCTTTCTAAGGTCAAAGTTATCTTTTAACAATTTTTTTTATGGGTAATAAAAATGAACATAGTTATTCTAATTTATTTGAGGTGCATATAACAACTAGTACTGCAATTTAACTAATTAAGGAAGGAAGGCCCAAATTTTTTTTATTAAATGATGATGTTCAATGGCTAGGGAAATAAATAAATGTCTAACCATAAGTCGTCTTTACTGGTGACTTTGACCCCTCCAAGGATTGGATACTGTGATTTTGTGGGATACTATAAATTTAGGAACCATCCAAAATAAAGGTTTTTCATATTGGAAAATAAAAATTAAAAAGAAAAGAAGAGAAGGAAAGCAGGCCATGTATGCAGGGAAAAAAAAAGTATAAAGCATAAAATGGTGTGAGTTGCTTTTGTTTAATCTTTGGACAGATAGACTATTTCGCCTTTTGAATTCTAAAGCTAATATATCAAAAATTTTAGTTAAAATGGAATTTTCAAATTGTCATAGACGACAGTAGCAGTCTCTTGTCCCCGAGGAACCTGCTTCCTCCTCTTCATCTTCTTCTTCCACCACTGCTTTCAAATAAAAAAGAAAAAAAAATACATATATATATATATACACACATATACATACCAATCATAATTACTGATAGACAGAGGCGGAGATAAAGGGGGTCTCATGGGGCCCTGTTCCCCCCTCAGTTAAAAATAAAATTTTTTTAGGTATATTTGAGAATGAATATTACATTGGTTGAGATGGAACAGCTTGGCCTTACTATGTGAGAGCACGCAACTTTGATCCACGCTCCCAACATTTTTCATCCTTTTTTTTCCAATCTTTAAAACTGGGCCTTTTAATCAAGCCCATTACAAACAAACAAGATTTGTCAATGACTCTGCCCATTACAAACAAACAAGAATAACTTAATTGTGACTCTTTCTCTTCTTTCTCACGTTTCTTCTTCGTTAATTCCTTTTTTTTTTTTTTCAGATAACAGTTTCTTCCTTTTTCAATTTCATTCTTTCACCGATTGGCACCAGCAAGGCAGCGGCAACAAGTTAAGAATAAGTACACCACTTACTTTTAATCTCATATTTATTTTGTTGCAATTTTTTTATCTTGCTAAAATGAATTGAAATTTGAAAAATAATGAATTAAGAAATTGGCTTGAATACTTGAGGACATTATAAATTTGAAATGTTTAATTTGATTTTGTAGTATGAAGTTTTTTTTTTTTAGAAAAGTAGTATGAAGTTAAATTGAAATTATTATTTTTTTGTAGTTTATAATCTGGAATTTTTTTATTTCTTTTATAATTTGATATTTTTAATGTTTAGTATTTAAGTTGAATTGGACCCCCCTTATCTAAAATCCTGGCTACGCCACTGCTGATAGAACTAGAATTTTTGTAGTGTAGAGTTCTCATATTAAGCCAAAAATAATATAAAAACTAAGCAGTTCACCATCGTCTATCATTCTACCATCACCACTATAGTCTAGATAATAAAGTTCTCTTCACCTAAATGCTATGGCGAGCCGAGCTTGAATCTTGTGCACAAATAATATGACAAGTAGATTTCTATGCAAGCTGAAGAATCCTCTCTGGTGTATTTCCAGTCGCCGAGCAGAGCCTCTTACCCTGCAAATCCTGCCTAGTTATTCCACTGATCATGATATTGATTATTCAGTGGACCTAAATTGTTAGGTTTATACTTGTTTAAATTCTTTAAAACTTACTTTATGGGTCGACAAATGATCTCTTTTTCATTTTATTAGTCAAATTTTAATCTTAAAATTAATACTTCTTAACAATAATTTTTTAATATTTAAATTGAGTCTGAAAATATATTATTTAGTAAAATTGTATTAAATATGTATTATTTGATAACTTTTGATTTCAACTACTTAATATAAGCCTTCGCTTTTTAAGAAATTATTTTAGTATAGTGCATAACCGCTTCCATAATATTCAAAAATAATTATATGGTGAAACCGTTGTATTACAACAAGCCAATGTGATTTTGACATGTGGTAATATGCCACATGTCAAAATCACATTGGTTTGATGTAATACAACGGTTTCACCGTATAATTATTCAATATTCAGAGTTCCGAGAAACTTACACATGTGATTTATTCTAATTTATAAATTTTAAAATTTTTTAGCATTCATTTCCCTTTAACTCGTTGGAAAAGAAAATATAATCTAATACATAAGCAGATTAATTCAAAAATATTATTTTTGATGAAAGAAAAATCCTTAAAGTCTTGCATATGTAAGCTATAAATATAGAGGAGATTCCTTAACGAAGAAGATATGCAAGTGCATGCATGGCTTCATCATGTTGGCCCTAAAAGGAAAAGTTTCCTTCCAAATAATCCCAAACACAGTATAAAACTTTGTATAACTCAAATTGCAGTCTTAATCTAGGAAAAAAGGAGAAGAGAAGAAGTAAAGAAAAGAGAAGGAGAAACACAAATTACAAATTGGTGTTTGAATATTATTATGTGCATATTATATTATTGTTATAAGTTATTTTTATCATTTGAAGAATATATATAAAAGTTGATAGACAATTGGGTCTGATTTTTTTTAAAGCTAAAATTCTGATAAAGATAGATATATAAACTTAAATTCATCTTAGTTTTATATCTATATTTATATATTAGTATAATTAATATATTTATAATTGTGGAATTAAATCACTATCATAAGTTGGAAAGTGCTGCGATTATTGAGCACTTAGATAGAACCAAACAAAACATTCAACAATGATCAACATTTTTTACTTTCTTTCTCACCTTTATTAATTGTATATTTGTATATTGCTAGAAAATTGTTAAGGAATTTTCAAATTGTCTTCTCCAACACAAATTAATGTTACAATAATATTTTTTTATATCACCCTTAATTTATAAATTCCCTAATTTGGAAATCTCTTTCCTTTTCTATCTTTTTTTTTTCTTTTTTCTTTTTGCCTTATTGAGGGAGACATTTGTATTCCTAACTTTTGTGTTCTTTCAAAAAAATTATGCACACAAAATATAAATGTTTAGTGTGTTTAATGCTTTTAAGTTATCAAAATAGTATGACCAATCGGATGAATTTGTGAAAATTGTCTTTAGTTATAAAAAAAATTCTTAGATACATCGTATATATGTGCACTCAGCTAATAAAAAATTATTAAAAAAATAATTATAGAGAAAATAAATAATTTTATACACTCAGCCTAGATAAGTCTTTTTCTTAATTATATGCATGAGAAATTTTATCATAGACTATGTCCATATCCTTGCTCATGGATCTGGTCAATCATAATTTTTAATTTAAATTATAATATTTAAAAAAATTAAGTAAAAATAATTTTTATTTTTAAATAGAAGATTATGATTGGCTGAAACTATGAATGGAGACATGGACTCGGTCTACTTTAAAATTTTTCTATATGGGTATATGCTTAACGCATACTTCTACACTGATATACTAATTTCATTTCAAAATTATTAACTAATATTTATACTTATCTCAAAATTTTTCCCCTAAAAGACACTAATCTTCATATTTACTCTTTGCGCTATAATTTAGCATATGTTATTACTTTATACACTTGATTAGTTGACATGAAGAAAAATTTTAATTTAAATTCTTGAAAATTAAATCATTTTACAATATTGTTTTTTATCTAAAGAAATTTATTTGGATTGATACACAAAAATACTCAGGGGAAAGAAATTCTAAAAACTACGGCAAAAACAATATAAATGGACGGACTTAATTATTTCAATAATCAATCAGTTATTCTAATGCTAATTATAAGCTTAATGGTATATATATGTATGTGTATGTATGTATGTATATAAACTATATAAAAAGATTATTAGTTTATGCTTAATATATATAGCTAATTAACGTGGAGCTCCATAATTAAAAAAAGTTAATTACGTGGGAAGGAAGATCCCACCACAAGAATGGACAGATAGTGATAATTAGCTTTTTTTAATTATTTTTTTAAAAGAAAAAGAATTATAATAATGTTGGTTTCCGTGTTATCACTCTCTCATCCATGCAATGAGTCACAACCCTTAAATTACCTTTTTCTTTTTAAGCACTAAAACGCAGTTAGTACTACTCCAAACACCATCACAAATTGCTTATAGGTGAAGAAAGTTTCTTCATCTACTCATCAAAACCCTAAAAATTATAATACAACAAAAAGACATAGAGAATGAGAGAATTATAAAAAAAAGATAGAAAAAAAATAAATATAAGCAAAAGCTTACTCTCTCTCTCTCTCTCTCTATCTTTCCCTTCACCTTCTTCTTTAATTCTCTTTTCTTTTCTTTTCTCTCTTTGCTTTCTTGGCTCTGGTATTCTCTTAGTGTGATTCTCCACCATATTTTTTCTTTCCTAAAGACCCATCAGAACTTTACAAAAAGAAAAAAAAATTAATTTAAAACCATGGTTTTCTCTTCAGTTCCAGTCTATTTAGATCCTCACAACTGGCATCATCATCAGGTAAGCTTAATTTTCTTGAAAATATTTTCATCCACATAGCTTCTTCTTCTTTTTCTTCTTTAAAAGAAAGAAAAAGAAAAAGAAGCATAATATCAATAAAGAAAATTATTCCTATTCTTTTTTATCATCTCTTTTTTCTTGAATATACCGGATAATTTTAATTTTAATTTCATTCCCAATTCTTGAAAATATTTTACTTGTATTTCTTTCAGCAGCCAAATCAACAAGATGGCGGCGGCGGCGGAGAAGCTACAAATGAAAACCCCCAACTTCCACATCTTCCTCCTCCTCATATTAGCAGCGGTGGTGGTGGTGGAGGAAGTGGAAATGGTTCGATTCGACCTGGTTCAATGGCAGATCGAGCTAGGTTAGCAAAAATACAACAACCAGAAGCAGCCCTAAAGTGTCCAAGATGTGAATCCACCAACACGAAGTTTTGCTATTTTAATAATTATAGCCTTTCACAACCTCGCCACTTTTGCAAAACATGTAGGCGGTATTGGACTAGAGGTGGAGCTCTTAGAAATGTTCCGGTTGGAGGTGGTTGCCGGAGGAACAAGAAAACCAGAGGCCAGAGTAACTCAAAATCTCCAGTCTCCAAAAATGAAAGACAAATGAGTTCAACAAGTGCTAGTACAATACCAATTCCCTCAGATATAATTACTCATTTATCCCCACCACAACCAAATCATCAGTTACCTTTGATGACCTCTTTGCATAACCTTGCCAATCATCATCAATTTGGTGTTGGAAATATTGGGTTGAATTTTGGAGCAATTACAACAACAACAAGAAGTAATGAACAAAATGAAATGGGATTTCATAATCATCATCAAATAGGAAGCAATTCAAGTGGAGCAGTAGTCCAACAATTTCCTTTCTTTGAGGCACCAATATTACCCACTAGCTTATTATTCCCATTTCAAAGTGAAGGTGTTTTAGCTGAAGCATCATCAAGCTCTAGGGTTAATTCTCAATTGGCTACAGTGAAAATGGAAGACAATAATCAAGGGTTAAATTTGTTATCGTCATCAAAGCCATTTCTGGGTATTTCAGAAAGTAATAATCAGTTCTGGAATGGAAATACATGGACTGATTTATCAGGTCTTAACTTTCCTTCCACTACACATCTCTTATAATTAATATACCTTATTATCAAGTTCAAGACTTAATTTCTACTAGTTAGTGATAATTTGACATAAAAATTATTAAGTTGACCAGCTGCCTCAACATGCAAGTTCGAATCCCAATGGAAAAATGGCGACATTGTTGCATGATGAGGTTAATGAAAGAGGAATCTGACAACTACTCTTGATCATGGTCTGAATCTCTGATAGGTATATTGGAGAATCAAGAAATAATGGTATTAGAATATCTCACCCTATGTCAAAATTTGTTTGTTTTTCTCTTTTTGGGTTTGTTTTCTGGGTTGTGTTTTTGGTCTGTATTTTATAGCTTGTTTAAGAGTGTGTGTAAGAGAGAGAGAGATAGAGAGGACTATGATGTTATTAATTTGTTATATCTGATATAATGATGATATAACTTTTACTTATATATATTTGTGTTCATGCATTAACATTTGTTATGATTATCATCATCATTAATCGAAAACTGAAGGTCCTTGCATATGCACATGGGCAACCCAAACTATATGCTTCAATTATTATCCTCGTTTCTGCTTTCTTTTCCTCCTAGTTACCAAGACTTTTCACTTTGCTATTAGTCTTATATCCTGCGTGGCCAGTACTTTTGCAATGTTCTGATTAGGGCAAGCTAAAGTTTCAATCTTTAGCTATATATCAATCTTTCATGATCTGGGTAATGGGCTTGTACACCATTGGCTTAGAAAAAAAAAAGAAAGTTTAGTTACCAAGTTCTCATCAACCAGTAGGTAATAGTAGCCAGCAATAAGTTCAATTCTCTCTGTTCTAGATTAATTAGAAGTGGCCTCAAAAGTGATGCATCGGCAATTGGCCAATTTCCCATAATTTCCAAATCCTCTATATGTAGCAAAACTAGAATTTCAAGAAAGCTCCTTATTGTCTCACTTTTATAGCTGATATTTGTCTGAGATATATATACATATAGGTTATTCAGTACTTTCTCTTGTTCTCGAGAGCGAGAGAGAAGGAGAAGCCATATCGGATTGATTTTGTAATTATATGAGAAAGAACGTACTCATTATTATTGTTATTTGTAAGTTTTTGTTTGTTTGTTTGTATATATGTTTGTTTTGGTGACCGAAGCAGAGAGAAAATGGAAGCTGTGGAAGGCAAAGAATCCAAGAAAACGCCAAGAATCCCACTAAAAACCATGCAAAATTCCCATATTCAACCATACCCCAAGTGACAAGTGTTTTTAGATTTACTTTAGCTTAAACATCATGAAAGAAGGAAAGGTTTCGAAGACACTAATCCTGGTCAAAAGAAGTGGACTCCTTTTGACACTTGCTTTATCCATACAAATCCATCAATGACATTCAACTCCTAATTAATCAACTATCTCAGTACTAGTCAGCACTCTCTTCTTTCACCATGGTTGAGTTTTTGTGTCTCATATGCTCTAGAAAGCTAAAAAAATTTAATCCTTAATTATCTTTTAATGAGTATTTATCATTTATAAATATATAATCATGTATACTTCAGGATGTCAAGTTAAAGATTTTCATACACCAAGTCAAAAAGATTCATATGGATGTAAAAAGGACATTATTTTTTTTTTTTTGAGAAAAGGATATTAATATTTTGACACAACATAAATTTAGAAAATTAATACCCAAATCAAATTGAATGAGATGTTGTAATCAATACGAGTCTTTTATTTATTTTTCTTGAAAAAAAATTACTATAGCCTTTTTGATTTCATGTGTTCTTATTTCATTAGCTCAGAGTACACATCAATTGTAATCCAAACATAATATTTTTTAAAATAGTAATTATTAATTAATTTAATATATACAATAATAACTACACCAGAATTTAATTAATTAAATATTTTTAACTTAAAAAATTAAAATGATTCCTACGAAATTATAATAAGATTATAAATTCAAATTTCAGTTTTATGATATCATGCATTTAAAAGAAAATTATATAAAAATATGTGGGTGTGTAGACACACCGAAATTGTCCATACTCGTGATTATTTTTAATAATAATATTATTATATAATTAATTTAATGCAAATCTATATATGGAGGGTAAGTGTGGTCTCATACAAAAAGCAAAGGAATCCAAGGATTTTGCTTTTGCACGGACCAAGGCTCTGTTGTTTTAAGAGGAAACATGCTGCATTAACTAAAGGAGTGAATTAAATAAGAGAAATTTTGAAATTTTTAAGAAACTAACAACTGATATTATTTCTCATATATAAAAGATAAATAATATGGTCTATTTATAGGCTTACAAATAAAAAAAATACAGAAAATTAAGCAACTAACTGATATTTATTTGACCAGAATACCAATATAAATAGCTCCTATTTATCAGCTAACAACTCAACTAATTTTAGAGATTGTTGCAGTATTTTTCTGCAACAGATTTTGAATCACATCTCTAATACTCCCCCTTGATTCAAAATCACATACTCCAAGTAAGGATTTAAGAAATACATATCTTTGACTTGTCAAAGCTTTGGCGAAGATATCTGCAACTTGGACATCAGTGTGACAGTACTTCATGATTATTTCACCTTTGGCCACTAATTCATGAATAAAATGAAATCTCAGCTCAAAGTGCTTTGTATTGCTGTGAAAGGCTGGATTATGTGCCATTGCAATTGCTGACTTGTTATCACAATAAAGTGTAGTTCCTTGTTCTTGCTTTTGTTGTAAATCACACATCATTCTTCTAAGCCAAATGTATTAACATGCTGTAGTAGTAGCAGCAACGTACTTTGCCTCTACTGTTGATAAAGTTGCTATTGGTTGTTTCTTAGAACACCATGTGACTGCACCTGAACCAAGTCCAAATACATTTCTTGAAGTGCTTCTTCTGTCATCAACTGAGGTTGCCCAATCACTGTCTGTAAACCCAACCAACTTAAAATCTGATATATGAGTGTACCAGATTCCATAATTTAAAGTTCCAGCAATGTACCTTAAGATCCTTTTTGCTGCTCTATAATGCTCCTTTGATGGATTGCTCATAAATCTTGACACAACACCAATAGAAAGTGAAATATCCGGTCTAGTATGAGTTAAATATATTAATCCACCAACAAGACTTCAAAATTGCGTTTGATTTAGTGCTTCAACTCCGTCTTGCTGCTTTAATTTTTGATTCTTGTTCATTGGAGTGGCCACCATCTTGCAATTTAACATATTGAATTTCTTTAATAAATCTGTTGCATATCTCTTTTGGAAAATGAACACCCCGTCTTCATCTTGTAGTATCTCCAATCCAAGAAAATAGTGCAGCAATCCCAGGTCTGTCATTTCGAAAGTGCCCATCATGTTGAATTTGAATTCTTTAACAAGTGTTGAATTTGACCCATGTAGATTATATCATCTACATATAAGCACCCCAATAAGAAATCAGCTTTACCTTGCTTCTTTAAATAAAGAGTGAGCTCATTTGCACTTCTTATAAAGCCATTTTGCAGGAAATATGCATTAATTTTACTGTACCACACTCTTGGGGCTTGCTTTAAGCCATAAAGAGCCTTCCTCAGCCTATACACTTTTTCTTCTTGCCCATTAATCACAAATCCTTCAGGTTGTGAAACACAGACTTTTTCTGCAAGTTCACCATTCAGAAAAGCTGATTTTACATCAAATTGATACACCTTCCATTTGAGTTGAGCCGCCAATGCCAATAGTAGTCTTGCCGTTTCAAATAGAGCCACTGGAGATAATGTTTCCTCATAGTCGATCCCTTGCTGTTGAGTGTAGCCTTTCATGACCAATCGAGTCTTATATTTTTGAATACTGCCATCAGCATGAAATTTTGTCTTGAATATCCACTTAACATCAATTGGTTTCTTTCCATTTGGTAAATCCGCAAGTTCCCAGGTTAAGTTCTTTTCGATGGACAAGAGCTCTTCCTTTATAGCGTGTCTCCACTCCTCTTTTTCTGCTGCTTGCTCATATGTTGTAGGATTTGAAGCAATTAGTGAAAATTCATTTGATTCATAAATCTCCCTTAGTGATCTAACTTTCCTTGGTGGTGTTTCTTCAGAAGATTCACTTGAGTTGTTGTTGTCAGAAGTTGCATTTGGTGTAATTACTAGGCTACTTTGAATTGGAGTGGAAGCTGAAGAAGTCATTGGAGTTGGAGCTACATTTTCTTCCTCCATTAATGGAACTTGAGGCTGCTCTTCCTTGTTGTTATTCTAGTTCTAGCTAGTTGTCTCATTAAAAATGACATTTCTACTAACAATTATCTTTCCAAATACTGAGTTATACAATTTATATGCTTTGGACTCAATACAGTAGCCAACAAAAATACATTTAATTGATTTTTCATCTAATTTTTGGTGATTTTGAGCATTAACTAAAACATAAGCAATGCAACTAAAAAATTTTAAATGACTCACAGTTGGTTTGGTCCCTTTCCATGCTTCATATGGAGTGACATTTTGGACAACTTTTGTTGGGGAGAGATTTAACAAGTACACTGCTGATGCAGCTACTTTTGCCCAATATTGGTTTAGTAGACCTTTTCCCTTTAAGAGACTTCTCGCCATCTCTATCACAGTTCTGTTTTTGCGTTCAGCTACTCTGTTTTGCTCCGGAGTATATGGTTCAGTGAGCTCCATTCGAATTTCATTTTCTTCATAGAAATGATTGAACTCCTTTGATAAAAATTCTCCACCGCTGTCTGTGCGAAGGATCTTTATACTTGTACCACTTTGCTTCTCCACTAATGCCTTGAATATTCTGAAATTCTTGAATATTTCTGACTTGGATTTCAAAAGGTATACCCAACTCATCCTACTGAAATCATCTGTAAATAGAAGAAAATAATAACTTCCTCCTAGTGACTCAATATTCATAGGACCACATAAGTTTGCATGAACTAATTCAAGACATGTTGATGCTCTCCATGACTTTCCAATAGGAAATGGTTTTCTGATTTGCTTGCCGAAAATACATCCTTCACATAAATCAAAAGTTTGAATTTTTGGTAAACCATGAACCATACATTTTCTTTCCAGTAGTTGTAATCCCTTTGCATGCAGATGTCCATATCGCAGATGTCATAGTCTAGACTCATTTTGTTCCTCCATGATCAAACCAAAATTATCCATAGTAGAGACGTTAAGTGGGAACATTTGTTTTTGGCCATTATGATATTGACAATTGTCTGTTTAGATTTCTTGTCCTTAATGACATATGTACCATCATCAAACATGACTGAATATCCACCAGCCAACAGTGTCCAACACTCAGCAGATTATGTGCTAAGTTAGGGACCAATTGAACATCATGCAATATTTCGGTTTTACCTTAGCTAGTTTTGATGGCCACTGTTTCTCTCCCTTCCACTCGCATTTCTTGATCATCTCCCAGCTTAACCTTTTTCTTTTGGCTTCTGTCAAATTCTTCAAGCTCTTTAAAGATTGCCTTCTTGCCAGTCATATGATTGGAGCACCCACTATCAATAAACCACACTTCACTTTGTGGTTCAACTGTGTCAGAGTGAGCCATGAACAATCTGCTTTCTTCAATTTCTTCTGCAAAATTTGCTTGTTTATCTTTATACCAACAATCAGCTTTCACATGCCCAAATCTTTTGCAATGATAACATTGGATGCTGCCTTTTGTGTTGTTGCTAATTTTCTGCTCATATCCTCTGCCTCCTTCCTTGCCACGACTGTAATTTCTTCCTCAAAATCCTCCTCAACCTCTTCCACGTCCAGCTGCTTTTTCATGCTACTTTAAACTCTCTTCCTTTACTTGCAATGTTTTTTTCCTCATTCTTCTCTTATGTTCTATTGATTCTTGCTTCATAAGATTGTAATGATCTCGTTAACTCATCCAGAGAATAAGTGGATAAGTTCTTGGACTCTTCAATAACTGCAGCCACATGGTCAAATTTTGGGGTTAGACTCTTTAATACTTTACTTACAACAATCTTTTCAAGGATGTTGTCTCCATAGGATCTCATCTGATTGACTGTTGTTGCTACCCTTGACATGAATTCCTGCACTGATTCACCATTCTTCATCTGTAGATTTTCAAATTCACGATGGAGTGTCTGCAACTTCACCGTGACCACAGTGGGCAAGCCATGAAATGCTAACTTTAAAATTGTCCATGCCTCCTTTGCTGTAGAGGCTGCTGCAATTTTTGAGAAAATTGAGTCATGAACAGCTTGTTGTATAAAGAATAAAGCCTTTGAATCTTTCTTCTTATTTTCCCTTAGCCTGGTCTCCTCATCTTGCTCATTGTAGCCATGTTCAACCAAGTCCCAATAACTCTTGTGACTTGAAAAGTGTTTTCATTTTAATTCTCCAGAATTCATAATTGTCTCCTTTAAAAATTGGCATGGAGGGCTGAGCTATATTGACTGCATTACCATTGTTTATCAAGAGGAAACGCTCAAAGTTTAGCTCTGATACTACTGTTATTTTAAGAGGAAGCCTACTGCTTTAACTAAAGAAGAGAATTAAACAAGAGAAATTCTGAAAATTTTAAGAAACTAAGAACTGATATTATTTCTCATATATAAAAGACAAATAATATGGCCTATTATAGGCTTGCAAATAATGAAAAATGCAAAAAATTAAGCAACTAACTGTTATTTATTTGGCCAAAATAACAAAATAAATGGCTCCTATTTGTCAGCTAACAACTCAACTAATTTGAGAGATTATTACAGTATTTTTCTGCAACAGATTTTGAATCACATCTCTAACAGGCTGCCTTTGTAAGAACGAATAAAGCAAATAAAACCAAAATAATAGAAACTCTAAGCCACAAAGTGAAATTCAATATCTACATTGTGATGGCAAAAATATAAGTATATAAATATATAAGCAAAAAAAGGCAAACTAAGAAGAAGAAGAAGCATAAGAAGAAGAAGAGAGAAGATAAAGAACTAAAGAAGAGCGGTTGCTTTCGTTGTGGGCCGTTTTTTTAAAGAAAAAATTATATATTTGATAAAATTATATAAATATTAATCGAAAAAGATTATAAAAACGAAAGAAAAGCAGGCACGGAAATCCACAAAACTCAATCTTTATTGAGCTGATTCATGTTTATGAGCACTTTGATTGACGTTATAATTTTTTGGTGAGGGGTCTTTCTTCTGTTAGTTTTGCTTCCTCTTTTTCACTTTTTATCTTCTATATGTATATGATGTCATTTTCTACTTATGCCATGAGAAATATTTATCTAAACCCAATTCACACACTTTCTCCTCTATAAGACTTTTTTCTTTTTGCCATTGATTTAGGACTATCGTTGGTCTCTTAGCCGACAGAAATCCTAAATCAACCATCTTTTTTAAGTTTTTTTGTTTTCTTATAGGTTTTTCTATTAACATGTAGTTTGATTAATAACTTCTCTAGATCTAAAAAAAAAAACTTCTCTAGATCAAGTCTTTTTTTGGTCCTTTTGAACTTATCAAACTATTCTTGAATATTTTCTGAGTATCTTGCTTTGTACAGGTATCATTGGAAGACTAATAGTTTATCGGTCTTTTGTTGTAGATTTGGTCCTTTGAGATTTGTCTTCAAAAATTCTTTTAGAAGGCAAAATTTGTCCTTCTGAGCATCAAGTAAATTTTATGGTTTTAGCAAGTATAGAAGTTTGTCAATCTTGGTCTCTATGAGAGATTGCTGGTTCTGTGCCACTTCTTTCGTACGTATCAACTTTCTTAACAAGACATAAGGGTTTTACCCTACTGATGGTGATCTTTGTTTCATGTTCGTATCAACCTCCCTTGAGCCTTCTATATTTAAAATCTCATGGTTTCCTGTCTCTTGTGTTTTTCGGTTGAGATGGTTATGCTTTGATTATGGTCATAATCCTTGGAGTTTTTATACATTGACCTTTTTCTTATTTTCATTTGGCCTGTTTAGGGAGTTTCATTTAGTTTTGTTAAAGTTTGAAAAGCTTCTTCATCATAGGTTTCACTAATTGCTTCTCTTTTGGCCCCGTTGGTCATTTCTGAGAAGGATTTGTATTTCTAATTTTAGTAGTAATATTATCTTTTATTCTCTGATTAAAAAAAATCCACAAATCCAATCAATATAATAAATAGATAAAAATAAATTTACATACACAAACATCGTAAAATTAGAATTTTAAGTATTTATAATTTTAAAATATATATGTAATCATCATTCGACTAATTGAGAATATATGCATTTTAATTTTAAAATATATATGTGTATCTTATTGCTTTTAAATTTTCAAATTTAACAAGGATGATATGCATTTTAATTGATGATATAGCAAATATATAATGTAAGTATCACATATAACATACTATAAAAATAAGACATGTTTTAATTAAAATGCATACGATAAAAATGATATATATATACACTATTTCTTTTTCGTTTTTCACCTAAAAATTTTAAATTTTAATTAAATTAAGTCATTTCTTGACAATATGCAATATTATTGTGTTGTCGTTTGTTCTTAATCCACTTCTCCTTTTTGCTTCCTTATTCTTCTTACTATTGGGAAATACTGTGAGACCTTAGAGGTAGTGGGAATATATAGAATCCAAAGAAATGCAGACGTAATTGCTTTTTTCACATCTTTTTAACTTTTAATCACTTTAGCATGTTTAATTAACTTATCTGGTCGAAAGTCCTTTTCGTTTAAATATATTTCTTCTTTTTCCTTTCTTTGTATTTTTCTTGCCTAGATAAAGAGAACAAACATAAGTGTGATGTCAATCCATTAATTGTTCACCTCTTTTCTTTCTTTCTTTCTTTCTTTTTTCTTTTTTTCTTATCATTAGGAATGAAAGTTTTAGCCAATATTTGATTCCTTAGTAGTGCAATAAAAAAGAAAATAAAATAAATAAAGAGAAGAGAATTTATATTTCTTTTCTTTTATTTGATTATCTAATTAACATGAGAAAGAAAATAAAATTTATCAAACTTATATTTCGGTTATATTTTCATTATTTTAAATTGATGAGAGATATATTTATAAAGGACAAAGGCTTAAATACTCTATATTAGCCAATCGAGAAATGCATTATATGTTTGTAAGTGCTTTATGATGTTGATTCGTAAGTTAAAATCTATTTTGATCATTGCCTTTTTTCACATACAAATTTTTGTTTTATAAATATATTATAGTTTAATTCAATTAATGTGTTTATTAAAACATCATATATTTTAATTCCTCACATTTAAGAAAAAATAAATTAATTTTACTTGGTTTTAACAAAAACAAGACATCGGGAACTATTATTTTATATATCCCCGCTAATTATTTTCAATTACAAGTTTTAATTCACGATATAAATAAGGGTTATTCATGAAAATATATAAGTTTTTTTTATAACTACTGTTATCCATGAACCCTCTAAGACATGACTAATTTTATTCGTATTGGATCGACTTACTGTTGACTTATTAAGTGATAATTTAATTATCAATTATTAAACTTGCGACCTCTTACTTAAGGAATGAGAGTGTCGAACCGCACCAATCACTTGTTGATAGAACATATATTAAGTGTTTGATACATAAAAGTTGAGCAAGTTATTGTTTAGAAAAAAAAAATGTGATTTCCATCTTTTATATAAAAAAAGGGAAAATTTTGGACCAAAATATGAAAAAAAAAATTATATGAGATTTCCAATTCAAAATATGAAAAAATTTGAATCTTCGGAGTTCCTTATAAAAGTACCTAATTATTAGCACAAGGGACGGAAGTTACATACATAGTGTTTGAAAGGCAAAGGAAGTGAGAGAAAAGCATAAAAGAGATTCTTATACAAATAAAATTGGTATCATTTTAGAAGGGATTAGCAAAATGCAGCAATGTTTTTTCAAAGACAAGGAGAAAGTAGCTATCTAGATTTCCATCACTTTTGTTTATTTTCACCTTTTACTTTTATTTTTTTAGGATATGAAAATGAATAAAATAAACAAAATGATAATGATAATGAAAAATGAATACTGCTACATATTTTAAGCTTGTTTTATTATTTTTTTCTGAATAGAAGCTTGTTTTATTTTATAATTTATTAATTATAAAATTGTATATAAAAAATATATTATTTTAAAATATATTCAAGCCATAAATAAAAAAAAATTAAAAATCATTATGAGCCGCATAAAATAAAAAACCGGGAATCACATTCTCCCATTAATTCAAAGAATTGGATTATTTAACAATTCTAGAGTTGGGCATTACTTTGTTATTCCAAGAAGCAAAATCAATAACGCCTGAATAGATGAATAAAAAACTCATTAAAATAAAATATACATTTTTATATTTTTGAGATCTCAACTATTAAATATACTAAACTATAATTTTACTACTTTTGTAGTCCATTTAAATTTAAAAAGAATATATTATAACAATTTACCCTTCAAGTTAATATGAACTATATCAAATATTGATGTACATATGCTATTATAATAATATTGTTAATTCAATCACAAAACAGAAAAGAAAAAAGAAAAAAAGAAAAAAAAATGGTGAAGAATGAGTTGGTACATCAGTATTATACATGCATGTAGGAACAAGGACTTCCAGCTCATCATCTTTGGTTTTCAATTCTTTAACTTGACCCTTTTTGTTTTTTCTTCGTCGCAGTCCTTGATGGCTCAGTCAAAGTTGGCTGCCATGCCCGTCACTCAATCATCAATGGTATATGCGAGCTACATGACCTGTAAAGTGCTATTCAGTTAGCTTTTGTACCAAAATTTGAGTATAACTTTGAATATTCAAATTATCTCTTACCATATGAAACATTATCACCATCTCTTTTGATACCTCTTCTGAGCCCTTCAGCGTATTCTCACGCCTCTCTTTTGGAGCCACTTTGAAGATATGTTTAAGCACTTTTTGTGACCCGGCATCCTGCAAGGAGTACATGGTATTATGTGGACCTGCCAATTTGTCATTAACTGTCTCCACTAGCCGGACAAGGCTACGTTGGTGGGCTAAGGGTTCTTCCACTTCTCTCAGTGACACGTTCTCCGCCACCTCTGTTCTGGGTGATCCCTCTTCCACTTCTCTGTAAGGTAAGGTGTCTTCCACCTTCATTTGTAGCCCGTCTCGAATATTACTTATGAAGGAAGAGTCAGGTCTAGTATGGACTCTTCCTCCCAAGCGGAGCTGGTCCCAGCACCCTACTCGGTATGAGTCGTCTTAGCCTTCTTTCGAGCTTTCTTTCTAACTTCTCTTTCTGCCAAACATTTTAGCTCTCTGCCTATTGATTCCGAGCCTAATTCTGTATAATCAAGACAAAATTTAGTATATTGACATATACACAAGAAGCAATAACAAAATCCAAGTGTTGAAACATAGTATATCTGTTCGGTTTTCTCATTGAATCTCCTTCAGAGCTCTCCCAAGAGGGAAGTACTCTCTTATTAGAGCAATGACATTCTTCCTTTCATTTAGAATGTCTTGCTCCACAGTTGTAAATGTTGCGAGCTCGTCCTCGCTCAGTTTTTCTCTTGTCACTGGTTCGCCACTTGGGTTAACCCACTAAATATTTTGGCAGCAGAACCCCTCGTGCTCAAAAATAAAGAATCGGTCTTTCCAAGCCTTGAGTAAGCCCAGCTTCCCTTTGAACATAGTGAGCCCAGACCGCCCTTGTAAGTAAAGGAAATCTTCATCTGCCCCGACCATATTTTGAGCTTGTTGAATGCACTCAGCACGCGAGGGGTGGGCACTACCCCAAGCAACCCGTATAAAATTTCAAACCTTGTAATAGTGTGCCATGCATTAGGGTTGAGCTGGCCAGGAGCTATCCTATGGTAGTTTAGGAACTCTTGAGGGAATGGGCATAGAGGGAATCTCACTCTCAATCTCAAATCTTCTTCATAAATTGTTAGTTGATTATCAGGCAATGTGTCATAGGCTTAGACATCCTATCCAAGGATGAGCATTTTGTATTCTTCATGTATTTGATATTTCTTCTGAATCCCGCCAAGTCTGTTTTTGTTATTGAGAATCTGATGTTCCTTACCCGAGCCTTCTCTGAGCTCAAATTAACTTGTTGAGCTTCAACTGCATCTTCTTCCTCCTCATCCATCAGAGTTGGAGGTCTCATGATATTTTACTCTGAGAGTTCGGTCATAACCGACCCAGCCTACACTCGAGCACCTTCCTCATGATGGGTCCCCTCACTCATAACACTCGAAGAACCCAGTTCTCCTTCCTCTCCTGGCAGAATTGCACTCACTGTTGCTTGCACCATTTTGCTACTAGAATTTTAAATATGAAATTTAAAGCAAAAACTTAAAACTAACCTCTAAAACTGAGCACTTGAGTCTTTACTATTCATATGAGCCGAGCTTTTTGCTTTTAAATTATATGCCGAATGTTGTCGTACTACCCTCTATTTATAAAGTTCACTTCGATCATGTGAACCGACATCCCTCTTTAATACCTCAAATGTTACATCTTTTCATTTTCTGCTCAACCGTTACTTCAGTTTTTGAAGCTTCACTTCTCCTTTGTATGACATGTGTTCTTCTAAAATTTTCACTGACTCCTTGGCATAAATGCCAAGAATTCTCAAGAGGGGATTAGTGGTATTACCTACACTACCCTTTGATAACCGGGCTTTTCCCTCGAGCTCCTTGAGCTCCTCTCTTCCCTGGCTTAGATAGCTCTTTTTTTTTTAGCTCCTCCTTTGAGCTTTGTCTTGTGCTTCTCAGTTTTCAAGTAACTCTGACCGAGCTTCTTTTGGCCCATTTAAGTCTTAGGCCTTAGTTTGACATAAATATCAAATGACTAGCGAGGGACTAATGATAGTACCCCTACTTTCTGAGCTCCCTTTTCGAGCTCTGTACTAGAGTTCTACATACTACATGCTCTGCTTGAACCATGATTCATCACCTTTTTGTTGAACTCTGTCGAGCTCTATGCATTACTTGACTGCATCTTGACATAAATATTAATAGACTAACAGAGGACTATTGATGCTACCCGTACTTACAGAGCTTTACGGACGAGTTCGGTATCCGATCACTCCAATGGCTGGACTCTCATCAACACGACAAACCTTAGTACCAGGCACTCTAGGCCTTCTAAGCTCCTGACATACAACAAATACTCCACTGACACACCCTCAAATTATGTTGATAGTTTAGACCTTGTCTCTTTCTGTTACCTATAAATAGGGGATTTTCCCCACAAGTAGTGGGTTCTCTCTCTCTCTCTATTCAGAGTAACTGAATTAACTTAGACATCAGAGCCTCTTCCAAGGGATCCTGGTCCCCTCTCTCTTATCTTGTAGGTGGGAGAGCTACAGCAGCAGAAACACCAAACTTGAGCTACAGGAGCTAGGACCCTTCTAAGGAAGCCACGTCATCACCTTACTATACAATTCAGTTTGTTTATCCATCCCTTTAGTTTTTTGCGTGATTTTTTTTCTTCAGGCTCATTATTTTTTTCATGGTATCAAAGTAAAGAAGATCCATGAAAATGCAATTACTTTACTAAGAGAATTTTGTTGTTGTTTCCTGCTTCTTTTACCATAAATTATTGCTCTATTATACTTTATTTTGCTAATTGTTATTTGGAATGAGTCTGCTAAGATGTCTAATGCTCAAGATAGTAAGGTCACCTAATGTACTGAACAAAAAAATCCAAAGAAATGCATCAGATTCACCTAGTATGTAGTGTGTGGAAGAAGAAGAGATATAGAAGATGCAATGGCAATTCACCCTTCTTTCTATCAAGTTGGTGAAGGAAGAATTACTAGAGAAGAAAGAATCAACAGCAGCTGTTGCTACGATGGCGGTGGGAGAGTGGAAAATTGCGATGGAGAGAAGCTTTTGGCGGATAGACATTGAATTAATGTTTTTTTTTTTTCATTTAACGGTGCCACGACATATTTAAGATAATGGTTTTTTAGTTTCCGTTGCTGAAATGGCCTAAATAGCTACTTTTTTAAAAAAAAAAATTATATTTATTTAAGTCTAAAAAATTTAAAGAGTTTATGTATACTAACACCAAAATTTAAAATTTTATTTATACCTTTTCTCTTTATTTTTTATTTTATTTTAACTTTTAATGAACTTGTGAGTCATTATTTTTAGAATAATAAAATTTTTATTTTTTATTATTATTTTATTTTAAATTAGTAATATAATTTTAATTATTTTAAAATAAATTAAAATGAATATGTTATGAATTATATTTGGATTTAGGGTTTCGTATGATTTTATTTTTAATATATTTTCTACAAAATTTTTAAGAAGAAAACTAAAAGGCTAAAAAATAAAGAGCGCGTCCAAATATCAACAAATAATTTTTTTTATTCTACTCAAATATATTGTTATTTTATCAACTTAGTTTAAATTTAATATATTTATTGTTCTTCTATCACTTTTTTATTTTTCTTTACTCGTATCATTTTAAACTAAACTTATAATTTTTCTATCAAAAAAATTAATAACTAATAAGTTTTCATTTATTTTTATAATATGTAAATATAAAATTTTTTAATACTATATGAATTTATATGTATAATACTATTTCTATATTAACAAATATATTAATATATAAATAATTTCTTCATTTAAAATAATACAAAATATCATAAATTGCAGTGCAATGCAAGCGAATTTATTTACTTGTTATTTTTTGGTATTGATACTGATAAGTTATGTGGTTTTTTATAATAAAGTTATTATTTTAAATATATATAATTAATTTTTAATTTTTTTAAAAAATTCAATTGACCTGAAAAGTAAAAAAATCATGAATTAGTTTAATCTTGAGATAATTTTAAATTTGGCCAGAATCAGACCAATATAATATCAAAATATTAACTTAATTCTAAAATTAATTTTGAATTTGATTACATAAAAAGTTAGTAACTAATTTGAGCTTTAATTCTTCAATAAAACGTATAAGTTATGTACATATTAGAAGTTTATAGTAAAAAATATTGGGATATTTACAAAATTAACTTAAAAATAAAAACCAATTTCAAAATTATGGCCTTTCAATTTTACATAAATAAAATTTTTAAATTGCAAAACTACAGCAAAAAATGGGACCACATATTTTTTCTGACTGATCACATGATTTTTTCTTCAAGACATAGACCCACACACACATACGTACATGTATACAAACACACATAGTTACACACACATACATATATACATACATGACTACATGTATATATATATATATATATATAATATTTTCGTTAATTAAATGCAACATACATACATATATAATATTTATATTAATTAAATATAACAGTAAAATAAATAATTTAATATTTATATTTTATTATCTTAATTTATTTTCATATAAATTAATAATTATAAATTAATTAATACATATAAATTAATTAAATAAATATAACAGCTGAATAAGTATTAATTTAAAATAAATATAGTTATATGTTGTTATATATTGTATATAATTATATATATAGTTATATATAATATATACTTATATATATTGTTATTTTTTCAGCATACCTAGTTATATATAACATATACTCACATATAACTAAACATAAAATACAGTTTTACATTGTTTTTCATTTCAAAATCAACATATATATTTAATTATATAAAACATATACTCATATGTAACTAAATATATAAAAATAATTATATATATTATTTTTTTTAAATCAGCATATATATCTAGTTATATATATACAACATATATTCACGTATATTGTTATTCTTTTTGGTATATTTATATATAACATATATTTATATATAACTAAGTATATAACAATTATATATTATTTATTTACTTGCTATTTAATATATATTCAGTTATATGTAATATATATTCACAAAAAACTACATAATAAAAAATTAGTTTTTTTAAAAAAATTCAACATAATAAAAAAATTCAAAAGAAATTGCACAAAGGAAAAAAAATTAAAAATATAATAACTTGTGGATACTTTAAAAATCAATTAAAAATTAAAAAATAAATAAAAAAGAAAAAAGTATAAAAATTAAAAATAAACAGATAAAAATTTAAAAAATTAAAAAAAAATGAACAAGTAAAAATAAAGGCCATCAACTTCCATATAATTGAAAACTGAAAAATATATAAGTGTAAAAGGAAAATTTAATGAAATCAAAAGTAAAAAAAGCATGTATTATATAATTTCTTCAAAATATATACATATCTATCTATATATATATATATATGAATATATAAATTGATGAGAAATTTACATAATATATCTCTATTTCAATTTTTCTTTTTAAATCTATAGTCTTATCTTTTTCATTTTCAAGTATAAATATTTATTTTTACTTCTAGTTTTATTTTTTTTCTTTTTTTTTTATTTTCACCTTATCGTTAACAAAGTTAACAGCTCATCAACATCCATTTTGACATTGATTTTTTTTTATTTTATGTTTTTAATTTTTTTTTAATTTTTATTTTTTTAATGTATTTATATTTATGAGAATATTTTTTTATATCATATTCTCATAAATATAATATATATATATATAACATCTACCAAATATCTATTACTTCTGCTAAATATTCATTAAACATATATATAATATCTACCAAATATTTATAAAATTTATTTAATATTTTTATAAACTTTATTTTTTGTTTTTATATTCACACAACATTCGAGCAATATCTATACAACATTTATATAATATGCATATAATATATACAATAAAAATTTAATATATACGCAACATTAATCAAATATTTACTAAACATCTATTAAGCATCTACATAATAAATTAATATTTTTTAACTTTATTTTATATTTTTCTAACATATATAAAATATCTATAATATATCAATACTTTTTATTTTATATTTTTTTAACATACACTAAAAATATATCATATATCAATAATTTTTATTTTATATTTTTTAACACAGACAACATATATAATACACTAATAATTTTACTTTTAATTTATTTTTTCGTTTTGATTAATGATTCATTTTTTTAAGAAGTTGAATATTTATTGAAGAAAAAGAAGTAGACAAAGATTTTGTTGAAGAGCTTGAAGATGTTGAATATTTAACTTTATTCATCTGCTTCTTATATAGTTTTTCTCAAGTTTTTATGTTTGATTATTCTTTGTTGGAGGTTTTTAAACTTCAATTTGTGATTCAATTTTTCACGCAAAATATCTTTTTGGTTTTGTCATTTGTTTTAATATTTTGAAGATTTGTGTGAAGAAAATGAAGATTTATTGAATAAAAAGATGAAGATAAAGATTTTTATTGAAGAAAAAGATAAATATAGGCTTTTATTATTGAAGTTTGACGAAGATTTTTATTGAAGAAGAAGGTGAAGAAGATGATGTCATGAACTTTGCAGTATTTTCATAGTTTTAGAATATGCTTTTATAGCTTTATAATTTTTTTTTCAAAGCTGTCATAATTTTGTAATTAATTTTTTTTGTTAGTTTTGTATAAAGCTCTAAATTGATTTGCAAATATAGGTAGGTGTAAACCGATAATAGGCTTGATACCAAATGTGTAATGAGTTCCATGGGCGGAACCACCACAAATGTGTATTAGGACACCTCCACCCCCAGCCCCTCTCTCTCTCTCTCTCTCTCTCTCTCTCTCTCTCTCTCTCTCTCTCTCTCTATATATATATATATATATAATTTTCTAATATATATATTATATATAAATTTATAAAATAATATGTTATATATAATTATATAATTAATAATTTTATATTCTTTTAATATATCTTAAACTTATATATGTAAAAAATTATATATTTTTAAATTTAAATTATATTTAAATTATATAAAATTAAAATTATATATGTATAATTATATTATTTTTTATAAAATTATATATTTTTAATATATACTTTTCAATTATATATATAATTTTATATTCTTTTAATATATCTTAAAATTATATATATTATAGTATATACTTTTAAATTAAAATTATATAAAATTAAAATTATATATATATAATTATACCCCTTTTTCTAAAATTATATATTTTTAATATATACTTTTCAATTATAAATATATATATATATAATTATATATATTACTAATTTTTTAGATATTAATTTTTATTTTTAATAAAATCTTATAAATAAATTATTAGATTTAAGAATTAAATAAAAATATATAATAAATTTAATAAATTTTTAAAATTTAATAAATAATAAAAAATTTTGATAAAAAATTATAATAAAAACTTATAATAAAAATCTAAATTTTATTATAAAAAAATATTTAATTTTATCTTTAATTCCTTTATTTTTTTTAAAAAAAAAAACTGCTCCCCTTCACCGGCTCCGTATTCCATCGCTTACCGGTTCTAGATTTGGGGCCCAATTAGTAGTGAAACTGTATATGGCTTACTCTCTAGCCAGTAGTCTACTAGTCCACTAAATAACTTGGGTTCACGGATGTTATTTTTTAAGGGAAAATTACATGACCAATATAAAAATCAAAACCTTATTTTTTATTACATGACCAATATAAAAATCAAAACCTTATTTTTTTTTAAAATTGAATGTTAAAAAAAATTCAAAATTACACAAAAAGTTTTCAAAATTATAAAAAAATACGACATAAATAAATGGAGCTACAAATGTGATCTTCTTCCTCCATTAATACTTGTATATGATAAATCTCAGACAGATTCATATGCAGTTACGTCTAGCTACTGCCCAAATAAAACTCTTACTCACAGCTGTACTTTGACCAGGTATGAGGAGTAATAAGGTTGTTGGAGTTATAAGGTTGTTGGAGTGATAAGGTTTGATCATACTCAATCAGTTTGTGAAAATATTATGTGCAGATATTATGGGATTTATCATATCTGTAGAGCAATTGCATATTTGTTCTTTATAATACATGTCTATAAATTAGACATTTATGTACTTGAATATGTAGTGTGAAATATAATAAAAAAAATCATTCAAGCTCTTTGCTTACAGTATTCAGTTTCATTTGCTTCTTTACACAGTAATATCATCAATTTCTTCTTGGTATCAGAGCGTTTCTGTTTAAAAAAAAACAATGACAACTCCTTCAATGTCTCTAAATGTCGGAAATTTTGTCACACTAAAACTTTCACAAACCAATTATCTTCTTTGGAGAGAACAAATTCTTGGCCTAGCCGAAAGCCAAGAACTTGTGGATCATCTAACTGATGTTCCACCAGAAAAACCCACTGCTACAGAAACAACAACAATAGAAGCTGTCCAAAAATACACTTCTTGGCAAAAATCAGATCGACTTCTTCGGGGTTAGATAATTGGAACCCTCTCTGAAGAGTCACTTGGGCTTGTCATTGGTCTTGATACTGCTTATGCAGTTTGGGAAGCCCTCAAAGAATCATATGCGCAAGATTCCCAAGAAAGAGAATTTACTCTTCGTCAGCATCTTACTTATTTACGCAAAGAAGATAACACAAGCATTGCAGATCATATCCGCAAATTTAAAGGAATATGTGACAGTCTTGCTGCCATTGGGAAACCCGTACCAGAGAAAGAAAGGGTTTATTGTCTTCTTACAAGTCTTGGACCTCAGTATGAATCTTTTGCCACTACAATGTTGAAACCTCCAAGACCATCTTACACAGATTTGATCTCACAACTGCAGAACCATGATCAGAGAAGATCATGGTTCACAACATCTAATGATCAATTTGCCTCTCATACACCACATTTGGCATTCTATAGTCAACAGCAAAGACGAGTTTCGTCACCAAATTCAACCTCCAAATTTACATCAGCAGGGCGAGGATTTCAGGCATAGCAATCTCAACCTCAGCGCCAATATTTTACTGGACGAAGAAGGGCTGCCCCACCAGGTCAGAGACGGATGACTGCAACAGAGCGTGAACAATATCGTAATGAAGTTTGTCAAATTTGCGAAAGACCTGGACATATTGCAAACATATGTTGGTACCTGCCAAAGTCAGACGCAACATTGAATGTGCTTCCACAAGCTCTTGCCACTCTTACTTTAGACAATTCAATTCGAGATCCTGACTGGACAACAGACACTGCTGCAACCGATCATATGACAGGCCAAGCAGGTATGGTCTCTGATTTACAAAAATATAATGGGTGTGATTCTGTTATAATTGGTGATGGATCGACCATCCCAATCACAGGTGCTAGTAAGTCTATTCTTGTACAAAATAATCATGCATTAGCTCTTTCAAATGTTCTTCTAGTTCCAAAGTTACGAAAAAATTTGTTATCTATTAGTAAACTTACTGATCAATTTTCTGTTAATTGTGAGTTTTCTAACACAAATGTGTTTGTCAAGGATCGAACGACAGGTCATGTGCTTATGAAGGGACCAAGGAAGGGTGATCTTTACACTTTATCCAGCAATCGACCAAAAACTTATTTTTCTTCACGTTTTCGAGCTTGTGATGTCAGTACTTGGCATCAATGCCTAGGCCATCCTCAAGAATCTGCTATTCAATGTTTAAAGAATAAAGGCCTTCTTAAAATTAGTGGTTCTTCTAAAACTGATCATATGTGTGACAGTTGTCAATCAGGAAAATTAAGTAGGTTGCCATTTAGTTTATCTTCCAATAAATCGATTGCACCATTTGATAAAGTTCACTGTGATTTATGGGGGCCTGCTCCTACTTTGTCATATGGAAAATTTCGTTATTATGCATGTATTGTTGATGATTATTCCAAATATACTTGGTTTCTTCCACTAAAATGCAAATCTGATTTTTTTTTCTGCTTATATTGCTTTTGAAAATTTTGTTTATACTCAGTTTCATAAACGTATCAAAGTGTTTCACTCTGATGGAGGAGGTGAATTTGTAAATTCTGCTCTCTCGTCACATTTTCTTGCTACAGGTGTTAAACATCAAATTTCGTGTCCATACACTCCAGAGCAAACTGGTGCCGTTGAACGCCGTCATCGAACCATTAGAGAACTTGGCATGACAATGTTATTCCATAGTCGAGCTCCTTTTTTCCTTTGGGTTGAAGCATTTTCCACTGTTGTTTATCTAATGAATCGCTTACCTTCGTCGGCTGTAGCTTTTGATACGCCTTATTTTCGTCTTCATAAGTCACATTCTGATTATGCCCATTTAAGAGTATTTGGTTCTAAATGTTTTCCCTACATCTGGGATACTAAGAAAAATAAGTTTGATCCTAAAGCGACATTGTGTGTTTTTGCAGGATATAACACTCAACATAAAGGATATAAATGTTTTGATCTTGTTATGAAAAAATTCATTATTTCTCGTCATGTGGTGTTTGATGAAACTATTTTTCCATATAAGTCCCCTAATACAGTATTTGGTTCTTATGCAGGCAAGCTTATTGACTCATGGGTTCAAGTTTGTCCTGTTCCACCATCATCTGCTTCCACTGACACCACCGCGTCGTCGCTCCACTTAATTCCGTTGCTTCCTGTTTGTTCTTGGTCTCCAAATTTGTCTGCGGCAGTGGCGGTACCTGTGGTATCCCCAGCACAACATGCTCCTGAAAATACCAGTTCTCATGATATATTCCCTCACTCTCCTCGAGCTATAGCCTCCCCTGCACCTACAGAACATTCGGGTTCCTCAACTGATGTC
Source organism: Garcia nutans (assembly GCA_947685225.1). Lineage (NCBI taxonomy): Eukaryota > Viridiplantae > Streptophyta > Magnoliopsida > Malpighiales > Euphorbiaceae > Garcia > Garcia nutans. The sequence goes on along the minus strand of CANTUV010000037.1, from coordinate 51,671,932 downwards.
TCTCCTAGTTCTGATGTTGCGATTTGTGCTGCTGCATCAGATCAGTCCACTTCCATCTCTGCTCTTTCTCCTACTACTGCCAACTCTATCACTGTGTTGGATCCGCCTAGTCCTGTGCTTCCTCGTCACTCTATGGTTACATGATCTCAGCTAGGTATTCATAAGCCAAATCCTAAGTATGCTCTCAATGTTCAACTGTCTACCTCAATTCCCAGGGAACCACTAACAATTAAGCAGGCTCTTGGTCATTCGGGTTGGAATTCTGCTATGTTGGAAGAACTTGCGGCACTCCGTTATAATCAGACTTGGTCTCTTGTTCCTCGTGATAAACACATGCATGTAATTGGATCCAAATGGTTGTTTAAAGCTAAACTGAAACCTGATGGTTCTCTTGATCGTCTCAAAGCTCATTTGGTTACAAAGAGCTATCATCAAATTGATGGTCTTGACTATGTCAAAACTTTTTCTCCCGTCATTAAACCAGGTACAATTCGTTTAGTATTATCTTTTGCTCTTGTTTGCAGCTGGCCGATTTGCCAATTGGACGTCAAAAACGCTTTTCTACATGGTCACATCAGTGAAGATATTTATATGGAGCAACCTCCTGGCCATGTTGATCCACAATTTCCTTCTTATGTTTGCAAGCTCAAACGAGCGCTGTATGGTTTGAAGCAAGCCCCACATGCCTGGTTTGATTGTCTTAGTCAGTTTCTTCTTGCTTATGGTTTTCATTGTAGTTTAGCTTATCCTTCTTTATTTACATTTCATTCACCCCAAGGCACATTGGTTTTACTTATCTATGTTGATGACATGTTGCTTACAGGTTCATCTCAAGACTTAATTAATTCTTTTGTTAGTTTATTGTGTACAAAGTTTTCTATGAAAGATCTTGGTTCCTTACATCATTTTCTAGGCATGGAAGTCACTGCAGATTCTTCTGGGTTGCTACTTTCTCAATCTCATTATGCTCTCACTCTTCTAGAGAGATCGTCCATGGTTGATTGCAAACCAAAAGCTAGTCCCTTAGATACCAAGTTGTCTGTTCCTGCTGTACCTGCACTTTCAGATCCTTCATCTTTTCGTCGCATAGTTGGCGCCCTTCAGTATCTTACGTTCACGCATCCAGATTTGTCATATAGTGTTAATTATGTTTCTCAATTTATGCAAAATCCGACCATAGCTCATATGAAGCTTGTTCATCGCATTCTTCGTTATGTTAAAGGTACTGTTACACTTGGTCTTCGGATTTTTAGAAATTCATCTTTGTCTCTTTGTGGTTTTTTAGATGCTGACTGGGCCGGTTGTCCTCTCACGAGACGCTCTACCTCGGCCTATTATACTTATCTTGGGAACAGTATTGTTTCCTGGTGCGCCAAGAAGCAACACACTGTCTCTCAGTCCAGCACAGAAGCAGAATATCATGCCATGGCCCATGCAGCTGCTGAACTCACCTGGCTCTCTTTTCTGCTCCAGGATCTTCAAGCTCCGTGTTCCACACCTCCAGTTCTTTATTATGATAATCTTAGTGCTCTCTATCTCACTATCAATCCTGTTTTTCATGCTCGCAGTAAGCACATTGAGCTTGATTACCACTACGTTCGTGAACGAGTTGCTCTTGGTCATTTGGTTACCAAACATGTGTCCTTCCAACATCAAATAGCGGATATATTTACCAAACCTATTCCGCGTAATATGCTTCCATTCTTCATATCCAAACTCTGCCTTCAGCCCCGGCACAGTTTGCGGGGGGATAATAAATCTCAGACAGATTCATATGCAGCTACGTCTAGCTACTGCCCAAATAAAACTCTTACTCACAGCTGTACTTTGACTAAGTATGAGGAGTGATAAGATTGTTGGAGTGATAAGGTTTGATCATACTCAATCAGTTTGTGAAAATATTATGTGCATATATTATGGAATTTATCATATCTGTAGAGCAACTGCATATTTATTCTTTATAATACATGTCTATAAATTAGACATTTATGTACTTGAATATATAGTGTGAAATATAATAAAAAAAAATCATTCAAGCTCTTTGCTTACAGTATTCAGTTTCATTTGCTTCTTTACACAGTAATATCATCAATTTCTTCTGTATAAACTTCTAAACTAAAGTTACCTTCTTCATCCGTCAATCTTTGTACAAACTTCCTCCTTCCTCAATCTTTCTATATACAATATATTACTCAAATAGCAAATCATCCAATCAAAACAACTGATTGAAAATAAAATAACATAAAATAATAAAAAAAAAGAAGTTGAAGAATAACAATTAGAAGATAACAACAAAATCAAAAACAAGATCCAGATTAGAAATTTCTATTATCTCCTTCAAAAATAAATCTAGATATAAAACAAATACTCATCATCAAAAATACTATTAAATAATACTTCTTTATTAAAACTTAAATAAACAAATTGGAACATGTGATGATTAATAATGCCATTGATATTATGTATATATAGTATATACCTTCAATTCTAGTTGAAAATATTTATATAATTTTTGTATTTTCTTTAATTATAGTGTATATGTCATATATATAACATCCATATATTAAATTTTAAGCGAAAATATATATATTCTTATTAACAGTAGTATAAGTATGTTATATATATTGTGTATTTATTGAATTCTAGCTGAAATATATATATTACTTTTATTTTTTTCTTAATTGGAATGTATATATTATGTGTATGTTATTTATATGTTCAATTTCAAGTGAAAATATATATACTATTATAAATAATAAAATAAATATGTTATAGATGTTGTGTATATTCAAAATATATTGTGTATATATTAAACTAAAAAGTGAAAAATATTTACTTCTTTCTTATACACTTGTAACACTAATATATAATGTTATGGGAAAAAATAGTAATTTCAAAAACTTCTAAACCAAAGGGATATTCACCATAAATCTCACTATCAACAATGTCAAAATTTTCTTTAGAAACTAACTTCTCCTTAGGAGACGACAAAAAAAAAAGTTGGAAAATATATAAAAATAAAATCCTTACAACATTTTCATCATATTCTCATCCTTCATTCATAAATAAATTTTCAATAGCAAATTTATCAATCCTCTTAACACTAACAAAATATCTTGAAATAGGTTATTCTTGTCTCGACGATACAATAAATTGTTATGATCGCCAACACATTTCAAAGCACTAATTAATGCAAACTCCTTAATATCAACACATTTGAAATGCAAATGAACTATGTTGATATCAAACCACAACTCTCTATTATTTGCCTGCTTCAATGCTCTCAATGCTAATGAACGAACCAGTTGTGGTTGGAAAATAAAGAAAGACATCCAATAAAAATCCAAAAAATAGTCTTGCCTTGGATAGCAAACAACATCTTCATCAACAGTAACTAAGCCTTTCTTCCTCGACTTCTTACCGGCCGAAGGTCATTTCAAAGATCTAAGGATTTAACTATTTAATTTGGAAAATGGACTAAATGAATGACAAGTATTAACCATTTTCAAAACAAAAACAATGAAACAACTACTTTTGAAAAGAAATAAAATAGAAGAACAGATAAAATCCACGACAATATAAAAAAAAACAAAAAAAAATTAATAACCAAGCAAAGAAAAGTAATAGCAAATGAAAGAAAAAAAAATTAAAAAAAAACAATAATAAAATTGAGAAAAGGATCCTTGAAAGAAAGATAGTGAAAGAAGAAAAAAAGAATAAATGAAAAGCAAAAGAAAATCGAAAAAGAAAATAAAACTGAAAGAGTCACAAATTAAAGAAAATAAAACTTAAAAGAAAATCATAAGACGCAGATGAAAATGTAAAAATATGGTAGAAACCGTTGAAAATCATATTTTTGAAAATAAAAAAAAAAGTATTTTTAAAAACAAAAGTAAAAAAAAAAAAAAAAGGTAAATTATGTAATTTCCTATATCGATATGTGCAATGAACCTAATTTTAGGTTTGATGAAAAGGGTAGTCAGTAAACAAACAAGCATACTCTTAAGACTGTATTAAATTATTATAGAAACTCTGCTCAAGTGCTGGAGCAAATTTATACATTTATAAAGAAATAAAAAGTAATTTTAGTTATGTAACTTACATAAACAACTCGAAGTTGATGCAAATTAAATGTTGACATTTTAAGAAAAGGATGTGCATCAATAATTAAAAAAAACCAACAATATAGTAAGTTATCATCAAGAACTCTACTAAGATTAGACTAATTAATTTTGGCAAATCAATTCATGTTATTGTGTATCCTGAAACTATAATAACATAAAGAAACTTAGTTAATTTTTTTAAAATTTCACAAAATTCAACTAAACCAATCAAATTAAGAGGCAAAACATATAAGGTTTTCATTCTTTAAGATTTATTCATTTTCATCATACACCATATATGGAAAGGGCACGTAGTTACCTTACATAGTTTCATTTGAATACAGGAAACATCTCTTAGATAAAATAAAAAAAAAAAAAAAACTGAGGATGATTACATGTTACAATGGTGTAAATTCACATACATGTCAGATCTCTTTTTCCCCCTTTGGATGGATCTCTGAATTCGGCAATAATAATCTCTTTCCAGTGTAGTCATCCAAAACAAACAAATAATAACTTACAAACTGGGCAGGTGATCTTCCACCTTCCCCTCCAAACCAAGGCCGGCTCTCTAGCAGATTTAAAGAAAACCAAAAACCAAATTGAGAAAATGGTGAAAATTTTTTTCTTTTTTTCTTTTTTTTGTCAGCTATCAGCAGAAATTGCTGTTGAGGATGGCAAGGGCTGCTGTGCCTGAGATTGAACCTCAGTTTGTGCCTGACCCTGCTTTTGCTGCTCAATGAACCTGCTCATACGCTCGAGCAACTGTTGAGCCTTTCTCTTTCCCCGGTCTGTGCCATTTTGAGCCAAATCTACCAGTGGCTCCATTACGCCAAGCTCCTGTGCTTCTGCAACATGTTTTTGGTCTCCAGAACAAAGGTGTACCAAAACTGCAGCTGCATTCTCTCTGTTCCTCGGGGATCCATTCCCAATAACTTCCACCAAAACTGGCACTGCTTCTGCAGCTCCAATGGCTGCCTTCCCTTCAGGGTGGCTAGCCAGTATTGCTAAAATGGCAAGTGCTTCATCCACCATGCCACCTCCGGGTTCTGTCAGCAGGCACATCAGTGTGGGCACAACTCCAGCCCTCACTGCCTTTCCCTTGTTCCCCTGATATATGCACAAGTTGAAAAGTGCAGTTGCAGCATCTTTTTTCCCCCTTTGTGTACCCTCACTTAGAAGGGTCACAAGTGGGGGAATTGCCCCTGAAGAACCTATAGTAACTTTATTCTCATCCACAACAGAAAGACTGAAAAGGGCGGCAGCAGCATTTTCCCGAGCTTCCATGCTGCCCTTCTTGAGCACATGCACTATACCAGGAACAGCCCCAGCTGCAATGATGCTTCCTTTATTATCTTCATATATGGAAAGGTTAAGAAGTGCGGTGACAGCATGCTCTTGGGTACGAGAGTCAGGTGTTGAAAGAAGGCCCACAAGAAGAGGAATTGCACCTGCTTCAGCAATTGCCACACGATTATCTGTATTGCGCTTGGCAAGAAGGCGGATTTCACCAGCTGCAGAACGTTGGTCTTCAGGGCTACCAGATGTGAGTTTGTGAAGGAGAATTTCAATTTTTGTACGCTCAGCAGTTGAGTGGGAAGATGTGGTTATGTTAGATCGAGAATTGGGTCGTTTTGGTGGTTCAATTCCATTTGCTTCACACCACTGGGTTATGAGGCTGCGCAGTACATAGTTTGGTGTGAGAGCAGTACTGTTAAGGTTCTGTCGTGTCTTTGGGCATGTGCCATGTCCTGCTTCCAGCCACTTCTCAATGCAGGACCGTTCATATGTCTACAACAAAGACAAAGAAAACCAATTAAAGAGCTGTGAATGAAGACATAATAAGATTCAATTCTGGGCTTGGACAGGAGCATATCTTCAAGAAAAAGTTCAAGCAAAATATAGATCAAGTTCTAAGTCAACCCCTTGGGTGTTTATAACCATTAAAATTAAAGGGGAATCTTCTCCAGAGAAACTAAAAGTAGACTAGATGACAAAAATCAATTTCACGACATTCTGTAGTTGTGATTAACTAACCTATTGGAAAAGAAAAATAAATAAATAAATAAACAAGTGTCTTGCTATTTTAGGTCATGAAATCCAGCATGCATATACCTGTCCTGTGGAAACAATAACAGGATCTTTCATCAATTCCAGGGATATTGGACAGCGGAAATCATCTGGTATAACTGGGGCTTTGTGATTCCCATTAGTAGGAGCTTGTCCACTGCCACTTGGAGGAGAACTCTTCTCTCCTGAAGGAGCATCCATGTTGGGGTTTTCTGTTTGCACAAAATCCTTAATTTTCTTCAACAACATCGACATTTTCTCAATGTTCTCCCCAGGATCCCCACCTGTGGCAGCAACCATTTCATGCAGAGCTAATGACTCTTGTGTAAGATCAGCTATACCCCTTAACTGTAACTTCTCAGATGACCTTCTTAGGACAGCTGAATCTATTGCTGCATCTTTGCTCTTGTTATACAGGGACAAGAGATCTTCATACAGCTCAATGTCAGCAGCATCAACCCTTCCTTTTGTTCTTCTGAATTGAGCAAGGACAAGCTCAACCTGAATAGAAATATAGAAAAGAAATGTGATAAATTACATGGAAGAAATGCAACAGAAGGAGCACTGTTTTGGGATCCTCATAAAGTGTTTAAATAATGATATTCTTCGTTCTTTCTTTTTTGAATCTTTATACAAATTGTTGGACATACTAGAAAGGGACAAAAGCCAGTTTTAATCTTAAGTCCTATTCATTATGAGTGCATTAGAAGACTGAGGCGCCTGATCAAGATTGCAGTGAAAATATTACATAATAATAATGATGCCCAAAATATAACATAACAATATATGACAGAAGGATGGCAGGTTAGATTCTTAGTTATATATCCACATAATAAGAAAAAATAGTTATTCATTGATCTTCAACCTGTTCTTTAACTTCATCTGATATATCAAGGTTTTCGTAGGGAATTCCACCTAGAGCTTGTTCCAATTGAGCCGTCACCTCATGATATTTATTCATAATTTGTTCCCTTTCCAAGACCTGTGAACATAATGAGTCAATGCTAACTTCAAATAAAAAAATAATAACAATAAAAAAGAGCCAGTATAAACCAGACACTGAGTAGTAAGTTTTAGATACTTATTGCTTCAGAAAGCAAATGGTACTTTTATTTGCTAATAATAAAAGAAAATACACAGATATATCAAGGTACATAGTTAATTGAAGAGCACTGATCGCCAGTTATATACACTTTAAAATAGAGAAAGTGGAAACATGCAAATGCACGTGCATTCTTAAAAAAAAAGGGATATCCAAAATAAAATAAAAAGCAGTTAGAGCCTGAGCCATATCTTGGAATAAGTTAAACCAAGAACCCTTCCCCTTAATTCCATGGGATAATCACCCTTTCCCTAAATAAGGTCCTAGCACCCACAGCAGAAATTAGTCACACCGTGGTCAAAGCAATTGGAAGTGTATCCTTGATCCCAAAAATCAAAGTACTAGTGCTTAACAAAAGATAACAGAAAAAATAAGCCTCAACTACAAACTGACAGAATCAAATATGACAACCAAACATATAATGAAATGAATACTTCACACATAGTATGCAACTCTGAGAAGTATTAAAATAACCCCAAAAGTAAAGAAAGGACCATAAAATTTAGATGCATGGTCAAGAACCCAAGATCAAGCAATCAACATTCTTTCAACAGAACTCATAAAAAACTGACTCTATAAAGCATCACCAACAAGAAAAAGAAGAAGCAATCTACCCATCAATAACTGAAACAATGTGCCAACTTCTAACAGCCAAAGATTAACCAATAAGTTTTGACATCATCTTTCTGGTTTTTTTTTGGGGGTGTGTGTGCGTGTTGGATTAGAAATAGAAAAATATATTGTGGACTCTAGATGTTGAATCAAATCATATCTTAGACTTTCCCCATTAGAATGTCAACCAAGCCATAGGTAGAACCATAAAAGCAAAGACAGATTCAGTAAAACATAATGAGAGACAAGGTCGTACCCGAATACTACATCTTCATAAAATCAAGGTCGGCAACAATATGGAGACAAAAGGGATCATCAATAAAATAAAATATATATACATATATATAAATACATATAAATTAAGCTAGAATCAAATTCCAAGATCCGCATACGAAATGAAAAATCATAAGACATAAAAGTACAAACTGTCCATCTATATCTATATCAATATCAAAGAAACCGCATCGATTAGAACATATAAGTGATTGAATCTAGTTCAGACTTTGTGATATCTACTATCCATGACTCTGATTGAAAATTTCAGTGGCAAAACTGTTGCTATCGCTGATTCAGTTTTATCATAAAAAGAAAAGGAGAATATAAGAACCAAACTCCATTTTCATAATTAAGAAAAATGTAGCTGCAAAAACATCAAATTTTCTATTTTTTTTTCATCATTTAGTTTAATGACTCAATTAAATCAACAACTTGAATTAGTAATTAAGTTGACTCTTGCTTTATCTAAAAATCCAAAAGAAAAATTAAAAAAAATACAAAAATTAAAATATTAATATCTTCACATGAATGTTGTTTGCCAATAATATTTTCTAGTAGCTAAAACTTTCCCTTATTTTCTCTAACAGCCAAACAGATCCAAATCCAAACAGAACCACTGAATCCAAAAAGAAAAAAAGAGCGACACACATACACACCAGGTAAATCTTACTGCCTTCGCTACCAAATCTGAGCAACTCCTTAGCCAAATCCAGAGCTTCTTTTAACAAAATTAAAGCTTTCATAGTTTCTTCAGGGATCGGCTCCTTACTTTCTCTAAACTCCTCGAACATTGGCGTTAATAGCTTCAATCTTCTTGCTAAATTGCAATACTGTTTCTTGACCGTACACCTGTATTCAGAGATAGAAGCTATATCATTCACCTTATCAATCAAACTCTGCACTACTTTCTCGTCCTCCATTTCTCTGAAAAACCAAAACCAGATCTCTCTCTCTCTCAGTCACTCTCTACCTCACACCGCTTTGTGAGCTATTACAGAAAGTACGGTTAGTTTTCACCGCAGAAGGTCAGTGAGATGGTCATGGTCGTCGTCTCTAGTATCCAATAGCGACTTTTAGACACAGAAAATACAAGTTTCAGAGCGAAAGGGAGAAGAGAGAGATTTTGTGTGGTGCGGCTAGAGGTAGCTAAACCAAGGTTGGGTTAGGAATTAACTGATGGGTTTGTTATTTTACGTGTTACTGGTTTTTGGTTGGGTTTAGTGTAAGAGAATGGCTTGGCTTATGTGACGCGCCGAACTGTAGAATACTTGTGGTTTTTACCGTACAATCTCAGGGTCGTTGAGTTGGTTAAACTGACGCCGGAGTGAATGTATGTTACTGTAGCTGATAAGACTGGAATAATTATATGCTACAACCGTTGTAGCAATAAATGCCTACAACGAACCAATGAGATTCTTACACGTAGATTAAATGATTTATTTTATTGGTCCGTTGTAGACATTTAATCTACGGGTAAGAATCTCATTAATTCGTTGTAGACATTTATTGCTACAACGATTGTAGCATATAATTATTCATAAGACTGACAGTTCCTTCCTGTTACTAACAAAAACTTTGGTTTACTGTATTCACGGTTTAGTAAATCTGCCATGATATGTCTTAACTCGAGTTGGATTAATTATTCCATAGGCGCCAAGCAAAATTTATATATTCATTCATTTTTCAAGCTTATAAGTACATGAACGCATATATATATATATATATATATATTAATTTCAAAATTTATAATATTTTTAAGTAAATAATCATTTTCTCATACCAAAATATTTTAAAATTAATTATCGTAAATATTTTTTCTTCATGAATCATTTAAACATATTAATAATTATTAAACTTATTAATAAGTATTTACTTAATAAATAATATATCAAATAAAATATAAAAAAATAAAAAATATAAGCAAAAATATAAAAATTTTCATATATTACTTATACATTAGTTGAGCAATAGTATTAACATTATAATAACAATATTATGATTTTGAAACTTAATAGTATTATGAAAAAATAATAATAATAATGTAGTAGTTATAGTTTATATATATATAAACTCTTCAAATAAATATAATTATTAACAATATCAAATAAAATATTATAATTTTATTTAAACTCTTTAAATAAATATAAATAAATATTAATATTATATAAAATAAAATATCATAATCAAATATAAATTCTTCAAATAAATATAAATCAATATCAAATATAATATTTTAATTTTATTTAAACTATCTAAATAAATATTAAATAAATACCGATTATATAATAAATAATGAAAAAAGTTATATTATTAATTTTAATTTATTTTAAAAATATTAAGAAATTAGAATATATGGCAAAATTAAGACAGAGACACATGATATAATATTATGCTAGTATTAATTATTTTAGTATAGTACTCGAAAAAAACTTTTCACGATGCTGCAAATATTTTTTTTAGTTCTATATAATTTTGAATAAAAAATTATTTATCTATAACTATAAATAAAAAAATAAAATCAGCAGATATATTCGTGAATCTAAGCAAACAAACTATAATTATCAAATTAAAGAACACAAAGAGATTAAATATAAAATGCTAAAATATATTTTTATACATTGAAATTTGAAAATAAATAAAAATTGAATTGAATTGAATTTTTTTTCTAGAAAAGTACCCATATCATGCCAGCAAAAATAAAATTACAAAAGCAAACCATTTGTTTTTTTGAGTATGAAGAAAGGCAATTCCTCTCTTAAAATTTTTCTTTTTTTCCAAATAGTCTAAGTGAAAGAAAAATAAATATTTTTTCTGCAAAAAAAATGAAATAAGAGAATAAGAGAACTTGTCCATACCCTTTTTTGGCCTTGATCTTTGGAATTTTGACAAAAATATAAGAAAATTTGAAAAATAATTTTAAATTTATCATATTTATAAAATATTTATCAAAATACCAGAATTTATAAAATATTTACTAAAATACCAGATTTTTATAGTTTACAATGAGTTTATAATGATTTTATCATGAGTTTATAAATTTTACACAGTTTATAATGGGTTTATTATGAGTTTATAATAAAATAACTAAAATACCTCTGATAAAAAAGTAAAAATCTTTAAAAATATGATGGTAGGAATTATTTTTCATTGATCTTTCCCATTTTTAGAATTATTAGCCAATAATCTACCTATATTCATATTACTATAGCAGTAAATAGGTTTAGGTATTGTGAAAAAAATAATTTAATTTGAAATTCAATTTAAATAGTTTTAATTATTTACAGTGCATAGCTATGATTTTATTTTTTTTTATATAATATATAGAAAACTAATCATTATTAATATTAAAAAAGATATTATAATATTATTTAAATTCTTAATTAATTATAATTATTATCTATTATAATAAATAATAATTTAATTTAAATATTAAAAATTAGAGTGCATTCAGATAGCAATAAGTTATACAATAATATATCAGCGATAGTTATTTTAGTGTAATAATACAGATAGAGAGTGTATATATATAATTAAAAATAAATTAATATCTTGACATATTAACAACGAGAGAAAAAAAAATATTTTTTATAAAATAATTTTTAACTAAGAAGAGAAAAAAATCATTTCCCATTAAATTAATTGAAAAAAAAATATGAAATTTAACTAAATTTGTAATTGCAGTGCAAACTTTTAATATCAGCAATTTAAATTACAAGCTTTCAATTTTTGACAACTTTTTTTTTTACAAAGTTTATACTAGCCATGAATTCATCCAATTTTTCAACTGTCAGATCCAACATGATATATTTTAATGTTTAATTTTCATGTCAAATGTGATTATGACACTTCAAAAAAAATTGAAGAAAAAAAAAACATTTAACAATGTAGAAATTACACAGGCTTTGCGAGTGTTGGCCCAAATATACAGTGACCATATAAATGGATTTAGAACTTCATCTCAACACAAAATCAATTGGCTTGTGTTAAGGTCCAATCTACACCACCTTATATGTCATTGTATTTTATTATACTTTTAAGATGTGGAATTTATTTATATTCTCCAACACTCTCCCTCAAGTGCAACTGGGCCTAGCCCAATTGTCACTTGCCAAATATGGATGACAATCTACTTTTTTTTTTAGATCCATCACAAATTGTCTAGGCCTATTTTCACTGAGGCCTTAGGTTAACAACGGAGTCCAGAATCATCTGGCAGTTAGTCCATTACCTGGTTAGCTCTTATATCATGTAGAAATTACACAGGCTCTGCAAGTGTTGGGCCAAATATACAGTGACCATATAAATGGATTTGGAACCTCATCTCAACACAAAATCAATTGGCTTGTGTTAAGGCCCAATCTACACCACCTTATATTTCATTGTATTTTATTATACTTTTCAGATGTGAGATTCATTTATATTCTCTAACACTCTCCCTCAAGTTCAACTGGGCCTAGCCCAATTGTCACTTGCCAAATATGGATGATAATTTACTTTTTTTTTTAGAAACAAAAAAGAAAAAGCCATCACTGTACATATTAAAGCTACTGCCTTGGTCTTTTTTCATGTTCTTCTTCGTCCTTATTGTTGAATCGAACTCCTTTCGTCTAAGATTTGTGCACATTGATAATCCTAACTTGAATTTTGAGATAGAATTATGCAGGGGTCGAGTTTTAATCCTATTTAAACTCTGATTTGAGTTTAAGAAATTTAAGTCCGAGTTTAAAATGGCGTTATATTTAAAACAAATAAACAAATATTAAATAAGTAGAAAAATAAAAATAAATAAATAATCAAATTATGAAGCCTTCAAAAAAAATCAAATTAGGGAAAGTTGGCCAAATTCTTCTCTCTCTTTTTTAAGCCAACCCAACACTCACCTAACATTTAAAACAATTTTGAATATCAATCCAAAGTCTAGTTCAATTTTGAAAAATTTTAACCGCTCAAGTTGAATTGAATCTTAATTGCTCAACTTGAATAAGATCGTATTTGCAATTGATGTGCAATCCTATTCTCGAGGCTTGGATAGGAGCATTATATTGTTAGTGTTGCTGATAAGTTGAGAGAGAAAACTAATTAATTTCTTAATACATATTTGAACCTTTAAAAAAAATCCATCTTATCGATAGCGGGAAAACAACTCTTTTGATTGCACATTATAAACCTTACCCACAAACCTTAATTGGATTATAGACTGCCTCAAAACGTTCTTTTTCTCAAGCATCGGTCCTTTAGTTTTCCCTCATCTCTCTTCCAATTTTCATAGCCGAAGTTTTGAGGCCGGCGACTGCTCCTTTTCTACCCTTTTATATCTTGTAGCTTTCTTTTTCAACTCTATTTTCATCTTCTTTTTAGTTTTTGTTTTAATATTTTTGTGTGTTTTTTTCCTAGATCTTGCTCTTTCAATGTCTCCTTTGTTCTCATTCTCCATGGTAGAAGGCTTTTGTTTCTTAAATATAGTATTTTGGAGTAGAAATCGGAAGGAGGAAGCAAAAGAAAGTCAATCTTCACCTAGTTCTCTAAGGTTTCCGTGGAGTCAAAAAAATTCCCATTTGAAGCTTCTCTGGCTTATTTCTAGAGAAGGTGTTTTATTTGCATTCCTCATCTTGGATGACTTATTGAAACTTCCTAATCATTGCCCCCCTCGTACGGGTGCTTAGATTTTTCTTCCCTCAAATTGAACTTTTCACATATGAGGATGTATGGGAGTGAAGGTATGACTGCGCTGCAAGATTCAATCATGTTTGAGTCTACCTTTTTCGTTAGTTTTTACACAGTTACCTTGTAAATATGTATTCTGCTTATACTTCAGGCCTTATTGTTTCTTTTATCTATGGCAGTTGGTATGTGGATATGGCTTCTTAGGGAAATATGTGTTCCTTTCATGGCCATGATTGTATTTTTCTTTCATACTTTTATATGCCTTCTTAGTGCTATTAAAGAAAATAAAATGCTTATGTGAGTTTGGAGAAATAAGGTGGAGTGATAAGGTTGTTGGAGAGATAAGGAGACTCACGAGGATTTGTGTTTAGTGATTTGAAATTCAAGTATGACAAGTTTGTGTATATCTGTTAGATCAAAATAAAAGCTACTCATGATTAGGTTTAGATAAGTTTTTTAAATCAAGGTATTATCTTGGTTTTGTATATATATATTGTAGTTTGTACTGTATTTAAGATTTGAATGAGAAACATAGAAAATATTTCCTTCATGGGATACTAAATCTCATAAGTTTAATCCTAAAACTGTCTTATGTGTGTTTGTTGGCTATAGTGAGAAACATAAAGGGTATAAATGCTTTCATCCTTCTACCAGGAAAATTTATGTGTCTAGACATGTTGTTTTTGATGAGTCTAGTTTTCCATTTCGATTAAAGTCTTCTTTTACTAATTCTAAGCATGTTTTAGATATTTTTGATTCTTGGATTCCATTTGTTGATATATCTCATAATGTAGGAGGTGAAGAGCAACGTGAGATTCCTTTTATTCCCTTACCCCATGCAGATGTTGAAGTGTGCAGTTCTTCCAATCAATCACTGCAGTCCGAACCAACAGCTTTGCAGCAGCAACTTCAGCCTTCTATAGAAACGCCTCCGAATGGGCAGCAGCAACTGTGTTCAGTTTCAGCAGTAGCACCGATAATTCCATCTTCGGTTTCACCAGCAGCTGAATTTCAAGAGTTACAAAGTTCAGAATTCAGTTCTGAACAGGGACAGCTCGCTTCATCGACAGAATCAGTACTTCCACTAGTGATGAGTTCAAGTGATTCTCCAATAGAAGTTTCCGAATCAGCTTTGTTTACTCCAGCACTAGATGATTGTCTCACAAATCAAAATGTGGAAGATGGTTCAGATCAGCCCCAAGTGTAAGGACATTCCATGGTAACTCGGTCAAAGGTTGGTACTTTCAAGCCAAATCCTAAGTATGCACTATCTGTTATAATTTCCTCAACTGTTGTAACACCCCCTTCCCGACCTACGAATAAGCCGGGGAGGAATGTCACATCGGGATACGAGCTCTGGTTATGTCAGCTTACTTAATGTTCCTTATAAAAATTTTTCAAAATTTTTGATGGAGTCTCCCTTAAAATTCTAGGTCCCAAGTGTCGACAAAACTGATTTTCCTTATTTTTAAAAAAATATTTTGTTTCACAATTCAACTCAAGCACACTCCCAATAATCCACCCTTATAACCTCAACTACAACAAGAAGAATTCACACTTCTATATTCACAACCCAACTCAATTTAAAACCATACAGTTATTATACATTACTAGATTTACATGCTACATCAAGTTATCTCTTTGTATTGTTCAAATAAG
Source organism: Garcia nutans (assembly GCA_947685225.1). Lineage (NCBI taxonomy): Eukaryota > Viridiplantae > Streptophyta > Magnoliopsida > Malpighiales > Euphorbiaceae > Garcia > Garcia nutans. Next base: position 51,656,446 of record CANTUV010000037.1, on the reverse strand, counting down.
TACATGCCAGTTTCTAATACCAAAATACAAAATGAAGAGCACCACCTAAGTTTGTTGATGACCGACAGATCGCAGGACTCCTCTGCTCGCTACTGGCTCCTTGCTAATAGCCTACGAGTTTAGAAGAAACTAAACTCGCTAAGCATTGCTTAGTGGGTACTTTAACTAATTACGGAAAATAAATAATAAAAGCATAATGCATTTTTAAAAGCAATGAGTCATATTGAAAAATAATATCACAGTAAAAACAATCCATACATGTCATATATTCAGTTATTATCATTTTATCAGTTCGCTCCACAAGGTGATTTGGTAAGGAACTAACTGAAACAACTGTATATATATTTTGTGGCTGTGGCCCTAAAAAAATTGCGGACCAAGCCCTGTGGAATCTGTGGCCGAAGCCCTCGGACCTGAGTCCTATATAACTCGGGCGATTGCCCTATATAACTCGGACCGAAGTCCTATATAGCTCGGGTCGTCACCCTATATAACTCGGACCGAAGTCCTATATAGCTCGGGTCGTCACCCTATATAACTCAAACTGAAGTCCTATATTAAAGCAGCACTGCATATAGTATGATATATCATACCCTTACCCTACTCAGTACTATCCCAGATACCCAGTGGAGCTAAAATTTTCATGCCATTTCTTAATCGAATATGCATTATACAATTATCGACTTATGTTTCTTATATTATTTCAACGTGAAATATCATATTTTGTCATTTTAATAACATATTACGCTCATTTATATGCATAAGGAATCAATTGGATTACTTTTGAAAAATGACCAAATGAATATTAGCAAAATGACCATATAAATAGTAAATTCTGGTTTTGGACTCAACTTGATCCTTATTTTGAAAAATTGTATAAAATAATCTACTTGACTAAAAACTCTAAAATTTTTACAGAATTTAGTTTTACATCTTAAAATCATTCCTTTAAATTTTCAGATCAAACTGTACACAAAATCTTGGTCAAGTAGTTCACCCAACCAGACTGCTCCAGTTGCCCTGCATCCTGGCAGCAGTTCTGAATTTTGTGAATTCCGTAAATTAAATTCAATCAATGTGGTTCTAAATTATATTTCTCAAATACTAGAATCACTAAAAAACAACATATCCAAAATTCACTTCAAGAACATTTTTTTATATTTAATTAAAAATCATACAAGTCACAGCATTTCACCAATTCTAAAACAGAAAAATTTCAAGAAAATGAACAAACAATTAGTTAAAGTACCAAACCTTGCTTTTTCTTAGTCCTTTATCTATATCACTTCCTTTCCTTCCTTGTCTCCTTGATTTCCTATGAAATTTAACATCACATATACAAAGGTAAGAACCCTAGGTATAGACATAGTCTGATCTTATAATTTTTCTAATGGTTGCTAGCTTATTTTCACCATTAAACACCATCATTTCTTTCATCAAATCTTTCAAATAATTATTTCTTGAATTTTCTCCAAATCTAGCTACATGAACCCTAATTTCAATCTCTTAAATTAACCATTAATCCATGAAACTAAAACTAGAGATAGGTTTCTCTTACCTTATAATCTTGTTTGTCACCAAAATCTTCAACCAAAAGCCTTAAACTTTGGAAAAATCACCTCCTTCTTCCTTCTCTTATGGTTTGGACGAGTTCACCATGTAAGAGAGGGCTCTTATTTTCTTTCCTTAGCTTATTTTGATCCAAATGGCAGTCATAAGTGGTGAAAATATGTTGGTATAGATATTGGCTTCCAATTGGTACACTTTATAGCAAAAATGGCCACTTTTAATTGGTCCACTTGCCTTCTTCTTTTATCTATTTATTTGGCAAGCCATTAGGCTTCCTTTTATTCATATTTTGACCCCCTTAACTCTCTTGTGCTGTAATTTTATAGTCTAGGGTGTGAAAATACCAAAATACCCTCTAGCGATTAATCGATTGTAACTTTTAAACCTTGCATTTTTATGAAAAAATTGAAACCCACGGTTATGACCCGATTAATTCCGAGAACACATTTATGGCATCCGTTATGGTCACTATTAAGAACCGACACAACTTTTCAGAAAATTACTCTTAGGTCCTCGGCCTTTCGAAAAATTACCTTTAGGTCCCGTCAACTTCACGGGCCTCCTTTGCACACCGATTTTATTTTTGACTATCTCGAGCCTCTATTTGACCACTTATTTATGTCCTTCTTGCCTAATACTCGACTACCTAAACTTTGGGATGTGACAGTTCTACCTCCCTTAATTTAAGTTTCGCCCCGAAACTTACTTATTCATGCATGATTCTTACGTGTAATTACACATCATCGATATAACTAATAATCATCACATATACACACATATGTACTCAAGACACTGATTTTAAACTTACGTACCTTCATTTCCTTCTTCTGCTTTATTCTCTTCTACCCTCATGTAATATATCATGGTTGGCGCTCTCGATTCAGGGCAATCTACTGTCTCCGATCTTGTTCCTATTTGATTACTACCATTTTCTCTGCCTTTTCCTCTTTCTTGACCTTTACCGCGGCTACTTGCTACTTGTGTTCTTTCAGGAACTTTTGAAATCTCTGCCACATTTCTAGGACAATCCTTCTTAAGGTGATCAGTGGCACCACAAAGTATACAAGCTCCAGTAACTAACCAACATCCCCTATGCTTTCGTCCACAATGCTCACACGAAGGGTATGGTGTATATTCAGTCCTTCCAGAACCTTTACTTGATCCTCTGCTTATTCCTCCCGTGCTGGCTACTGAGGTAGCTTGAAAATTAGGTCCTTTAGATGGTCTTAAATTCTGCTTTACACTCATAAAGGATTTTTCACCCTTAGCTCTCTTGCTAGCAGACTGATGATTACCTGGGGCACTCTGTGCTTGCTCTCTTTTATGTTGAATTCTCTGTTGACGATTCCTCAGATTTACTTGCACCTTTTCAACATCCAATGTTTTAGCCACCAACTTTGAAAACTCTGTATTATCCAATGCCATTAGCTGTATCTTAATTTCATCATTAAGTCCTTCTAAAAATTTCTCGCATCGCTCAGCTTCAGTTTCTATTAACTTCTTTCCATACTTACTAAGGTCCGTAAACTCCTTCTCATATTCTGATACCGTCATTCTGCCTTGTTTCAAATGAATGAACTCATTGCGCCTTGCAGTCAAATATGCATCAGTGATATACCTCTTTTTAAACTCACTCTTGAAAAATTTCCAAGTTCGCTGTTCTGGTGGAACCCGCTGCTGCGTGGTATCCCACCATATGTACGCCTCCTTTGTCAGGAGCGAGGTAGCACAAACCACTCTTTCCTCCGGAGTGCATTGGAGTTGGTCAAGAACTCTAATGATACTATCTAACCAATATTCTGCTTCCTCAGATCCCTCTTCACGACCAACCTTAAATTCCTTTGCACCATATTTTCTTAACTTCTCGATCGGGGGTTTACTATCTCCCTCAGCAGCCCTTCCGGCCATTTGCTGAAAAGCTGTTGCAATCTGCCTAAGATAAGTCTCCGGACCGGGTCTTTTAGCTGCTGCTGACCCTGGTAAATGAGTTTCCCCGGCATCTGCAGACCCAGATGCTTGAGATTCTACGCTTCGTTCCATAGCTTGCCACGAATCTAGAGACATCCTACATTGACATAAATAGCTATCTGCTTAATTCATCAACATATAACTCGATTATCAATTCCTATCTGGCATGTACATCTACCTATTCATCATATAACTTTCTCCTTACTTTATCTTACATGGCACACATAGTTACTTACTTACTACCTATCTCCCAGAATTGACTAAACCAATGCACTGATACCACAAATTGTAATACCCCTTCCCGACCTACGAATAAGCCAGGGAGGAATGTCACATCGGGATACGAGCTCTGGTTATGTCAGCTTACTTAATGTTCCTTATAAAAATTTTCCAAAAATTTTGACGGAGTCTCCCTTAAAATTCTAGGTCCCAAGTGTCGACAAAACTGATTTTCCTTATTTTTAAAAAAATATTTTGTTTCACAATTCAACTCAAAGCACACTCCCAATAATCCACCCTTATAACCTCAACTACAATCCTGCAAGAAGAATTCACACTTCTATATTCACAACCCAACTCAATTTAAAATCATACAGTTATTATACATTACTAGATTTACATGCTACATCAAGTTATCTCTTTGTATTGTTCAAATAAGTACATGCCAGTTTCTAATACCAAAATACAAAATAAAGAGCACCACCTAAGTTTGTTGATGACCGACAGATCGCGGGACTCCTCTGCTCGCTACTAGCTCCTTGCTAATAGCCTACGAGTTTAGAAGAAACTAAACTCGCTAAGCATTGCTTAGTGGGTACTTTAACTAATTACGGAAAATAAATAATAAAAGCATAATGCACTTTTAAAAGCAATGAGTCGTATTAAAAAATAATATCACAGTAAAAATAATCCATACATGTCATATATTCAGTTATTATCATTTTATCAGTTCGCTCCACAAGGTGATTTGGTAGACTAACGTATGGTAAGGAACTAACTGAAACAACTGTATATATATTCTGTGGTTGTGGCCCTAAAAAAAATTACGGACCAAGCCCTGTGGAATCTGTGGCCCAAGCCCTCGGACCTGAGTCCTATATAACTCGGGCGATTGCCCTATATAACTCGGACCGAAGTCCTATATTAAAGCAACACTGCATATAGTATGATATATCATACCATTACCCTACTCAGTACTATCCCAGATACCCAGTGGAGCTAAAATTTTCATGCCATTTCTTAATCGAATATGCATTATACAATTATCGACTTATGTTTCTTATATTATTTCAACGTGAAATATCATATTTTGTCATTTTAATAACATATTATGCTCATTTATATGCATAAGGAATCAATTGGATTACTTTTGAAAAATGACCAAATGAATATTAGTAAAATGACCATATGAATAGTAAATTCTGGTTTTGGACTCAACTTGATCCTTATTTTGAAAAATTGTATAAAATAATCTACTTGACTAAAAACTCTAAACTTTTTACAGAATTTAGTTTTACATCTTAAAATCATTTCTTTAAAATTTCAGATCAAACTATACACAAAATCTTGGTCAAGTAGTTCACCCAACCAGACTGCTCCAGTTGCCCTACATCCTGGCAGCAGTTCTGAATTTTGTGAATTCTGTAAATTAAATTCAACAATATGGTTCTAAATTATTTTTCTCAAATACTAGACTCACTAAGAAACAACATATCCAAAATTCACTTCAAGAACATTTTTTTATATTTAATTAAAAATCATACAAGTCACAGCATTTCACCAATTCTAAAACAGAAAAATTTCAAGAAAATGAACAAACAATTAGTTAAAGTACCAAACCTTGCTTTTTCTTAGTCCTTTATCTATATCACTTCCTTTCCTTCCTTGTCTCCTTGATTTCCTATAAAATTTAACATCACATATACAAAGGTAAGAACCCTAGGTATAGACATAGTCTGATCTTATAATTTTTCTAATGGTTGCTAGCTTATTTTCACCATTAAACACCATCATTTCTTTAATCAAATCCTTCAAATAATTATTTCTTGAATTTTCTCCAAATCTAGCTACATGAACCCTAATTTTAATCTCTTAAATTAACCATTAATCCATGAAACTAAAACTAGAGATAGGTTTCTCTTACCTTATAATCTTGTTTGTCACCAAAATCTTCAACCAAAAGCCTTAAACTTTGGAAAAATCACCTCCTTCTTCATTCTCTTATGGTTTGGACGAGTTCACCATGTAAGAGAGGGCTTTTATTTTCTTTTCTTAGCTTATTTTGATCCAAATGGCAGCCATAAGTGGTGAAAATATGTTGGTATAGATGTTGGCTTCCAATTGGTACACCTTATAGCAAAAATGGCCACTTTTAATTGGTCCACTTGCCTTCTTCTTTTATCTATTTATTTGGCAAGCCATTAGGCTTCCTTTTATTCATATTTTGACCCCCACAACTTTCTTGTGCTGTAATTTTATAGTCTAGGGTGTGAAAATACCAAAATACCCTCCAGCGATTAATCGATTGTAACTTTTAAACCGTGCATTTTCGGGAAAAATTGAAACCCACGGTTATGACTCGATTAATCCCGAGAACACATTTATGGCATCCGTTAGGGTCACTATTAAGAACCGACACAACTTTTTAAAAAATTACTCTTAGGTACTCGGCCTTTCGAAAAATTACTTTTAGGTCCCGTCAACTTCACGGGCCTCCTTTGCACACCGATTTTGTTTTTGACTATCTCGAGCCTCTATTTGACCACTTATTTATGTCCTTCTTGCCTAATACTCGACTACCTAAACTTTGGGATGTGACTGTACCTAGTGAACCTGAGAGTGTTAAACATGCTTTGGCTCATCCTGGATGGAAATCTGCTATGATTGATGAACTAGATGCATTACATAGGAATAAAACTTGGTCGTTAGTTCCACATACTTTAGATATGCATGTTATAGGTTCAAAATGGGGTTTTAAGTCTAAATTAAAACCAGATGGAACATTAGATAGACTAAAAGCAAGACTTGTAGCTAAAGGGTATCATCAGGTAGATGGGATTGATTATATAGAAACATTTTCACCTGCTGTTAAACCAGGTACTATAAGGTTACTTTTGTCTGTTGCTTTGGTTCGTCATTGGACTATTCGTCAACTTGATGTAAAAAATGCTTTCTTGCATGGTACGATTACTGAGAATATCTTTATGGAGCAGCCACTAGGTATGGTTGATGACAAAAATCCCACACATGTTTGTAAGCTTCAACGTGCTTTGTATGGTCTTAAGCAAGCTCCTCGAGCTTGGTTTGATCGTTTGAGCAAGTTTCTTATTTCAACTGGTTTTTTTTCTGTAGTCTTGCTGATCCATCCTTGTTTATTTTAGATACTACTAATGGTATGCTCGTGTTGTTAGTGTATGTAGATGATATGTTACTTACAGGGTCTTCCACCGAGCTTGTTCAAGAATTTGTCCGTACATTAAGTGCTGAATTTTCTATGAAGGATTTAGGACCTGTACATCATTTCTTAGGTGTTGAAATCACTTCAACTCATGACGGGCTACATCTTTCCCAATCTCATTATGCAGCATCCATTCTTGACCGTGCTGAGATGACACATTGTCAACCCATGCCATCGCCTATGGAGGTCAAAACCAAATTTGATGTTGACTCACCCTTGCTCGAAGATCCTGCCTATTATCGTGGAATTGTTGGAGTATTATAGTATCTTACACTGACACAACCGGATCTCTCTTTTAGTGTCAACTTTGTTTCTCAATTTATGCATGCTCCAACAGTTGCTCATCTTAAGCTTGTTCGACGTATTTTGCGTTATGTTAAGGGCACTATTAATAATGGTTTGCAACTCTCATCTAATACTACAATTGAATTGTCTGCATATTCTGATGCAGATTGGGCAGGATGTCCTGTGACTCGGCGTTCTACTACAGGTTACTGTACTTTTCTTGGAAAAAATATAATTTCTTAGTGTGCAAAGAAACAACATACAGTCTCACGTTCTAGTACTGAAGCTGAGTACCGTGCTATGGCTCATACAGCAGCAGAGCTTACTTGGCTACAATATTTGCTTTCTGATCTTCATATTGCTTTGCCTACAACTCCGGTTTTATATTGTGGTAATATTAGTGCATTATATATGACTGTCAATCCTGTTTTCCATGCACGTAGCAAGCATATTGAATTGGACTATCATTATGTACGTGAGCATGTTGCACAAGGATTTTTAATTACTCAACATATATCCTCTGTTAAGCAGATTGCAGACATTTTTACTAAACCTACAACAAAGACAACTATCCCATTCTTTTCTACCAAACTATGTCTTCAACCTCGGCATAGTTTGCGGGGGGATATTAAAGAAAATAAAATGCTTGTGTGAGTTTGGAGAAATAAGGTGGAGTGATAAGGTTGTTGGAGAGATAAGGAGACTCACGAGGATTTGTGTTTAGTGGTTTGAAATTCAAGTGTGTCAAGTTTGTGTATATCTGTTAGTTCAAAATAAAAGCTACTCATGATTAGGTTTAGATAAGTTTTTTAAATCAAGGTATTATCTTGGTTTTGTATATATATATATATATATTGTAGTTTGTACTGTATTTAAGATTTAAATGAGAAACATAGAAAATATTTCCTTCATTTTTTTAATTAGTGCCTCAAAGCCTCTGAAGGATATTTGATTTTATCCCACTCTTTTATGATAATAATGAATTTCTATTGTTAAAAAAAATCTTAATAGTTATCTGTTAAAGTTAGAAAGCCAATTTTTATATTAATTATTCATGTAATTTGTATTTATTTCATATAGAACTTTAGTTTTCATATACATTCCTATTAGCCCCCTAAAGTAACAATAAGGCCAAGATAATTTTTTATAAATTCAGTTGACACTTGCAAATTTATAATAGGAACTAGCCAAGAGCATTTTTAAATCTGAGGAACAATCCATACTAGGCCTCGATGGATACCCTATTGAAAAGAGTCACACATTGAAAAGAGTCCTACAGGGTTGCTCTTACTCTTGTTCTTGCCCTTGAGAGACTCTCAAGGTGGAGGCTTGAAGAGTGGAGGTAGGCATTGGATGCCAAATCATTGTAAATTTTAATGTTTGAATTTCTCTACCTTTAAAACTCTTTTTACTTTTTCAACATTTGATTTTTCTACATTTAATTTTATTGCTCATACAAAATCTGATGTGATATGTAACTTACTATTATTATAACATTTGGTTGAGTTGTTAATGCGTTTGATTCTATTATAATTTGTTTTGTTTTATATTAGTATTTTCTGTGCTAAAATTTTGATTTTGGCTTAATTTGTTGTTAGTTTACTTGAGCACTTATTTGTTACTATATATCATTTGATTTAAACATCATGTTACTTGGTTTAATTAGCTTTTGTAGCTCTATTGTTTGAGGTTTAATTAGCTTTTGTAGCTCTTTTGTTTGATCTATATTTAGATAATCTTAACTTTGTTAGTCTTCATCCTAAGCTATTGACTTACTAAAAAAAAATCATTTCAAGTCAGTTAAGAATTTTTGATAAACCAATTCACCTCTCTCTCTCTCTCTCTCTCTCTCTCTCTCTCTCTCTCTCTCTCTCTCTCTCTCTCTCTCGGGTTCATATAAGGGACCTACATAAAGGTTGATATCAAAGGGGCTTTTTAATTTAATAATGGTTATATCATTTTTGAATAGTATGTATTTCTAATTTAATAATTTTCTTAAGATACGATGAATTCAATAGCATTAGACATATGTTGGTTCCAACATTAAATTTCTTACAATTTGTGTTTCAAATGTTAAGATTTTCAATAAAAAAGGCTCGTATAATCTAAGACTGGTGCCCAATTAACATGGATTTAAAAAAAGAATTTAGCAATTTTTTAAGTACAAAATAAATTATTTGAAGAATCAGTATTTTCACGTTGACATTAAAAATTATGTTGTTTGAAAAGATAGCTGATTCAAGGAAAGAGCTTTATAAGATTAGTGGAGGGTTAAAAATATTAATTTTTTTCTCATAAATTTCAACACATCATTTGGGAGTATTAATAGGTATTATAACTTTATTTTTTATTTTTATCTTTATAATAAATATTTTATTATGCAAATACTTATTATATATTTATCTTTTTCATAGAGAAAAAATATTTTAGTAATTTTAAAAAATATTATTATGATTGTGCTATTTTTAAGTAATATTATAATTACAAAATAACTTTGATTAATTGTATAATTATAGTAACTAATCTCATATATAAAAAGATATTTTAGTCAATTATTATTTAACTTTATCTTTCGTTATCTTGCACCTAATTAAATAATATAAGAGTACATACCTTTTACTTTATTTAATCTTATTTACTTTACTTTATTTAATCTTATTTTTTAAAAATATAAAAAAATAAATACTTTATTTTTTTTATTTTACTCCACTTTACTCTATCTTACTCTATTTTATTTAAACCCTTACAATTCATTCAAATGCAGTGTAAAAATTAGCCCAAATTTATCGGGTGTATTTGCAGAGATAACGCTCAAGAGAAAACAAAAATAAGGATTGAGAAAGACTGTTAAAAATAATCATTTTATGGTTGGCAAGTTGGAATTTATTATTGTAGAAGAAATTATTAGAACTTAATCTATAATGTAATTTATCTTTGCACCATGTAAAATCAAAATTTGAGATTGACTTTTTATTTAACAATATTTTTCTTATAGTTGTTGCAAACATACTTTTATTTTATTTTAGTTTTACGATAGATTTTTTTTGGTATACTCTTTTAAATAATATTTTTACTAAATACAAGCAATATTCTTCCTTTTTACATAAAATTTTATATGTAAATTTTTAAAAGTAAAATAATTCCTCTCAGTAAAATAAAAGTTAACAAATTTAATTTTTATAAACATGCAATAATTAAAATTTAGGGCTTAATTACTTGTTTCAAATTATGATAATAAAATTTTTTAAATTATAAGACTAATTCTAAAATACAAAAAACTAATAAAGTGTTTAAGAATACATGCATACATACATATACACACATACATAAATATATACATGCATTCATACTTGTATTTATGCATTCATACATAATACACGTACATATATGGTGTATACCTATAGATTAGCGATAGCAGTTAAGCCGAACCTTTCTCTTTATTGAATCTGGCAAAGCTCAAAGCAGATCTCACTGTTCACTCAAACTCGATATACGGGAATGATAGAACTCTGATCGACCGAATCTTTCTGTTTAGGCTCGGCTGGTTTATCAGTGGATCGTTTCCTAAAAATTTCGGACATCTGAATATTCTCTGACACCCGCCTCCCCCGCTTCCCAAATTTTATCCCTCATGATTTGCAGAGTTTGTCTCTCATCATCTGCAGAGCCTGTTTTTCACTATGGGCAAAGTTTGTCTCCCACCATCTACAAAGTCTGTCTCCCACCAACTTTCACCTATAAATAGAAATAAAATACTTCAGGTAGATCATCTCATTCTCTTCTAGATACTGACTATATACAATTTCTATTAAGTTCGGCATTAAATTAGGCATCGGAGTATTGTTTACGGGAATTAGAGCCTCTTCTTTCTTGAAGGTCATCTCATGTAGCCGCCAAGTCCCGAAGCACACAATCCGAGCCTTGAGTTCATAACTCTACCTTGTAATCAATATACATATACATATACTATCCCAATGTTTTCTTTTTCAAAATAAGTATCAGGTTATTTTGACATCTAATTTATTTGAGAAAATTACATTCATGGTTTACTTTTACTTTATATTCACTTTTCACTTTTACCCTCCTTAGTTTTTATTTTCACTTTTATGTTAATTTTTTTTGCTAAATAATTATGAAGTTCACAAAATTTTATATATTACACTAGTTAGTTCTTGTATTTTTAATATTTAATTTTTACACCATTGTGGTAAAAAATAAAATTGTTTAGTCATTCTGTTAATATTTTTATCCTAAAATCATTAGTCAACAACTTTGATATTATAAAATAATTTTTTTGTCATTCTTTTATATATATTTATTTTTGTTGTTTATTAAATTTTGCTTGTTTTTAATTTTATTTATATTTCTTGTACATAATTTATTTTAATTTTATAAATATTATTAAAAAATAATTTAAATAATACAAGTAATATCTTTTATTATTTTTCAGATAATTCATACATATTATTTATTTTAATTTTATAGATATTACTAAAAAATAATTTTAAATAATACGAATAATGTCTTTTATTATTTTACAGATGATCTATATATAAAATAAAATTAAAAATAAAATAAATTTAATAAATAATAAAGATAAATAAATATAAAGAAAGTGTAAAAAAGTTATTTTATAATATCAAAGCCATTGACTAATGATTTTAGGATGAAAATATTGACAAAATGACTAAATAATTTAATTTTGAAGACAAATGATGCAAAAATTAGATGTTAAAAATATAAGAACTGACTAGTATAATATGCAAAATCTGAGAGACTTCATAATTATTTAGCATTTTTTTTGTTATTTTTTTTATGCAATTTTTTTTTTCATTTTTACGTTAACCTTCATTTTTCTGTCACTTTACAATTCTCCTTCTATCTTTTAAGCTTTTATCTCTTTAATCAAGTGTCTGGTACTTCATTTTTCGCTCTTTTAATCATTTTTGTTTCTTTTTCTCTTTGATTCTCTTTTCTTTTGTTTCCTTCTTTGTTTTAATGTTATTGTTTGGAATATATATTCTAAATTATTGATATTGTTAGTTTGCATGAAGGTTCTAACAAGACTGATTAGTGAAGGTTTGAAGCAAATTTCAATTAAGGAGTTGTATTTTTGTACATTAAATTGAATTTTTCTGATTAATTTTTTATTATTTTTCAATTGTAATATTAAAGTTTTTTTTTCATTAAATTATAATGCATTTTAGATATTTAATAAAATACTTTAAAGAAAAAATTTGCTTATTTTTTATATTTTTTCTCAATTTGTATTTTTTAAATGAGTATATTCCATTTCTTTTGAATTTTTATTTTTATTTTAGCTCGTTTTTGTTTGTAATGTGTGAGTGTTGTATATGTTAAATGATGTAATATAATATCTATTAAACATCTATACGACATCTACACAATATATACACATTATTTAATAATATAAAAAGTTGTAACTCAATATTTACAGAACTTCTACAAGTTAATTAAAAGTTTATAATAGTTGAAATATAATATCTATACTATAGTTAAAATTATATATACTATAATTAAGAATATATTGGGGCTATAATTCAATATTTAAATAATATCTATACTGTAATTCAATATCTACGCAATATTTATGAGTTGATTAAATGTTGGATTACAATATTTATACAATATCTGCATAATATATGTGTTGTAACTCAACATCTATATAACATCTACACATTTTGCTGACGATTTAATCAATATTTACATAATATCTGTATTTTTTTTATAAATCTGTTTTGAAGGAAAATGCATTTTTTTTCAATATAATATTGTCTTGTTTTATCTTTTATAACATTGATTTTTTTTAATCTATATTGATATTCGATTTTATATCTAAAGTTATTTTTGTTGGGGATTTACGTTTTTTTACTATTGATATATTTTGAAGAAAATCACATATCTATCATATTATTTTTTTTAATTTTCTGCTGTTAATTTCTTTTTATTTAATATTTTTTAAGTTTCAATAAATGAATATGAAGTTAATTTTGGTACTAATTTATTGAAAAAAAGGATGAAGATTAAATAATCAAAGATGGAGATGAAGATTTATTGAATAAGAAGATGAAGATTTATCGAATAAGAAGATAAAGATGAATATTTGCCGAGGAAAAAGATAAAAATAAAGATTTGTTGAATAAGAAAAAAAGAAGAAGATGAAGCTGTTGATGGCACAATTAATGTTGACGTAATTTTGTTGTTTTGGAATGTTTTTTTTTTCCTAATCTATAAATATTTTTAAAAGTTGTCATATTTATATAAATAAATTTCTTTTTTTTTTTTGCTATTTTTGTGATTATCCCAATTTATTTACCTTCCTCATCAAAAATAAAATGAAGACTCTTTTATTTGTTACTATATGTGCGGCTATTTTTAAAAAACCAAATTACTGAGAAATGCATATCATATTTCACTTGCAATTTGCATAATGAATTGTATTAATTTTCAATATGGCTTATATTATCTACCTTAAATTTTAATCTTTTTTGTTTTTATTTATTATTTTTAGAAAATGGATAATTTTACCACAATTTACAAAAGTATTATAATTGTACTTTAAAAGTCTAAATTGAAAAAAAAATAAAAATAAAAATCCATTAAACAAATTTACCCTGAAATTTAAACCTTTTTATATTCATATCCCATTTTAAAAAAAATAAACGATTTCAACTAAATTTCAAAAGTTCATATAATTATACCAAAAAAAAAAACAAAATTAAAAAATATATCTCATTTTTGTCCAAATTAAAAAAAAAACAAATGTTTCTCTCTATATTTTCTGAAATAATTTATTTTCTTAAAATTTTCCAATACCAAAAAAAAAAAACCAATAATAGGATCACATGAAACATATATCTAATAATAAAAGTTGAATGGAATTCAAAATTCTCACACTAATTTTTTGATATATACATTTTTAAGATTAAAAAAAAATATTTATCACATTTGAAAATACAAGTCAATAATTAAATTACTAACATCGTTGGATTTATTTAGTTATCTCAAAAATAAAATGCATAAATTAATTCTAGTTTAAAATTATATTATATTATATATATGTATGTATGTATGTGTACACTTACGATTAACCTTTTTTTTGTTTAACTACATGTATTTTTACCTCTATCCGTTAACCAGTTTAGATGTACGACTAACCTTGTTTATAGCCTAAATCGCATGTTAAGGCTTGAGGAGGGATACTTTATCAAATTGAGATTCCCCTCTGCTAGTAAAATAAGCTTGTAGCTTTGCTTTTTCTTTTATTTTCATATTTTTTTTCTTTGAACTCTAAAAAAATTTGTTCGTACCTTTCTTTGGAAGTCACTCATTTCTTCCTTATTTTCTAACTTGCTTTGCTCTTGTTCCCTCGTGCTTCTCTCCGAGGAGCACTTAATCACCAGTATTGAGTGATAATTGATGTTAAATGTATATTTTAGGAGTCGTTCACTCCAAGAAGGTATTTAGTGAAATTCAAACTCTCGTCCTTATTCACTTGCTGAGTACTGTTTAACCAATTGAGCTATCCATTTTGAGTTATGATTAACTTTTGATACAAGATAAATAACAAATATATTACCTCATTTATTCTTGTTCAATAGATTTTCTTGTAAATATTTTTTTTTAAAAAAAATTGATGTATATAGTATAAAACCTATAAGGGAAAATCAAATTTAAAATTTTAATTAGATTTTGACTAACAGTTATCTAATGAAATGTTCCTTAACTATGATATAAAAGGGTATAATTGAGGTAAAATTATTTATTTTAAAAAAAAGGTCTAAATTGTAAAGAAAATAAAGTTTGGAATAAATTTGTTTAATAGGCCAATAAATTTTGCTGTTTTTCAATATTGATTTTTGAGGTACAATTGCAATAACTTTTTTAGATTGGGATAACATTGACTATATTCTAAAAATAGAGTATAATTGCTAAAAGATGTAAAATTTAAAATATATTCAGTTGACCACAATTTTAAGCAATGAATTTTAATTTTTTAGTGATAGAAAAATTTTAAAAATTTAATTAAAGTGAATAATAATTATTATTCTATATACACCACAATCTAATATCTAATTACATAATATATAAAGTTAAATTCAAACATTAAAGATAATTTAAATGTTATTTTTACGATAGAATTACCAATCAATCAATAAGTGAGAAAAATTATAAAGAAAAATGAGAAAATTATGAAAAAAAATAATTAAAGATAAGACAAATGATGACAAGTGAATACAATTAATGGAAAAAATGTCGAAACAAATTGAAAGGAAGCAAAATATCATCTTTGTATATATACAAGAAAAAAAGAGATAATGATTGCCATGCACAGTACACCCATTTATATATATATATATATATATATATATATTGCGTGTGGGACACATGCATATGCTTGATGCCTTCTAGGTTTTGGTTGGCCAAGGAAACTGCTTCACATTCACTATAGATTCGATGTTGATGCCTATCTAATTTTTTTTTTATTTTTTATTTACAAAAAAGAAAAGTGTATAAAAGTTTATTATCTATAAATTACCTTAAAAAAAATACTACAAAATATTCACGACATGCATCTTTTTATCTTTGATTCTTTTTTTATGTATCCATAAATTTTTTTACACTTATTTATTTAACGGTCTAAATATAAAATTAATTTTATTCGAAATAAAAATTACAGATTAAAGATTTTGATTCTCTCTCTAAAAAGGTATTTAATAAAATTTGAGTTTGTATTTTTATTTACTTGCTCAATCTCCTTAATTAATTGAGCTAATCATCTTAAATTTTAATTATTTTTTTAATAATACATTAAGCAATAAGAAATTAATCTCTCGTTAATTGTCCAGTGACAAAAGGTGCACTAGCTATGTCTCGGTATGTGGTCTATAAATCTTTTACTCTCTATGTACAGAATAATTATATGCTACAACAGTTGTAGCAATAAATGCCTACAACAAGCCAATTGAATTTTTACACGTAGGTTAAATATGACACGTGGCGTTATAGAATAATCATATTTAGTCTACGTGTAAAAATTCAATTGGCTTGTTGTAGGCATTTATTGCTACAACCGTTGTAGCATATAATTATTCCTATGTACATACAAAAGAAATAAGCTGAGAAAAAGAGAAGCTTTAATTAATTTAATGACGCATGGAAGACAAATGTGTGTATATATATATATAAATTAATTGATGATGAGGAATAATTTTAAGTCATCTTTACAGGTAATTGACATATATATATATATTCTTAATTATTATTTTAATGTTGTAATTAATTTATTAATTAATTATTATAAGGTACGTGTAGTTTTAAATTTAATTATTATTTTAATGTCGTAATTAAGTTGTTAATTAATTATTATAAGATATGTGTAGTTTTTAATTTAAAAGAAATTTTAATATATATATATATATATATCATATATGGGTATAATATAAAGTGTAAGAATCATGAGTTGGGAGGATCACAACAAAACTAAACAATACGTAAATATAATATGTCTGTTAAATTAAACAATCATTCATCATTGCACCACGGCTAGCTATTAATCATTCTTCTTTCTCCTCGATCCCCAATTTTTTTTTAAAAATAAGTTCTTCAACTATTATTATTATTTCAACTCAATATTTAATTTTTTAAAATTAAATATGTCTTTTTTTTTTTATTTCAGAAATGAATTATTCAGGCTTTTACTATTAAAAAAGTGGGTCATTTAATCATTTACCATTATAAAAAAGTTAATTTATTGTTAAAAATGATGAGATAACACTGTGAGAATAATTTATTCACTTTATTTGTTAAAATAATTATGAGATATTTAAAAAAAAAATTATGTTGTTTATATGAGCTATATACTCGAGAGACAGATAAGCGTGTGCACAGCACAGCGTCGCTGCCTTGAAATTGAAGGGCCCATGGTTTTTGTGCCCTGGATTAACTGACTTTATTATAGAGAAAATTACAACCTCAATCACCTTTTATATTTTTTTAAAAATATTTTAATTATTTTATAATAAATTCATAATAAATCTATAATAAATTTATAATAAATTTAAAATAAATGTATAATAAACTATCTATATATGATATTTTTATAAAAAAATTATAAATTCTGATAAATCTGTAAATATTTTTAAAAATATAATAAAATTATTTTTTTTATTTTTCTAATATTTTTATAAAGTTTTCTTTATTATATTTTATAATTTTAATTATTTTAAAATCAATATATTTTAAATTTAAATAGTAATTGAATTAAATGTTAAATCCATCTTTGATATAATATTACAAGAAATATAATGGTTATAAGATAACTCAAAATTATTTTATATTATAAAAATTAATTTATTATAAGTTTAATATATTTTATTTTTATTGAAATTATTATCTGATTTTCCATCATTTATAAAATTTAACATTAAATTTATTTAAAAAGAATATAAAGCTTTATTTTAATGTACTTTAATGTCTTATAATTGATTATTCTAAAGCTTGCTGTCTCTTATTAAAGTTTATTTATCATTCCAATAATTTAATTAGTATATCAATAAAATAACTAAATTTTTTTAATTTTATAAAAAGTATGGTTTATCAATTTAGAATACGGAGAGCAATAACTAAATATTTTAATATATATATATATATATTGAAATAAACATTTTAATATTTTTTTAGTAACTATAAAAGCTAAATTTAGAGGCGTTTCTATTTAAAATTTTAAAATATGGAAAAATAGAGAGGAAAGAAAAAAAGGTTAAGGAAATATGAAATGTCTTGAATTGTTCACTCGTGAATTGATCAGAGGCATACACGTGGAAGTGTTAAAGACGTTTAATCATTTGTCAGCGAAGCAATGAGATAGATGGAGAAGCACGTGGGCCACATGTGCAGAGTTGGTTTAGGCCTATTAGCTATGGGAGGGAAGGGGATGATAGAAAGTCACTTCTCCCTTCTTTGATGCTGACTTGTGTCGTGTTTTAATTTTTGAGGACACTTATCAGCTCGGCCCCATCTCTGCTTAGCTCAGCCGATCATCTCCTTCTTAAACGGCATGTACTGTCGTCGTTTTATATAACCAACGTTAAATAAAATAAAATTAGCATTTCCTCAATATTCAATTAGTTTCAAGAATAAAATTTGGATCAATTCATGATGAATATGATATTTTTAAAATTAAAATTTTAAAAAATAAAGACTAGCATTAATGTAATTACTAAAAATTCATAATTTTGTAAAAAATCTTTTGATTTCATTCAGATTATTTTTATTTTTTTATCATTTTAGGGAAAAATAATAATTTAAAAATGCATAAGTATTTTGTATAAAATTTATTAGTAGTTTTTAAAAAATTCAATACATTTTTCTAGTAAATATATTGCAGAAAGTTTAATTAAAAGTTTCATAAATTTTATCATTTTACTTAAGAGTAATAATTTTATTATATTTAATATGCAACAAAAAAAAAACTTAATGACTCTTTAAAAAATAACAGATGTGATATTTGTAGAATATACTAAAGTTTTTAGAAAATTATTGATAAATAACATCAATATAAAATTTTCACCACAACCTATGATTTTATAAAAAAAAAATCTAAATTTATCATTTTATATAACAGTATTACGTAAAATATTAAAAAAAAAACTATGAATTTAATAATAAAAAAGGAAACAATCACAAACTAAACTATGCAATACGTTAGCACATGGTAGACGACTAGACGTGTAGGCAAAACAATGATAGGGTCTGAAGTAACCATCGTGGCAAGATCCGGTCTTGAAGAGCAGAGAAAAAAAAAATGGGAACCGTCCATCTAGAGTGTCGTGATATGGAGTATCATCATCCACCGTCCGATAATACAATTTGTGGGACCGAGCAGAGACAATGAGCAACGACGGGACCCGCTACGACAACGGTTGAATTGAAGATGAATGTTACTCCCTCTTACAAGTTTGGTGTTTTATTGCGTAACCAACGCCTGCTTAATCTGCGTGACTCCAATCCATTGCGTCGCCTCCCAGCTCAGCTGACTGCAAATAAAATAAAAAGAGGTATCAAAGTTACAGAGAAAATACCAAGGACACGAATTTAGTTGAAAAATACTGCCAAGTTCATTATGCGGATTAATACAAGCCAACATGCATTTCCTTTCCCCTTTCTATCCTCCCAAACAAACAAAGCGCTAATATAATTTGTTTAACGTGTTAGTCTTTCTTTAAGTCTCTAGAGATTTCCACAAAACTTTCTTGATGTGTTCTTTGACTTGAGCGTTACTAGCTGCTTGGCACGCTATTGTTTTAATATAGTTGGCAACTTTCACCAAGCTCATATGTTTTCTTTGCCACAAGTAAGCCTACTAGTCAATTTTATCTCCAGAACATGTTTATTAGCATGTTGTATTGTCTTCGGCTTTCTTTGGCCAACTCGTGCAAATTCGACAGCTAATTAACATAATGTAACATATTATTAAAAAAAAATATAATGTAACACTTATCTAATACGTTTTACATTCTCGAATACTCAATTAACAATATTCAATTAACTACCATCATAAAATCTACTTTTATTAGTTAATTTTATTTATTATTACCGTAAAAAATGAGTCATATGATATGAGATTACAAGCTGGAGTCGTAAAAATAGCATTTTACAATTATAAAGAAAGGATACATACAGTAGATTTTATGAATCCGGCTCTTTTTCGAACCTGTTTGTGTATCGAACTGTTCTTTTATCCATTATTACTGGTAATGGTTCAAGAACCTGAATATCCATCATGAGATCATTTTTTTAATTAAAATTTTCTAATTTCAATTATAATTATATTCAAATAACAAATAGGTAAACTCATAATTGTAAACTAATATTATATTCATAATTTATAAAAAAAAAAAGAAGACATCTTTTAGAAAAAAAAAAGGAAAGGAAAAAATTTAGAAAAAAATAATGGAAAAAGAAATTTGAAAGGTGGGGTATTAATAAAAAAAAGGAATAATATTATTTTATTTTATTTATGAGAAAAAATTATTTCAATTTTTTGAAAATTTTAATTTATCTGGATACTATTTACAATTACAAATTTAAAAAATTGAGATTTTTTTTTTGTCAACGGAGATGGTAGCATTGATTTGATTTAAAGATATGCTGCGTAAGTATTAGAAACTTGCGACAAAACATAATTTCCCTACCAGAAGACGGATTCTACAAATTAGTTAAAAATGTTTTGAAAATTAGATTGGATTGATTTATTTATCAAATGCATTAGATTAATAATTGATTAAATCTAATTTCATTTGCTTTTAATTTTTTATAATTATATTTAATTTTAAGTTAAAAAAATTCATTTTTATATTAAATTCATAAAATTTTTAATTTTTAATGAACATAATAATATATATTTACTGCTAGGCCTTTATTTTTTATTTTTACTTGTGAGGTTGTCAAGTTTAAATATCTGATTGTGGCGTGCCTTCAGGAAATTAATCCAACACTGTGTTTGATAGCTAAATGACAGATTCAAAGGTTGTCCATTTTCTACTCAAATTCAAATTGATAAATAAAAGACAAAGTATTTGGGGGCAAGTAGGCAAGCTTTCCAATCCAAAGCAACCCATTAATTCCTCCGAAAGCAAATAATCTTTAATTTCTCAAGGCAAGCAACAATTGGCAGCCAAGCCATAGCCATTACTTTTTATAACACCCGCCCGTTCCTTACATATTACTATCGGATCTTTTTATATGAATCAAATCCTTGGGTACCTTTCTGTTTGAAGCTTATAAAATCTAGGGATAGATTGATGTTTGTTCTGTGTTCTAAGCCTTGAAGTATCAAGGCTTTTTGTTATGTTTTTTTGAGTTAATGAAACCGTTAATTGCTAATAAAAAAATTTCTCGGATGCCTGCAAGAAGCAATTTAATCTTCACACGGCAAACTAGCATCCTACTTACATGTCTAACTATACAAAAAATATAAATTATGATCATAAAAATAGAATCCGAATAAATAACTTGTACACAGTGACAATGCTTTACCATTGTGTAATTGTGTTATTATCATTCAGGACTTCTTTTTATTAGATATCCATTTTCTTTATAAGAAAACTAATTCAAACATAATAAACCAGATCAAAATTTACAGTTTATAAACACTTATTGGTTGTGTTGGTTGGGTGTGTTCGTTTAAATTTTTTTATAAAAAAATAAAACTGTTATTATGAATTTTGTGATATTTCATTTTTTAGAGCTAGTGTAGTTAACGATCTACTATTCTACCAATAGCCGCAAATTAATAATTGCAACCGCTTAGAGATCAAGGCAAGATTCTAATTTCTACTTCCATGTTTCAATGCAGCCGTTTCTTTGAACTTTTTTTTTTCGTTTTTTCTCCCTCTGTATTTTATTTAATAGGTGTAAGATATAATTTAACAAAAAGTATATTTATAGATTTAAATTCATTTAAATTCGATTTTGTTGCGTAATAGGAAAAAAATTCAAAAGCGTTTTTTTCTTTGAGTTTTCATATATTTTCTCTCATTTTTAATTTGAAAATGGAGTTAACGTCAATTCATTGACGGGTGAGAGTTTCATCCCTCTTTCTTAGCATTTTTTTTCTTATTTAGTATTTGATTTTTTAGTTATGTGTTTTTATTTGTGATTTATCCTCGAAATAATTTTCAGATCAATATAAATATAAAATTTAATATTTATTTTATTTTCATTCTTTTTATCTTTTAAAATAAAATTGAATGTAATTTAAACTTTTGTTACTAAGTTTTATCATTCATTATTTAAAAGTTATGTGCCATCTTCAAATAAAAATTATCTAAAAAAGATTCAGAAAAATTAAGTAATTTCACTAGTTATATATATTTTATAACAAGAACAATCTTACATTGATTAAAAATAAACACTACAAAAAAATTGTTTATTAGTAACTTATGAATTTAGTTGCTAATGATGTATTTTTATCACTATTAGCATTAATAATGATTTTAAAGTTGTCGCGTGTCGTAGTGATAGTTTTATGGTTGTCGCACATCGTAGCAAATATCTTCATTGCAAAATGTTTTTTTGCATTTACATTGTTGCCAATAATTTTTTACGATAGAATTATATCATTACTAATAACTTTAAAAGTGATTGCTAATGATTCTAGAAATGAAGAGAATAGACTATAAAATTTTATTTGTGATGATTATTTGCTCTCGCTATAAATTTTTAGCAACGAACATTTTATAATTATTTTTTACCAATATGTATTGTCGCTATTACTATATTTTTTTTTTACTTTTTGCGATCCTTTTAAATTGATGCAATTGATATAAGTAATGAGAATGTGGTTATATATTAGTAATAAACATTTGTTATTACAATTATTATTAGCGATAAAATAGATATTTGCTACTAAAAGTATATTATTTTAAATATTAATATTTTTAATTTATAAAATTATTTTCATATATAAATGCAATTTCATTGCAATTGTTATTAGCCACAATTATTATAATACTTTTATGATTGAATTTTTATTATTGTAATTGCATTTTATTTTTATTGTTTTGTTACTACTGTGTATGAATAGATTTGAATAAATTGAAATATCTAATTAAATTCAAACTCATTTCAAAGACAACCAAATCTTTGTAGTTTGATATTCTAAAATAATAAAGTTAAACATTCTAATAAATACCACAATATCCATGAAAATTTTATAAGAAGAAAAAATATAGTAATCAATTTGAAAGAAATTAAAATTGTGATAAAAAGATTTAACTAGTCATCATCTTCAGAACTATTTTCATGACAATCAACTTATTGATCTCCTAGTTCACCTTGATAATTAGCATCAACCTATAATTGATAAATATTAATAATAACTTATAATTAAAATAATTTGTAAAAAAATCGGCAGAATCTCCTCTATATATTAGACAATCCCCCTGTAGTAAAAAGAAATTTCAAGCACAGAGAACTTAATTTATTATTCAAATGCAGACATGACTCATAATTTTTATAAAATTTGACATAGAAACATATAACTCTAAGCAAGTTAAATTAAAAAATCAGTCACATACCGCATCAGATGGTTGCAGTGCATTAGATTTTAATAGTTTTATACTATATAATTGCAAAAGAATTTAGATGATGACGGGTATATAATTTTCCAACACCTTGTATTTATCTTCTAATGTATTGAAATGTTTCTCCTATTCTTCAATTCATTTTCTGCACATTGCTTACTACATCCATGAAAAAATATAAACCATATATATCATAAGGCTTCAAGCCTGCACTCATGCCTATCACTCGACCATAATTAAGCTCCCTACTTACTTTATGATATATCTCCCATTCATTTATAGGCGTACCTACATCTGCTTCACTTATTCCTATACAAGAAAATAAAACTAGAAATAAAAAAAATTATCAATACATGAAATCTTTTTGCTTTCGTAGTAATCCAAGTGCCATTTTCCCTTCATACGAAGCCTTTTGCCATTATGCTTTAGGGCTAGGATTTTTTCTTGTTTTCTACACCTACATTCATTTTAAAAATATAATTGAATATGCATCAATTCTAAAATATTAACATATCAGTACAAGCTAGTTAAATTATCATACCACTTTAGCTCTATATTTTGCAGTTAGCACCAATCCAACTGTGGAAATCAATTCAGATTTTTCTACACACATCATGAGTAGAAAATTAGTTGGCATTATAGTACATATTCTAAATGAGCTTGAATGACTATAAAACTACATATGTATAGTTTCACTTATCAGTCATTTATTAGTACATCGCTTATCAACCATTGTTGCCTAAATTTTTGGTTTAACACTACTAGGAGGATGAGCGCGATATTCCTCGAGATTTGCATATTTTTTAAACACCTCATTTCTCAATTTGGACATCCAATTTGAGAAATTACCCTTCACATACAACTCAAATGCATTTCATAGTGTCTCATTAGTATATTCATAAACTAATCTAGATTCTTTAACACGAGCATACAAAGTGTCCAACTGATATTTTGGATACTCAGTAAAAGTATTCCACACACCATCAATTTGTTGGTGAAAAATGTTGGTAATTTCATGACAAGCTTGAGGGGTTATAATTCTATGAATATAATTATCATTTATTAAAAATCAAAACATTGAGTAATTCAATCATTATATAAAGCATAATTTAAGCAATCAAATTGTGGTGGTAATAAAAGTAAAATAACTTGCAAAAATTATGAGTATTACCTATCACTAAAAATCACTAATAGAGTGTTATGTTCTAGTGTTACTCATTTACCCTTTCCACGCCCTTTTTTTTAGTAGTGGGAGGTTTTAAAAAAATGAAAATATAACATCATTTATAAAAAATAAAAGCATTTCATAAGAACAAAAGTAAGGAATAATAAAAACATGAGGTTCCACATTACCTTGACTATTAGCCTCAATTGTAGTGCCTACTTACACTTGTGCTATATTTGCATATTCCACTAGTGGATTAATGGGCAAGGTGATATTATTTTCTATAGTAACACAAGTTGCTCCATTAGTGTTATCAATGCTAGTTGTGTTACTAGCTCCTTTAGATTGCTCTGGTGAGTTTTCATCCATAAGATAAAGTTGAGTTCGAGGAGATGTCCTTGAATTTTGTTATTGAGCATGCACTTGCTTTCTACTTTTTTTTGGCCATCTTAAGTGAAAATAAACTTATAGATCATATTGATAATATCTTTTTTAGCATAATCCAAAATGCAGTATATCATACATCAAAATACAATAAACTCATTAGACAAAAAATTCATAATATACATAAAAACTTTATTAAACTAATAAGTTTAATGATAAATAAGTGTATAAATATTTATACATTTCATTCTCAACATCATTTCTAACCCAAATCAATTCATCATCATCTTCAACATTAATATTAGAATTGAGCATTTCAATTTCATCTTCTTGGTATGGCTCATCATCTTCAAGCATTTCAAAAAGTTTTCTTGGCTTGGTTTTAATGAAAAAACTCCAATTAGGATCTCTTATGCTCTGCATATAATAACCTTGACTAACTTGATTAGTTAACACAAAAGGCTCTTGAGTATTTAGTATGCGTGCCATATTTATGCATTCAATTCCATGATGATCTTTCTTGTACCCAATTCCTTCTCAAGTAATATCATACCAATCACACATAAATAACCCTAATTCCTTCTGTATAATGAAGTTCAATAATATTATTTATTGAACCATAACAAGGAATATGACCATTAGCATTCTCTCCTCTCATAACAACTCCACTATTTTGTGTTCTTTTTAGTCTCATCTCTTTTTCTTGTATGGAGTTTATGACCATTAATAAAATACTCTGAATAACATGTAACCCTTCTTTCTGGGCCCTAAGCTAAAGAGAGCAAGTACATATTAATCCACCCATGTCCTTTATTGTGTGATTGGATAATCTATAAAAAAAATGATTAATTATTTTATGATTTGTGTAACTACATTAAACATTACTATGAACTGAAATTACTTACCCTATTTTTGAACTACTTAATAAAGTGAAGTGTATGTTACAGTTCAACATCGCTAACACTTATTTCTTTTAGGTTGTTTTTATACTCTTCGCATCAATTTAAAAGAAGTACAATTTTACTTCTCTGATTAGATTTAATATATGAATAAGGTAAATAGGTGGACTAAGTGTCTTACTGGATAAAAGGCTCAACTTCATCACAATTTTGTAAGATATAAAGTGTAGCAACATTCTATAATTTTT
Source organism: Garcia nutans (assembly GCA_947685225.1). Taxonomy (NCBI): domain Eukaryota; kingdom Viridiplantae; phylum Streptophyta; class Magnoliopsida; order Malpighiales; family Euphorbiaceae; genus Garcia; species Garcia nutans. The sequence goes on along the minus strand of CANTUV010000037.1, from coordinate 51,630,362 downwards.
CTTATAACACTTGGATTGTTTGCTTTCCTAAAGATCGTGCTGGCAATGGGAAAATAGATAATCCATATAGTCCTAATGATTTAGCTCTCTTATTGTCATTTCTCTCAGATCTGTTAAATATCATTTCAACCCCATACATATAATGAGAGCAGAAGATTATACATTCTTCAATTAAACAGGCCTCTACAATTAATCATTCTAGTTGTGCCTTATTATGAACTTTCCCCTTTAGATCTTTCAAGTCTCTATTGCACAAACGAAACATTTAAAAATAATTGTATTTTAATATAATCTTAATTTTAGAAATGTGACGGTCTTAGGATTCATGAAGACTTAAGACCATCAAGTACCGCATAGAACTAAAATCAATAAATGTACTCATATATACATATTATTTACTTTATATTTAATCTTCAAATCATGACTAAATTGTTCAAAAATAATACTACTGAGCAACTAAAATATTATACAAACTTTGTATATTAATTACTTATAATAATTATTGGCTAAATACATTATTCTTAGACTTCTTGCTGGAAAGAATAAACCAAGAACCTGATTGACCTGAACAACTTTTTTTCTGAAATCACATAGACAATTAGGCGAGTCACAACTCAATGATATTATAGCACCATAAGGATATAATGCATAATAAAAATAACTGTGAGCTAAAATTTTCACCCCACTCTCATGTGGAATAATTCTTATGACTTCAGCACTATTAGGTTCAGGGTCTTTGAGAAACATGCCTAATTCCGAAGAAAATAGAATTACCACCCAGACGGGCTGAGAAAATAGAAAGCGGTGGATGACTTGATTACTAAAAAATTTTCAACCCCCTATTGGGTTCGAAAAGTTGGGTATGCATAGGAAATATAAGAATGATTCAGCATCCCTATAGCGCCCAATTCATTGGAATCAACCCCCTTTTCAGATCTAAATATTATTAAATTCTTAACTTACTAAAATATCATCCATACTAATTACAAATTAAAGTAAATAAATATTCATTGTATTAAAATAAAAAAAGATCCAAATAAATAAAAATGGACACCCATATAAGATAAAAATATGTTTTTTACAATAATGTCCATAAAAAAAATAAATAGGACACCCACCATTTGGTGGAAACATATCCTTTACATTGATTCCAAAACTTAAAATAAAGTAAATTATATTAAACCTAACAAATGAGGTACTCACAAAGTAAAAACATACCTCATACATCTTTGAAGTTTAAATAATTAACTAAATAAAATTAAACCATTCAAACATTCACCATAGGCAAAATAACAATAAATCATTCATCATAAGCATATAATAATGAATCAAATAATTAAATCTAGGTTTTAATCTTAAATGAAGTATAAGATATACAAAATTAGGGTTTGTTGGTATGAATTAGAGTTTCTAGGGTTTTAAACATGCAAATTAGAGTTTTGGCCTAGAAATTAGGATTTTAGATCCTTAATTATGCAAACTAGGGGTTTGAAGATTAAATTAGGATTTTAGGTTTTGGACACAAAACTAGGATTTTAAAGTTTTTTGAAAATAATATTAGGGGTTTTAAATGAAAACTAGGGTTTTTAAATGATAACTAAGATTTTTAAGGTTTTTTGGGATGGAAGCTAGGGTTTTACGTTTTTAAAAATAATATTAGGGTTTTTGGATAAAAAATTTGGATTTATACAAAATAAGGTATATAAAGTTACGTTATTTAGGTTCGAATTGGGTTCATAATTTATGGCTACTGTATGAAATCTAAAGCTAATTGCAATAAAAATTATTTTGAACAATAGGCTATTGTGTGAAAGATAACCTTATTTTATGCAATGAAAATTGCTACTACAGGTTAGATTATTGCAAAGCAATAATAATCAAAAGTAATTATTATGAGTTTAAATGAATTAAACATAGAAAACACACTTTCGTTTATTGGTTCCACCAATATTGTATATTGAATCAAGCTATCTTACTGCCAGAGCCAATGTTGAGTTCTGGCTTGAGGTTTAATGCAATTGGGGATGGATTTTGGTTCATGCCTCTTGGATTGTTGTGTATGTATTTGTGTTTTTTTTTCTCTAGTTAATTGTTATTAATTCTTGTTCTTAAGTGTCACTGCCTTGCTTTGTTTTTTAACCCTTGTATTTATAGACAAAGACGGTTTAATACCAAACCCTAATATGCTAATCCGAAGGTTATTCAAAGTCCCAAATTAATTAGGTAGCCTAAACTGCTTATTAACCCAAATTAAACTCAGATTAAAAAGACCATGGCGAATTGGGATGACCAATTCGCCATCCCAATTCACCCCAATTCGATATGGGTTCAAGGCCATGGCAAATTGGGACTCCCAATTCACCAAGAGCCAAGGTTCATGGCGAATTGGGGACCCAATTCTCCATGGGTCTAAGGCCATGCCAATTCACCATGTTTTGGCTTTTAAGGATAAACTGGGCTTGATCTGACTTTTAAAGTTAGACCAGATTTAATTTAAACTTTTAAAATTAGATTAAATTAAATTTAAGCTTCCAAAATTAGGCCACCCTGGTTTAGGACCAAAATTGATGGTCTACAGTTTTGCTCCCGCTTGACCTATCTGCGACTTCAGTAGAAGAGAGTGAAAAGCATTGATACAGCTTCACCAAACATTTGTAAAACAAAACATAGAGACAAGCGAACATAAATCCAAAGGATGGACACTCTATGGTGAAGAACCATTGAGTATCAACATCCGATCATTGAACGATTCTAATATCTCAATGGGCTATTGGGCAACTCTAATATCCTAATAAAAACCACCAAGAGACTCTAATATCTTGGTTTTGATGAACTTAAACTGGTTTGGGTTGTAGACCCGATGTTAGATTTAGATTCTGGACTAGAGACTGAATTTAGATTCTGGACCTGAGATTAGATTTGGGTCCAGGACCCAAGACTGGATTTGGATTTAGGATCCGAGACTGGATTTGAATTCTCGGTCAGAGACTGAATTTGGGTTCTCGACCCTAGATTGGATCTGATACTTCAATGGATTATTGGGCGACTTTAATATCCCAATGAAATTTACCAAGTAACAAAAATCACCGAGTGACTCTAATATCTCAATGGGTCACTGGGCAATTCTAATATCCCAATGGGTTCATCAGGCGACTCTAATATCCCGATAAAATCTATCAATCAATTCTAATATCTTGATAAATCAAAATAATCATTGAGCGACTCTAATATCTCAATGAAAACCACCAAGCGACTCTAATATCTTGGTAGGATAGTGAGCGAATCTATTAATATCTCACTAGAAATAAACCTGGATACTTCAACATATCAAGAAAAGTTGCACCGTCACGATACTTCAATAAATCTAATATAGGTCGGGTAATGGATGCTTCAACGAATCCTTTAAAAAATGTCTGCCTTTACAGAAATGAATCTTGATTCTCTATTCTTAAGGATGAACCTTTATCTTGCCTCAACTTTATCTTTTCTAGCTAGATTGATCTTTTATTCTTGGACCTTTATCTTGATCTTTTATCTTTTGTATCTTCATTCACTTGAGAGTTCTGATTTTCTTCTTGTTCTATTCTTTTACTTTTATACCTATGCAAAAAATTCAGCTATTTTTTAGCTAGCCCTCATATCCTCTCTTTGCCCTCTGCATGGAAAAATATTGAAAGTTTGAAAATGTTTTGTACATACATAAAATTGAAAAATTGAAAAGAGAAGTGTTGCCCCTTGTGTAGGCTCAAACCGATGATTTTGTTCCCATACAGGCTCTGATTGATATTTATGTTTTGTCTGGTTCCTTGGACAGACATGTATCTCTTCCTTCTTTTGTAATAGCCATTTCGTGCCCTCTAATTTCATATCTACTTTTGAATGTTTACTTCATAGGATATCTACTGTTAACTTTGACAAAGAATAGGTAACACAAGATAAAAATGCAGTGTGATATACTTATCTATGGATGATATGCATGAATGATACTTACAATAGTTTCATTGACTCACAGACCGAGGTATCAGCTAAAGTGCTCCCATTGGTTCCTTTCAGATGCCTATTCAGAATAATAAAAGACATTATATTTATGGTTTTATCTTCCATATGTACAAAGTATGAGTAGTAGAGGCCTAAGCAAGATAGTTAGAGACACGAAAGATATCTATTTCAACACATTTGGTCGGTAACTTCTTCATGATATGAACTTGCAAATGATCCTTTTATTAGCTCACTTTTGTCCAATACATCCTTTGAGGTTCGATAATACAATATACTTCTCTAAACTTGAGGGCTAGTATGATAAAACACACTCTTTTTTTTATTAATTTTTAAATCACATTTTGGCTTTGTCAAATCAGTGTCATTATACCTCAGAGCTTGATTTTCTAAATTAATATATCTATAACATGACAACCCTAGTTACTATACTAGACTCGAGAATTATTTTTGTTTGAGCAAGAACTATTACACTTTAGATAGACGCATATACATCACTTGGTCAAAAGTTTCATTGAGCTTAAATATTGTCTATATCATATGCATACTTATTCAAATAATCTCCACTAATATACTCCACCTGCTAAGAGAGATCAAAATATCTTTAATAGGCTTGAAAAGGGGTCTATAAGGGATATGGATTAAATTAAGGTCATTTTTAGTTTGGAGCTAATGTGATACTGCTGACAAATCTTCACCCTATAAACTTTCAATTGAAACCATATGCTATTAGAGGTATTCTTAAACTTTGGCATCACTTCCATCTTCTAGGCTTCTTGAAAAGATAAGACTTAAGAGCTTGAAATCTTACTTCGCAAGAAGATAAAATTTGAAATCTTGTTTCAATAAAAAAAATATAGCTTATCTTCTCGGTAGAAATCTGGATTTGATTAGGATGACATTTGCTTCTGCAAAAAGTTTGAAACCCTATTATTCTTCCTTTTTCTTTTTCTTTTTCTCTTTTTTCCTTCTTTTTTTTTGTTTTGTCTTCTTCTTTTTTTCCTCTCTCTTTTTTCTTCCTTCTCTTTTTTTTTTGTTTCTTTCTCTCTCTTTTGTTTTTTTGTTTTGTTTTTGTTTTGTTTATTTTTTTGGATTCTAGTTCTAAAAGAGTTGTATTATTTCTTACCATTTTATACTTTTGACTATGGATGAATGTAGCAGGGTGAGTATGCTTCAGTGAGGATCAATCATTTGTTACTCTAACTTTATCTCAATGATGAAAGAGATCGGAGATATTAGGTCTAGTTCAGGTAAAGTTAAACTATCATTATGGTCTTGACTACGCATCCTTCTCCTTAATCTTCTTTGGTCCTTAGTACCTCATTGATTGCAGACTTGTCATAAATGTCACAACAGCTCGAGTAGGTTGTCGAGGTTCACAAGCCAATAAAAGGCAAGCTAAAATCTTATAAAGGCTCAAGGGGACAAACTAGAAATTAGTGTTAATAAGATTGATTCTAGTTATTAGCTCACCAAATAATGCATAGATAATCTCTCTCTTAAATAAGTAGATTTAAATTTTATCTCGAAAGTTCATAAAAGTATATTCTAAGATTGACTAGGACCTAGACACTCATAATTATGTAAGAGCCCTCTCTAAGTAAGAATACATAGCTCAATGCAATAGAATAATTCTCTCACCTGGTAAAGTTATTCGAATTATAATGCATAGATACACTAATTTATGAATATCAAGCCAGACTCCTCATCGATTGAGCACCAAAATGAATAAAGACCAATAAAAATTTAATAAAAGTAATTTATTAAAATAATCTTAATTTAAAAAATATAATTGTTCTAGAAAACATCAAGGGAATAAAATAAAACAAAAATCAAACAAGCTAAGAGAAGTTTATTGAGTTAGAGTTGAAAAATGTTTCATCTACTTGGACATGTCAAAGGTAAGGAATAAAACTAGCAACCTCTTCCTCAGCAGTTTCTCCATCTATATTTTGAAAAGACAATAGGATAAAACTTTCTTTAATCCTCCCTCTATCATGAAGGTTGCTGGAGGGCACTCTGTCAAACTTAGGTAATGGATTGCTTTTGGTGTTAGGCTTATTGAGCTTAGGCATCTTGCCATTTTTTTTATTAAATTTTGGATCTCGTACCTTAAGCAAATACATCTATCTATCTCATGCCCTTGTAATTGACAGAATTGATAAAAGGCTTTGGCATCAAAACTTGATGGCAGATGATTCAGCAAAGGTTGGGGAGCCAATTGCTGTAATAGCCCATTTTTGTCCAACTTGTTAAAAACCCAAGACAGCAATTTTTTCAACTTTAAAAACTGTCTTCTATTTGCTTGACCAGTTATTGCATTGACATTCACTGATATCTGTATATCTTGACCACCAAACTGATAACTTCCCCTATCATTCCTTCTTCTAGAAAAATAGTTCTTCTCTCTTTCCTATTCTTCTATTTGCAAGCTAGCTTGGAAAAGATCTTTAAAATCTCTAATAAGAGTGTGAGATATCTTTTTATAAATATTAGGTAGGATACCTCTCACTATTATCCTAATTTGATCATATTCAACCATCCTCTTCTTAAGAAATGCAGCCTTATTCCTCCATCTTTTCATATAATCAACGAAGTTCTAATTATACTTATATCTTATTGATTCTACTTCCATTAGAGTGACTACCAATTTTGCATTGTACCCATACTACTAGATGAAGGCTTTATACAATAAATTTCAATTCTTTGAAGTACTGTCCTCTAAGGTGTTGAACTAATTTTTCACAATAAGATCCAATGAGAGCATGAAGTGCCTTAGAGTTTAAGCCTTAGTAGCTCAAGTAAACTACATGGCAGTGATGTATTGTTTGACATGTAGATGAAGATTCTCAGTTCCATTGAACTTAGCAAAGGAAGACATTTTGAATTTGTAAGGAATTTTTTCTTCTTGTTCAAATAACTTATCAACTTTTGACATCTCATCAACCTTCAACTTTTTCTTTTCAAACTTCTTCTCTAAATCAATAATCATTTTCTTCACATATGAAGTTTCAGTCTTTTCTATAATTGTTTTCTCCATAGCCTTCATTTCTTTCTTTCTCACTTGAGGATCTTGAAAGTATTGAGTCCAATCATCATCATCATTAATTATTAGTTTTTCATCATCAAAGGTCATTTTACCAACCTTAGCCTTTCCCTTATTCTTCTGTTTTTTAGTACTAGTAGATGCTTCAACAATACTTTTTAACAGTACAGCTAGCTAGTTTTTATGGTATCAGCCAAGGCCCCCCTTTAACTCTTCCATCTTGGATGCTAGAGCTTCATTTACCAAGTTCTGAACCCATTGCAAGGATTCATGGTTATGGGAGTTAAATTAATTGTATCTTCACTGAACTCTGAGTCACTGACGTAGGTTGGGTTGCCATAGGCTCTTGAACTACTATACTCCGGGTCTGTGAGCCAGAAAGGATCAATGTCATGTAATACAATACATGTATGCATGTGTACAAAAGCAATAAACAAATAAACAAGAAGAATAAAATGCTCCTCTCAACCTTATATCTCCCATACATGAATGACGAATCTTTTTTTCTAAGTATATGGTCAATAAAATATCAACATGGGATATCTTATTTTCGAGAGATCCACTCAGAAGATTTAACCAATGGTTGTATTTTTAAATTCAAAAATCAGTCCATGATAATTTTCATTAATTAAGTTTTGATCCATTGGGCTAACAAAAAAGATAGCTTCTATGCTATATTTTGAATTAAAACTAAATTAAAGGGTTATCATGAATAGATTTCTTATTTAGAAAAGCAACTAATGATCCATGCCACAAATAAGCCCATGATTAACAAATTTTAGTGTAAATTAGAACTACAATTAATTTTAATATTTCATAATTGACCTAACTAGTTGTAAGCCTATTTAAAAAATTATTTCAAAGTTCAATAAAATGTTTAAAAGCCCATTGTAAAATGGTTTAAAAATAAATTTTAGGCTTTGAGCTTGGACCATGAGGTGAAAAATAATTTTGCATCAAAGCTCATTGTAAAAAGATTTGTTTAAAAATGGATTTTAGGCTTTAAGCTTGGTTTATGAAGTGGAAAAAGATTTTTGACTCATCTTAAAAGGTTTCATATCCAGAGACCATCTTAAAAAAGAGTTTAAACATATTTTTGGTCTTTTGGCTTAAAAAAGTAAAATTATTTTTGTCTTTAAAGAGTAAAATTATTAGGAAAAAGTAAGCCACTGGTCATGATTTAAACCAAGATATATCAATCATAGTTAAACAAAAAATATTTGGGTAAAAATTAAGAAAAGTAACTATGTCAATTATATAAGCTTTAGTCTATGGATTGAAAAGTTTAGGCTCCCATAGCAAGTATATACTAAAAGGTACGAGGCTATGAGTGATTATGCCATGCTCGATCTCCATACCTTGAGTAAAAGTATAATATCCCTTGCATAATATAACTCAAGTTACACGAGCATTCTAACTCATACACACAATACAATCTAAATGATGCAATGAATAATATCATAATAAGAAAGAATAAAATAATCTAAAGATCAACGGAATCAACTTCTTTTATTCCTAGTGGAGTCGTCACTATGAGTGAAAATTTTTGCCTTCACTCCCATGCAAAATAGTTCTTGTGACTTTGGCACTGTTAAGCTCAGGGCCTTAGAGAACACAGGTCTAAACTCGGAGAAAATAGAGTCGCCACCTGAACGGGCTGAAAAAATAAAAAGGGATGGATGACTCGATTCCTAAGGAATCCCCAATCCCCTATTGGATTCAGAAAGTTGAATGCGCATGGGGAAGGTGAGAATGACCCAACACCCCTATGGTATCCGGTTCATTAGAACCAACCTCCTTTTCAGGTCTAAATATTATTAAATTCTTAACTTATTTAAAATGTCATCCATACTACATGCAAATTAAATTAAATAAACATTCATAGTTTATGGCTACTGTATGAAATCTAAATCTAATTGCAATAAAAATTATTTTGAACAATAGGCTACTATGTGAAAGATAACCTTATTTGTGCAATGAAAATTGCTACTGCAGTTTATATAATTGCAAAGCAATAATAATCAAAAGTAACTACTATGATTTTAAATGAATTAAACATAGAAAATGCACGTTTGTTTGTTGGTTGCACCAATATTTTATATTGAATCAAGCTATATTACTGCCTGAGCCAATGTTGAGTTCTGGCTGGAGGTTCAATGCAATCGAGGATGGTTTTTGGTTCCTGCCTCTTCGATTGTTGTGTATGTAATGGTGTTTTTTTTTTTGTCTCTAGCTGATTGTTATTAATTCTTATTCTTAAGTGTTAATGCCTTGCTTCATTTTTTAACCTTTGTATTTATAGGCAAAGACTGTTTAATACCAAACCCTAATATGCTAAACCGAAGGTTATTTAAAGTCCAAGATTAATTAAGAAGCCTAAACTGCTTAATGACCCAAATTAAACCCGGATTAAAAAGACCATGGCAAATTGTGATGCTCAATTCACCGTGATCCTTGAATTGGGAGTCCCAATTCGCCATGGGTCTAAGGCCATGGCGAATTGGCATGCCAATTTACCATGTTTTGGTTTTTAAGGTTAAACCTAGCTTGGTCTGACTTTTAAAGTTAGATCGAATTTAATTCAAGTTTTTAAAATTGGATTGAATTTAATTTAAACTTTCAAAATTAGGACATCCTAGTTTAGGACCAAAATTTAGAATCTACAATAACCCAGGGTGGTTTCACAACAAGGAAATGTCAACAAAAATTTAATTCACAAGGAGGGCCCATAAAATTTGGACCGATATCACAAATCAAATTAAATAATATGAAAGATAATCACATAGCAATAACACTGAAGAAATCAGTGCTATCGCATATCACATTCACATGAGGGTAGCAACTTTTACCTTAATAATTATAAATCTCTATGTGCACATAGCCTGATGATATAACCTCATCAAGTTGAGATTTTGTCATAATGGCTAAACAAAGGGTTTGTTATGATCACATAGGCTTTCATAATTCACAAATATAAAAACACATATAACAAAGTGTATCAAATGCTCAAATGGCTCAAGTATTAACAATGATTTAAATTTCATCAAAGAATTTTAAAGTAACAAAGAAATGGGTGAACACTATAACTCATCTTAAATTCGAAGATTTGATTTCTGTCTCCGATAATATCGAATTGATTCTATAGCAACTCTTGATCTATATTCATATTTACACTTATATTAGGAGTGTTCAAAAAATTTGTGGCCCGAAAAATTTGGCTCGACCCGAAAATTATTTAGGGTTGGGCTTCGGGGTTGAAGGCTAGACCCGAGCTTGGGTTTGGTCGGACCTCAAGTTATGCTTAAATATTCTCGGACCGGGCCGAAAAATTTTGATTTTATTTTTTTAATAATCCTATACTAAACAACTAACTAATTAAGCCCATTAGCCCAAAACTAAAATAACCTTAAACTTTATCATAAATAAGTCAGACTTTGATTTTTTTTTTACTTTAAAATTTTTGATTTTTTAATTTTAAAAAAATTATGAAGTTTAAATGGATTTTAATTATTACAATGGCTAGTAGCTACTAAAAAATTAAACTAAATTTGAAAATGAAGATGCAGTGTGTGCAAAATGTAAAAGGAAAAAAATTTAAGTGGAAAAATTATTAAAATTATTTTGTAAAAATTAAAATAATAATTTTTAAAAAAATTATAAACTCGTTGGGCCAGCCCTGCCAGACCGGGCTTGGGGTCAGGCCATGGGTTGGCAAATACAGTCCAAAATTTTTTAGGTCGGGCTGCTGGCTAGGGTGAAATCTAGCCTAGCCCGGCCCGAGAACACCCCTAACATATATTGCTTTATTAGTTCTTTTATTAACTTATAATTTATCATTCTTATTTTAATTATTCATAAGGTTTCTATACCCTTATTAACACTTAAACATTGTCGTTAAATAAATATTTAAAATTTTAAATATATCTTAAATTAATTTTGAACAATAATTAAAAATAGATTTATAATTATCCTTCAATTAAAATTAATTACTATATATTCATTTATCATTTATTTTATTTCTATTAATAATATTTTATATAAATAATTTCACTAATAGAATAAATCTATTAAAAATTACATTAATACAACTTACTTTATTTTGATGTAGTAAATTTCACTATTATTTACAATTATAATATAATAATTGTGACAATTATTATAATAATAACAATAATTATTTCACAGGTATAATTATAAAAATATTAGTCTTATAAATTTTCAACATTATATATTTAATAATAAAATAATCAATTAACTTATTTAATAATTTATAGTAATTCAAATAAATAAATCAATAATAATTCTTATAATTAATAATAATAAATATAAAATAATTAACCAATCATTAATTTATTTTCTTCCAATTAATTAAATAATTCATCCATATATTTATATATATTTTTTAAAACTTAATTAATTTATTTTACAAATTACTAACAAAAATTATAATTTAAATATTCAATTCATTTTAATCATATTTTATATTAATATTTTTATTTTAAATTTAATATGTATATACTTGTTATCCATTTTTGCCATCCTTTATTCATTTTTATTTTATTTATTCTATATTTCCTTTAAACACAATTAATTCATCAATTGATTAAAATCATTATTTCTAAATTTAATTAATTTCACAATTATTATAAAAAAATTATTATTATTTTTAACTAATTTATATTATAACATTTATTTATTTTTATTATTTCCGTCTCAATATAATTTATTCATCATATAACTAAAATTTCATATTTTAAATTCATTTGGTTTCTTAAATTCCCATAATTCCTTTTTAAATCATAACTAACTAATTAATTAACTATAATTATTATTTCTAATTCCATTTTAATTCATAAATCTTAATTAATTATAATTAATTAATTATTTTTATTATATTTAAATCTTAATATATATTTATATAAGTATTTTTCTAAAACACATCCATAATTAGCAAATGAGATGTCAAATTGAAACTCACGAAGAGAATATCTCAAAAATATTAGAATCGATGAAAAAAGAGGTTGGAAAACGACCGAAAAAGCCATCGGAATATCACGCCGGCAATGACTTCGATTGGCGCATGCGTCACTGGACGGTGGATGATGACGGCGACCAGTGGCGGTCGACTCGTTGTCGAGCGGCAATTCTCCTGGTATGGCACATGTCACCAGACAACGAACGGTCGGCGGTAGATCAGGCCAAAATCGATATGGCCTTTCTCTTCTCTCTCTCTCCTCTCTCCTTCTCATTTCTATCTTTTTTTTTTCTCTTTCTTTTCTTCTTTTCTCTTCTTTTATATTATACTTATTATAATATTTATTTATTTGGTTTTTTTATTATTATTTTATTGATTATATATATTTAGGTTATTACAATCAGGAACTTTCAAATTCAATAACCAATGACACAATTCTCATTTCTAATTTCTTGATAATGAGTAGCAGGTAAAAAGTAATACAATCTTTCCATTCTCATGTATAGGGTAAAAAGAATGCCTAATTTTGATTTTCTGCAAATCTTGTCGTGCATTTAAAGTGTCCTTTGTTTTTCTATTAATATTCATCAAAGTCTCAATGACACTATCACATATATTCTTCTCAATATGCATTAAATCTAAATTATGCCTCAACAATAAAGTGCTCTAATATGGCAACTCAAAGAAAATACTATGCTTTTTTCAGTGATGACTTTTTTCTAGCCTTTGAAATTTTTATTTTCCTACTGCTTTGCCAAAAGTTATTGGTTGTAAGAGAGAGTTATTGCAAAATTTTACTACCACTTGGTCATTCTGGTAGAGCCCCTTTCTCTTTTTTACTATGAAACTTTGCCTTTTCCTTGTGCCATTTATTATCTATGGGATTTTTTTCCCTTTTGCCCATCCTTAGCATTATACTTTCATCTTGATACACCATGTACAAGGCATTAAGTAGCATGCATATCACTTTCATAGTAAATAATACAATCGTTCTTGCATGCATCTATCTTGTCATAATGCAAGCTCAAATCTTTTATGATGTTCTTCACCCTATAATTTGACGCATATAATTTTTTACACATAGGGAACCCATCCTTTAATAACTTTATATAACATCCGAACTTTTGCTAAAATAAAATTTAATTCAATTAAATAAATAATTTGAAGGATAAATAAAGAGTTAGAGGTGAGAAATATGAAAGTTATATGTGAAGTATATGTTATATATAATTATATAGCATATAAAGTCAAAATGAATAGTAAAGTCAAAGGGTAAAATGGTAAAATGGTAAAAAGTTAAAAGTTAAAAAAAATTCAAAAACAAAAATATTTTTGAATGGAAGATGTAAATTCAAATTTTAAAATAAATAAATAAATAATTGAAATAATATATATAAATTGTTATAATTAACGAAAATATCAAAACTTATTATCTTCTTCTTTCTCCTCCCCCTAGCTGATTTTCTCCATGGATGAATGGGAAGATTTTTGCTCTTTTCTACTTCAAATTATTCAAGTTTTCTAAGGGTTTTGGGGTGAATTTGAAGGTTCTTCTATCAAAGGTAAGCTTTCTTGGCAATTTTGTGAAGTTTTTTGGAAATTTCATATATGTAGAATATGAATTTTTATTGGAGTGCATTATAATAGTTGGAGTAGGTATGGATGATGTTAATTTGATGTAGAAATAAGGATTTTGTAGTTGGAGAATTGATTTGTTTAGGTTTGATACAAGTTTGAATTGGTTAGTATTGAATTTAGGGTTTTAAAAGAGTATAATTAAAGAATTGGTGTTAATTGAATTAAATGGTATAAAATGTGCAAAAATATGACTTTAAAGATATAATTGAACTTAAATTAAGAATTAGAATTGAGTAGGATGAATTTTTAGAATTAAAATGAGTTAGGACAAAATTTGAAAAGTTAGTGGGAATGTTGCTTAATTAGTGTTTAATGGTTAAAATGCCTTAAAATGTGATTCTAAATGATTATAAACATTCACATTTTGAATAGGCATTGAGTGGAAGCACGTTGTCCATACCAAATGGTGAAGGATAATTGAGAGAAGTGAAGGGAAGTGGTGATTTTTGGCATGGAAATAGTTTAAACTAAGGTTAGTGCATACTTTGGTATTTATGTATTATAATGCATTGGAAATGGCATACTACATTGTATATAGACATTGAGACTATATTACTTCAGGGTGTGAAAGCGCATATAAAGTGCATAATTATGTGTCCAAAGGCATCAAATGTATAATGTATGAATAAATGAGCTATTTTAAGATGACTAATTGCATTGTAAAGTATGTTTGTGAAAAGAATGCGATTATGACTATTTTAAGACATAAATCGGCCAATAAAGAAGTGGCATAAAAATTAATATTTATGATGAAAATATGTAAAAATATGGTAAATTAATGAAAAAAGTACAAAAATAATGAAAAGTGGCATAATTGCCATTGTATGATAAAGTATGAATGTGTATGATATGTGTGTAACCTTATGTAATATTTTGTTGCAGAGTATTGTGTTTGGTGATTTGAGATAGCATGCTTATAATTTACCTTCGGGCTAGACGTTGGGCATCACTATTACATGATTTGCATTTGGGTTAGATGATGGACATCACTATTGTATTATGTGCCTTCGGGCTAGAGTTGGACATCATTATTATCTGCCTTCGGGCTAGACACTGGAAGTCAAAATAGATCAAAAAATAACTCTGAAACTTGAATATTATATAATGTCATTTGGGCCTAATGCATGTGAATGTATTTATGTGATGATTTAAAAAGAATAATGGATATGATTTGAAATGTAATTGCACGTCACATTATAGGATTTAAAGAAAAAACATTATGCATTGTCTTCATTAAGTTTTTACTACTTTCAAAGTGTGTACCACTAAGCTGTTAGCCTAGCGCGATTTGTTTATTGTGCAGGTGATAGGGTTGAGACAGAGAACCCTGCTGACCTGACCATATCTAGGGTTTTGGGATTCTACTAAAAGATTTTTGTACTGCCACAGGACTAGAGCCACTTGCGAGCATGTATATATTTACTTTGTGTATTTTGATATATCTATGTACATTATATTTGCATAACATAAAAATATTGTAACTTGTAAAGTTTTAGACTAAATGTTACAAACTTTTATATTTATATATATGTGAGTATTTTTGGGATAGTTGAATTATTTTGAGCCATGGAGTTTTCTTGGAGAAATGATTGATTATATGTATATTAGAAGTGTATTTCTTTTGACATGTTGAATTAATTGATTATTGAAAACATCCAAATTACAGACAAAATTCTGATAAATTTTTCTCAGAGATTTTTCTCTAAATTTAGTATTTTGATAATTAATCACTTAAGAATGTATCTATTTACTTATTAAATTATGTTTTAAGGAATAAATTATTTTATTGAAAATTTTGGTAGAATTTTCTAAAGATTGAAATTGTGGCATTCTTATATTCTGTGTGCATATTTTGCATATACGAGGTATGCATATTATAAGTATATAGGATATAAGGGTATTACACTTCAACAACATGTTGAAAGAATTATTGCTCCAAATATTCAAAGTCTTCATGTGCATTAACTTAAGTATAAAAGATAAATTAGAGTATTTTTCACACTAGTTATATAAGGGTTATTCAACCTCATCCATCAATCTATAAAATTTGTTAGCTTCATCATTCGGCTCTTAAACTCCCCATCCACTTCCCTCACCATAAGTAACAATATGTGGAAAAGTGTCATTTATTAGCCACAAGCAGCCAAACATATGCTATAACAAGCAAATTTCTTGTCGGGATGCTCTAATTCACTACCGTAACATCAACATTTGAATTTTTTTATTATTATTTTTAAAATTTTAACCCTCCAAAACTCCATAAATAGGCCCTCTCCATTTCATTTTTCCACACACCATTTAATCAAGCAAATCTAATTGCAAGTTATTTTACTTTCTCTCCCTCTTTCCTTCTTTAAAAGTAAAAAGTTCAATCTTTCTTAAAGCAAACTATCTAAAATTTGCTTCTTTAAAAAATTTTGGTGCTTGGTCAACTTAAGTGTTTGTTTTCCTTAAATAACCCCAAGTCAGTTGCTTCTCTAGCAACCCGAAATCCCTAACCACCATGGAACTATGGTCCAAATATACGCTTAGCCCACCACTACCAAGGACATCAAAGAAGGTAAACCCTAATCCCTTTGCTTTTTAAATATTGATTATTGATGGATGAATGGACTTCAAAGACCATCATTTGGCCTTTGAATTTAGGTCTATAGAATTGGATTAGGCTTAAAAGCTTGAACCAAATTATTTTCAAAAAGTGCTTTTAAAAATCAGGTTTATTTAACCTAAAAATTCATCTAAATCTAATCCTTTTTGAAATTAGGTTGGCATAAGAACCTAAACAAAAAAAAAAACCTAGTTTAGTCAATTCTTTTCAAGTTTAAATCTAAATATACATGGTTTAATCAAATTCTTTTCAAGTTTAAACCTAGATATTCCTAGTTTAATCAATTTTTTCAAGTTTAAATCTAAATATATTTGGTTTAATCAATCATTTTCAAGTTTAAACCTAAATATACCTTATTTAATATCTTTTTCAAAGCTTAAACTTAAATATGCATGGTTTAAGAAATCGGATCTTAGCTTAGACTTAAATATACCTAGCTTAAGCTAAAAATCTAAAATGTGGCCCTTAGACTTAGGTTTTAAAGAATTAAAAAGACTTAGATTTTAAAGAATTAAAACCTAAAATTGAATGTAGACTTAGGTTAGCCAAGTTTAGACTAGGAAAACCACAATTTTAAATCAAAACCAACCATTATTAAAAGGTTAGAATTGCATAGGCATTGATGCTCATTCAAATGAGATATGCAGATCTACTTGAAATTTCATTCCAAATACCAAGTCCACTTAATTTTAAAACTTACCCTCTCTTGTTTTCATTCTTTAAATATGTAGTTTACCTATATTTCGCTTATTTACATAACATTTTTGAGGAATATATGTTCAACCTAGAATTCATAGGGCTGAAGTTGGGATTTCCTATTTTGGGTTTTTGAAATGCAAAATTTAATTTAATTTTTGCACTTTATCTCTTTGAATGGAAGAATGTGTATTTTTCATTTTACTTGTCATATCATACTATAATTGTCATATTATGAAATAAATTTTGTAAGTTCTTATTTAATTTAAGGTCAAACTATTTTTAATTAAAATAAGCCAAAACTTAGCTCCTAAATCCATCATTTGATTCAATGCTAGTAATTTTATCATTAGGATATAATTAGAGTCAATTTTATGGATTTTCCTTAAAATTTATTTTTTTCTTTAAACATAAATCTGAGTGGCAACTCAAAACTATTTTTACTTAAATCGAGAGTAGCCTACGACGGTAGAGTGATTTCGATACTTTCATATGAAACTTAACCCATTTCGGTTCACATTCTTTAGTGAGCTGAACACGGTGCTCCGGTGGGGTCGAACACTGTGCTCGAGCATGGCTTTATAAATAGTTGTAGATTATATGTTTAATTTTCAATTTGTTGATGAGTAGTTTTATGTCCATATTGGATTACTCTAGTTATGGCTAATTAAAAATATTAAAAAATCAAATTTAATTTAAAAAACCAAATTGAAAATTTTCCATCAATTAATTCAATGGTTTCTATACGGTTTACTTTTATTTTTTCAGTTTTCAATTCAATTATATATATAAGGTATTTTTAATAAATGCCATATTGGTACTTTTTAACTAACGATAAATACTTATAATTATTAGAATACTTTTTATTTTTATTAAAAATTGTTATAATTATTTAAAAATTATACACATTATAAAATTATTATTGAAAGGGTGTCGATATGATAGATGTTAGCATATTCCATATGTATAAAGTAACTCATTAATCCTATATTGATAATAGGGTTTTAAAAAGTTTAAACAAAATAATTTGTTTCATATTTTCTAATTAGTTGTTATATTGTTTATCAAATTGTTAATTGTTGTTGTTTGCATTTAAGTATTTTTTATTTATAACAATGTTTAAAAGTTTAAACTATATTATTTAACTATTAATAAAATTAATTTGATTATTAATTTTACTAGTATAATCTTTTTGAAACCCAAAGAGAACTTATATTAATAGAAATCAAATGATAACAAATCTGCAAGAAACATAGGGGCAACATCCCACTAAAAGAAAGACTCAGACAAAGAATCTAAAGCTCTAGCTAGACTATGGGCTATCTGGTTCACAGAGCGCTTAGCAAACACAGTTCTATAATCATCTATTCCATATAAGATTGATTTACAATATGTAATCACTAAACCTACCTCTGAAAGGTTCAAAAAGGATGAAGCCATGCACTGAACAAATTGTTGGCAGTTAGTTTCAAAAACCACCTTGCTTAAGCCTACATTTTTAAGCCAACTAAAGGCCTCCCTGAAGGTCAAAGCTTCTGCAATCACAGAAGCAAGTGAGCCACTGAAGGATTTTGCAAAAACCCCTTGGAAACAGCCATCTTCATCATAAATCACAGCTCCCATATCAAATCTCCCTAATTGATAAAATAGTGTCGCATCGAAATTATGCTTAAACTGATCTCTTATTTGGCTTAGCCTATTTACCTGAACAATACATTAGCTAAAGGACACAGCTTTCTATGTAAGAGTCCATTGTTGAAGTGTATAAGCAGTCAAATTTACGATTCCCTGAACAGATAAAGCTTTTTGCTTTCATGCAATGTTATTTTTATACCAAATAGCCCATAATAACATGACAGCCAAACATCTCTCACTTTTTATACTAAGGGCCCTCCAACCAAAAGACCACTCATTTAAAGAGCCAATCATATTCATGACCAGCCCCAACGAAGAACGATACCAACCTCTTGGGCCGCAGAGCAGGCTAACAGAGCATGAATTATAGACTCATCAAACAAGTTATAAACAGGGCATAATGAATTTACCTCGACGTGCCTCTTAATCAATAACTCTTTAGAAAGGAAGCAACTTCTGCGCACCCACCATAGAAAAAGTCTAATCTTTGGCGGAATTCTTAGATGCCAAATTGTGTTCCATGGAATTGAATTAGTCTAACCTCCAGGCACCGAGTTATTTAGCATTTTCCAATAGGAACTCTTGATCGTAAACAATCCCTTTTTATTCCCGTATCATACCCAGACATCAGGAACCTACTTATAACTAAGAGGAATATTCAGTATCAATCATGCATCCTTAGAATTAAAGATATTAGTAACCTTATTAGCATCCCACGTCCTCTGATCAGCTTCCCATAAGCTGTTAACAGGAGAATATTTTAAAGTCTCAGGCAAGTTAATATAAATATGTGGATTTATAGCATCTGATAGCTAGAGATCCTTACCAATCAAGATCTCAGAACCTTCACCCACTCTTCTTCTCAAACCATTCTTCAATATATCTTGGGTAGTGAAGACACTTCTCCAAACATAACTAGGATTATATTTCCCAAGGAAGCCTCTAGGAATGTGGTTTGTGGGTCGTATCTGGCCTTGAAAATCCTTGCAACTAAAGTATGAGGGCCAGTGACTAACCAAGACCCTTGCTTATATAGAAGAGCTAAATTGAACTCTCTAAACTTCCTAAAACCTAAACCCCCTGCTCTTTTATTTACACAACTTTTCCTATTTAAGCCATTTTATACCATCCCTTTGGGAAGTAGAACCCCACCATAAAGCATTGAGCATCCTTTCCAATTCACTACACAATTCACTTAGAATCAGACAAATACTCATAAGATATGGAGGAATAGCTTGTAATACTGCTTTAATGAGCACTTCTTTCCTTGCATTTGACAACAATTTATTCATCTAGTTCCTAATCTTGTTCCAAACTCTATCTTTAATGTATGTGAATACCTCATTCTTCTTCCTCTCCACGAAAGTTGGTAATCTCAAGTATCAACTATGATCCTCAATAGGTCTGACATTTAAAAGATTGCACAACTCAACTTTTACAACATCTAAAGTATTTGAACTAAAGAAGATGGCTGACTTCTAGAAATTGACCACTTGCCCTTAAGCTTTTTCATAGGACTCCAGCATCTCCTGAATTGAGGAACTCTACTGAGCTAAAGATTTGAAAAATAGAACATAATCATCAGCGAAAAAAAAGGTGCAAAATGGTTAGGGCACCTCTTGCAACTCAATAACCATGAATCCTTCCTAAAATTTCAACTCTTATAAGCAGTGCAAACAAACCTTCTACGCAAATAATGAACAAGGTGAAAGGGGATCCCATTGGCGAAGCCCCTCACTAGGATGTATAGGGCCAAACTCATATCCGTTGACATTCAAAGAAAACTGAACTGAAGTTACACACACTATAACCAATCTAATCCACAGCTACTCAAACCCAAGCTTTCTCATCATAAGTTCCAAAAATTCCCATTCAATCCGATCATAGATTTTGCTCAAATCTAACTTGAGCGTTGCCTGCCCCCCTTTTCCTTACGTTTTCATTTTCAAGTAGTGAAGAAAATCAAAAGCAATTAAAGCATTATTAGTAATGAATTCTTAAAAAATCTAGATTCATGCTATCTGGCCTTGGCAATTTATCAAGGTGCATCGAGAATATATCTTCCTTAACCTCAGCGGCGGTAAATTCCTCTTTCAGAAACTGGTTATGGCTTAACGTCACTCTAGGCTTCAACATTATGCAATACTGATTCAGCATCACACCCCTCGGAACCAAAAAGATCAAAGAAATAACTAACGATTAACTTATCCAAACCATGATTTCACACCAATTCCCATCATCATCCCTTGAGCTACTAATAAAATTCTTTTTCCTCCTTGCTGATACTACTGCGTGAAAAAATCTAGAATTTGAGTCCTCATATTAAAGCCAATATTGTTTGGCTCGTGGCTTCCAAAATGAATTCTTAATTTTAATTTTAAAATTAAAATTAAAATTTGATATGATTAAAATTTAAATTAAAACTTTATTCGTTAAAATTAATTAATTAATTAATTAATTAATGGATTACCGATAAAAAAATTAATTTTAATTTAAAAAAAATAAAAACTGATAAGATCAATTTGATTTAAATATAAATTTATAATTGAGAAAATTACACAAAATAACCTTTTTAAAATTTTGTTGTCAAATATATTGTACTTATTATCCTTTTTTTCCAATTCTATCTCAGTATCTCTATCTTTTTTTTTTTCAATTTTACGTTTTTTCTTCTTTTATTTTTTTAAAAAAATAATACTTTATTTAAACGTTTCTATCATGTTTTCTATCTTTTTAACTTATTTTCTGGGTGGACTTCTTTTTGGTTTCTTCATTTTGTTTCATGTTCTCTTCTATTTCGTTTTATTTTATCTTTCTATTTCATTTTGCTTATCCTTTTTTTTTCTTCTTTTCTTTCTCTGTCGTTATTTCTAAGTTCTTTAATTCCATTTTAGTTTCTGTTTTTTTTTTTTTACTTTCATATTCCACTGCTTCTCTTTTGCTTTTTGTTTTTGTTTTTTTTTTTTTACTTTTCTTTCCCCGTTTTTCTTTTTCTAATATTTTTTCTCTATTTTTTCTTTCATTTATTATTGTTTCCCTTTGCTTGATTATTCATTTTTTTTATTATTTTTGTGATTTTTATTGCTGGTAGCCATTTGCAATATGATAATTTTTTTTAAATTTTTTTTTGTTTATTTTTAAATTATATTGAAAAAAATTACATAAATCTCTATATTCACAATAAATATATAATATATATAATATATTCACTACGTATATAACATATTTATATTATTATTAATAATAGTACATATATTATCACTTAAAATTTAATATATGAATAATATTTATATAATATGTATATCATAATTAAAAATAATATAAAAATAATATATATATATACAATATTTATAAAATATATTTAAAATATATTCATAATATATACAAAATATATTTATAATAAATATATTATATTATATTACTGTTAATAAAAAATTTTATATTTTTATTTGAAATTCAACGTATGAATTATATTTATATTATATATCCATTATATTTTAAAAAAATATAAAAATAATACATATATTTTATTTTTTTGTTAGAATTTAACATAAATATAATACATACATAATATATATACTATTTATGAAAGTGTATAGAATGATGAAATTTTTAGGGAGATAACACTGTACTGTGTTTTTGTAATTTCAGAAACGCTTTTAGTATTTTTAATTTTTAATTTTTTTTAAGTCCATAGTTTTCTAAAATTCCCTCATTCGGTTAACTAACCAGGAGAACGGTGCGTTACTAGTGTACATGTGATGCAATTGATTTAGAGCTCCGGTTTACTGGCTCAAAATCATGGGCTCTGGCCTTAAAAGGAAAGCAAAAAACAGAAAAACATAATGAAGAAGAAGAAGAATAAAAGCGCAGGGAGCGGTGGAAACTGAAAATCAACTCTCAAATCAAGCAATTTTTGCCGCAAGAAATGCAACAAATTCAGGATCGAAGGAACAAGGAGCCATTTTTAACTTTATTCAGTCGCTTAGCACTTTCTGTTCTCTTAGTATTGTTTACTCAATTTACACTTTCTCTTGTCCCTCTCTTCTTCTCTGCCTCCTCTCTTCTTCTCCAATTCCCACTGTCAGGTTCCTCCCTCCTCTTTTTTTTTTCCCTGTTTTTACCCATCAATTTTTTCGAAATTTATCAAGTTTTTTTTTGGTATTTAACAGTTGTGGTATTGCTCTTTGTTCTGGGTCTTGGGAGATGGTGTAAACGACTTCTTGGATTTTATGCATCAGCTCCAGCTTTCGTTTTCTTCTCTATTCTGTTTATTTGGGCTGTTTATTTCTTTATTGTTCGTCAGGGTACTTAATTTTTTTTTCTTGTTTAATTATTCTAATTTAGATTGCTTTCATTGATAAAGGAATTGCAGTAGCTATTTTGAGTAATATTATCGATTGGGATATCTGAAAATATTTGAAAGTTCAATACTTTCCAATAGAATGGTGTTTGAGGGAGCTATTAAAATGGGTACTTGTTTGATTACTAGTTAATGACTTACATAATTTACCTGTTTTGCAGCCGTTCCGTATTTCATTGATGTTGTTTTCAATGGAGAGGTTGCCATGCTGTTTATTGGTCTATGGAGGTTGTTGTCTCTCTCCCATTTTTCGGTTAGCCATTGAGAAAGATTATTTTTTTTTCTTGGTTTTTGTTATCTTTGTATAAATAAGCAAAATGTTGTTATTGGGCAGTATGCTATCAAGTGATCCCGGTTTCGTAACTTTTGGATCTTCCTACGCAGACAAGCTTGATGAAACTGCCTTTGAAGTTGAACCTCATAATGAGGTAGTGAGTTTTAATTGAGTCAATCAATCAAGTCTCTGTTTGGTTCAAAGTTTTGCCTTTTGAAGTGTTAATGATTTTGTTGGTTTAAATTGTGATTTGTACAAAGCGGAACCAACCTTATGTTGTTAATCTGATGCATAACATGTAGCTTTGAATTGTAACTTCTGTATAGTTTTAAAACTTTGATTAGTTCCATCTTCTAACATCAAGGTATGGTTATTTTAAATTAAGCACAGAGCCTCCTTATTTTGACTTTAATTATACCCTGCAAGTGTTGCAAGCAAATTGCTAGTATAATGTTGACACAACTTTAGCATTTGTATGCTATTGTGTGGCAAAAGACTGTAATTGTTTATGGCTCCTATGGTTCAAGCTCTCTTCTTGTTTTCCCCAAACCATTAGCAGCTTTCAAGATTTGATATTTTACGTGCTCCACACTTCCTCTTTATAATATGATTGGTCATCAATGTTTGTTGTTTCTTAGGGTTCTTTGCTGTTGCAGCGGGTTAGATATTGTAAGAGCTGCAAGGCATATGTAAAGGCTTTTGATCACCATTGTCCTGCTTTCGGGAATTGCATAGGTGATTCTTATCTCTGTCACAATTTCCCTTGTAAGATTGATTAAAGCCATCTCAGACAGCTTTCATTTATATATGGCCTTTTGACTTATTAATGCTTTTAAGACTCAAGATAACTGTATTCTGCAGGAACAAATAATCATGTTCTCTTCATGGTTCTTCTACTTGGATTTCTCAGTACTGAAGCTTCTTACATAATGTGCTCATTTCAGTGTAAGCTTAACGAGGCTCTTATGTTTATATTTTCCTTTTCAGTCTAGCTGTTTTCAGTCTAAATTTGCATGATGTATAGAAGAATGTTTCAGACTATGGTAATGGTTAGAATTTCTTTACAATGTAACCCTAGATTTTGAAGGACACATTATGGTTTCTTGGTTCTAGCATCATAGATTTTGAATGTTGCATGAAGTAGACACAATATATTTTAATGTGTGCATAATACGTAGCATATGGAAGGGGAGCCTTGGCGCAACGGTAAGTGTTGTCGCCGTGTGATCTGAGGTCACGGGTTCGAGTCGGGGAAACGACTTCTTACAATTAATTGCAAGGGAAGGCCGCGTAAAAAGACTCAATGGGTCAAACCCTTCTCCGGATCCCGCTCATTGCGGGAGCATTCATGCACCGGGCTGCCCTTTTTTATAATACGTAGCATATGCTGCATGTTTATGGTTGAGGATCTGAACTCATCAAAGCATTCATCTGCCATATTCATCTAGTACTAACTTGTGAAATCAATTGCTTTTTCCAGTTGCTAGAGGTTCCCATATCTTAAGTGGATCTAGGTTTGAGGTAGGTCATTCTATGCTGGCATTGCCAACATGCATGTTTTTATTACCATGACTGTACAGTACGTATGAATCTCTCTTGCTCATCTGCTCTTCTTTATTTTGTTTTATTACTATTTATTTTTCCATTTTGTAGATTGGTCTGGCTGGAAGTTTGGTTATCAGCACAATGCTATTTACTCTTCTCCAAGTGCTATGGCAGGTCTGGTTTGTGTTTGCTAAGTGTCCAAGTTCTATAATGTTCTTGAAAGACATTTCAATAATCATTGGAAATATCTTGTTGAAATGTCTAATATGGATCTGTTTTGACTAGGGGATTTTTATGGCATGGCATGTATATTGTACATGCTTTAACATCAAGACTGACGAATGGGTAAGTTGCCTTAGTGATAAACAGGATTTAAAGGGAGTGTCAAATTTATGTCTGTGTTTATGCAAGAGAGTTATGCATATGATTTGAACATATTCTATTGAAAATGTTCAATCTGCTGCTTAGTTTTCATCAAGCCAGCGAGTAAAAAGCTTTCTGTAAAACAGTGAATTCAATTTGCACTGTTTTTCTAAGCGATGTATTCTTTTTCTCCAGATAAACTGGAAGAAATACCCTGAGTTCCAAGTCATTATTCAGTCCCAATCAGGTAAGTCTATTTTGCTGTATCTGTTGTCTCTATAGCACCAATGTCACAAATGAACTTTGTTTTAGTTTTTTTGGCCAAATCAGGCGGAAGCTTTAGTCAGATGAGGTTTACAAACCCTTATGATAAAGGTATTCTTCGAAACATTAAGGAGTTTTTTGTGCATATCTGAAATTCCATGGTCTCGTGACAAAGTGATCTTTCGTCACTGAATGTAAGAAATGGTTATTAAGTTTTGACTAAACTTGGTGATCCAAGACTTGGCTACTGCAGGTGATTTTTTAAGCCCAGCTAAACAATGCATTTTTAGCTAACCAACTTCAGTCAAAATATAGTTTCATGTAAACTGATGTTTGTGTGTGTGTATATATATATAAATATATATGTATATTCCTAGAAAATGATGAATGCTTAGTGAAATTATGTTTTGGAAGCTTGGCATTGTTGAACCAGAATATCTATTGGGTTTGTGAGAGAATGCCTTAGCCCAGTCCAGTCTTGAGCACTTGAGCATGTCAAGCAAGATGAGCCATGCTTGACACCCGGACCACACCAGCTCACGTGCTGTCCAGCCCAGCTTCCATGTATAGTGTGTGAAGGAATTCACTGTAGTGGTGAAAAAGCTTATTTAGGGACTATTTATGCCTACCTTTTCATAAGACCGAAAGAAAAATGAATTGCAGAACATCCATTGAAATAAAAAAATCTCGAGAAACCTGCATACCATTCAAATATTAAAAATTAATTAAACAATATTAAAAATTTTAATTTATAAGACTTAAGCAATTCTGAAAACATATAAAAATTTATTGTTAAATTTGAGAAAAAATGCATAAAATGATAAATCCAGTGGTCATCAACTACCGTTGATGATGGTCACCGGTGATTGCCGGTTGTCAATGATAATTGCCGAATATTGATTATTGGCGAATGAATAAATCTGTATTATATATATATTATTATTATGAGTTTATTAAAATTTGAAAAGTAAAATTGTTCTTAAAATAACTTAGTTTTTTAATTTTAAAAAATCAGTAATTTTTTTAAATATTGTGAATATTAAAAAAATACTCTTTCCGTTCTTTTTACATAGAGAAAATTTATATTTAGGGTATAGAGAAAATTTCTATTTATGGTGTTTTTTTATATAGCGAAAAATACTTAAAATGAAAGTTATCGAGGAGTGTTCTTTAAGAAAATTTTAAAATTGTCCTTGCAAATAATTGCATTTTTTATATTAAATGAGACTAGTGACATAAATATAAGCTGTATAATTAATATACATCGTTTTTTTATGTATGAATTAATGCTATGCTTATGAGATGTTTTATTAAGTTATGTTTTGTTTGACTAATTATGACATAATTATGAGTTAATTCTTGTCATATATTATAATATAAGCACTAGTTTTAATTATCGAACTATAGTTATTTAAAAGAGGTGGTGATATTGATATCATACTAAAATTGGAGTACGATTTTAAATTGTATCAATCGATATAATTTAAAATTTTTATGTTGAAATTGTGAACTAATTTTAAAATAAATGTATTTATGTTAAATGGCATATTATTTTTAGACTACTGGTATTATTTTTAGTGCCTAAAAAATAATTTGTTAAAGTCACCAAGTTTAATATGAAATATATAATTTAAACTCTATTCTAACCTACCCAAAATTTAAAATTTTAACTAAATAGGTACCAGCGTCTTGTTTGAATAAGATATAATTAGAGATTTTAATTCTGTATTTAATATTAATTAGAGGTATTTTAAATAATTCATAGGTAAAATTTTTTTTAATAATGCCAAGTTAAAAAAAAAGAAGCGGTTAAGATCGACAATTCTTGGTGTGCTCTTTCGCCTATGACAGAGTCTCCTGGGACTTCTTGTATTCTATGATGAAGCGGATGGGTTTCTCTAACAAATGGGTTAATTGGATGAGACTTTGTCTAGAGAGTGTTCGATATTTTGTCCTTGTTAATGGTACCCCTTCAGATTATATTATCCCCGGTAGGGGCTTAAGGCAAGGTGACCCTCTTTCGCCTTATTTATTTCTGATTTGTGCTGAAGGCTTATCTACTTTATTTTATGAAGCTGAGAGGAAATGTCAGATCCATGGGTTGAAAGCCGGGCAGAGATGTCCTTAGATCTCGCGTATAGCTGTACCTAAGCACAACAATACAAGCTTGGATACTCAATAATTAAAATAATATATAACTCTTTTCTAAGTTCAATACACTCAATTTCATGTTCCAAATGTTCTAGTTATAATGCAAGATATCTAAATGTTCTACTCTTAAATACAATCATAAACGAGAGAAAATATTTCACTCTTATTACAAGCAAAGGGTTCGGACTCGATCCGCCATATTTTATCCAGAAATCTCTATTTAGAAACGAAATAATGTCTAACCAAGATGGATGACAAGAAATTCAAAGGAACAACTGTGAGAAATAACGACGAATGCTAACAAACGATCTAAACCTGCAAAATCAGTCTATAGGGGTGTGAGCGTTAGATAGACGCTCAGTAAGCTCATGAGAGGCAGAGAAACATTTCTATAACAATAAGCAATATACATCATAAGAATTTCAATCACAATCAATTCATACAAGATGGTGTGTCGAGGTCTACCAATATCATAATACCTCCTCCTTCAATCAATATCAATGTACAATCGGGCTTATAGCCCCAATGAGCAATCAGGCTTATAGCCTCAATGAACAATTAGACTCATAGCCTCAATAATCAATCAATAGCAATAGTCAATGAACAATCTCAATCAATAACCTACGTCCCCATATGACACAACATCACACAACATAAAGATTTTCAAGTTCATTCAATACAATTAATAAATCAAACACATACGTTTCTCTGTCTTCTATTCACGTGCAAAGCTTGGGTAGAAAGAATAGTCTAGCGAAATTGAAAGGAATAAATATATATTGAGAAGAGCTATAATATATATATATAATATTTGGTTAGCAAGTAGCACATCACAAGTAATCACATACACCCATGAAACTTACCTGATTTGCGGAAGAATCCAACACCCCACGAACCTACTGATTTTGAACACCGGCTTGATTATCGCCTAAGGAAATAATTACACGGTCCAATAATTAATCTCACTATTACTTCTAGTATGAAAATGCCATGCATGCCATGAATGTCAAACAGTCAAATATTTAGTCAAAGTGATGAAAATTCTCTTAGTGAATACTTCCAGGTAATTATATCTCAATGAAATTAATAAAGTCTTTAAGCTATATAAAAATTATGTACTGACCTATAATATATCAATTTAAGAAAAATCAAATTTCGAATCGAACCAATTTGGTTCAAATAAAAAACATGGTTTAATTCGAAGATCAAAACGATCACATACTAGGTTCAAAATAGATTAAGTATACTAAAAGCATAACATTTCAGAATATTAAAACTAATTTATTTAATTCATACTTTACGTATTTTCATGCCGAACCTCTCTCGAATTCCAAAAATCACGTTATTTACTAAACCAATAAATTTTCATTAAAATGGGAGTTATTTTCAAAAATTTTCAAAAAATAATTTTGACTATTAAAAATTCTGGAAAAATTCCAGAAGGTCCTCCAGTATCTAAATGCATGCCGTGCAAAATTTTATAGCAATCGGAATTGGTTTAGTCTTCCAAAATCATTTTGCGATACACTGATTCTAGCTTGGAATCCAAACTGGCAGTGTTACAAAAACATACCAATTTCATCATCTTATAGTTGTAGTAAAAATTTCCAAATATTTTTCCAATATAATTAACTTCAGATTGGTCAACATATAAAATTTTTAGAATTTTTAGAAACCTCTAAGTTCCTCAATTTAAATTTTTAAATCGGATTCATACAATAAATTACCAAACTGGCAGTAGTCAAAGAATTAATTAATTTTCAAACATTGACATTATAAATAGACGTCCAAATATTTTTCTCAACCACTTAAGATCTTGATCTCAATCATATCAAAAATTTAGACTTAGACCATTGACCAATAATTTTTAAAAATTCAACAAAGTTGCTGAAATTTCAACAATTACAGGCAGTGTTTATTTTTCACTTTAATAATGAATTAAAAATATAAATCCAGCATGAAAATTCAAGAAAAAATTTTCTTGATCTAACCTACCATCCCTAGAACAGAGCCAGATCGAATCTTGATCAAGAAGCATAAATCATATCTCAAAAATCTCATATCAAACCCAAGAGCACCATTTACACCACTAAACAATTTAATCTATTTTAATTAATTGAAAATCAAAATAATGATAGAAATTATATTTTTAAACACCCTAAATGTTTTACTAACACCCAATAACAGAAAACATGCCATATATTTCGAAGAAATTGAAAGAAATTGAAGAAAAACCTCAAGAATTCAAAACTGGCCAGAAATGGGAAGCCCAGACGATAGGCCTAGCACGCCGAACGACACCGGCCCAGCACGCGGACGACAGGCCTCTGCTAGCAGCCGGAAAAAGTTTCAATCTAGTCCCTCTTTTCTCTCTCTGAAGGCACAAAAACCCTAAACGCTGAATTCACTGCCATAATCCCCTATTTATACTAATTTGGATTGGCAAATTACCAATAAACCCCTAATTTAATTTATTCTATTACAATGTGCCCTAAAACTTTTTAAAACTCAGAAACAACCCAACTAACTTAGTAAGGTTAATAACTAGCCACAAATTTAATTATTTTTCAGAATTATTATAATTAATTTATTAATAAATTAATTTATTTAATTTAAGATATTTATTAATTATTAATTTCTCAAAAAATACCAGAAACGAAACTCGAGTAACATTATACTTAAAATAACCGTAACGACATCGCGATCGCTAAAATGATGTATAAAAACCAAAACGAATTCCAAAAATTTTTCGAACGCCAAAAAAAATCAAAATACCCTTGGAGCTAAAAATACAAGTTATACTTAAAACAATCGTCTCGCCATCGCCAATATAACAATAAATACCAAATGACTTTAAATACGCCTGAATATGGAAAGGATGTAAAATTACCATTTTACCCCTATCCTCCAATTTATTTTAAAAAAACCAAAGGTTTCACAATCTAACCCCCTTAAACAAATTTCGCCCTCGAAATTTACCCAATTTTCGATTTATTATCAAAACACTCTTATTATCTTGGTTACACACAAATCCGGAAAAGCATAGCTCACTTAATGCGTGTTGTTATGGTTGAGCAGGCCATAACTGCACGATACTAAGCACTAATGACTATTCCAGTTTTGATCCTGCTAATATTCATTATAAGACAATTTAAAATATTTCAAATTCTAACATATATCAAAAATCATAACAAAATTTTAATACTTAAGTAACTTACCCAAAAATCAATCTAACTAATACCAATATCATAAAACGTTTACCAATCTGTCCAATGTCATTCTATCCATAATTTGAAACTATTTAAGAACATCTATTAATTAATCCAATGACATCCCCTCAATCATCAAAACTATCACAATTTCAATCAAACAAAATCAGCAAAACTATCGCAATTTCAATCAAACAAAACACATATTATTCATTCACAATGCATACAAGATGCAATGTTATGCATAATGTTATGCATGAATATGATGTTATGCCAAAATGTATGTATTCCACTATTCTAAATCTAACCCCCTTAAAGTGATTTCGCCCACGAA
This sequence comes from Garcia nutans, assembly GCA_947685225.1. NCBI lineage: Eukaryota > Viridiplantae > Streptophyta > Magnoliopsida > Malpighiales > Euphorbiaceae > Garcia > Garcia nutans. The sequence goes on along the minus strand of CANTUV010000037.1, from coordinate 51,599,265 downwards.
ATCTATAACGTACCTGAAGACTCAAACAAATAGGGATATTTTGATTTCATGAGTTCCTCCGCTTCCCAGGTGCATTCCTCCATAGAGTGATTACGCCAAAGAACTTTCACTGAAGCGACATCCTTTGTACGTAATCTCTTTACCTGACGATCCAGAATGGCAATTGGCTATTCCTCATACAAACAGTCATCACTGATTTCCACAGTTTCTGGTGCTAACACATATTCTGGATTCGCAACATACTGCCGAAGCATAGATACATGAAATGTTGGATGAACAGCTGCCAATTCAGGTGGTAGATTTAACTTATAAGCCACATCACCAATCCTTTCAATGATCTCATACGAACCAATGTACCTCGGAGCTAGTTTATCCTTCTTGCCAAACCTCATAATTCCTTTAAAAGGTGACACTTTCAAGAATATTTTATCACCAACAGCAAACTCTAAATGCCTCCTTTTAAGATCAGCATAACTCTTTTATCTACTAAAAGCAGTCTGAATCCGATCCTGGATGACTGGCACAACCTGAGCATTATACTGTAAAAGTTCAGGACCCTCAATTCGGCGCTCACCGACCTCCTCCCAGTACAATGGAGTTCTGCACCTTCTACCATACAATACTTCAAGAAACTCCACCCATCTCTACTGTCTCAAGTTTAGATCCTTCTGAGCATACACATACTTGAGATTTTTATGGTCGGTAAAAATCTCACAATTGATGTACAATCTCTCTTTCAGGAGGTAATCCCGGCAGATCATCTGGAAACACATCTACATAATCTCGCACCACAGGAACATCTTCAAGTTTTGCTTCTTCCTTGGTCACATCTTGTATGGAAATAAGGTAAGCATTACAGCCATTTCTTAGCAATCTTCTAGCTCCCAAGGCAGAGATTAAATGACTAGTGCCATTGATTTTGGAACCATAAAATGTCACTGTCTTGTTACTCTCATATGCGAACACAACGGTCTTATTTTTACAGTCCACATTAGCTCCATGACGAGCTAACTAATCCATACCCAAAATGACATCAAACTCTATCACATCTAACACAACTAAATTTACAGGCAATTCAACATTTTCGAGTTTGACTATACATTTTGTATACACATTTACAGACTCTACCATTTTTCCTAAAGGCGTATGAACAATTAATGGCATACCCATAATATCAGGTGGTTTACCCAATCTAGATGCAAAACTAGGTGATATGAATGAATGAGTGGCTCCAGGATCTATTAAAATATGTGCATCTAGCACATATCGGTAGCTAGAAGACCCTTGATTTGGGAGGTACATCAATTGCTTGGTGATGGGTTGACTCTTCACATGTCTGAAAAGGAGATTGTCGGAAATAGAGGAGTAATTCTAGCTAATTTAACAGTCAAACCTGACTTTTTAGATGAGATTGTCTCAGCCTAGAATAAAGATGAGGAATTGGAAGCGATCCGTCAAAAAGTCTTAACAGGCGAATCCAAGGGTTTCTTGATAGATGAAAAGGGAGTTTTACGGTTTGGTTCGCGAATGTGTGTTCCTACAATAGATAATTTGAAGACTCGAATTTTGAAAGAAGCTCACTCTTCCAAATACACCATACATCCTGGTTCTACTAAGATGTATCGAGATTTAAAACAGATGTACTGGTGGAAAGGGATGAAGAATGATGTTGCAGAGTTTGTGTCTCAATGCTTACTTTGTCAACAGGTTAAATATGAACATCACAAACCAGCAGGTTTGCTCAGAGAATTGCCACTACCTGAATGGAAATGGAAAAGACTCACCATGGATTTTGTTGTTGGATTGCCTAAAACTCCTGGTGACTATGATTCAATTTGGGTGATAGTTGATAGATTGACTAAGTCAGCACACTTTCTTCCTGTTAATACTACGTATATAGTGTCTCAGTATGCAAAGTTGTATATTAATCGGATTGTGAGTTTACATGGAGTACCAGTCTCTATTGTGTCTGACATGGGTGCTCAGTTCACTTCTATATTTTGGCAGAAGCTTCAGAAAGGATTAGGCACTGATCTCAATTGCAGCACAGCTTTCCATCCACAAACAGATGGTCAGCCAGAAAGAACCATTCAGGTTTTAGAAGACATGCTGCGGTTGTGTGTTTGTGAAACCTTTGGTTTTTTTTAAAATAAATTGGAGGATAGGGGTAAAATGGTAATTTTACACCATTTTCATTTTTAGGTGTATTTAAAGTCATTTGGTATTTATTGTTATATTGGCGATGTGTTTTAAGTATAACTTGTATTTGTAGCTCCAAGGGTATTTTTGTATTTTTGGCGTTCGAAAAATTTTTGGAATTTGTTTTGGTGTTTTATACATCATTTTAGCGACCGCGATGTCGTTACGGTTATTTTAAGTATAATGTTACTCGAGTTTCGTTTTGGGTATTTTTCGAGAAATTAATAATTCATAAATATTTTAAATTAAATAAATAAATTTATTAATAAATTAATTATAATAATTCTGAAAAAATAATTAAATTTGGAGCTAGTTGTTAACTTTACTAAGTTAGTTGGGTTATTTCTGAGTTTTAAAAAGTTTTAGGGCACATTGTAATAGAATAGATTAAATTAGAGATTTATTGGTAATTTGCCAACCCAAATTAGTATAAATAGGGGTATTATGGCAGTGAATTCAGTGTTTAGGGTTTTTGTGCCGTCAGAGAGAGAAAAGAGGGACTAGATTGAAATTTTTTCCTGCTGCCAGCAGAGGCCTGTCGTCCGCGTGCTGGGCCGGTGTCGTTCGGCGTGCTAGGTCTGTCATCTGGGCTTCCCATTTCTGGCTAGTTTTGAATTCTTGAGGTTTTTCTTCAATTTCTTCGAAATATATGGCATGTTTTCTGTTATTGGGTGTTAGTAAAACATTTAGGGTGTTTAAAAATATAATTTCTATCATTATTCTGATTTTTAATTAATTAAAATAGATTAAATTGTTTAGTGGTGTAAATGGTGTTCTTGGGTTTGATCTGAGATTTTTGATATATGATTTATGCTTCTTGATCAAGATTCGATCTGGATCTGTTCTAGGGATGGTAGGTTAGATCTAGAAAATTTTTCTTGAATTTTCATGTTGGATTTATATTTTTTAATTCATTATTAAAGTGGAAAATAAATACTGCCTGTAATTGTTGAAATTTCAGCAACTTTGTTGAATTTTTAAAAACTATTTGTCAATGGTCTAAGTCTAAATTTTTTATTTGATTGAGATCAAGATCTTAAGTGGTTGAGAAAATTATGTGGACGTCTGTTTATAATGTCAATGTTTGAAAATTAATTAATTCTTTGACTACTGCCAGTTTGGTAATTTACTGTATGAATCCGATTTAAAAATTTAAATTGAGGGACTTAGAGGTTTCTAAAAATTTTGAAAATTTTATATGTTGACCAATCTGAAGTTAATTATATGGGAAAAATATTTGGAGATTTTTACTACAACTATAAGATGATGAAATTGGTGTATTTTTGTAACACTGCCAGTTTGGGTTCCAAGCTGGAATCAGTGTATTTCAAATCCTTTACTTCCTTTCTGCGTTAACCAACTTGTTTCTCTGCTAGCAGGTGCAATGTCTCAACAAAACACTCGTTTTTCTTTAATTGGTGGGACCAGCAATGCTGGGGTATCATTCGAAGCTGAGCATCAGCCAGTAATTCATATTGAGGAGCCTACCCTATCACGTAGACGAGGAAGACCTCGAAGAGTGGTGAATGAAAATGTGCAAGGGATGGAAAATCAAAACCTTCTACCGGAGAATGAGGGGCTATTTGAAGTACCACTTAGTGAAGATCAGGAGCCACCACCTCTAGCTCCTGATAATGTGCATGTGCCAGGTGAGGCACCATCTCAAAGGGATCAAGATGCATATCTAAATGCACTTCTAACACTACAAAGATCTATGGAAGCCCTTGCGGATGGTGTTGTTCGGGTGGTTCAAGGTATGGGAAATAATGCCAATACAACTGTTCAACTTCCAATTAGAGGTGAAGGGTCAATTGATGAGGTTGATTTGCATAAATTTATTAGAGTTGATCCACCTACATTCTCTAACTATGCTACCGAGGATCCGCTAGCTTTTCTTAACATGATTAAGAAGATTTGTGATGCTTTAAAGTGTACTGAGAAGAGAGCCATAGAGCTGGCTAGGCATCAACTCCAGAAGTCGGCTAAAGAATGGTACAAAGTCTCTATTCAGGGAAAAGTTGAAATTTGGGAGGATTTCAGCAGAATGTTCATGCAAAACTTCATGCCTCAGAATTTGATGAAGGCTAAGGCAAGGGAGTTTGAAACGTTGACACAGGGCAACAAGACTGTAGCCAAGTATTGGGAGAAATTTCAAGAGTTGAGGAAATTTGCTACACGAGTATCCCAAGATGAAGAATCTATGACAGATAGGTTTGTGGATGGCCTGAATGATAGATATTTTGAGTTGATATCCAGTCATAACTATAAAGAGATTCACTTGGCGGTTAATGCTGCTATGGGTATTGAGAATAGAAAAAGGAAAGAAAACACTGGGGAGTCAAGCAGAAAAAGGTATAGGCAAGAAAATCAGCAAAATTATCAGGGACAGTATGGTGGACAGAGAAATAACAATGGCAGTGGACGTCATCAACAACAACAACAGGGTCCACAAACCCTATTTGTGATTTTTGTGGTAATCGCCATGCAGGAGATTGCCGAAAAATGACAGGTGCTTGTTATAATTGTGGCCAAATGGGTCACCAAGTTAAAGACTGTCAGGTTCCAAGGTGCAATCGAACTCGGACAGGACAACAAACTCAGTTTAGATCAGCTGGTAACCAAGGGCATCATAATAACTATCAAAATGGTAATGGTTATGGTAGATGTAATGGAGGCCGTGGTCAGAATGGCGATCAAGGATACCAAGGAGGTAGAGGCTACCAGGGTGGACGAGGTAACAATGGAGGAAGAGGTTACCAAGGTTATCAGGGCCAGCAATATCAACAGGGTCGTGAGGCAAACCAATATGGTAATCAAGGGCAGAATGGTAGAGTTGCTCAACCAATTGGACAATGAAATGGTCAAAATCAGAATCATAATCAAGGCCAGAATCAGAATTATGCCCGAGTGTTTAACCTAAATAACCAGCAGGCGCAGGCTAACAACAATGTGGTGCAAGGTACTCTTTCTGTTTGTTCGCTAGATGCACATATTTTAATGGATCCTGAAGTCACTCATTCATTCATATCACCTAGTTTTGCATCTAGATTGGGTAAAACACCTGAAATTATGGGTATGCCATTAATTATTCATACGCCTTTAGGAGAAATGGTAGAGTCTGTAAATGTGTATACAAAATGTATAGTCAAACTCGAAAATGTTGAATTGCCTGTAAATTTAGTTGTGTTAGATGTGATAGAGTTTGATGTCATTTTGGGTATGGATTGGTTAGCTCGTCATGGAGCTAATGTGGACTGTAAAAATAAGACAATTGTGTTCGCATATGAGAGTGACAAGACAGTGACATTTTATGGTTCCAAAATCAATGGTACTAGTCATTTAATCTCTGCCTTGGGAGCTATAAGATTGCTAAGAAAGGGCTGTAATGCTTACCTTATTTCCATACAAGATGTGACCAAGGAAGAAGCAAAACTTGAAGATGTTCCTATGGTGTGAGATTATATAGATGTGTTTCCAGATGATCTGCCGGGATTATCTCCTGAAAGAGAGATTGAATTTTCCATTGATCTTATACCTAGGACCAATCCTATTTCTATGCCGCCATACAGAATGGCGCCAGCAGAGCTTAAGGAATTAAGAGAGCAGCTGAATGATCTGTTACAAAAGGGGTAAATCAGACCGAATAGTTCACCCCGGAGTGCTCTAGTTCTCTTTGTGAAGAAGAATGATGGATCAATGAGACTGTGTACTGATTATCGACAGCTAAACAAGGTGACAGTGAACAATAGATATCCGCTGCCCAGGATTTGATGATTTGTTCGATCAATTGCAGGGGGGCAAAGTACTTCTCTAAAATTGATCTACGATCGGGTTATCATTAATTGAGGGTGAAAAAGAGTGACATACCTAAGACTGCTTTCCGCATGAGGTATGGTCATTATGAATTTCTTGTAATGTCCTTTGGACTTACTAATGCTCCTGCTGCTTTTATGGATATGATGAACAGGGTGTTTAGTCTTTATCTTGACCGGTTTGTCATCGTGTTTATCGATGACATTCTAGTCTATTCAAAATATAAAGATGAGCATGATCAACATTTGAAGATGGTTTTGCAGACCTTAAGAGAACATCAGCTGTATGCTAAGTTCTCCAAATGTGAATTTTGGCTGGATCGAGTGGTATTTCTGGGTCATGTTATATCCGCAGAAGGTGTTCAGGTTGATCCAAAGAAGATTGAAGCAGTCATGGATTGGCCAAGACCGAAAACTGTCACTGAAATATGAAGTTTTCTGGGATTAGCAAGTTATTATAGAAGATTTGTCAAAGATTTCTCCAGATTGGCTGCTCCATTGACAAAGCTTACTCGTAAGGGTGTTAAGTTTGTTTGGGATGATGCTTGTGAGGAGAGTTTTACTACTCTTAAAGAGAGATTGACCACTGCACCATTACTTATTTTGCCAGAGGGCACTGAAGGGTATTCTGTTTATTGTAATGCATCCGGTGTTGGTTTGGGTTGTGTTCTAATGCAACATGGTAAGGTGGTTGCCTATGCCTCTAGACAACTGAAAAAGCATGAGGTTAACTACCCTACACATGATTTAGAGATGGCTGCGGTTGTGTTTGCACTCAAGATTTGGAGACACTATCTTTATGGTGTCACTTGCGAGATTTTTACCGACCATAAAAATCTCAAGTGTATGTATGCTCAGAAGGATCTAAACTTGAGACAGAGGAGATGGGTGGAGTTTCTTGAAGACTATGATTACAGCATTCAATATCATCCAAGTAAGGCAAATGTTGTGGCAGATGCTTTAAGTCGTAAGTCTGTGGGAAGTTTATCGCACATATCGGTAGTTAGAAGACCCTTGATTTGGGAGGTACATCAATTTCTTGGTGATGGGTTGACTCTTCACATGTCTGAAAAGGAGATTGTCGGAAATAGAGGAGTAATTCTAGCTAATTTAACAGTCAAACCTGACTTTTTAGATGAGATTGTCTCAGCCCAGAGTAACGATGAGGAATTGGAAGCGATCCGTCAAAAAGTCTTAACAGGCGAATCCAAGGGTTTCTTGATAGATGAAAAGGGAGTTTTACGGTTTGGTTCGCGAATGTGTGTTCCTACAATAGATAATTTGAAGACTCGAATTTTGAAAGAAGCTCACTCTTCCAAATACACCATACATCCTGGTTCTACTAAGATGTATCGAGATTTAAAGCAGATGCACTGGTGGAAAGGGATGAAGAATGATGTTGCAGAGTTTGTATCTCAATGCTTACCTTGTCAACAGGTTAAATATGAACATCACAAACCAGCAGGTTTGCTCAGAGAATTGCCACTACCTGAATGGAAATGGGAAAGACTCACTATGGATTTTGTTGTTGGGTTGCCTAAAACTCCTGGTGGCTATGATTTAATTTGGGTGATAGTTGATAGATTGACTAAGTTAGCACACTTTCTTCCTGTTAATACTAAGTATACAGTGTCTCAGTATGCGAAGTTGTATATTAATCGGATTGTGAGCTTACATGGAGTACCAGTCTCTATTGTGTCTGACAGGGGTGCCTAGTTCACTTCTATATTTTGGCAGAAGCTTCAGAAAGGATTAGGCACTGATCTCAATTACAGCACAGCTTTCCATCCACAAACAGATGGTCAGTCAGAAATAACCATTCAGACTTTAGAAGACATGCTGCGGTTGTGTGTTTTGGATTTCAAAGGTAGATGGGCAGATCATCTTCCATTGGTAGAGTTCGCCTACAATAATAGTTATCAAGCTAGCATTGGCATGGCTCCTTTTGAAGCATTGTATGGTAGAAGGTGCAGAACTCCATTGTACTGGGAGGAGGTCGGTGAGCGCCGAATTGAGGGTCCTGAACTTTTACAGTATAATGCTCAGATTGTGCCAGTCATCCAGGATCAGATTCGGACTACTTTTAGTAGACAAAAGAGTTATGCTGATCTTAAAAGGAGGCATTTAGAGTTTGCTGTTGGTGATAAAGTATTCTTGAAAGTGTCACCTTTTAAAGGAATTATGAGGTTTGGCAAGAAGGGTAAACTAGCTCCGAGGTACATTGGTCCGTATGAGATCATTGAAAGGATTGGTGATGTGGCTTATAAGTTAAATCTACCACCTGAATTGGCAGTTGTTCATCCAACATTGCATATATCTATGCTTCGGCGGTATGTTCCGAATCCAGAACATGTGTTAGCACCAGAAACTGTGGAAATCAGTGATGATTGTTCGTATGAGGAACAGCCAATTGCCATTCTGGATCGTCAGGTAAAGAGATTACGTACAAAGGATGTCGCTTCAGTGAAAGTTCTTTGGCGTAATCACTCTATGGAGGAATGCACCTGGGAAGCAGAGGAACTCATGAAAGCAAAATATCCCCATTTGTTTGAGTCTTCAGGTACGTTATAGATTTCGTGGGCGAAATCACTTTAAGGGGGTTAGATTTAGAATGGTGGAATACATATATTTTGGCATAACATCATATTCATGCATAACATTATGCATAACATTGCATCTTGTATGCATTGTGAATGAATAATGTGTTTTATTTGATTGAAATTGCGATAGTTTTGCTGATTAAAATATTTCAAATTCTAACATATATCAACAATCATAACAAAATTTTAATACTTAAGTAACTTACCCAAAAATCAATCTAACCAATACTAATATCATAAACGTTTACCAATCTGTCCAATGTCATTCTATCCATAATTTGAAACTATTTAAGAACGTCTATTAATTAATCAGCAAAACTATCGCAATTTCGATCAAACAAAACACGTATTATTATATCCATGTTGGTTAGCGACCGCGATGTCGTTATGGTTATTTTAAGTATAATGTTACTCGAGTTTTGTTTCGGGTATTTTTTGAAAAATTAATAATTAATAAATATCTTAAATTAAATAAATTAATTTATTAATAAATCAATTATAATAATTCTGAAAAATAATTAAATTTGGGGCTAGTTGTTAACCTTACTAAGTTAGTTGAGTTGTTTCTGAGTTTTAAAAAGTTTTAGGGCACATTGTAATAGAATAAATTAAATTAGGGATTTATTGGTAATTTGCCAACCCAAATTAGTATAAATAGGGGTATTATAGCAGTGAATTCAGTGTTTAGGGTTTTTGTACCGTCAGAGAGAGAAAAGATGGACTAGATTGAAACTTTTCCGGCTGCCAGCAGAGGCCTGTCGTCCGCGTGCTGGGCCGGTGTCGTTCGGCGTGCTAGGCCTGTCGTCTGGGCTTCCCATTTCTGGCCAGTTTTGAGTTTTTGAGGTTTTTTTTCAATTTCTTTAAATTTCTTCGAAATATATGGCATGTTTTCTGTTATTGGGTGTTAGTAAAACATTTAGGGTGTTTAAAAATATAATTTCTATCATTATTTTAATTTTTAATTAACTAAAATAGATTAAATTGTTTAGTGGTGTAAATGGTGTTCTTGGGTTTGATCTGAGATTTTTGAGATATGATTTATGCTTCTTGATCAAGATTCGATATGGATCTGTTCTAGGGATGGTAGGTTAGATCTAGAAAATTTTTCTTGAATTTTTATGCTAGATTTATATTTTTAATTCATTATTAAAGTGGAAAATAAACACTGCCTGAAATTGTTGAAATTTCAACAACTTTGTTGAATTTTTAAAAACTATTGGTCAATGGTCTAAGTCTAAATTTTTGATATGATTGAGATCAAGATCTTAAGTGGTTGAGAAAAATATTTGGACGTCTGTTTATAATGTCAATGTTTGAAAATTAATTAATTCTTTGACTACTGCCAGTTTGGTAATTTACTGTATGAATCCGATTTAAAATTTTAAATTGAGGGACTTAGAGGTTTCTAAAAATTTTGAAAATTTTATATGTTGACCAATCTGAAGTTAATTATATGGGAAAAATATTTGGAGATTTTTACTACAACTATAAGATGATGAAATTGGTGTGCTTTTGTAACACTGCCAGTTTTGGTTCCAAGCTAGAATCAGTGTATCGCAAAGTGATTTTGGGAGACTAAACCAATTTCGATTGCTGTAAAATTTTGCACGGCATGCATTTAGATACTGGAGGACCTTTTGGAATTTTTTCAGAATTTTTAATAATCAAAATTATTTTCTGGAAATTTTTGAAAATAACTCCCATTTTAATGAAAATTTATTGGTTTAGTAGATAACGTGATTTTTGGAATTCGAGAGAGGTTCGGCATGAAAATACGTAAAGTATGAATTAAATAAATTAGTTTTGATATTCTGAAATGTTATTATTTTAGTATACTTAATCTATTTTGAACCTAGTATGTGATCGGTTTGATCTTCGAATTAAACCATGTTTTTTATTTAAATCAAATTGGTTCGATTCAAAATTTGATTTTTCTTAAATTGATATATTATAGGTCAGTACATAATTTTTATATAGCTTAGAGACTTTGTTAATTTCGTTGAGATATAATTACCTGGAAGTATTCACTAAGAGAATTTTCATCACTTTGACTAAATGTTTGACTGTTTGACATTCATGGCATGCATGGCATTTTCATACTAGAAGTAATAGCGAGATTGATTATTGGACCGTGTAATTATTTCCTTAGGCGATAATTAAGCCGGTGTTCAAAATCAGTAGGTTCGTGGGGTGTTGGATTCTTCCGCAAATCAGGTAAGTTTCATGGGTGTATGTGATTACTTGTAATGTGCTACTTGCTAACCAAATATTATATATATATATATTATAACCCTTCTCAATATATATTTATTCCTTTCAATTTCGCTAGACTATTCTTTCTACCCAAGCTTTGCATGTGAATAGAAGACAGAGAAACGTATGTATTTGATTTATTAATTGTATTGAATGAACTTGAAAATCTTTATGTTGTGTGATGTTGTGTCATATGGGGATGGAGGTTATTGATTGAGATTGTTCATTGACTATTGCTCTTGATTGATTATTGAGGCTATGAGCCTGATTGTTCATTGAGGCTATAAGCCTGATTGCTCATTAGGGCTATAAGCCCGATTGTACATTGATATTGATTGAAGGAGGAGGTATTATGATATTGGTAGGCCCCGACACACCATCTTGTATGAATTGATTGTGATTGGAATTCTTATGATGTATATTGCTTATTGTTATAGAAATGTTTCTCTGCCTCTCATGAGTTTACTAGGCGTCTATATAACGCTCACACCCCTATAGACTGATTTTGCAGGTTCAAATCGTTTGTTAGCATTCGTCGTTATTTCTCCACAGTTGTTCCTTTGAATTCCTTGTCATCCATCTTGGTTAGGCATTATTCCGTTTCTAAATAGAGATTTCTGGATAAAATATGGCGGACCGAGTCCGAACCCTTTGCAAGAGATTCACTTGGCGGTTAATGCTGCTATGGGTATTGAGAATAGAAAAAGGAAAGTGTTCCTACATAGTCTTAGGTATTTCACTCTTTTTCACCCTCAATTGATGATAACTCGACCGTAGATCAATTTTAGAGAAGTAATTTGCCCCTTGCAATTGATCGAACAAATCATCAATCCTAGGCAGCGGATATCTATTCTTCACTGTCACCTTTATTCAGCTGTCGATAGTCAATACACAGTCTCATTGATCCATCCTTCTTCTTCACAAAGAGAACTAGAGCACCCCAGGATCTCAAGTCTGTGTATGCTCAGAAGGATCTAAACTTGAGACAGAGGAGATGGGTGGAGTTTCTTGAAGACTATGATTACAGCATTCAATATCATCCTGGTAAGGCAAATGTTTTGGCAGATGCTTTAAGTCGTAAGTCTGTGGGAAGTCTATCGCACATATCGGTAGCTAGAAGACTCTTGATTTGGGAGGTACATCAATTGCTTGGTGATGGGTTGACTCTTCACATGTCTGAAAAGGAGATTGTCGGAAATAGAGGAGTAATTCTAGCTAATTTAACAGTCAAACCTGACTTTTTAGATGAGATTGTCTCAGCCCAGAGTAACGATGAGGAATTGGAAGCGATCCATCAAAAAGTCTTAACAGGCTAATCCAAGGGTTTCTAGATAGATGAAAAGGGAGTTTTACGGTTTGGTTCGCGAATGTGTGTTCCAACAATAGATAATTTGAAGACTCGAATTTTGAAAGAAGCTCACTCTTCCAAATACACCATACATCCTGGTTCTACTAAGATGTATCGAGATTTAAAGCAGATGTACTGGTGGAAAGGGATGAAGAATGATGTTGCAGAGTTTGTATCTCAATGCTTACCTTGTCAACAAGTTAAATATGAACATCACAAACCAGCAGGTTTGCTCAGAGAATTGCCACTACTTGAATGAAAATGGGAATGAATCGCCATGGATTTTGTTGTTGGGTTGCCTAAAACTCCTGGTGGCTATGATTCAATTTGGGTGATAGTTGATAAATTGACTAAGTCAGCACACTTTCTTCCTGTTAATACTAAGTATACAGTGTCTCAGTATGCGAAGTTGTATATTAATCGGATTGTGAGCTTACATGGAGTACCAGTCTCTATTGTGTCTGACATGGGTGCTCAGTTCACTTCTATATTTTGGCAGAAGCTTCAGAAAGGATTAGGCACTGATCTCAATTACAGCACAGCTTTCCATCCACAAACAGATGGTCAGTCAGAAAGAACCATTCAGACTTTAGAAGACATGTTGCGGTTGTGTGTTTTGGATTTCAAAGGTAGTTGGGCAAATCATCTTCCATTGGTAGAGTTTGCCTACAATAACAGTTATCAAGCTAGCATTGGCATGGCTCCTTTTGCAGCATTGTATGGTAGAAGGTGCAGAACTCCATTGTACTGGGGGGAGGTCGGTGAGCGCCGAATTGAGGGTCCTGAACTTTTACATTATAATGCTCAGGTTGTGCCAGTCATCCAGGATCGGATTCGGACTACTTTTAGTAGACAAAAGAGTTATGCTGATCTTAAAAGGAGGCATTTAGAGTTTGCTGTTGGTAATAAAGTATTCTTGAAAGTGTCACCTTTTAAAGGAATTATGAGGTTTGGCAAGAAGGGTAAACTAGCTCCGAGGTACATTGGTCCGTATGAGATCATTGAAAGGATTGGTGATGTGGCTTATAAGTTAAATCTACCACCTGAATTGGCAGTTGTTCATCCAACATTGCATGTATCTATGCTTCGGCGGTATGTTGCGAATCCAGAACATGTGTTAGCACCAGAAAATGTGGAAATCAGTGATGATTGTTCGTATGAGGAACAGCCAATTGCCATTCTGGATCGTCAGGTAAAGAGATTACGTACAAAGGATGTCGCTTCAGTGAAACTTCTTTAGCGTAATCACTCTATGGAGGAATGCACCTGGGAAGCAGAGGAACTCATGAAAGCAAAATATCCCCATTTGTTTGAGTCTTCAGGTACGTTATAGATTTCTTCAGGTACGTTATAGATTTCGTGGGCGAAATCACTTTAAGTGGGTTAGATTTAGAATGGTGGAATACATACATTTTGGCATAACATCATATTCATGCATAACATTATGCATAACATTGCATCTTGTATGCATTGTTAATGAATAATATGTGTTTTGTTTGATTGAAATTGCGATAGTTTTGCTGATTTTGTTTGATTGAAATTGTGATAGTTTTGCTGATTGAGGAGATGGCATTGGATTAATTAATAGACGTTCTTAAATAGTTTCAAATTATGGATAGAATGACATTGGACAGATTGGTAAACGTTTTATGATATTGGTATTGGTTAGATTGATTTTTGGGTAAGTTACTTAAGTATTAAAATTTTGTTATGATTATTGATATATGTTAGAATTTGAAATATTTTAAATTGTCTCATAATGAATATTAGCAGGATCAAAACTGGAATAGTCATTAGTGCTTAGTATCGTGCAGTTATGGCCTGATCAACCATAACAACACGTATTAAGTGAGCTATGCTTTTCCGGATTTGTGTGTAACCAAGATAATAAGAGTGTTTTGATAATAAATTGGTAATTGGGTAAATTGATATATTATAGATCAGTACATAATTTTTATATAGCTTAGAGACTTTATTAATTTCGTTGAGATATAATTACCTGGAAGTATTCACTAAGAGAATTTTCATCACTTTGACTAAATGTTTGACTGTTTGACATTCATGGCATGCATGTCATTTTTATATTAGAAGTAATAGTGAGGTTGATTATTGGACCGTATAATTATTTCCTTAGGCAATAATCAAGCCGGTGTTCAAAATCAGTAGGTTCGTGGGGTGTTGGATTCTTCCGCAAATCAGGTAAGTTTCATGGGTGTATGTGATTACTTGTGATGTGCTACTTGCTAACCAAATATTATATTTATATATATATATATATATATTATAGCCCTTCTCAATATATATTTATTTCTTTCAATTTCACTAGACTATTCTTTCTACCCAAGCTTTGCATGTGAATAGAAGACAGAGAAAAATATGTGTTTGATTTATTAATTATATGGAATGAACTTGAAAATCTTTATGTTGTATGATGTTGTGTCATATGGGGACAGAGGTTATTGATTGAGATTGTTCATTGACTATTGCTATTGATTGATTATTGAGGCTATGAGCCTGATTGTTCATTGAGGCTATAAGCCTGATTGCTCATTGGGGCTATAAGCCCGATTGCTCATTGGGGCTATAAGCCCGATTGTACATTGATATTGATTGAAGGAGGAGGTATTATGATATTGGAAGACCTCGACACACCATCTTGTATGAATTGATTGTGATTGAAATTCTTATTATGTATATTGCTTATTGTTATAGAAATGTTTCTCTGCCTCTCATGAGCTTACTGGGCGTCTATATAACGCTCACACCCCTATAGACTGATTTTGCAGGTTCAGATCGTTTGTTAGCATTCGTCGTTATTTCTCCACAATTGTTCCTTTGAATTCCTTGTCATCCATCTTGGTTAGATATTATTTCGTTTCTAAATAGAGATTTCTGGATAAAATATGGCGGACCGAGTCCGAACCCTTTGCTTGTAATAAGAGTGGAAAATTTTCTCTCGTTTGTGATTGTATTTAAGAGTGGAACATTTAGATATCTTGCATTATAACTAGAACATTTAGAAAATGAAATTGAGTGTATTAAACTTAGAAAAGAGTTATGTATTGTTTTAATTATTGAGTATTCAGGCTTGTATTGTTGTGCTTAGGTACAGTTATACGCCGGTCACGGCTTCCCAGTTGAGTTGTGACAATCACAACATCAATGAAACCATTAAGAAGAGAAGAAGGATAATGATTGCCACCAATTTTCTCATTATCCGACAAAATATTATTGAAGTCCCCGATACAAAGCTACGGCAAAGAACTACGACGAGAGAGAGCTCTCAATAAATTCCAAGAACTGCGCCTATTCTCTCTATTGGGGAAGCCATAAAAACCTGTCAATCTCCAAATCAAATTAAACCCATGAATTTCAGCATCAATACAATTATTGGAAAAGCCCGTAACCTTGAGAGAAATAGAACTTTTCCACAATAAACCCAACCCGCCATTTCTACCATTACAATCCACACTAAAACAAAAATCAAAATTAAGCAAAGTTCTAAGATTATCCAATTTATTATTGCTAACAAGAGTTTCAGAAAGAAAAATGACATCTGCTCGTGACTTTAGGGGGGGGGGGGGGGGGTGGAAGAAGATGAAGCTAACCAAAATTTTTTTAATTTTTTCATGTAGGTTCTGGAGGTGGCTAACGTGGAATTTAAAGCAAAAATGTCTTATATTGCTTGGGCATTATGGAAGACTCGAAACAATTATATTTGGGAGGGTAAAGTTCATTCTCCAGTGACTGTTTTAAGTCAAGCAATGGTAGCTTTTCAAGATTTTCAGTTAGTTATACCTACTGGTATTTCTTCTGTTCGTGGCAAGCAGCATGTGTTTTTCTGCTCCTCTTTCAACAAGTGCCTGGACATGTCATGTTGATGCTGCGCTATTTGCTGGTCCTCGTCTACATGGTTATGGTATTTTAATACAAGATGCTGAAGATGATTTCATTAAAGCTTTCTCGGGTTTCTCTGAAGGGCTGCCGTCATCAGCCATTGCAGAGGGGCGGTAGCGCTCCGTAAAGCCCTTTCGGTGATTTAGGCAGTTATTCCTCAACAAGGTTCAGTTTAATTGATTCTCAACTAGTGTTCCATGCTCTTTCTGCTACGGTCCAAGATTATTCTGAATTTGGATCCATTATTTTTTATTGTAATGCTCTATTAGATTCTAAACCAAACGTAAAAGTTCTTTGGATTCGTCGTCATGAATAGGGGCTCATAAACTTGCTAGAGTTTCCTATCGCTATGGTCATGACAAAGTTTGGGAGTCTCTTCCTGAACGTATTGGCTCTTTTATATCTTAATGAATTTTGAGTTTTACTCTTTCAAAAAAAAATAATGACTGATGTTTATGTTCAAATTTATAAATTTGTAACACTATTATATATATATATATTTCCTTTTTAATATATTGAACACAAATTTATAAAGTATTATATTCTATAAAAGTAATTTAATTATACATGATGTTTTATGTTATTTATTTGTGAATATATGCTCTTATTATATAAGTAAAGGTCAATTTATCTTTTTCATTTTAGCATAAAAATTTTGATCGTATTATTTCAACGAGTTGTCCTTTTTTAATATTATATATATAAGATTAGATTTATTTAAGATTAATTAAAGTAAATTGTGATTAATAAATTTATTAATTATTTTTAATTTTTAATTTTTTTATTTTTTCTATATCAAGAAAACGGAACGTGGGTATTAAAGATCTTTTATTTTATTTTTTTTACGAACACTGAGAATAACAATGAAGGAACCAAAGCACAATCAACTAACGCAAATTGCGATCTGTTGACAAGTCCACACGCATTAATCAATAATAAAGGTTAAATTAACCTTTCGCGAATTTATGTTTTCAGTGATTTCCAAATATTTGAAATTGCTCTGTATCTTTTTCCATCCATATTCATTTACTCAAATAAATATCACAAATAATAAAATAAATAAATATCATAAATACTAACAAATTATTCATGCAAATTAATGAATTATAGAAATTTATATTTACTAAAACGAAAAACTCAATAAGAGAGAGAGAGAGAGAGAGAGGAAGGAGTATTGACTAAATAAATTGGCAGAAGTGTTGGGTTTAGAAATGGGTTAGTTGTTCATGTCACATTGCCACTTGTTAATCAAAGATATAAATAAATATTTGTATAACCTTCTCTTTCACATGGAGGCTGGAGCCTTAATTATTTATTTAAGGGTACACAATGATGCTATTAGTCACATCCTTATTGTGGGTCAAGAATTTTTTCAATTAATTTCAATTAAAATTTTCTCACTTGGTTTTATGACTGCATTTTAAATGAAATTAATTGAAAAAATTATTTGAAAATTTTTTTGTCACCTTGACTAATAAATAAATGAAAAAATATTTAATTAATATCATTCATTTATTAATTTTTATTTGATGATTTTTAACATTTTTTTATAAATACTATCATATTATATAAGTGTGTATTATAGGTAATACTTGATATATAGACTAGCAAATAGAATTTTGTGATTTGTTTTCATTTAAAAATTTTCAATTTTATGTTCAGCTAAAATCTGTTGAGAAATAAATAATGTTTAATTCAATTTTATTTGATATTATTTTAAAATTAGCGAAAATTGCTATTACTAAAATTTATAAATGCAAAATTACATAAAAAAAATTCAATAAAGTTATGAACAAATCAAACGAACTTTAAAAGAACAAATTGAAATATATAAATATATATATATATATATAATTCTTAATTAATATATTAAAGGAAAATATTAATGTCACTTTGACCCCACCAAATAAGGCAAATTCCAGACGCAAAGATAGATAAACGAAGAAAGAAATTATCTAATTCCCAACTAGGCAGTAAAAGATACTTAAGAACAAGACATTAGGCCAATTAAAAGTTGCAATTACAATCCTCAAGTGGGTAAATTATTTAAATAAGATGTTAAGAAACTATTTTTAATTTAGCTAAATATTTTAAATTTAAGCCATGAGCATGTAATTATATTAAAACTCAGTTTTTAAAATTTTAACTTGATAGGAAGAGTTTTACCATCTTATCCGTTTTAAAAATAATAATAATTAACTCCGAGAATAATTTTAAACAAAAATTGAAAAATTACTGATTGTTTCTTCTATGGAAATGAACCAAAATTTATTGGTAAAATTTACTTATTGTATCTACTGTTTGAAAAATACCCTTGGCCAATTAACTTAGAGAAAATTAATGTGTGGGCTATAGGAGTACAATTTAGAATATTGTACTCTTGAACAAGTTGATGGAATCTACATTGGAAATTTAATCTTGAACAAGTGGTTATAGAACTTGAATTTGGACAAGAGTATGTCATTTACTTCACCGTCCGTCCAACTTGTGCCTAATAAATAATTGTAACGACAAAGTGTACATCTTATAAATATTAAGAAACACAATTTTTATTTCTCAAATATTAAGAATGAGTATTTCATTAGGCAAAGGAAACAAATTGTTTGACAAAATTATATGAAAATATCTTTTGTTAAAGAAAATTAGTTGATATTATTAAACACTTAAAAATGAAGAATATAAACTATATCTTCCATGAGATGAACACATTTTTATACACATATATATAAAACGTTTTCATCAAATAAAATGATTTTGATTCCATAATTAGTATACTTATAGTCTCATATGTGTTATAAGCATATTGAATTAATTCTTATTGTATATACTATGGTATGATCTCATGAAATAAATTAACAATATTATTTGGTTTATGAGGAAATGCTGAAAAATCTCATGAAAGAAAATTCATAATTAATTTCAAATAGGGTTTTAATTGTAATAAATTAGTAAATTATTGATCCAAATCGGGTACCATCACATGTTTCCTAACCATTGATGCTACCCGGTATTGGCTATTTCTTCATTTTTTTTCTCTTTCTTTCCACCTGCCTTTGTCGATGATTGACTGGTGATTTACTAATATATGATTTTATAAAGTATTATATCGTATAGTATTATAAATAATGTTTATCATATTTAAAAAGAAGATAGTATAGCATAACATGATTAAATAAAAATACTTGCATTTAATTTGATAATATTTTTAAGATTTTAATATAGTATGGAGATGAAAATTTAGTTATTATCATATATTTGATATTTAAAAATTTTATTTTAAAAATTTTAAAAA
Source organism: Garcia nutans (assembly GCA_947685225.1). Classification (NCBI taxonomy): domain Eukaryota; kingdom Viridiplantae; phylum Streptophyta; class Magnoliopsida; order Malpighiales; family Euphorbiaceae; genus Garcia; species Garcia nutans. Next base: position 51,579,864 of record CANTUV010000037.1, on the reverse strand, counting down.
GATAAAGTTATAAAAACATGAAAAATCACTAAATTTATGGTTTAAAAATTATAAAATATTTTTAAAAGATAAAGTTATAAAAACATGAAAAATCACTAAATTTTTAGTTTGAAAATCAAAATTATCATGAAAAATGATACTATAGAAGGTGGAAATTAAAATAAATAAAAATAAAACTATATCATAATATATAAATTATGAAAAATGAACATCCAAACAAAGGGTAAATCTCATAAGTTATAGTAAATCAAAGGCAACAATTATTATCAATAGCCCTTTTGTTTTCCTAAAAGAAGGTGAATATCAAGTAGACAAAAGAAGCAAAGGTACGGTATTATTGAGTCAGGCATCAATACTAAATCATCATAATTGTTAAAAAAAAGATATTGCAATTATTGAATCTATAATATCCAAAATAAAAAATAAAAACGGTGCAATCGAATTTAATTTTTAGAGTTGCAATTTTAAGAAATTTTATAGATGAAATTAATCCCAACTTGCTTGAAAATATTTAATTTTTTTTAGTAAAATAACCATTAATATTGCATGTATCATCATAATACAATCAAAATTAATAAACACAATCTTCAAAATTTTAATATATGTATATACATACATTTGAACAATGGTTTAAATGTTGTTGGAAGGTGGAACTAAATATAATTAAAATATATAAATAACTCAAACACGGTTTCTATGAATTAAATTAAAAGAATAGGAATTTGATAAAAAAAAATTAAAAATTAAAAGAATTGGAACGGTTGTTGGAAAGGTATAACTAAATATAATTGAATATACAAATAATTGAAAATTTACCAATCTTTGAAATTTATCAATTAAATTAAAATAATTTGAAAGCAGCCTTTAAGTTTGATTAATTAATTTGTCACGTGTTGGTGCTTCTCATACATATGAATTAATAATCAATATTATTATTTTATGTTTGCAATATATAAGTTATACATTTCAAGCTACTTGCTTGCTTAAGAGGGAATATTGATTACAACCCTAATTTTAATCAACCCCAATTTTGTCTTAGTATAATTAGATTATTTAATTAAATGGAAAGATCTCTTTGAATATTCATGTCAAGGTGTAATAATATATTTATGTAAGGTAATTCAAAGTAGTTGATTTTTTATCTGTTTTATTAAATAGAATATTTAGATATTTATAGATAAGAATCACAATGATCAGGCTAATAAAATAAATGAATACTTTTTAAATATAATTTTTTTTTCTAAACAATCATCAAATTATTAAAATAAATACTTTATTCATCGATAGATACATTTTATCTTTTTCATTTCTATCAAAATTAATTATAATTCACCCTTCAAAAAAAATTTATTATAATTCATTTACTATTTTAATATATTAGTTAATATTATTAAATTTCTATTATATATCAATATTTAAAATTACTTACAAAATATATTTAATAAATATATTTAATAAATTACTAGCTAAAAATGTAAATTTGTATTTTTTATACAAAATTTAAATTTCTTAAAATTTTATGAAATGAAAAAAATGTGTTTATTATTTTGGGAATTGAGAAAGTATATTTTTCATGTTTGAAAAATAAAAATAAAAAACAATTAAAGCATATACGTATTGGAAGTTTTTCTTTGAAAATAACAGGAAAGTTTAGGAGTTGACACATCTATAGGAGACCAAAAAGCATAAACTAAAATATTAATAAATTAAACTATTTTATAATGTTATTTCTATTTCATTGGCTTTTTTTAAAAAATAGGCTTTTTTAATTTATTTTTTTTTCCTTAATCGTTATTGCCTATAAATGATAGAGGACATGGTAAGCAAAATGTCATTATCCAAGAACAAAATGACAGCCATATATTTTAGAATAATATAAAATACATAAAACAAAACTGTGAATAATAAATATAAATATAAATAAGTATATAAATCACTAGATAAACATATTAATAATTACTATATTAGATAATTGGAATAATAAACGGATGGCTGACAATTTTCTAATTTATTGATGTGTAAATACAGAAAATATATATATATTTTTCCGTAAAAGGCAAAAAAATATACGTGTATTATTTCTTTTTTTAATTTATATACAGTTTTATTACAGTGATGTGAACAGCTAAGAAAAATATTAATTATAGTCACTTTAAAAAGTGATTGTTGAATATTTTTTTTATTGTTTAAAAAATATTTATTATAAGTTTATTTATAAAAAAAATATTATAATTAATATTTTTAGTCAATAAAAAAAATTGTCCAATAATCACTTTTTAAAATAATTATAATTGGTTAAAATAATTATAATTAGTATTTCTTATACCGCTAAATGCCTATCTACTATCAATAAAGATAAACAAAAATGTTGTAATCATTCACGAGAAATGAAATATATGATAACAATTGAAGCAATCTCATTCATTTCAAGGAAGATATACATAGTTTTCAATTCAATGTAAAATTTATTATCAAGTACATTTTTCCAAATGCAGCTAGACTGATTTTTGTAGTATAACATTTTATATATTCCTTCATTAATTTGTATTTTGGTTAATCTAAGATTCTTTTTTCAACAATAACCTTTTAATTTTACAATAATTATTTTTTTAGAAGTCTTTTATGCTAATTATCAATACTTGTATTTTTTTTATCAACATAAGAAATGTTCCATTAATAAAATATAGGCTAAATAATTATAAAGTTTCTGAGATTTTATATATTATACTAGTCAGTCCCTGTATTTTTAATATTTAATTTTTACATCCCTCTATTTTTAAAAATTAAATTGTTTAGTTATTTTGTTAATATTTTCATTCTAAAAATATTAGTCAAATACTTTAATATTATAAAATAATTTTTTTTGCTCTTCCTCTATATATACTTTTTTTTATTATTTGTTAAGTCATGCTTATTTTTAATTTTATTTATATTTCTTAAACATAATTTATTTTAATTTTATAAATATTATTAAAAAATAATTTTAAATAATACGAATAATATTTTTTATTATTCTGCAGATAATATATATATCATTTATTTTAATTTTATAGATATTACTAAAAAAATAATTTTAAATAATATGAATAATATCTTTTATTATTTTGCAGACGATCTATATATAAAATAAAATTTAAAACAAAATAAATTTAATAAATAACAAAGATAAATATATATAAAAGAATAGCAAATAAGTTATTTTATAATATCAAATTAGTTGACTAATGATTTTAGGATGAAAAAATTGACAAAATGATTAAACAGTTTAATTTTTAAAAATACAGGGATGCAAAAATTAGATGTTAAAAATACAAGGACTGACTAGTATAATTTATAAAATCTCAGAAACTTCATAATTATTTAGCCTAAAATATAATCAATACAAATAATATGGAGAGATGGAGTGAATAAACACTCCAACAAATCCAGAAGAACATAAAAGGTCATTTTAAGGCAACACAAGTACGACCAATGCAAATAAAAGTATTGAAATAAAGGATCAAGATCAGATTTTGAATTGAGGGACAGAGCATCAAACCAGCTGACAACTTTCTACTGCTAAATCTTAAACCATTAGAGTAAAAACATTCCTAGAATTCACACTTCAAAATAGGCACTTCTTGATATTGTGTGTCAAAATCCACCAACTAAATTTTAAAACTCAGACAAGAAAGGGATAGTGATAAGAAAAATAGTTCTACGCATAAATCCTTCAAACCACATTCTGAAACCCAGCATCTCTTCATCTAGAAGAGGAGCATGTGAGGTAACATCATAGATGGAAAGAAACTCGCCTTTGAAGAAGAGTCTTTACTTCATAAACAATCCTTGTGTAGGCACCTTAAAGGTGCAGTACAAAATGACTCCTAAAATGGCCATATATAAGAAAAAAAAAAAGCAAATCAATTATAAATAAACTGAAAAAAGAAAAGAAAAAGGAAAGGAAAGGAAAGAGACAATAAGGTTAAAAGAAGAGCTACCTCTTGGCTGGTGGCAGCTCAAGGTAGAAGCTATAAGAGAAGGAGAGACGGGAGCTGCGCTTAGGGTTGAGAGGTTTTGAGAGATGGGAGCCTTATTAATACTTGTATATGAGTTACAACTTACAACGTTTTTATATAAAGAGAAATGTTAATTGTAGTTACTTTGGAGAGTGATTGTTAGACAATCTTCTTCCTATTGGTTAAAAAATATTTATTATAAGTTCATTTATAAAGAGAGATGTTATAATAAATATTTTTTAGTTAATATGAGAGAGATTGTTCAACAATCACTTTTCAAAATATCATATAATATCATGTATCGCCAATAATAAATTTATTTTGTTTCTAATACTAAAAGAATTCAAAACTAATATGAATATTATCATATGTTGATATTACATTTTGTTTGCATTAAGTTTTTCAACTGTTCTATAAAACTCCATTTTATTTTTTTTTCAAAGAAATCTAATCATTTTTTGTAAAACCCTTTATTTTTTGGGAAATTCGAGCCTAGGGGCAAAATGGTAATTTTACCTTCAATTCATATTCGGGTGCATTTTATAACGTTTGGTGCTTATTTTCATAATGTGGGTGTTGAGATGTTCGTTTTAAGTATAATATTGTATTTTTAGCTTTGGAGGTATTTTGGTTATTTTGGCGGTCGAAAAATTTTCGGGTTTCGTTTTGCTGTTTTTGATGTCATTTTGGTGACCTTGATGTCATTACGGTTATTTTAAGTATAATTTTGCTAGGGATTGTGTTTCGAAAATTTTTTGGATATTTATTAATTTTTAATTAAATTAAATTAAATTAATTAATTAAAAAATTAATTAACTAATTAAAAAATTTTGAAAATAATTGAATTAGGGGTTAGTTGTGAATTTTTATAAGTTAGTTAGGTGTTTTTTTGAATTTTTAAAGAGTTTTAGGGTATTTTTAAATTAAATTAATTAATTTAGGGGTATATTAGTAATTTATCACCTAAAATTTGTATAAATATGGATGTTAGGGCATCCAATTAGAGGCCTAAAAATCTTTGTGCCGTCAGAGAGAGAAAAGGGGAGAAAAAAAATTATTTTGGGTCAAAAACTGAGTGCTGTCGTTTCGTCGTTGGGCGCGGAGCTGCAGGCTGGAGGTCTTGTCGTTGGGCGAGCCACGCTTGTCGTTCAGCGTGGCAGCGTGGAATCGAAACCTGTCGTTTTGGCTTCTAATTTCTGGCAGTTTCAAGATTTTGAGATTTTCTTCAATTTCTTTCAATTTATTCTAACTTCATGGCATGATTTTTGTTATTTGGTGTTAGTATAACATATAAGATGTTTAAAAATAAAATTTTAAGGTTGATTTTGATTTTTAATCTATTTAAATAGATTAAATTGTTTAAGGGTGTTATTGGTGTTATTGAGTTTGGATTTAAGATTTATGAAAATAGGCTTATGATTTGTAACCAAATTTGATTTGGATCTGTTCTAGGGATGTTAAGTTAGCTGTAGGATTTTATTTGGAAATTTTAGGTTAAGATTTATATTTTTAATTGAATTATTAATTTGAAAATGCTGTCTGTGCATAGTCATTGTAAATTTAGTATCTTTGTCGAATTTTTAAAAAAGCATACATATATTAATTACAATATTGTATATTTTAGTAAATATATTATGTGTATTTTAAATATATGTTGGGAAAGTATATGTGTATATATGTGTATATATATTAAATATGAAGTTTTGGCTAAATTGTTGATATTATTAGAATATTGTTGATATATGGAGGTTTTGTGAAATTATTATTATGTTTCGAGGGTGAAATTTCATGCAGGTTGCGTAATTGAATTTTTGAATTACAGATAAAACTCTAGCGAAATCTTCCCAGAGATTTTCTAGTAAATATGCTATTTCTAATTTATAAAGTGTGCAAATTTATTAGTAATATTTTTCTTTAAATATTATAGATACTTTGAAGCTGAATTAAGTGATTTATACAGTGAATGGTTGTAACATTCTTATATTTTATGTAGTACTCTATATATATGGATATATGTACTGTACGTACATAAGGTATAATGGTATTACACGCAAAGCCTGCCACAGTACCATTACCTATTAGTTTTAAGATTCATGATGACTTTAATGAGGTTTTCCCTGAACCAGATAAGTTTAGGAGATTAATTGGCAGATTACAATAAATAAACCTCACTAAATTTGATCTTAGTTATTTCACTCAATAGTTAGGTTGGTACATGAGTAGCTCTAGGAAGTCTCATTAGGATAATGTTGTTCATATTGTTAAATACCTTAAGCATACTCTTTCTATTGGTCTCTTCTTCCCTGTTGGTTGCTCCCTCCAGCTGCAGACTTATTGTGATGTTGATTGAGAGTCTTGTATTGTTACTAGAAAATTTGTTAGTAGATACTGTGTTTTTCTTAGTTCTTCCCTCATCTCCTAGAAAACTAAAAAGCAGGCTACTATTGCTAGAAGTTCAACAGAAGTTGAATATCAAAGTATGGTAATTGGGTTATAAATGAGTCAAACTATTCAAGTTTGGCTTAGGTCTCGACTCGGTAAAAGCTCGTTTAAGTTTGAATTCGAGGCACTCGTTTGTTAAATGAGTTAAGTTTAAGCTAAGAGATACTAGGCTCGTTAACTTGCAAGCTTTAAAAAGCTCGTGAGTTAAGCTCGTAAGCTAACTCATTTATTATGTTAGATTAAAAATATATATAATTTAATTTTTATATATGAAATTATGCGTATGGATGTATTTTTTTTTTTTGCTAAGTTTATTTATATAATTTATTAATATATTGTATATGTGATAAATAAATTAAATAATATAAAATATAATATAACTTAGTAATTTATAATAAAATATAAAATTATAGTAATACAATATTTTATTCTTGTTAATATATAATTATATTATTCATCTTTCATAAAAATGATAATTTTAGTATATCTTATATAAAATGTAGAAAAGATGAGTGAAAAATAAAAAACTAAAATAAGTTAGTTGAGCTCATATAACTTATTTAAATCAAGTTTGAGTTCAAGCTTGAAATACATGATATATGAGCTGGTTTAATACAAGTTTTGCTTTTCTATGCACTCCCTTTACGACTCTTTCAATTTACAAACATCAAATTCAAATTTTAAATATCCTTCTTTTTTTTTTTTGCAAGATTTTCTTCAAAATATGGCTTTGCTTTCGGTGTAAAAGAATGGCATTAATTAATACTTTATACATAAAGTTATTTATTACAATTATATTGTTAAAATTTATTTGTATAATATTAATTAATTTTTATTAAATTAATATATTTATTTAATTATAACTTATTTATTTAATGTGAGATTTATATTTGAACTGATAAATAAATTTTTATTTTTATTTATTTTAAATTATAATTTATTTATTATTTTAACGAATTAGTTAATATATTAAACCTCTATTATATTCATATTTATTAATATTTATTAAAAAATATGTAATAAATATATTGATATTTAATATTACTTATTAAAAAATCATATTTAATGTTACTTATTATACAAATATTTAATGTATGTGTCTCATATTAAAGTAGAAGCAAAACTAATTGTTTTAATTATTGTCAAACAAAAAAAAATATCAATTAATTTAAGATGAAGAAAATATTTTTCAACAATAACAAGTGATACATTGTAAGGTTTAAGGATCTGTACATAAAATTATTATATTCAAATGTTATCTAATTATTCGTTAATGTATTTGATTTCTATGGATTGTAAGATGTAATTTGCTGGTCGTTCAATTTAAAACTGTAATTGATTACATCATAAATATTTTATACTCAATATATCTTCAAAAATAAATTATACTGATAAAAATAAACATAATATATATGATTTCAATTGAAATTTTAAATAGTAATTTTATAATCTAAACTCAAATTTAGATATCACCAAATTAAAGCTTCACTAATATACGGTAAATAATTAAAATATAAATAAGTTAGTTAATATAAATGATTTGTTTGCAAAGACTGACCCGAGAAAAGTGCATGAAATTTTCACTTCTATTAGTTATGGGTTTAATTATTCGAAAGTATCATCCCCAAAAGTTAATTATTAAAGATAGAGAGCTTATTTCTATATTAATTTATTTATTTATATTCTTTAGATATTAATTTTTTTTATATTTTATTTATTTTATTTTATTTATAAGATAGTCTTAACACTCCTTCAATTTAGTTTTAAAATTTATGGACATTTTTCTAAAATCAAGTGAAATTTTTATTTCAATTAGTTTTGAATTTAATTTCTTTTTAATAAAAATTTAAGAGTGTCAACCATAAAAATTAATCGTTAGAGTTAAAAATTTTATTTTTATATTAATTTGATTATTTATTTATATTCTTTAAATATAAAATTTTTTCACATTTGATTCATTTAATTTGATTTATAAGGTAATTTTAACAAAGTGTTTATATGTTGAAGATTGGTTTAGTTACAAGTGATTAAATGTGGGGTTTTAAATTAGAATAAATTTCTAAAACAAATATAGAATATATAAAACAAATAAATAAAATTATGGGAATTAATCAAGAAAATACTCAAAAAAAAATATTAATAAATTTTGGACTCTACTAATCTTAAATAGACCAATTAAGACAAAAATACCCTTTATCCTAAAAGAATTATCTTTTCTTTTTCTTCATTTTCTTATTTCTCTCTCTCTCTTTCTCGCGCCTCATTCTTTTTCTTTCTTTTTTTTTTTTTTTCATCATTTTTCTTCCTCTTTTATGCTCTAAATCTATTAATAATTTTTTTTCTCTTCTTTTTCTCCTACAAAAAACTAAAACTCTCTATCAAGAAGGAGTTTTCTTTGGATTAGTAGTTTCAAAAGAGAAAGAATGTGATTTTTACTATGTTAACCGATTTAAAAATCGATTTTGCAGTAAAAAATTGCCGAAAATTTTAGTTCTTATCCGTGTTTTAATCGATTTAAAAAAAACATCTTTTTTTTTCTTTTTTTTCTCTCTCTCTTCTTTCTCTCTCTCTCTCACGCCTCCTTCTTCATCTTTCTCTCTCTTTTTTTTATCCTTTTTTCTTCCTCTGTCACGCCCTAAATCCATTTACAATAATTTTTTCTCCTATAAAAATATTAACTCTCTCAAAGAATGAGGTTTTTTTTAGTTAGTCATTTTAAAAGAGAAAGAATGTGACTTCATTGAGTTAATCTATTTTACTGTAAAAACTTATGGCCGAAAATTTTAGTTCTCGTCAGAATTTTAATCAAATTTTAATCTAACTTTATTTATCGAGGTTAGTATAAAAATATATATAGTTTGATATGTGTCGATATACTTCAATTTTGAGTATGTTATATGTCAATATGGGTTAATATAAAATTATTATGGGTTGATATGGGTTAATATAGTTTAAGGTTGATATAGATTGATATGGGTTGATATGTGTTTGTTAAGGTTGATATAGATTGATATGGGTTGATATGTGTGTTAAAGGATTATATTAGATTGAATCATTTTCTGTTCTAAAAAGTATTTAAGCGTATTAAACAATCTAAAATTATATATTTGCATATTAATATAGATTGATTTGAGTTGATATGGGTTGATATGGATTAATGTGAGTGATATATGTGTTAAGAGATTATATTAGATTGAATCATTTTTTGTTCTAAATGATATTTAAGTGTGTTAAATAATCTAAAATTATTAATTTATATGTTGATATGGGTTGATATAAATTTATATGGATTGATATGAGTTTGTTAATGTAGGTGACTTGTGTATATTGGATTGAAATATTTTCTACTATAAATGGTATTTAGGCGTGTAAATAATTTAGAATTGTATATCTATATATTGGTATTGGTTGATATGTATTGATATGGATTTATATGAGTTATTATGGGTGATATATGTATTAAAAGATTATATTATATTGAATTATTTTCTATTCTAAATAATATTTAGGTGTGCTAAACAGTCTAGAATTACGTATTTATTTATTAATATGAGTTGATATGAATTTATATGTGGATTGATATGAATGATAGTGATATGTGAGTTAAGGGATTAGCATACCAATACGGATTGATCTGTATTGATATGTTTTGATATAAGTTGATATGCTTTGATATGAAAATGTCAAAACATGAATCATTTTGTGTTATATATATTATTTAGCTATTTTAAATACTTATGAAGAACTTGAATTTTTAGTACTGCATAGCTTATGGAGATATTTAGATACAACACAATAATGTTTACATGGGTTCATGTTTCAAATAAGAGATAATGTGCTTATTATAGCGAGTATAACAATGATGACGATGCTAAGTGATTTGTAAACTAATAAGGATGTGTCTATTTTAATATTTATATATTTATTTTGAACATTTATATTGTGAATAACAACCATTGTTGATAAATTGAATATATATATATATATTTTTAATGAGATAAAATCAAAATTCTTACTATTTTATTATTCATTTGTGTGTTGGATGGATATATGTGTAAAATTTATTAGATATGTGTTTGTTGGGATCCCAAATAATTATATGTATTGTAGGTTAAGGAAAGTTGTTGAAAGATATGTTTAATGGATATATTTTGAATGAATATAAAGATATGTAAAATGGAGTGGATACTTTACATATCTATACATATCAACATATTCAAAAGTATAATAACTTATCTCAACTCATATATAGCCATATCAACCCATATCAAATGTATATCAAACCATATCAATATATATCTACACATATAAACCCATACAGACCCATATCAATACATATCAAGTCATCAATACAGATCAACCCATATCAATTATATAATAACTTATCTCAACCCATATACATATCAACCCATATCAAATGTAAATCAATCCATGTCAATTCATATTTATCTTATAAACCCATATCAAATGTATATCAACTCATATCAATATATATCTATATATATCAATACATATTAACTCATATCAACTCAACCTGTTCAGTAACATACACCCAGCATCAACAATGTAATATCTCAAATTTTTAAAAAATTTTAAATTTTGGAAATTAAATAAAATAAATTATAATTTAATTAGATAAATTAAATAAATAATTTTAAATAAAAAATGAAGAAATTTTAAGTAAAAAAGTGAAATTTATATGTGATATATATACAAAATATACATAACATATACAAAGTCAACAAAAGTCAAATTTTAAAAAAAGTCAAAAGTCAAAGTCCAATTGTATTTTTGTAAATAAACTTTAAAATTTTAAAATTATTTAAAAATAATTTATTTTTAATGGAAGATGTATTTTTAGGGTTTAAATTAAATAAATAAATAAATAATTATTAAAATAATATATATAAGTTTGAAATTGAAAGTGGAAAGAAAGAGAAAATTAATTTGTTCTTTATCTTCTTCTTCTTCTTCTTCTCAAGGCCAAACCTCAATGGATGGTTACTTAAGGTTTTTCTTCTTCCATACTCCATAAATAGAAGGATTTTAAGAGTTTCAAGTGAATTTTTAATGATTTCTACCAAATTTAGTAAGTTTCCAACTTCTTTTCTTGAAATTTCATGTAAGAATGAATATGTGTATTTTGGGTTATTGAAGTGGTATGATTCAATTATCTATTTTGGTATGAATGAAATTATTTTAAGCGATTAACAATGATTTTAAGGTTGGATTGAAGAAATTGTTGAGTTTATTTAGGATTATGGGAGAATTATATTTTTGTAATCATGGATTTTAATTGTACAATTTAATTCTAAATGAGTTATTTTGATGCATAAATAAGTATTTTAAAGTCAAATACTGGATTTGGTTGAGTTTGATTAGAGTTTAGAAATAGAAATGGTGATTTAGGGTTTTGAAAAAGTAATTTTTTAAAGTTGTTGAATTGTTTAATTTTATTGGTTAAAACATGTTCTTTAGTAATTAAAGCGATGAATATAAGCTTTAAATTATAATTTGATTGAGTTGAAATGAAAAACTTTCAATGGTGAAGGTTATGCCATTTTAGGGTTTAGACATAAGTGTGTGTTTTTATAATGTAATTGGTTTAAATATGTTATAATATGTTTTTAATAATATAACTAAATTTAAAACACTAAATTGAATGGCTTAACATGGTTTTTCAAAATTAAAGTGAGTTTAGCCTTAACTTTGAAATTTTTGTTTGAATGATTTTTAATTATGATTTAAGATTAGAAATGTCTTTAAATGTGATATTAAATGATCATTTATGGTCACATTTGGTATAGACACTGAGGAGAATTGATTTGTCCAATCTAAGTGTTGAATGACAAGTTGGAAGAGAAGGTTGGAGGTGGTATTTGAGCTTGCTTTTGATTACTTTTAGAGGTAAGTACAAACTTTGAATAAATTGGGTATGTTTTCATGACAATTGAGCTTAACACATTTTGGTTGAAAAATGTGTTAAGTTACTTGATGCATTGAATATACATGAACATTGTGCTATGCTATGTGATTTGTTAAGAATGCATTATATACATTATGAAAAGTCATTGATAATGGCTAAATTGAGTAAAAAGTGAAATATGTACAATATGTAAAAATGACCCAAAGTGTTTGGGTAATGTGGTCTGTGGTGTATGCATTAAAAACCTTGTAAAAAGCCATTAGTAATGGCTAGATTGTATAAAATATAATTTATATATGAATTATATAAAAATATCCAAAAAATTGGGCAATGTGTTGTAAAAATAAAATGTGATATATTATTATTATATGTTGATATATGATGACATGAAATAAGATGACATTGATATAAATGGAATAAATAAGAAAATGAGGCAATGTGCCAGTTGATAATGAGAAATGAGGCAATGCGCCTAGCTTGATTATGAAAATATGAGAAAGAAATTGATGATGAAAAATATGAAATAATTATGTGCCTAGTATGTTCTTCAATTTTCAGAGTTCTGTGTTTGGCGGCATACCTATGAAGTTATCCTCATTATTTGCTTTCGGGGCTAGCTTTTGAGCAATTATTATAATATGTCTACGGGGGTAGCTTTTGAGCAATTATTATGATTTGCCTTCGGGGTTAGACACATAGTGTCAATTTAGACCAAAACAGTAACTCTAGAATTTAAATAGCATATTATATCCTTTGAGCCCATGCTTGTGTTTGTTATTATGTGAATTGCAAAGGGATTGAAAAATATATTTAAAATGAAATGGTATGTCACATGGTGACATGATATACATAAGTATTGTGCATTGACATTGCATATAAGTTTTACTGTTGTCAAAGTTTGTACCACTAAGCTTTTGACTTAGCACAAATGTAATTCATCGCGCAGGTGACAGGGGAGATCCGGTAGAGCCGAAGAATTCTTCTAGACTGGGCCGGGTCTAGATTTGAGGTCTAGATTGTATAGTGTTTTTGTGAGCATCAAGATCAGAGACACAACCAAAATGTATATGTTTTTATTATATTTTGATATTTCATATATTATATTATATTTTTGGTGTCTATATTATAAATTATAAAGAATATTTTGGATAAATTTTATATTATGGATTTTATATGTGCTTTTGGATAAATAAATAAATATATATATGTATAAATATTTTGTGAAACTTGGAGAAATTGAGAAGTATTGAAAAAATATATGAATTGGTTTATTGGGAGTACTTTTATATGCATGTTGTGATTTTGTTGAATTTAAAAATGTCCAAATTACAGATAAAACTCTGATGAATTTTTTTTCCAGAGATTTTATAAAAAATACTATTTTGGAATATATAGTTAATAATAAATATTTTATTTATTATTTAAATATATATTTTACAGTATTTAAGATTTTAAATTTGAAAGTTAAAAATTTTTATTAAATCGGGTCGTGATATTTTTATACTTTATATTGCATATTTTTACATATATCGAGTGTATTTATTATATGTATATATGATATAAAAATGTTACAAACAACTTTCTACACCAATATGTAGGCCAATAATATTATACTTTCCTCAACCTGTAAAGTATTCACTCCATTTTACATATCTCTATATTTATTCAAAATATATCTATTAAACATATCTTTTCACAACTTTCCTCAACCTGCAATACATATATCGATTTGAGATCCCAACAAACACACATCCAACATTTCTTCATCATTTTCTCTTTTAACGTCTTCTTTATCATCATTTTGCTTTGGAAGTAGCACATATATGACTTTCTTTGATTTGCTTCCCTCTGTTTCAGTAGACATCAACTTCTTAAGCCTAGAGCTTTTGGGGCTTGTTGTAGACATGGCCCTAGGGTTAACATGTTTCAGCATTTCATGCTCCTTCTGTAAAGGAGATTGTTCACTACTGGAACTAGATGTGGATTTAGAAACATTTGCCATTTTATGCCTGTAAAACAAATATCTTCATTATTTAGAACATGTAAATGACATATAAAACACAAATACTTTATATTTTACTCGTCTCGTATCAAACCATATCATGACATATCAAACCATATCAAGACATATCAACAAATATCAACACATATCAACTCATATCATCAAATATCAACACTGATCCGTCAATAAAACTACATTTCTTTACTATTTAAAATATCTAAACAACGTCTAGAATAATAATGCTTTTATATTTTACTAGTCTCATATCAAACCATATTATGACATATCAAATCATATCACGATATATCAACCTATATAATCAAAGTTTCACACTGATCAATCAATAAAAACACATTTCTTCACTATTTAAAATATGTAAATGACATCTATAACATAAATACTTTATATTTTACTAGTCCTATACCAAATCATATCATATCATATCAAGTCATATCATTAAAGATCAACACATATCAGTCAATAAAAATACTTTTTTTCATTATTTAAAATATATAACAACATATAGAATACATTCATATTTTAGTAGTCTCATATCAAAGCATATCAATACATATTAACAAAAATCAATCTATATTAGAAAGAAAAAAACTCAGTTCTTCACTATTTGAAACAGGTAATCAGCTTGTAGAATACAAAGTGATGCATGCTTTAACATTTTTAAATCGAAGCATATCAAGGCATTTTAACCCATATCAAGGCAGATCAATCCATATCAGTAAGCTAAACACACTTCTTTACTATTTAATATAGCTAAACATCATATATAACACAACATCATTCATTCTTTAGTACATATCAAAGCATATCAACATATATCAACAAAAGAAAATTGATCAGTCTTAAACTGATCAACCATTAATGGATCACAATACATGTTTTTCAACCTGCGTCATGCAGTAGCAATCTATACCGACCCATATTAATATTTAAATGCATAATTATAGACTATTTAACACAACTAAACACCATTTAGAACATCTAAACACGATTTATAATAGAAAATGATTTAATTCAATATAATCTCTTAATACACATATCACCCATAGCAAACCATATCAACCCATATCAACAGATAAATATATAATTCTAGACTATTTAACACAATTAAACACCATTTATAAAAAAATAATTTAATCCAATATAATTTCTTAACACACACATCAACCAACATCATCTCATATCAATCCATATCAACCCATATTAACTCATATCAATCTATATCAACATACAAATGCATAATTCTAGATTATTTAGCACACCTAAATACCATTTAAAACAGAAAATAATTCAATCTAATATAATTCATTAACACATAACCTAAAAGCCAATGACAATCCAAAATTCAACATTTCATAATCTAACCATCAATACAAACTAATATCAAAATAATGACAGTTAATAAAAATCCAACAAAAAAATCTAACAATAATAGTCAATAAAAATCTAACAAAAAATCCAACAATGACAGTAAATAAAAATTTAACAAGAAATCTAACAATGACAGTTAATAAAAATTTAACAAGAAGCCCAATAATGACAGTCAATAAAAATCTAATAAAAAATTCAATAATGACAATCAATAAAATTCTAACAATATCATAAAAAATTGACAGTTAATAAATAATATTAAAATAGGAGTTCAAAACTTCAATAATGACATTTAATAAAAATCCAACAACATCATATAAAATTTACAGTACATTAAAATAAGACTTCAAAACTCTTATAATCAATCTTTTACAATGAATAAACACAATCAATAAAATTCAATAATATCATAAAAAACTGACAATATATTAAAATAAGACTTCAAAGCTTCAATAACTAATTTTTTACAATCAATAAAGATCATTATTTTCATCATTCTTTTAAAAAATTAACATGCAAAAAATCTACGTAACTATTTGAAAAACATAGAATAACAAAATGGATTTTTCAATAGAGTTGAGCGAGAGAAAGAGATGCTTATCTTTTTTCAACGACTTCAAAGAAGAGAGAGGTTGCTTTACTTCATTAAAGAACTCCTTTCGTTAGAGAGAAAGAGAGAATAGATATTTTTATGAAGATTTAAGAGAAATTGGAGTTTTTAGGAGGAAGAAAAGAAAATGAAATAAGAAATGAGGAGAAAAATAAGAAAAAAAATTATTATTAATGAATTTAAGACATGAGAGAGGAGGAAGAATAGATGATAAAAAAAATAGAAAGAGAGGGAAAAAAGAAAGGAGGCGTGGGAAAGAAATGATAGAAAAAGAAAGAGCTTTTCTTTTAGGATAAAAGATAATAATATTGTCTGAAAGGATAATGTATTAAAAATTAGCATAAAAATATTTATTCGGTTAAATTCTTAAAATTATTCATAAAACATATAAAAATAAAAATTTATGAAATTTATTTATCAAAACATTATTATTATTGTTATTATTACAATTAATCATTGAATGTTTTAAATCGCTCACAATTTTGTTTAACATGCATTCCGAGGAGTGTTTAATCGTCATTTAACTGTTTCACTTCAGACACTGTGTCACTGTCATTTTCTTGGTAAGAAGTGCTAGCAGACAGAGACCAAATTGAGTGTAATATTCACTAGCAGTTGAGGGTAAACTAGTAAAACAAACTTCCAAACCAAACCCATGCTTCTCTTTTATTGGGCATGAAAATAATTCTAAAAAATGAGTAAATCCTCGATAAAATATTAAAATAAATCAAATTCCATATTTACCCTTTTATTCCAACGGTTACGAACAAACGACCGCGAGTTTCAACGGTTGAGATTAATCAGAAATCGCAAGTTTCTGTTTTATGGAATCATAAAAAAAACTGCCCGAACAAAAATCTGACTACTGCCCGTATTGCAGTGAGTGACTGACAGGGGCAGCATCCGGGCAGCTCCAAACTCCAATACTAAGACTTTCTCTCTCTAGACTGTCCCCAAAGAGGACTACTACTTAAACGTGGAACCTTTTTTCTCATAGCAGACGCGGAGAGAGCAGAGCAGAGCCAGCCACCATTTATCTCTGTCTCCGTCGGAGAAGGTGGCGGAAGACGATAGTGCAGGCCGTCTCCGGTGACTCCGGGGGTTAAGTGGTCAAGTGGGTTTCCTGGTTTTAGAGCGTGTTAGTGTTCAAATATGGGTCAGGGGCTCAGTTGTGCAGCGAGTCAAGAGCATGGAGGGCTGTTCAATGCTATACAGTCCGATGATTTCGATACTGTAAAGGCCATGATTTTGAGAGACCCATCTCAGGTTCACCAAACCATTGCTTATTATCGCCAATCTGCACTTCATATTGCTGCTGCCAATGGCCGGATCGAGGTGGCTTTTTTAGGGCTTTTCTTTTATTGAATTTTATTTTTCTGTGGGGATTGAGTTATTGGATTGTTGTGTTTGGTGTCTAAAGTCGAGAGCTTTAAATTTCTTGGGATTCTCTTAGTTTTGGTTGATGGGTTGTGATTTTGGTGAATGCTAATTGATTTCTTTTTGTTTTTGGATGATTTTGTAGATTTTGTCCTTGCTTTTGGAGCGATCTGTGGATCCAGATGTTGTGAATCGTCACAAGCAGGTAGATTTTTTTTTGAGAAGTGTCTATTGCTTTCAATTGTTTGATCTTGTGATTCTTTGGCGTTTTCTTCACAATAATTATAATTTTGTTGATTGTGAATGGTGTAGACTCCGCTTATGCTGACTGCAATGCATGGCAAAATCGCCTGTCTAAAGAAGCTAATTGAAGCAGGAGCAAATGTATGTGGAATTTTCAGTTTCTTTCTTTATAGATGTTAACTCTGAATATTGATTAACGTGGTCTTTGTGATTTATCAGATGTTGAAGTTTGATTCGCTTAATGAAAGGACTTGCTTGCACTATGCTGCTTATTATGGCCATTCTGATTGCCTCGAAGCTGTACTTTCTGCTGCTCAGTCTAGCCCCGTTGCTGTTTCTTGGTAACTGATCTGTTATTTCCAGAATTGATTAAATTCTCCCCGTTATGCTTTTTTTAAGTGATTTTGCCTTACTGACATCTATGGGACTTCAAATCTAGGGGATATGCAAGGTTCGTCAATATTAGAGATGGCAGAGGAGCCGCACCATTGCATTTAGCAGCTCGTCAAAGACGGCCTGAATGTGTACGTATTTTGTTAGACAATGGAGCTCTTGTCTGTGCTTCAACAGGAGGATATGGGTAATGGTTACAAGGATATATCTGTTGCCTCTCTGTTACATGAGTATTTGATTTGTCATGTTTTATTCATAAATTGCGATTACAGCTGCCCAGGGAGCACTCCTCTTCATTTGGCAGCCAGAGGTGGATCTCTTGATTGTATCCGTGAATTGCTGGCATGGGGTGCTGATCGTCTTCAAAGAGATGCATCTGGGTATAGCTTAGTCTTTTTCATACATGTTTACATGATTTTGGATAGAGCTTTATGTGGATATCGATGTTCGCTGGCATGAATTGTTTGACTGATCAAGTATTTTAGGCATCGATATATACATGTGTTTTATGTAACTATTCTGATAAAATTATTCAACAACCAAAAAAGTGATAGTTTCTTCTTCTGTTTCAGTTTATAAAGAGCTGAATTGGCCCTCTTTTTCCATGTTCTTTTGCAAATGATGGTTACTGATGTAGTCATTCTTTCACAGGAGAATACCCTATGTAGTTGCTTTGAAGCACAAGCATGGAGCTTGTGCGGCTCTGCTGAATCCTTCTTCAGCTGAACCACTCGTCTGGCCATCCCCTTTAAAGTTCATCAGTGAGCTTAATCAGGAGGCTAAAGCTCTACTTGAGCATGCGTTAATGGACGCAAACAGGGAGAGGGAGAAGAACATCTTGAAGGGAACTGCTTATTCGCTTCCATCTCCATCGCATTCAGATTCGGGGGAAGATGACAATATATCTGAGGTAAATTATGCTGAGCTTTTGAACTTCAAGCTGTTGATGCGTTTTGGACTTTTGGTTTTCAAATATATGTGCAACTAAGTTTATGCGTTTTCAGCATCTTCTCTTAATTATCTTTGATTATCAACCCCTTGGTTAAAGAAAACTAAATAATCAATATTGGCCATCATCCGTTTGGCATATTCAATTCTTTTTCGACTATTGTCTTATGTGTGCACAGCCGATTCTAACTGGATCAGAGTTGAGTTTAAGTAGAGTCTTAATTGGTAACCATTTGGTCTGCTATTATTGGAACTATTGGGAAACTTCAGCCTATTACTGGAAATCATGTGACTAGTATATTTGTATATGTAATGTGAACGAGCTATTATTGTAACCATTGAGAAAGTTCAGCATATTACTATAAATCATGTGACTAACATATTTGTGCGTGTAATGCAGACAAGCGATGCGGAGTTATGCTGCATATGCTTTGAGCAAGTTTGCACAATTGAAGTGCAAGACTGTGGTCACCAAATGTGTGCACAATGCACACTAGCCCTCTGCTGCCACAACAAACCCAACCCAACAACTGCATGCCTCAACCCTCCAGTGTGCCCATTCTGTAGAAGCACCATTGTCCGCTTAGTCATAGCTAAAGTCAAGAATCCTGAAGATACTGATCAGGACATTGGAGATATTGGTTCACCAAAGATGAGAAAAGCCAGGAAATCTCGAAACTTCAGCAATGAAGGAAGCAGCAGCTTCAAGGGCTTATCGGCAATGAGTTCATTTGGAAAAATGGGTGGCCGGGGTTCAGAAAGAATCGCTGCGGAAAATGAGTGGGTCGATAAACCTTAATGATAGTTTGTAGCATTTGGTAATCAAAGATTCCAAGTAGCAATCAATCAAAGGATTCATTCCTTGTGCTCTAATGAAGGGGCAAAAATATCGAGAAGAATCAATGTCGGTGCAGGACCCAGTTGGTATATAATTATAACTATATATATAAGATAGAGGTCCATTTGCTATGTAGATTTGGGAAATAAGCAAAAGACGTGAATTGCAGGTTTTGGTTGGTAAGTTTGGTATTATGGGGTTGCTGTGGGTCATATTGTAATCTTTTGTTTACTTGCGATTAAAGGAGCATTGTTTATTATTTTTGAAGAGTTGTTGTTAGACACCTGAATTGGTGAAAACAAAGATCAATTCTTTTCTTCTTTTAAGTATAAAATAATTCAACTTTACTTCAATGGCTGCCTGCTTACTGCCCAAAACAGACTTCAAAATTATTAAGAAGAGCCTTAAAATCAAAATTGACTAGTAGCATGTGTGAATGAATCTTGAAATCACATTTCATTCATTGTTTTTTTTAACTTATTGCCAATAGATAAAATTTGATATTTATATTAATTTTGTAAATGGGATTCTAAGCATCCAAATAAGCTTATAAATTATCAAAATTAAGTTTAATTAAATTTTTAGAAAAAAAAAATTAATGCGAAGTATAATTAAGTTTAATATTTTATTAGAAAGAGCATGCGAGAAAGATATCTTTATAATTTTTTTTTTATTTTAAGTGAGTTAGTTATATTATATTATATTAGATGAGACCCAATCACCATGATCTGATGTGAAAGCAAGACACGTGGTGGAAGAGATCATGACCTAACATGGTTTAGTAAGGGGCCCATTGGCAATTTGTTTTTTATATATTTGGTAATAATGGAAATCGGAGTTCATACAAATAAAAAGTATACTGGTGATGGTCGGTTGGCACAGAGGCAGTTTTTACACTGCAAAGTTGTTATTTTTACGAGAAAATTTTTAAATGGTACGTTGCATGATACATCAGTCTAATTATAAATTATAATTTTTAAAAAAATAATTTAAATTATTTTTTTAAAATATTATAATTTAAATTATAATTTATAAATGACTTGATCCTACATAATTTTTTTTGTAATTTTTATATTACTCTCTCCTTGTGTGATGTGGACATATAACTCTTTCATTTCCTACAAAATCATTCACTTTCGTTCTTTTTCTCTTTATTTTATTTTTTCTTTTCTTGGGTCCCAAATAGGTTTATTGCATTTACGACTTCGCACAAAATTTTTGTATAGACTTATTATTATTAAGTTTTTAATTTTTAATTTTCCCCCTTCAGAAATAATTGAAAGAGTTTTTTTTAAAAAAATTTTTCGTGTTTCTACTTTTCAATATGAATATATAATATAATAAAATGTTCTTCTTTAACAAATTTAATTAAGCAATTGCTATCAGTGAGTCAAAAGATTATCACTACTGTTTATTTTTTGACCTAATCTAATAATATAATTAATATTTTTTAAAGACCAAAGAGAAAAATATCTACAAGAACAAGACAATTTCAAGATATTTTTTCATTCTTGATTAAAAAAATTTTATTTGAAAATTCCTTGCTTTTTTTTTTTAAATTTGAATATCCAATCAAAGAAGGGAAAAGTGTGATAATTCACATGAATCTAGAAGTCGTGGAACATTAGATACGCCAAATTACGAGCCGTCGTCAATCCCTGGTAAAAGTCTTTTTTTTTAGTTTTTAATTTTCATTTAATTTATTTAGACTTTACTAGATTAATTAATTTTATATGCAAACTCAGATAATTAAGAGCTATAATCCATTTAGAATAATCAATAGTAATGAATTAATTTTATAATCGGTAGAGCTCTATCAATCTCATTTAATCTACACAAAATGTGTTGAAAAAAACTAGCAAAAACTACTGAAACAATAAATTTGATTTTTTTTATGAGAATATGAATTGGAAATCAGATTAAAAATAAAAAAATAATTTGATTTTCTTTGTTCATTTATAAATCTATTTTAATTAAATTAAAAAGAAAAATATTTAATATAACATGCAAAAATTACTGTATATAATATTAAATTATTTTTAAAATAAAATAATAACTAATTAAGTGCCATTTCAAATTAAACTAATTGTGGTTTGATTGTAAGAAGGGTTACGTAGACAAGTACGATTTGCTTATTGAAAAGAAACGGCAAAACTGTCCTTTTCAGATAATATATATATATATATATATATATATATATGAGTAAAATCCTGACTAATTCGGGATAGCTCAATTGGTCACCTAATATTACTCTCATTGCAGAAGTCATGGGTTCAAACCTTACAAAAACCGATTTCAAGGTTCGAGCTTTTAATATATATATATATATATATATATATGAGTAAAACCCTAAAAGCTTGAAAGTTTTGAATTTATAATTAATTGACTATGAGGTTGAAATTGTGGGGGTTTTTTTTCAAAAACATCATTTAAGTGTTTGTTAAAAAAAAACTATGGATGTTTCATTTAACATATAATAATATTGAACTAATTTTGTACGGTTTGTGAATGAGATGAGTTGGAAAAATACATTTATACATATAATTTAGTGATAGCATTTTTCATTCTAATAATATATTCAAATTTGAGTCTCCATTTTTTAGTATTCAAAAATAATAAAAAATAAAAATTTGATTCAATACATTAATAACTTAATGTGATTGGTGAATATTAAACAAAAGTTCCATCATAAAAAAAATTTATATTTTAATATTTCTTAATCTTTTTGTATAATTTTTTATTTTTTTATTCATTTTTCCCTTTTAAAAAAGCATGAATTTAAAAGATTTATTTGGTTAATTTTCATGTTTATACACTCTATGATTCTAACTCCGCCTATATATGAATTTTTTGTGTATAGTTGATTCCAAGCAGAAACAAAAAAGGAGGATTGCGGTGGATGACAGCCAGCATAAAAAGTTTTGTCACATCTCATGGTATGGATTCTAATAATAATATCGTTGGGGTATTTCCTACTTGCGACACTCTACCTCGGAGCCCGGGTGTAGTGAAGAATAAGCAAGGGTGTAGGACGTTCTCCGAATGTGATGCGTCATGTCAGCGTCCGGATGTGGTGCATAATAAACAAGAGTTCTCACATCATGGAGGGTGTGGATAAAGAAGTTAGTTCAAAATACAAGTAATACGAGAGATACATGTTCACATAATGGTAAAAGATTATATAGGAAGAGGCACGAGAAAAAGCAAGTAGGGAGTAAGATCAGAATAGAAACTTGGAATATTAGTTCTCTTACAGGTAAACTGAGAGAACTTGTTGATATTATAGAGAGAAGAAAAATTAGTATTGTTTGTATTCAAGAGACTAAATGAGTTGGAGAAAAAAGTATAGAAGTTGAGAATATTGAGTATAAAGTATGGTATACAGGTACAGATAGAAGTAAAAACGGAGTAGGTATAATTTTGAATCAGAATCTAAAGGAGACGATTGTAGTTGTGAAAAAAGTAAGTAATAGGATTATTTCAATTAAAATTGTACTCCAGAATAAGACCATCAACATAGTTAGTGCATATGTCCCTCAAGTTGGATTGGATGGGGAGAGCAAACAAAAATTTTGGGATGATATGGATGAACTTATGCCAGAAATTTCAAATGATAAAAATATTTTTATAGAAGAAGACTTAAATGGACATGTAGAAAAAAGACAGAGTAGATTTTGAGGAGGTACATGGAGGGTATGATTTTAGAATTAGAAATAAAAAAGGTAAGAGTATCATTGATTTTATTTTAGCCTATGATTTGATTCTGGCAAATACATATTTTATAAAAAGGGAATCATATCTAGTGACCTTTAAAAGTGGGCAAAATAGAAGTCATATTGACTTCATACTCACAAGAAAAGCCAATCGAACTCAATACAAGGATTGTAAGGTTATTCCAGGTGATGCTTTGACCACTCAGCATAGGTTAATAGTTTTGAATATCAAGTTTAAGAGGTTGACTAGTAAGCCAATGAGGAACAATATTCCTAAGATTAGGTGGTGGACTTTAAAAGGTAAAAAATAATTATTATTCAATGATGAGTTGGTTAAAGCTGGAGGATGGGAGGAAGATGTGAGTATGCCGTCAAATTATATGTGGATATGCTGTCTACAATAATTAAATGAGTAGCTAGAAAGATTTTTGGAGAATCTAAAGGGTGTGGACATCCTTTAAAGAGTCTTAGTGGTGGAATGAGGAAGTGCAAAAAGTGATAAGAAGTAAAAGGAAATGCTATAAGAGTTTGCCCAAGTGTAATAATAATGATGCTTTTGAGCAGTACAAACAAATGAAAAAATATGCTAAACAAACGAAAAAAGATGCTAAAAAGGCAGTTAGTCAAATAAGAGCACAATCTTTAGAGAGTTTGTATGAAAAACTTGGAACAAAGAAAATAGAAAAAGCTATCTATAAATTGGCTAAGATAAGGGAAAAGAAATGTCGCGATTTAAACTAAGTTAAGTGCATTAAAGATAAAGAGAATAAGGTTCTGGTTCAAGAAGAGGATATTAAGGAACGATGGAGAAGCTATTTTGAGGAACTTCTTAATGGTAACCATAATGATAACATTGAGGGTTTAGACGTTAGGCCGGAGAAAAATGTAAAATATATTAGACGGATTAGGTTTTCTAAAGTTAAAGAAGTTTTGAAAAGGATGAAAGTTGGTAAAGTCTATGGATCAGATGAGATACCTATTAAGGTTTGAAAATATTTGGGAGATGCAAAAGTTGCACGGTTGACATCTTTATTCAATAAGATCTTAAGTACAAAGAAAATGCCTAATGAATGGAGACAAAGTAATTTGATACCTATTTTTAAGAATAAATGAGATATTCAAAATTACTCAAATTATAGAGGTATAAAGCTTATGAGCCACACTATAAAATTATGGGAGAGAGTTATGGAATACCGTTTGAGGTTAGATATTTTTATCTCCTCAAATCAGTTTGGCTTTATGCCTGGTCAATCAACTATGAAAGTTATTTTTCTTATAAGAGATTTGATAGAAAAGTATAGAGAGATAAAGAATGACTTACATATGATTTTTATTGACTTGAAAAAGGCATATGATAAAGTCCCTAGAGAAAATCTTATGGTGGATCCTGGAGCGTAGGAGAATATCTATACGATATATCCAAGTTTTGAAGGAAATATATGAGGGAGCCATCACCAGTGTCCACACTGTGGAAAGAGATACTAAGAATTTTTTTGTTTCTATTGGATTACACCAAAGTTCAACTTTGAGCCCTTATATTTTTGTCTTGGTCATGGATGAGCTAACAAGACATACACAGGACGACATCCCTGACATCCCTTGGTATATGATGTTTGCAGATGATATTATATTAATAGATGAGACTCAAGCAGGGGTAAGTCAAAAGTTGGAGTTATGGAGAAGCACTTTGGAATCTAAGAGTTTTAAGCTAAGTATGACTAAGACTGAGTATATGCATTGTAGATTTAATAGCGAGAATAGAGAAAGAGGTAAAATTATTTTAGATGAAATAACAGTACCTTATAGTATTTATTTTAAATACCTTGGCTCTATTCTTTAAGAAGATGAGGGTTGTGAAAAAGATGTAAATCATAGGATTAAAGCTGGTTGGATGAAGTGGATGGGTGCTACAGGAGTTTTATATTATCAAAAGTTGCCAATTAAATTAAAAAGAAAGTTTTACCGCACTGTAATACGGCATGCGATGATGTATGGTAGTGAGTGTTGGGCAGTAAAAGGACAACACATGAGTAACATGCATGTTGCGAAAATGAAAATAATTAGATGGATGTGTGGGTGGTCATACTAGGATGGATAGAATCTGCAATAAATACATTAGAAAAAAAATAGGGGTAATACCTATTGAGGATAAAATAAAAGAGCAAAGATTGAGATGGTTTGGCCATATGAAATAAAGACCTAACGATACGCCGGTTAGAAAAATCGAACAAGTTAAAGTAAATATAGCTAAGAGAGGCAGAGGTAAGCCTAAACTGGCTTGGTCAAAGGTGGTCCAAAATGATCTTATGATGTTACATCTATCAGAAGAGATAACCCTAAATCGTATTGAGTGAAAAAGAAGAATACATATAGCCAACTCTCATTCACTTGATATTAAGGCTTTGTTGAGTTGAGTTGAGTGTATACACTCTATGATTCTTGAAATTCAATTATTTAACTTGAAAAAAAAATGGTTTCAAAAGATAAGAAAAATTACAGAAAAAAAAATATATGATTATGTATATACAAAATTCTTTTCAATTATTTGAAAGATATGGATTCTATAACTAAATTGATATAAATAAAGTTTATTAATAAATAAAAATAACTATATCAGATGATTTATTCTAAATAGGATCTATTTAAAGATTTACAAATGACATGAAAATTTATAAGGATTCATTGGAAGTTTAATAGTCATTGTGAGGATTGAAATGTAATTGTACAATAAAAATGATAAACAACTCGAGACGAGCAAAAAACTAGGCTATATGTCCATCTTTTTAAGGGCAAAATAAGGGAACCACAATCACCTCCAAGGACCCAAAAGCAATCTCTTGATTGAAATATCAACATTTTTAAGCTACCTTTTTTTTTTGGCATATTAATATAGAGGAAATTATATCAAATTTCATTTTTTTTCTATTTTTTTAAAAAATACTTTATAGTTTTTATATATTATACTCACAGTATTGAATGTGCATCTTTAAAATTGAAAGTTGACAAGTGGATATATAAATTTTGGTATATTAAATGAATGTATACTTGACAGGTGTTTAATCCCCTAAAAATAAATCCATATTCTCTCAATAAAATTTAATTGTAAAAATAGTAAATATGGTCAAATCTACATATAATTAATAATTTAATTATTTTGAAACCAACAACTAAAATAAAATAAAATGGGGAATTTTATAAATTAAAATCGCATAGCTACAAATAAAATAAAATAAAAATAATATCAATACAAACAAACTCAACTGAAAGAATAAGTTTTAGTTTTAATTTTATAAATTGATTATTAATGCAAAAATAATTTTTTTCTAAAATTTTAATAAACCAATTATAATTATTGAAGAAGCTCTTAATAACTAATCTTTTTTTAATTATAAATTAATCAAAAGACGCTCGTTAATTAACTTTTATTAATGAATAACTTTAGGAACGCTCGTGTAATTTAATTCACTAACAGTTTTAAAGATTAAAAAATTTGATTTTAATAAAAAAAATTTAACCTCATAGATCATTTATATTATATTAAATATATATATTTTTTAGTGAAACACTAATTTGCCATTAACATATAAAATTGAAAATAAAAATTGAGAAAAAAAAATAAACAATTTGATCTAACAATCCTTGATGAATTAAAACTTTAATTACCTTCAATTGAAAAGAAAGTTCAATTGCATATATGAAAAGGAAGAGACCCATGAAGAAATAATGAAACCAAAAACTACTTGATAGCTACTTGATTGATTGATATCCTAAAATAAAAGCCTTCCTATCTTTGTATGAACCTAATAAACTTTAGCTAAATAGGAATAAAAGTTGAAGGGGATCCAATCTTCTACAAATAATAAAATCATAGTTGATGCTACTCTTAATTTACCGAGTTCTTTCATCGAGCTCCTTATTCATTCATTTTCATGGTCGGTCTCTCAATAGTATGGTGGAACTCAGTTCCAGATACTTTTATTCTCACCAAACTCCATATGTCTAGCCGATAATCAATCGATATATTCGAAAATTATACTGATAGGGTCACAAACGTTATCTCTATATATCAACTATAAATAGAGGGTCACCCACACAGGTAATGGAGTCTCTCTTCTCTCTACTATTACTCTTTTTACATTCAGATAGATTGAGCTCCGACTTAAATATTGAAGCCTCCCTAGGGAGTCCGGCCCCTCTTCTCTCTTCTCTTGCAGGTAGGAGAGTAGCAGCAATTGTATCCGAGCTCGAGCTACAGAAGCTAGGACTACCCCTGAGGATCATCTCATCATCAATAGCTCTATTAAAAAAATTATAGCTAAAAAATTATGAAGTTTTTGAAATTTTATATATTACATTAGTCAGTTTTTATTTGTTCAATATTTATTTTTTTCATCTTTATGATTTTAAAAATTAAACTATTTAGTCTTTTTTGTTAATATTTTCATTTCAAAATAATTAATCAATGACTTTGTTATTGTCAAATAATTCTTTATCCCTTTTTATATATATATCTTTCTTTGTTACATGTTAAATCATTTTATTTTTAATTTTATTTTATATATAAATTATCTGTAAAATAATAAAAAATATTATTCATATTATTTAAAACTATTTTTTAATAATATTTATAAAATTAAAATAAATAATGTGAATGGATCATCCAAAATAATAAAAGATATTATCTATATTATTTAAAATTATTTTTTAATAATATTTATAAAATTAAAATAAATGATATAAAAATATAAATAAAATTTAAAACGAGCATCTTTAATAAGTAATAAAGAAAAATATACATAAAAAAGTAAAAAAATTATTTTATGATGTCAAATAACGATTTTAGAATATAAATGAAGATGAAAGGATTAAGTAATTTATTTTAAAAAAATATAAAGATACAAAAAATAAATGCTGAAAATATAAAAATTAACTATTATGATATGTAAAATTTAAAAGAATTTATAATTATTTAGATCTTTCATTTTCTTCAATTGAATTTCCATTGGGTTTGAAATTGATAAGACATACCCACGTTTTAATCTGACTTCTCTTCTTCTTTTTTTTTTTTTTGAAAGAATCTGACTTCTCTTCTTAGTCACAAACTTAGATAAGTTTTGTCCTAGCTTACTTAAAATTCTAGCTGCTGATAGCCTCATCTTCCATTTTTCTTCTATCTGTATAACTTTATCAAAATCAATAAATGACCTCCTCAATCTAATAATAAGTAGTTCAAATATAATCATAATGGGCAATTAAAATTATCAATATGTACTTTATACCTATAAAAGTAATGAGTATTTTCAGAATTGAAAGTTTAAAAGTGTGCATTTTAAAAAGGAAATGGACAATTTTGAAAATGTTTTTATTTTTAAAGTATTTTTATAGAATCCCATTAATATAATTGCTGATAGAATATGTATTTTTTATGTTGTATAACTTGTATTGACAATTTTTTTTGTCTGAATTCTGGAACTATATTGGCATTTCTTGTAACATTATTCTGAGCTCGGCAGGATTTTTTATGGAAAATTCTAAAGTTTATTTGGGTCAATTGCTTATGAGAGGAAGAAAGCAATTGTTAATATTATCTTACCTAAAGGCTTATTATGAGTTCATGATATTAGAGGATAATCCTTTTTCACCTTAGGAACTCACCTATGGACGGTGGTGGCATTGTTGGTGATTTTTTTTAGTTCAATTTTAATTTAGTATTTTTTTAATGTAAATTATCTTTTTAAAGTTAAGTCAGATATGATTATAAAAACGGTAAAACTCTTCCTATCGAGTTTTAATTCAATTATGTGTTAGAGAATAGTATTGGAGAAAGGGAGGAGAATTTAGAGATTAAATTTATAATCTTTTCTATTATTACTAGACTGCCTATACCGACAAAGTGTACCCAAAACATACAATAAGGCACTTAACCTGATAGTTGAGGTTTAATTATTTCAATAAGCAAAACACTTCTCTATTCACAAATTGCCATTAAAAATGTAATTAAAGACTGAGATCATGCCTAAGGACAACAATATCAGTTCAAAAAAACAGAAGAAAAAGGACAACAATATCATCTATCTATGCAAGATACCTCTGCACTACCGCAGGACTATTCGTGAATAAGTAGATTGACCCTGGAACATGGGTTTTTCTCTTAAAGACAAATATAAATTGAAATTTGTTGTCAGTTCCTTACCAAGGACTTCAAATTAAATAATCAAGTATGAGACACAAATGTAAAGAT
Source organism: Garcia nutans (assembly GCA_947685225.1). NCBI lineage: Eukaryota > Viridiplantae > Streptophyta > Magnoliopsida > Malpighiales > Euphorbiaceae > Garcia > Garcia nutans. The sequence goes on along the minus strand of CANTUV010000037.1, from coordinate 51,549,744 downwards.
TTTTAGACAAATTTTATTCACTAAGAGGGCTGTCCACACATGCAAGAAAACAGGACTGGAACTCCATGCCCACTGCCATGCTCTAACCCTTCACTTCTTCTACTTTCAGCATCAGCCTGATCATGCCATGGACTTACTCTAGGAGGAGCTACTTGGCCATTAATAAGAATTGGATTCTGTTATTGGTTGAACAAAGGAAATTTCATCACCTCCATAAACATTTGGGCTTTGATTCCTTCTATAATCGTTAGCTGCTCTTCTCTCCACTTCAAGAAAGTGTCCAAGAGATGGAGGATTATTATTCACACTTCGAGCATCAGTTGTGTCTCTTGAACATAAAGAGAAAAGCCATGTTTTGGGTTTTTTGTTTCTCTTTTTTTCCTTTAATACTTCTACTTTTCCTACCCTTGATGATTTCCTGGTGAGCTCTAATATGTTCGAGCCACCGATAAGGCTCCCCAGTGTAATGCTTCTATCATGGAAGAAAGATCCTGTAGACTGAAATTATTCATAGCACAATATTCAATTTATCTGCTTAAACATTCAGATCAACAATAATTTGAGAAAAAAGATGAGCCAAATTCTGCAAAAAGAGAGTTCTAACTAGAATGTTTAGGCCTTTTATTCTAGCTCCATATGGGAATGTCCATATCTTAAATCATAGATATTTTTGCTTCGAGCAAGAAACCATGCCAAAACCAACAGAAGGGTTCAGGGAAATGCTAATCAACAGAAGTTTCATTTGGTTAACTTGCAAAAAGTTACTTATATTTTGCCTTTTGAAACTCCATAATACAGTCACAGAAGCAGAAAAAAAATGGAAAAAACCATATTCAATTCCATGATTTCTTTTCAACCAATTCAACTAAAATGGAGAATTAGTGTTTCTGTATGTACAACAACAGCTGTTGGACTGCACAATTCTCACAGCGTTTTAAGTTTCTTTTTGTGTGTGACCTGTGAAATTCGTTTATTTATTGCATATTCAAGACCTACTACACTTTGTATCTACTAATAACAGAACATTTAAACTAATAGTGAACAAAACTACTCGATGTATTCTAAAATGAATGGCTAATACGAAAAACAATCTGAATCAATACTATTTTAATGAATTGCTAAGGTCCACATTACACAAACTCATATGAATTATGAACTAGTACTGCTGATAATCAATTTGTGACTAAACAAGGGCCGTATCAAGGAACAGTTCAACAGACACAAAAATAGGACCATATACGAAGCTAAGACATGGTAAAGCAATTATGAAGTTAAATGATAGGGACACCAAATAATTTGATAGTGAGTGCATTAGCCAATAGCAAACAAAAAAAAAGAAAAATAATTAATGCCAAAACTATCATAATACATGGTATCTGGGAGGAAAAGGAAGGTTTCCAAAGTTTGATTATAACCCATTAAGAAAAAAGAAAATTATGCCCCAATACCCCAATTATTCTCCTGTCAAATTGTGTGTAGATTGTTTTATTAATCCTGATTGTTTAAAAAGAAAAAGAAGAAGAGGAATCATATCTAACTTTTCCAGTTGAAATCCCAGAATCACTAAGCATATTTAGGCATGAACAAAACAAACCAAAAGAAACAAGAACAATGTACTTTCTTAATCAGGTCATGAATGTCTTCTTGAGAAGTTTAAAAAAAATCCTGCATTGAACCCATAAAGATAAATGGGTAATAAGAAATATAGGCACCGAAAAGCAAAATATCTTAACATATTTTTTTTTCTTTTCTGCCCAATAGGAAAAAAAAAAAAAGCAACCTTTCACATCAAAGGCAGAAAAAAATAAACAAGATAATCGTACTATCACCAGAAAACAAGAACAATGCGACAAATAAAAGTTAAAACCCATTTGTTTTTTTTTTTTATAGAAATTATAGCAAAACAACACCATACCCAAATTCAGAAACACAGAGAAAAATCACAAGAAAAGAAAAATCTGAGAGACAACCCATGAGGTAATAATATAAGAGTGTGAAATATAAGACAAAGAAATACCTGTTGAGTCATAGTTATGTCAAACTATCAATAAGAGTACTTTGAATTCATGTGCATGTTTCCTTATTTTCTTTTGATTGATCCTAGTAGTAACAGTAGCAAGAAAAAGAAGAACAAGAAGAAGTCACAATGAGGTCAGTTCAGGACCCAGATGTTGAAAGCAAGAAGTGTCATTTCTTTGGTGTTGCCTTTTGAATAGAGGACAAGCTTTGTTTTGCTGGGATAGGTTTAGTGAAACGGAGAAGGGTAAGTCTCTAAATTAATAGACTTAGGCATCTCTTCTCTTTTCTTGAACTGTAGCCCAGCAATAAACAATTGTAAATTTACATGTGAGGGTTAGTAAACAGAACAAGAAGCTAATGGTCAAAACTCATAAAGAGTAAAGATATGATCATTTTGAGAGTGTTTCTCAAAACGGGAGCTTTTCAGCTTATTGTGAATAAGTGATTTTTAGATTATAATCAGATTAAAAATAAACAGTTAAGCGTTTCTGTAAACTAGTTAATAATCAGCTGATAATCAGTTTATAATCAATTAAGTGTTTCTGTAAAATCAGCTTATAATCAATTTTTAATTGCAGAAACTGTCAAAATGATCAAACTGTCTCTGAATTTATTTATTGTATAAAAATAATTTTTTAAATGTCAAAATAATAATAATAATAATATTTATTTAATAATAATAATAATAATATTGGTGTTATCAATAAATTATACAAATAAAAAAACTACCATGTAAATATTACCAAATTAATTAGAATCCTAAAAATATTAATTAGAATCCTAAAAATAAAAGAATTTTAATGGGAACTAAAATGTATAGGGTGGGCAAATTTGAAATATTGAAGATTAGGTAGGGATAGTATGGTCTTTTACTTGGTCAAAACTGCTTAAAAAATAAGTGCTTAAAAAAAAGTAGCAAAACCCAACTATTAAAAAACTGATTAAAATCAGATTATAATCTACTATTTAAGTTTTCAGAAACACTTAAATAAACAACTTATAATCTAAAAACTGTTTATAATCAGTTTTGACCAGCTTTTAAGTTTTGAGAAACACCCTCTTTGATTCTTTTTTTTTTTCTTCTTTCTCAGCTTTACTCCATTTTTATTTTTCACTGGAAAGAGGAAACATAATCATTTTGTGCTTAAAACTAAAACTTTAAGCCTTTGTTTGGTTGGCAGTAATTAAAGGTAAAAGAGGAGAAAGTAAATATATATTTTTTTTCTCTTGTTTGGTATAAGGAATAGTAGAGTAAAAGGGTGAAAAAATGAAATAAATTTAATTTTTTAATTTTATCTCTAATTTTTAAAATATTTTTCTCTAAATTGGAGAAAAATTAGAGTAATTGAGAGTAACTAGTTATTTAAGTAAAATTATCATTCTACCTTTTCTCTTCTTCATTAAAATAAAAAAAATTAAATTACTTTCTCTTTTATTTAAACTATTAAAAAATAAAAAATAATTAAAAGTAAATTTCATTTATATTAATCTCAATTCCTTCGTAAATTCAATTTCATTTCTAATTAACCTCTATCCAAACACAGGCTAAAGTGATAACAAACATAGGCTAAGTTCCAAAACGCTTGCAACTATTCTAAATTGACACAACACCCACTCTCCTGAACAAAGTCAAATATTTTTTACTATGATATGATAGCCTTCTTTAATTATTATTATTATTATTATTATTATTGGGCTAGAATTCAATTGTCTTCATTCATCATTAAATTTCATTATTATTATTATTATTATTATTATTATTATTATTATTATTATTTACTCATATTGGGTTAGAATTCACTTGTCTTCATTCATCATTAAATTTCAATATGATTGATATAATTAAAATTGAACTTGTATTAATTGAGTTTTGACCATTTTATCAGTTTGATACTATTCAAAAATAATAGATATTAAATTAATAAAAATTAAAAATCAATTCAACCTTATGACTTGGTTTGATTTCAAATGAAAAAAATATGACAATTTAAAATTTTAAAATTGAACATTATTTATGAATTAGGTCGCATGTAATAATTTTATTATTATCCCGTTGGTCAAAAATAAAATCAGGGCTAATTGAATTGTCATTATTGCTCCATATTTGTATAGACTGTATTAACTACTTTGGTAAGTACAAAGGAAAATAAATAGGAAGAAAAATGTAATTTTAGTGTGTTTGGTAGATTCTTAATAAAAATAATTATTAAAAATATATTTTATAAAATTATATTATTAGAATTATATTTTATTAAAAAAATATTATTATATTTAAAAAATATGATAAAATATTAAAAAATTGATAAAAAAAATATCATTTTTTAGATATTATTTAATTTTATTAAGAAGTTTGAGAAATATATAAATTATTCCTATAATATTTTTTTATTTATTATATCTTAAAATATAAGTATAATTATTTTATGATATGGGACCTTTTAATTTTCTTTTTCAATAAATTTTTTTACACCTACTATAAAATATTTTACCAACTAATTAGTAAAATTTAATAAAATTAATATTTTATTTTATATAAATTATTTATAAATAAATATAATATTATTAATTAAAATGTATTATAAAGTTATTTTTGTTGAAATTATAGAATAATCAAATATACTATTAAATATGCGATAAAATATAAACATACCCCTCATCTATAACGAAAACATCACTTAGACACTTAATTTTTTTTATCCAATTATATGCTTTTTTTTATTAAAAAAAAGACTCAATTACACTCCCGGAAGTTAAATTTTCGTTAAAAAAAACTAATATAGTCATTGGAAGACATGCTTATTCTTAATTTAAATAATAAAAATTTAAATTTTAAAAATATTAAATAGTAAAAATTAAATAATATTAATTAATTTACAAAAAATAAAACAATATATAAATAAAAAATAAAACAACTAGACATAGCACCACCATCACCGTTAAACCACCACCGTCAAACCAGCACCACCATCAAACCAACACCACCACCATCGAAACCACCATCAGACCACCACCACCATTAAATTAAACTCACCATCAGCCTACCATCACTATCAAATTAAACTCACAATCACACCAGTACCATCACCATTAAACCACCACCATCGAACCACTACCAATACTAACTTCATTACCATCAAACCACCACCATCGAATAATTATCAAATCATCGGCGTCAATCATCGAACAAAAACCATAAGAACCATCAACATCACCACCTTCATTCACAAACAAATAAAAAATTCAAAAACATTTTTTCTATTCACTCAAAAGCAAAATCATTCACAAAATCCAATTCTATTTTATGTACTATCCACTAAAAAACGAAATCATTGCGAAATCGAAATATTTTACAGTATTGCCACTTAATTTTGAGGGAAATAATCGATAGCAGTTATTGGATGGGCGAATGACAGTTGAGCAAGACCATTTTTTGTGCGATCGTTGCATCTGAATCGCAATCGTGAGCGAAAGTAATGGTGATGATCGAGGTTTTAGGGAGAAGATGAGGATAGAGGTGGTGGTTTTTTCCAACATAATAATGAAAAAACAATTTCATGGATTATAATGATGATGTGGGAGAGGATGAAAGAGGATCCAATGAGGGGCAAGAAAATGGAGACACCCTTTCAGCACTTGCTGTGTTGGATGGCAATATTTCTTTTCTTTTCTTTTTCTTCTTTTAATGATCTGAGCCTTGAGAGTAAGAAACGTAATGCATTGGTGTTTTTACCGTATCTTTGACAATGAATTTTATGATCATAAGACAATGACCCTGGCGTTAAAGAAAGAAATTTGATATTATTCATACACCTCTCTTCATCCACTTGAAAAAGATTTTTTTTTCTTTAGTTATTTTTTTTTATAAATCTATTTCATAACTTATAATATTAAAAAAATTAATAATTATTGTATCAAAATTCATTAATGTAGAAATGAGCCACCTACTTATCAAGTGGAAATTAGGTTTATGAATAAAAAAAGAGTACCCAATTGCCTCGAGAGATGTGAAGATTAAAGAATCATAGAACAAAGATTGAAAGGCCATGAAATATTATTATTGTTTTGATCCAATCCTTAATTATTTTTTAATTAAATATGTTTTTTTTTTAAAAAAATCATCTAAACTCTTGTTAGAAAAAGGGACAATTTAAATATTTGCCATTAAAAAAAATTAACTTACCATTAAAAACAATGAAATATCACTATAAAATTCACTTAGTCAATTTATATTTTTTAAATAATTAAGAAATATTAAAAATATATAATTTTAAATAGTTAAATAAATTATTTAAATATATTAGTTTGTTATTTTTGGATTGTAGAATATTAGACTATTAGAACCAAAAGAAATAATAATAATCAAACAAATTAAAAAATATATACTTTCAAATCATATTTTACATATTATAAAAATATATATTTTATAATCTATATCGTATTTTAAAAAATTAAAATTATAAATAATGCTTTTTTTTATTGAAATATTAATTTTTATATAATAAAAAAATTAATTTTCATAATTTTTTTAATTCTAGATTTGATATTCGTTAAATCTTGATATTTTTAATAAATTATTAAAAGTTAAAAAGTAGAATTTAATTATTTTCTTTGGTCTTAATCGCAACATAAAAAATAATTTGTTGATTTCTAAATGTCTTTAATTTTAATAACAATAAACTTTTTCATATTTTAAAATTTTTAATATATATTAATTTTTATTTTGTTTGATATTACTTAATTTTTATTTAATATTTTTCAAAAAAACTTTTTTAATATTTGAATAATTTAAAAACATATTTTTAAGTTTTATTATTTAAAAATATTTTTAATATTTTTAATTATTTAAAGAAAATATAAAAGTAAATAAGTGAATTTTATAGTACTACCTCATCATTTTTAAAGGCAAGTTAGTGGCAAGGGATTAAATAATTCATTCTCCCGATGATATTGACCTAAATGACTCGAATAACCTATTTGTCATTAAAAAAAAAGGCATATTTAAAAATATATATATATATTAAGGGTTGAGTCGAGATAATAAAAATATTTTAATAATTTATTGGAAGTTTTTGCCTATTAGAATATCATAAAATGTGACCAAAAAAAAATATTATATTAAATTGCAACTTGAACGGAGTGGTAGATAATTAGATATGGATAGAATGTGAAACTTGACATTGATTAAGAATGAAAAAACTGTATGAAGTTAACATAAAAATTGATTCTTCGTTTGTTTAACTTTTAAAATTAGTTTATCCCAATTTTACTTAATATAGGATGATACCATGAAAAATAACTTAAACCTAGGAAAATAAAGATTTAACCTCTTATTTAGTTATTGGTTGATTTAATTTTAGTATTAGCAAAAAAAAATATTATATATGGACTTTTTCTCATTTCTTTTCAATATTAGAATTCGAATCCTATATATTTTTGTCCCTGCATGACTGCATGCTAATGTAATTTGAGTTTTTCTCAAATAAAATTGACTTGTTAAAAGTAATTCTTTTATTAGCAGAGTTATAAATCGAGTCGAATCTAAGTTAAACTTTAAAAAGCTCAAATTCAACTCGACATAAAATACTTAAGTTCAAGTTCAAATTCAAATCGAGTCCAATACGAAATCGAACTTATATCGATTCAACTCATATATTATGTATCTGGAGTTTAAATTAAGCTCAATTTAATTGAGTTTAATAAGTTCAATGAACTTAATTTAGTTTTTATTTTTTATTTATTTTTTTATATTTTTAAAGCATAAATACTAAAATTAATAATATTTTTATAAAAGATATATAATATGATTATATTTATATTAATAAAAATAAAATTTTGTATTATTATAATTTTATATTCTATTATAAATTACTAAACTTTTAATAATTCTTTTTCTAATAAATATTGTATTAACATAAATTTAACTCATTAAATAATATAAAATAAATAATTTTGATATTATAGAATAGTTTAATTAGATAAAATTTATTTGAAATTTATTTATATATTATATTTTTAAATTACGAATATTAGGAAAAGAATTAGAAAAAGAATTAATATATTCAAATATATAATTTAATATATAAATTGAATTTTATAATATATATATATATATATATATTAGATTATGTATATTTTAATACAGCAAAATAAATAAATCAGTATAATTCACGGACTTTTTAAATAAGTCATCTTAAGAGTCTAATGAGTCGAATTTTTTTTAATTTAAACTTGACTCATTTAATAAATGAACAACTCAAACTTAAGTCTAAATGAACTTTTACTGTTTTGAGATTGAAACTGAGCTCATTTTGTAGCGCTATGTATTAGTTATTTTAATTGTAAAAAATTATCTTTAAATGAAATAAGAAAAGATAGAGGGGTTAACGAGTAAATAAGTAAGGGTAGGAGAAAATAGCCCTCCACATCTAATAAAAAAAATTACAAAAATAACTTAAAAAGTGAAATTTTTTTTTATAAATATGTTGTGTAAATAAAAATTTATTAATACACTATAAAAATGTTTTATAAAATATAATTTATTTTTGTATATATTAAATATATGTTTAATATATTTTTATATATTTAGTATATTTCAAATGTAAAAAAAAAAAGTATTTTTGCAAACTTAAAATTGTTAAAAAAAATAAAGCACAATAAAAGTGAAATTTAAAAATAAAATAGTATTTTATGTAATTTCCTCTAAAAAAATATGGCAAGAAATGACTAATAGCTTTTTAAAAATATTATTATTTATTTATCTTAATTAAAATTTTAAATATTTTTATCCTATTACTTAGGTTTACTATGTTCTTACTTCTTGTTTGTTCAAAATTTTGTGATTGTTAAAATTTCTCTTAATAATGTAATAGACAATGAAGAAAAATTATAAAAATTAAACTATTTAAATAAATAATTGCATTTCCATTTATGTGTTCTTCATCTAACTATATAGTTTAGTTGAAATAACTAAAATAACTATTTAATCGTATCAAACAAAATATGTAAATATCAATATTAAAATCACATTATTATGAACTTTAAAAAAAAAATCTTAGTTGACCATTTAGTTGTATATAGTGGCCAAATAAATTATGTACTTTTAGCTTTACATGCAATAGTTAAATTTTGAATTCTTAGCTTTGCAACTCTTATTGGATTATTATGGATGTTATGCTATAATTATTTGTACATGTAAAATAATTTCAATTTGATGAGTTTTATGTTGTTATTTTTTTTATAGTTACTAACCCAATAATAAATATCTAAATTTTTTGGAAGTCACCGCTTAGACTCGTGATATGTATACCTTAATGAAGATTTTATAATATAATTATTTCGCTGGTAATTTAATTATATTTTATTAATTAAAATTCTACAAAAAAAAATTCAAATAATTATTTATGTAAATTAAAATTTCAGTTCTTACTTTCTTATTTTGATAAAAGTAATTATTAATCAAACTTTCTTATTTGACAAAAGTAATTATTAATCTATGTTTTAATTTCTAATTTACACATATATTTTCTAATTATTCATAAATGTAATTAGCTCACTCCTTAGTTATTGTAAACATAATATTACTCACCCTTTATTTTTGTTTTATAATTATTAGTATAAATTTAAATAAAAATATATTATTTTACTAATAAATTAAATGAGACAGAATTTTAATTTTAGTTATATAATATGAAATCAATTAGCAAAAATATATTTCAAACTAAAAAAATTGTTTTAGATGATTGTTTGTAATATTTAATTAAAAGAGAGAATTTAACTAGTGTTATAAAAAAAAAGTTATTCATTCTAGTATTATTAAACCATTGTAAAAAAAACACTAACAATTGAATAGGCTAAACTTATAATTTATAGAATTTGAGGGGGCAAATGTTATTTATTTAAAAAAATATATGATAAATATATTATGAATAAAAAAAAATTAGGAGGGGGCCTTTATATGAAATGGAATTGATTAATCTTTCATTTTGTGTTTTCTTTACAAAACTTGTAAAATTATTATTGCATTGGAGATTTGTACAAAAAATATATATAAATGATAAAAAAAATTAAAAAATATTATTTTTTTAATTGTTAGCTTTCCATTTTTTTAATTTAAAAATATACAATTCTAAATATTATTTTCATTTAAATTAAAAAAAAAGGCAGCCCGGTGCACGAATGCTCCCACAAATGAGCGGGGTTCGGGGAAGGGTCGGACTCATTGGGTCTTTGTACGCGGCCTTCCCTTGCAATTAATTGCAAGATGCCATTTTCAAGACTCGAACCCATGACCTCAGGTCACACGGTGACAACATTTACCGTTGCGCCAAAGCTTCCATTCTTTCATTTAAATTTTTAAAAAATAATATTTTAAAATTTTTTTTAAATTATAATTTTTTAAAAAAATAGCATAACTTATAATTTTCTCAACAAGAAAAAGAAGGAAGTTGAATTAAACTAAAAAGAAATTACATAAAATGCTATTTTTTTAAAATTTCATTTTTACCTTGCTTTCTTTTTACAATTTTACAATTAAATTTATAAAAATATTATTTTTATTTTTTATGACATAGATAAAACATATCAAAAAAATATATAATGAACATATACTCAACTTATACTAAAAATATAAAAAAATAAATAGTATTCTTATAGAAGTTTTATTTACATAATAATATATTTATAATTTTTAATTTGAACAATATATTTTTATTTTTTTCCTTTTGAAGTTATTTTTATAAATTTTTTTTAAAAAAATTACAACATCCATCATTTTTTATAATTTTTTTTAATTTTATCAGAAATATTTTAATTATTTTGCAATAAACTCATAATAAAACATAATAAACGCATAACAAATTCATAATAAACTCATAATAAACTATCTAAATATGATATTTTTATAAAAAAAAATTATAAATTCTGATAAATCTTAATATATTTTAAAAAATATGATAAACTTAATTTTTTTTATTTTTCGGATATTTTTATAAAGATCCCTATTTCCTTTTAACTGGTATAACTGTAACGGGTTTACTTTCAAATAGGCTCTATATTGGGAGATCGAACTAACAGTATCTATTAATGGGCTAAATTGGGAGCCCAAAATTTTCGGCTTATGTTTGGGGGCAGTTTGAAATTCTGCACCCACGCTGAAGGTCACGAGCTTTATAATTGAACTTGGGAAGTAGGAATTACCAACATTTAAAAAACTACCTAAAAAAAACTTTATTTCAAAAATATTAAGAAATGAAGGTAATTATACTTTTTGAAAAAATTAAGAGTAAATTTTTTAAAATATCTCATTACTTATTAAAATAAGAATTTTTATTTTTAAAACTATTATTTCTCTCACTATAATCAATATTTTATCTCAAATTTTATCATATTTTTTTTCAACCTCAATATTAAAAAATTATTCTAATAAAATAATAAAAATAATATTTTAACTTATTTTCAGTTTAAGAAAATTTTTAATTTTAATTTTAAAAAAAGACTCATAAAAAATAAATAAGAAATAAAAATATGTTAATAAAAATTATTAAATTTATTTTTAAATAAATTTTACATATTATAAACATAAAAAATTTAAAGAATACATTAATTTTATTATATAAATATTATATACATGTTTGATAGATTTGCAAAATTACTTAAAAATAAACTTTATTTCAATAGTACTATAAGAATATATATTTATATTTTTAGAAAAAAATTAGAAGTAAAATTTTAAAAATATCTTACTTCTCATTAAAATAAAGTTTTTTTTAAATATATTATCTCTCGCAGTAAATAATATTTTATTTCAATTTTAATATTTTATTTTTTAAATTTCACTATTAAATAAATATATTTTAATAAAATAATAAAAATTAATATTTTAAATTATATTTTCAGCATATAAAATACATTAATTTTTATAAAGAAAATTTTTATTTTGATTACAAATAATAAATAAATACTCAAAAAATATAAAAAAAGTAAAATATATAAAAATATGTTAATAAAAATTATTAAATTTATTTTTAAAGAAATTTTACATATTATACAAATAAAAAATAATGTTAAAATAATTATTTCATTATATAAATATTATAGAGAGGTTTAGTAGATGTTTTATTAATATTTGATAGATATTATAGATTTTTGATAGAAAATATGTATATATTATGTATTTATTATATATATTTGCGTATTCTATCTAAATATTGTCTGAATATTGTGTTGTGTGGATATTATATGAATAAAAATTAAAATTAAAATAATTAAATATTTTTTAAATGTTTGATGGATGTTTAATAAATATTTGATAGATATAGTAAATATTTAGTATACATTGTATAGATGTTATTTATTGTGTGTCTATTTTATATATATTATATATGTGTATTTTTTATTTGTATATTGAGAATATGAAATTAAAAAATAAATTTTAAATAAAAATAAAAATAAAAATAAAAAAATCACTGTTTAAAAAAGTAATTTTGAACAAGAAAAAAGGCTAGTTTATAGAATTGTAAAAATAAATTGGGAAATCACTAAAAATATACCATTATTAAAAGCTTTAATACTTTTTAGACTTCTTAACCTTAAATTACCTAAAAATAAAAAAAATACCCTTAAACATAATAAACAACTCTTTCTTTTCCTTTTGAGATGCCACCAACCATATTTCTTTTCATCTTCTCAATTTTTTTTTTCTATTTCTCTAATATTTTATAATCTCCAACTCCATTTTTTATCAAAATTTTGCGTTTCTTTTTTTATTATTTGGATATCTACTGATGCATTAATCGATAAGTTAAAGATTTTTTTAATCAAGAAATGAAAAAATAAATATTGCATTTTTAATTATGTATATATATTTGAGTAATCATAATTATAATACTTTATAATAAATTTATTGATTTTATTGTGTTTAACCATAATATATATCTCTTTTTTAATTTATCTTCCTTTTTTATTCCCTTTCTTCTTCCATTTTAATTTTTGAATTGTTAAAAAACTAAATGGAGTGATATGAAGGTTAATGGATTGTGTTTAAAACAATATTATATAATTATAAAGGTTGTTAGAAATTGTATTTAAAGCAATGTTATATACTTTAAGAGAAAAAAATAGTTAAATACATATGCAGCCCATGAATTTGTAACATTTAGTTATCTTGTCTCTTAAATTTTTAATTTAACCATATAACTCTTTGAACTCGTATTTTTTTAACTTATAAATACAAAATTACTGAGTCATACCGAGTCACTGAGGTGTCTATTTAGCATAAAATATATAAATACAAGGGATAAAATGATCAATATTTATTAATATAAGTATCTATTAGTAAAAAATACACAAATTCAAGAGGTAAAGTGATTAAAATAAAAGATTAAGAAGGTAAAGTGACTAAATGCTATAAGTACACGGTGCTATATATGTATTTGGTCAAATTTTTTTTTACAAATATGTCCTAACTCTTCTTAATTTACTTTAACTCAAATCAAATTACTTCTAATTGGCATTGAAAATTATCTATTATACAACCTAAGATAATATACATAGTTTTATATTTAAATAGAATCTGTATGATTTATTTTGATTTTTTTTTTAAAAAAAAGACTAAAAGAATTGCCTTAACTCTTCATAATTTACCCTAACTCACATTAAATTACTTCTAACTAGCATTAAAAATTCTCCATTACATCTTTAAGATAATTTGTACACTTTTATCTAAAAATAAAATATATCTAATTTATTTTAATTTTTAATGAGAAAAGAAAGCATACATACATGCCCTAATTCCACCTAACTTGGCATAACTAAAATCAAATTACTTCTAATTGGCATTAAAAATTATTCATTACATAATATAAGACTATATGAATATTTTTGTATTTAAATAAAATATGTCTGTTTTATTTTAATTTTTAAAGAGAAAAAAATCTTACAAATATGCATTAACTCTTTATAACTTACTCTAACTCATATCAAATTATGTCTAATTAGTATTGAAAATTATACACTATGCAACCTAAGACAATTTATATGATTTTATATTTAAATATTATCTGTCTGATTTATTTTGATTTTTAAAGAAAAAAAGTTAAAAGAACTATTTTAAATCTACATAACTTGCCACAACTCACATCAAATTGCTAATAACTGGGATAAAAAAAAATTCTCCATTACACTTCTAAGATAATATGTATATTTTTATTTTTATCTAAAAATAAAATATTTAATTTCTTTTGATTTTTAAAGAAAAAAGAAATCCTATTGACATGCCCTAACTACACCTAACTTACCCTAACTCATATCAAATTACTTCTAATTGACATTAAAATTTATTCATTATATAATATAAGACAATCTAAATATTTTTGTATTTAAATAAAATTTTTCTATTTTATTTTAGTTTTTGAAAAGAAAAAAATCTTACAAATATATCCTAACTCTCATAACTTGCCCTAACTCACATCAAATTACTTCTATTGGCATCAAAAATTCTCAATTACACCTCTAAGATAATATGTATATTTTTAGCTAAAAATAAAATATATTTGATTTATTTTTTAATTTTTAAAGAGAAAAAAGTTTACAGTCATGTCATAATTCTTCATAACTTGTCCTAACTCACATCAAATTACTTCTAATTAATATTAAAAATTATCCATTATATAACATAAAATAATCCGTATGCTTTTATATTTAAATAGAATATGTCTGATTTATTTTATTTTTAAAGAAAAAAAGTCTAAAATAATTATCTTAACTCATCGTAACTTACTCTAACTCAAATCAAATTACTTCTAATTGGTATCAAAAATTTTATATTATACCTTTAAGATAATCTGTATACTTTTATCAAAAAATAAAATATGTTTGATTTAATTTAATTTTTAAAGAGAAAAAAACTCACAGACACGTCAGAACTTCTCCTAAATTGTCCTAACTCATATCAAATTACTTCTTTTTAGCATTAAAAATTAATCATTATATAACCTAATTTATATAATTCATGCTTTTATATTTAAATATAATTTGTCTAATTTATTTTTATTTTAAAAAAAATGTTAAAAGAACTGCCCTAACTCTTCATAACTTGCTCTAACTCACATCAAATTACTTTTAATTGGTATCAAAAATTTTCTATTACACCTCTAAGATATACTTTTTTTTAAAAAAAACAAAATATATCTGATTTATTTAAAGTTTTAAAGAGATATTTATTTTAATTTTTAAAGAGAAAAAATCTTACAGATATATCATCACTCTCATTAAATTGCCTTAACTCATATCAAATTATTTTTAATTGATATTGAAAATTATCTATTATACAACCTAAGATAATGTGTATACTTTTATATTTAATTATAATTTTTTTAATTTATTTTGATTTTTAATTAAAAAAAGCTAATAGAACTGTCCTAATTTTTCATAACTTACCCTAACTTATATCAAATTACTTTTAATTAGCATTGAAAATTATCCCCTATACAACCTAAGACAATATGCATGATTTTATATTTAAATAGTCTGTCTAATTTATTTTAATTTTTTTTAAAGAAAGGCTAAAAGAACTTTTCTAACTCTATATAACTTGTCCTAACTTACATCAAATTATTTCTAACTGACATTAAAAATTTCCCATTATATTTTTAAGATAATCTATATATTTTTATCTAAAAATAAAATATGTCTGATTTATTTTAATTTTTAAAGAGAAAATATTTACAGACATACTCTAACTCTCCCTAACTTACTATAACTCACATCAAATTACTTCTAATTGGCATTAAAAATTATTTATTATATAACCTAAGATAATCTATATGCTTTTATATTTAAATAGAATATATATTAAAAATTTATCTGATTTATTTTAACTTTAATAATAATTTTACTACTGCGTTTGAAATCAAATGCAACTTGCTAGTAAAATGAGGTATGACATGTAGCTGTTATCGGAAATGAAGTAATAATAAACTCACATGTTAGAATTGAATATCGCTTTATTATGCTTCTTAGAAACAAAATATACATTAAAATATTTCTTTATTTATAATAAACATTAGAAGGTACTTGATATGTAATTTATAAATTATTATATTATTGTATAATAGTAGTTAAGATATTGTATAATTTGTATTATTAGCTAATAAATTTTTTGTTATGACTAATTTGTGACTTATTTCAGGTCTGTATATAAAGATAGAGTTAGGACATTTTTGAATTTTAACTTATAGATATTGTTCATTTATTGTTATTGCTAAAATTTAAAATTGAAATAAAAATAAGATTGATGTTTTGATTAAATTAAGTTTCAGGCCTATCAGTATGCATACAGATGAAGTTAGAGCGAGTTAAAGAGAGTCATGACATTTCTAAATTAAACTAAAGTAATATTATAAATTAAACTTATTGTAATAACTTAAAATACTAAACCATTTACAATTAAAAAGATAATGCAAATTCGGTTTAAATATTTAAAACATACGTAATTACATCTTATTTATGTATATACATCTATATAGGGCTGTAAATGAGCCAAGCTACTCGAGCTCGGCTTGAGTCTCGGCTCGGTAAAAGCTCGTTCAGGCTCGAGCTCGATTAAAAACAAGCCGAGCTCAAGCTGCTCGTTTACTAAATGAGTCGAGCCCAAGCTCAGAGATACTCGGCTCGTTAGGCTCGCGAGCTGGCTTATTTAAAAAGCTCGCGAGCTAAGCTCGTTTAGGTTATATTAAAAAATATATTATATATATTAGTATATTATATTTATTAATTTTACTATTAGTCTAATATTTTTAAGAATTTATTTTCTAAATTATAATAATTATTAATATAAATAATTAATATAAGAAAATTTGAATTGTATATATATGATATAATTGATACTTAATATTAATTATATATATTGCATATAAGATAAAATGATTAATGTTATATTGGTGTTGTTATAGTTAATATAACAACATCAATATAAAATGATATTATATATATATATACTATACATAGTATAATAAACTATATAATATATATACTACTTAATACATGCTAATATTTGATAAAAATAAAGCATATATATATAAAAATAAAGTATATATATACCATAAATATATTAAATGTGATACATGTACATGCTATATTATATATGCATGCTTTTCACTATATTTACTATATATTATATGTAGAATATGTATATGTTATGTACTACAATATTATATATATATATATTATGTATTATATGGGCTATATATATATATTACCAATTATTTTCATTATATATTATAATATATTGTATATTATTATTTTTACTATGTATATAATATAAATATAAACACCATATATATTTTCATATGAATAGTATATCTATTGTAAAGCATATATATGTAATATATTTTATTTTTATCATATTATATATACATTAGTATATTATATTTTAAAATTTTACTATTAGCCTTATATTTTTAAAAATTTATATCTCAAATTATAATAATTATTAATATATATAATAATATATAGTTTATAATATTAGCCTTGTATTATATTTAATTAATGGTCTTAAACTCTTAATTTTAATATTTTTAGCATAAAATAAATTTTTTTTGTTCAAAAATAAAAAAACCCTAAAAAATACTGTTTGCATTGCGTCTCTTTATCCCATCGCCGTCACTGTCGTTTTTCCTTCTCCATATTTTGCTCTCGCCTCTCGCTATCTCTCTCAGTCTCTGTATCGCTCTCCGGCTCTGTCTCACCCTCTCCATCGCAGCCGACTCAACCAACAACCTCAAGTCTCACCCTCTATTGCAGCTCTCACCATATAGATCTCGAGTCTCACCATCGCAGAGACCACCAGTGCCTAGCTCAGTGCCTCGCTCAGTCTCTGTATCTGTTTCGATCTTTGTCTCTGTTTCGCAAGCCATTCACACAGCAGGCCAACGAGGGAGTTGCTCTCTGTTTTCCTCACTGCCTTGCCCTCGCTCTCTGTTTCGCTCTGACCAGCATCTTATTCTGTGTTTCGCTCAGTGCCTCGCTCTGTCTCTGTCTCTGTCTCGCAAGCCATTCACACAGCAGGCCAACGAGGGAGCTCCGACCACCGTCTTGCTCTCTGTTTCGCTCACTGCCTTGCCCTCTGTCTCTGTCTCTGTCTCTCTCTCGAACCCTATCTCTATCTCGCAAGACATTCACACACCAGCCATGGCAGCCTCTCAATATCAGGTCGTTCATTTCTTTTTTTTTAATTTCAATATAGTAGATTGCTTAGATGTTCAATATAATGTGACTTGTGATGCTTAAATAAATGAACAACCTGAGCTTCTATAATGCAATGCTTATACCAGAAGAAATAACAGATTGCTTGAGGAGTTTATTGAGTGCTATTTTCTCTACTGTGGTGATCTTATTGTGTAGTGGATAATAATTCCACGCTCTGTGCAGTGGTATATATTGTCATGTGCAGTATTCTATATTGTAATGCTTAGATGTTCATTATAATTCCAGACTCTGTGTGGTATGTTAGTGAATATTATTGATGCTGTATTGTTGTGCTTTTACATGAGAGACAAAGGGCAAATGGCAGTGCAGTGGATAATGCTTCCAAACCTGATATACATCTGTAACATTAATTAACATATGTTGTGCTAGTTGTTGTATAATGTTGGTGTCTTCATTTAAACTTGCAAGGCAATTGAATTGCTGGCAATAGTTATACCAGAAGAAATAACAGATTGCTTGAGGAGTTTATTGCTTGAATGTGTTATATTCTCTACTGTGGTGATCTTATTGATTGCAACATTGTAATTTTCTGTTATTAATGTTTAAATTAACAGTTAGTAAACTTAAAATAGTTAGTAAAATGTTATTTTCAGTTGTTGTATAATGTTTTTTTTGGTCTTGGAAGTGGCCAACTCAAAATGAAAAGGCTGAAAATTAAGATACTGGATCATATTAATATGTGATGTATAAAAATTTATTTTTTTTCAATTTTATCATATATCTAGCTATGATCTTGAGCTCGAAATAGAGCTCGAATCGAGCTTGGCTCGTTTGTTGTATTAATGAGTCAAATACGAGTCGAGCCGAGCCGAGCTAGAGCTTGCCAATATTCGTATAAACCGAGCTCGAGCTCGAGCTCGAGCTCGAGTTTTATGTGTCGAGCCGAGCCTGAGCATGTCAAAGCTCGGCTCGGCTCGGCTCGGCTCGGCTCGTTTACACCCCTACATCTATATCATATACTATTTATTTACACCATATAGTAAATTGTTCAGGTCTCATCATTATTATGACATAAATCAGCATGTTTTTACACTGCATGATACCATAAATAACATGTAATGGTGTATCTTATCTGCTTCATATTTTTTCTGATTGCATGATCAGATATCATAATTTAGGGACATAAAGAATTCAATAAATTCAGTAACAAACATCTTATAATCTCACCTATTAATATAATAGAAATTCAGTGTTCATATCATAATTAATATAATTTAAGAAGAGCAGATTGTTATTAAAATAAGTGTCTTACTCATAATACTGTGGACATCTCAACTTTTCAGTGAGAAGTAATATGATATCAGTTATGCCAAGTCATATGAAATTAGGGCATTTCTAGAAGTATTTTTTCTTTAAAAATTAAAATAAATCACACATATTTTATTTTAAGACAAAAGTATATTGATTATATTAGAGTTGTAATGGAGAATTTTTTTTTATACCAATTAGAATTAATTTAGTTAAGACAAGTTATAGGAGGTTAGGACATATCCATAAGCAAAATTTTTTCTCTTTAAAAATTAAAATAAATTAGACATAATTTATTTTTAGATAAAAATATACAGATTGTCTTAGAAGTGTAATAGAGAATTTTCGATGCCAGTTAGAAATAATTTGATGCTAGTTAGGACAGTTCTGTTAGTTTTTTTCTTTAAAAATTAAAATAAATTAGACATATTCTATTTAAATACAAAATCATAGAGATTTATCTTATATTGAATAATTCTTAATACTAATTAGAAGTAATTTGATATGACTTAGGATAAGTTAAAAAGAGTTACGACATATTTATAAATTTTTTTCTCTTTAGAAATTAAAATAAATCATATATATTTTATTTTTAGATAAAAGCAAGCAGATTGTCTTAGAGGTGTAATGGATAATTTTTAATATTAATTAGAAGTAATTTGATATGAATCAGGGCAAGTTAGATGGAGTTAGGGCATATCTATAAGATTTTTTTTTCTTTTTAAAAATTAAAATAAACCAGACATATTTTATTTTAATATAAAAGCATTCAGTTTGTCTTATATTATGTAATACATAATTTTTAATATCAATTAAAAGTAATTTGATGTGAGTTAAAACATGTGAGGTTAAATTAGAGCATGTCTGTAAATTTTCTTTTTTAGGGTATGTCTATAAGTTTTCTTTTTTAGGGCATGTCTGCAAGTTTTCTTTTCTTTTTTAAAATTAAAATAAATTAGATATATTTTATTTTTAGATAAAAATATAAAGATCATCTTAGAGGTATAATGGAGAATTTTTGATGCTATTTAGAAGCAATTTAATGCGAGTTAGGACAAATTATGTAGAGTTAGGATAGTTTTTGTAGTTTTTTTTAAATCAAAATAAATCAAACATATTATATTTAAATATAAAATTATGCATATTATCTTAGGTTGTATAGTGGATAATTTTTAATGCCAATTAGAAGTAATTTAATGTGAGTTAGGGCAAATTAGGAAAAACTAGGGCATATCTGTAAGCTTTCTTTTCTTTTTAAAAATTAAAATAAATCAGATATATTTTTTTTTTAGACAAAAGCATACATATTATCTTAGAGGGTAATAAAGAATTTTCGATGCTAGTTAGAAGCTCTTTGATATGAGTTATAATAAATTATGGAGAGTTAAGATAATTCATTTAGCTTTTTTTTAAAAAAAATTAAAATAAATCAGACATATTCTATTTAAATAAAAAATCATATAGATTATCTTAGGTTATATAGTGAATAATTTTTTAATATCAACTAGAAGTAGTTTAATATGAGTTAGGTAAATTAAGAGAGTTAGGATATGTCTATAAGCTTTCTTTTCTTTTTAAAAATTAAAATAAATTAAACATATCTAGATGTGTAAAGGAGAATTTTTAATACCAGTTAGAAACACTTTGATGTGAGTTAGAATAAGTTATGGAGAGTTCGGATAGTTCTTTTAGCTTTTTTTCTTTTAAAAATTAATATAAATTAGACAAATTCTATTTAAATATAAAATCATAGAGATTATCTTAGGTTGTATAGTGAATAATTTTTAATATCAGTTAGAAGTAATTTAATGTGAGTTGTGATAAGTTAAAGAGAGTTAGGGCATATATGTAAGCTTTTTTT
Source organism: Garcia nutans (assembly GCA_947685225.1). Taxonomy (NCBI): domain Eukaryota; kingdom Viridiplantae; phylum Streptophyta; class Magnoliopsida; order Malpighiales; family Euphorbiaceae; genus Garcia; species Garcia nutans. The sequence continues at coordinate 51,528,353 of CANTUV010000037.1, read as the reverse complement.
TTTTTCTCTTTAAAAATTAAAATAAATTAGACATATTTTATTTTTAGATAAAAATATACAGATTATCTTAGAGGTGTAATGAGGAATTTTTGATGCCAGTTAAAAGTAATTTTATGCGAGTTAGGACAAATTATAGAGAGTTATGATATTTCTTTTAGCTTTTTTTCTTTAAAAATTAAAATAAATCAGAAAAATTTCTATTTAAATATAAAATCATGCAGATTATCTTAGGTTGTATAGTGAATAATTTTCAATATCAATTAGACGTAATTTAATGTGAGTTAGAGCAAGCTAGGGGAGTTAGGGTATGTCTATAAGCTTTCTTTTCTCTTTAAATATCAAAATAAATCATACATATTTTATTTTTAGATAAAAGGAGACAGATTATTTTAAAGGTATAATAGAGAATTTTCAATGCTAGTCAGAAACAATTTGATGTGATTTAAGACAAATTATAGAGAGTTAGGGCAATTCTTTTAGCTTTTTCTTTCTTTAAAAATCAAAATAAATCAGATAGATTCTATTTAAATATAAAATCATCTAGGTTGTCTTAGGTTGTATAATGAATAATTTTTAATGCCAGTTATAAGTAATTTAATGTGAGTTAGGGCAAGTTTAGAGGGAGTTATGACATGTATGTAAGCTTTTTTTCTTTTTAAAATTAAAATAAATCAAACATATTTTATTTTTAGATAAAAGTATTCAGATTGTTTTTAAAGATGTAATGGAAAAATTTTTATATCAGTTAAAAGTAATTTGTTGTGAGTTAAGATAAGTTATGAAGACTTAAGACAATTCTTTTAGCCTTTTTTTTTCTTTAAAAATCAAAACAAATCAAACAAATTCTATTTTAAATATAAAATCATGGAGATTGCCTTGGGTTGTATAGTGGATAATTTTCAATGCCAATTAAAAATAATTTGATTTGAGTTAGGACAGATTATTTGGAGTTAATACATATCTGTAAGATATTTTTTCTCTTTAAGGTATACAATATTACTTTAAATACAATCCCTAAAAATTACTTTAAATACAATCCATTAATCTCCAAACCACTCTATTTAGTTTTTTAACAATTCAAAAATTAAAATATAAAAAAAGAAAAAGGAAGAAAAAAGGATGATAAATTAAAAAGGGATGCAAATTATGGTTTAAACACGATAAAATCAATAAATTTATTATTTCATATCATAATTATAACAACTCAAATATACATTTATAATTAAAAATATAATCTTTTATTTTTTTCATTGTTTGATTTTAAAAAAAAATCTATAACTTACCAATTAATGCATCAATAGATATCGTATTGTAAATAACAAAGAAAAAATGCAAATTTTGATGAAAATAGAGTTGAAGATTATAGAATATTAGTGAAAGATAAAGAAAAATTAAAAAGACAAAAAGAAATATGATTGGCGGCATCTCAAAAGGAAAATAAAGAATTATTTATTAAGTTTAAGATATTTTTATTATTTTTAGGTCATTTAAAATTAAAAGAAACTAAAAAGTATTAAAGCTTTTAATAAAGGTATATTTTTTTATGATTTCCCAAGAGCCGCACCTTTAAAAAAGAAAGAGGAAAAAACATGTTTAACAGTATAATTATATTATATAATATATTAAAACACCAACTCATATGAATAATAAATTTATAATTTTTTCCTTTTTCCTTTTTATTTTTTTAATTTTACTTCTCCTTTTTTTAACATATATTTCTATCTTTATTATTTTTAGTTGCCTTCAAGGCTAAATGTTATTTTTTATTTAATTTGATTGATTTTCATTAAATTGAATATTAAATAATAATTTAAGAAATTAAATGCTAGATTTATAGAATAAATTAATAATTAATTTTTAGTTTTTATAATAATTTTATTAAAGATTAATTCACATTAATATTAGTTATTTGTATGAAAAATAGAAATAAAATACTATACTAAAATAGCTATACTTAATAAATAGTAGATTTTCCACTTTACCCCTGCTCTTAAGGGAAATTTTACTGTATAAAAACATGGCTATAAACAATATAAAGATTTTTTATATCAAAAATAACATTTCACCAATAATTGTAATTGTCAAATCAATAAATTGAATATAAAGATAAGAATCGCTCAAAATTAAAATTTAAAATCTATATATTATTTAAATTTAATTATCTAAAAAATTAAATTTTAATTATCATATGATAAAAAAGTGTAAATGTGATCTTAATATTTAAATTCAGAAATATATATCTCATATTTTTTATCTAAAAAATATATAGTGAGTTTGTAAAATAAAGTAAATATATAAAAAAAATTACAGAAAATACTATATATTTTTTAAAATTTTATTTTTACTGTGTTTTTTTCAATTTATAAAATATTTTTTTATATTTTTACGACATCTCAAAAATATATTCAACAAATACAAAAAATATACCATATTTTTATAAATTTTTTAGTATGTAAACAATATTTTTATAATTTTTTATTTTTATGTTATTTTTTATAAATTTCTAAAAATTAATAAAAGTCCATGTAAAAAATATATACAATAAAAAAATTACAAAAATATTATGCAACCAAAAAAATTACAAAAGTACCATGCATATACCAAATATTTATTATTGTCATACATAATATATTTTATTTTTATTTTCTCATTATCCACATAAATATACAATAATATTAATAATATTATTATTTTTCGCAACAATATGTGGCAGACTTCACCTAGTTTGCTCTAAAAACCTATGCCTTCACTTCCTACTAGATGAATTTTTAGGCCAACTTGGCTGCCTCTGTGCTCTAGTAGTAGCAAGAGCAACTTATGAAGGGATGCATTAAGATATATATATATATATATATATAAGATGATTCAAATTAATTTAAAATATAATTTTATAAATTCCAACAAATTCTATACTAAAATAATCATCTTAAAAATCTGAATCAACAACTACTAATAAATTTTTACCAAACTATTAACATTTATCCTAGTCATTAGTATTTTAGTAGTAAATAACTTATTTAAATTATTACCAGTTGCTATAGATCCTCACAAAATTAATAGCTATTATATATACATATATATTATATTATAACCAATATACTACATATTTATTTATTTATATATAATTTTTAAGGAATCAATTCTTAAACTTTTGATGTAAAATTTAAGTTCATATTTCTAAAAGACTCAAATGAGAATACCATATTATAATTTTAAAATCACTTATACTTAATCAATATTTCTTAATTACATGTAAAAAAAAGGACTATTTAAAAAATAAGTACGCTTCTTATTAATTAAAAGCCAAAAATACCAAAAAATAATTAAATTTTATCCTTATTTTCACTTTTATCACAAATATTTTTTTGATAAATTACTATATAAACTTATTCTTTTGTTTTAAATTTATCTTTTGACTCGTTTAAACTTTTTTTTATTGGACATTTTTACCGACGTATATGTTGACAAATAAATAAATGGACATTAAAAAAACAATGCCCATTCACTTGTTCTTCAAAAAAATTTTAAGAAATCTATGAAATGAACAGACGTTAAAAAAGTAACGTCCATTAAAAAAATGTTAGGTGGTGTCCCACTCAATGATGTGGGATCAACAACTGCAAAAATTTAAAATAGGCTAGCAAAAGTTAAAAAAAAAATATTTAATTAAACAAGTTTTAAAACAACATATAAATAAGTTGTCACACAACTTGCAATAAGCTATAAACAACTTGTAAACAAGAGAGGAAAGATCTATAAATAGGCATTCCCCTTTCATTTCTAAATACATATAACAAAAAAAAAAAGGGAATATTTAGCTCATTATTTTGTGAGAGAGGAAATTATTTATGTAAGATAATATTTTTTTGTGAGAGAGAAAATAGTAAAGTTTTATTTTTTATTATTTAGAAAATACTTGTCACTATTTTTAGATTTATCTTATTTGTGAGTGTTGTGCTTCTAGAATATTTTTCTAGAAAAACTTCTCTTTTATAATCTTATTATTTATTAGTAGAAAAAATTATTTGGAGTTTTACCTGTGAACATAGCCCAAATTTAAAAAGTGAACCACGTTAAATATTGACATCTCTCTTTTGTTAATTATTTCTATTTTGCTCGTAATTTTATTTAATCACTGTTGATTCGACAATCTTGTTGTGCCACATATTTTGAGATTAATTCTCAAAGAGATGGAGGTGAGATTGAGCAAAATGATAAACTTAAATGGCTCAAATTACCACATTTGAAAATCTAAGGTGAATAATTTTTTATTTGTGATGAAAATAAATTTACCGGTGTTTAGTACGAATAAACTCAAAGATAAGAAAGATGAAGAATGAAAATTTGAGCACGAGCAAATATATGATTTCATCCGACAATTTATCAAAGATAATACATATAATCATATCTGTGATAAGATCAATACAAAATCCTTATGGTGAAAACTTGAAGAATTGTATGCTTCAAAGACCAGCAATAATAAAATATTTTATCTCACAAAATTAATGTCATTGAAATACAAAGAGGGTAATTTCATTGCAAATCACTTGCATGAGTTTCAAGAAATTGAGGATCAATTGTCAAGTATGAGTATTACCTTTGATGATAAAGTGCTTGTACTGATGGCTCTTACTTCATTACTAAGTCTTGGGAGACTCTAAAGACTTAGTGTGTGTGTGTGTGTGGGGGGGGGGGGGGGGGGGGGGGTTTATAAATATTTAGCTCATTATTTTGTGAGAGAGGAAATTATTTATGTAAGATAATATTTTTTTTTGTGAGAGAGAATAGTAAGGCTTTATTTTTTATTATTTAGAAAATACTTACCACTATTTTGGATTTATCATATTTGTGAGTGTTGTGCTTCTAGAATATTTTTCTAGAAAAGCTTCTCTTTTATAATTTTATTAATTATTAGTGAAAAAAAATTATTTGAAGTTTGACCTGTGGACATAGCCTAAATTTAAAAGGTGAACCACGTTAAATATTGACATCTCTCTTTTATTAATTATTTCTATTTTGCTCGTAATTTTATTGAATCACTATTGATTCGCCAATCTCGTTGTGCCACATATTTTGAGATTAATTCTTGAAGAGATGGAGGCGGAGAATGAGCAAAATGATAAACTTAAATGGCTCAAATTATCACATTTGAAAATCTAAGGTGAATAATTTTCTATTTGTGATGAAAATAAATTTACCGGTGTTAGTACGAATAAACTCAAAGATAAGAAAGATAAAGAATGAAAATTTGAACACGAGCAAATATATGATTTCATCCGACAATTTATTAAAGATAATATATATAATCATATCTGTGATAAGACCAATACAAAATCCTTATGGAGAGAAACTTGAAGAATTGTATACTTCAAAGACCAGCAATAATAAAATATTTTATCTCACAAAATTAATGTCATTGAAATACAAAGAGGGTAATTCCATTGCAAATCACTTGTATGAGTTTCAAGAAATTGAGGATCAATTGTCAAGTATGGGTATTACCTTTGATGATGAAGTGCTTACACTGATGGCTCTTACTTCATTACCAAAGCCTTGAGAGACTCTAAAGATTTCATTAACAAATTCTGCTCCTAATGATGTTATTAAAATAGAATAAATGAAAAGTGACATCTTAAATGAAGAGATGAAAAGATGCTTACAAGGTACTTCCTTTTCACAATTAAATATTTCTGGCTACAACTATCAGGGGGGAGAAACTAGAATATAGGCGCAAACAATGAAGATAAAAGTAGTAATACTAGTCACGACAAATCTAATAAATTTGTCAATATTGAATATCATTATTATCATAAAAAAGGGACATATCAAGAAATATTGTCAAAAATAAAAAAAAAAGGAGAAAGGGAAGGATAAAAGAAAGATGATAGCGATTATGAGAGAATTGCTGCTACAAGCCTACAACTGAACATAAATTTATTCTCATTTACAATGATAATGCAGTTAATATGGTTAATAATAAGACTAGTTGGGTGATTAATACTGGTGCCTCCATTCATGCTACAGTTCAAAGAGAGTTCTTTGCCACTTATACTCAAGTGACTTTAGGATAATTAAAATGAGTTAATGATGTTAGTGCTAAGATTATTGGTGTTGGAGATGTTCACTTGGAGACCAACAATGGAACTAGGCCACTATTAAAGGAAGTGAAGCATGTTCCTGAAGTCAGGCTTAATTTGATTTATGCTGGAAAGCTTCATGATGAAGAATACTGTAATACCTTTCAAAATGACCAATGAAAACTCACCAAAGGTTCTCTCATTTTTGCTCGAGGTAACAAAGTCTCTATGCTTTATTTGATGCAAGTTAAAGTCTCCAAGAGCATAGTTAATGCAATAGAAAAAGATGATGTAGCTGAGATATATCATCAAAAGCTCAGTCACTTAAGCAAAAAAGGAATGTTAATATTGGTTAGAAAGAAGAATATAGCCGATTTAAAGTAGTATTTATTTAAACAGATGTGTTGATTACTTAGCAGGGAAATCAGAATAGAGTTGCTTTCAAGAATTCTACCTATTATGAAAAGAAGCTAGAGATATTATGATTCGTACATTATGATATATGCAGTCCTTTTAAAACTAAATCACTTGGTGGCTCCTTCTATTTCATGACTTTTATTGATGGTTATTCAAAGAAACTTTAGGTTTATACCTTAAAGCATAAGGATGAAGTTACGAAAGTGTATCAAATCAGATAATGGGATGAGTATATTGGATCACTTTAAAAATATTGTAAGGATGAAGGCATTCGACACAAGTTGACACTACCAAAAACTCATCTGTTGAATAATATAGCTGAGAGAATGAACAAAACTCTCATAGAAAGAGTTAGATGTTTGCTATCACATGCAAAGCTGCAAAAGTCATTTTAGGCTGAAGCATTGAATGTCGTGGTTCATATTTTCTATCTTTTATTGTGTGTTCCTTTGAAGTTTGATATTCTAGAAAGAGTGTAGTTTGGAGGAGATGTCTCTCATGATCACTTAAGAATTTTTGGGTACACAACATTTGTGCACGTACCAATGAATGAGCGGTCAAAGCTGAACGCTAAAACACAATAATGTGTATTTATTGGGTATGGTCAAGATGAGTTTGACTATTGATTTTATGATTCGATTAAGAAGAAGCTTATTAGAAGTCGTGATGCAGTGTTCGTTGAAAATGAGACCATCGAAGATATTGAGAAGGCCTAAAAGAATGTTTCTAGCTTTGATGACAGTTCAACAAATCTTGAGTTACTTCCTACAAAAGTTGTGCCAATGTAGATTGGAGATAAAATTAAAAATGGCTAGTAGAATACTGTTGATGATGATGTTTCCATTTAGAATTAGCCAAATAAAGATTTTGATGAAGATGATTTTTAGCCACTAGTATTAGATATAACTCAGGAACCATTTAGGAGATCTACTAGAGTCAGACAACCTTCTACTAGACACTCCAATGATCAGTATATGTTACTTGTTAATGAGAGAGAACCTGAGGATTACGAAGAAGCCATCGGAGATAAACATAAGAATAAATGGATTGAAGCCATATAAGATGAGTTGAAATCCTTGCATAAGAATAAAACATTTGAGCTGATGAAGTTTGCCAATAGACAACAGGGCTTTGAAGAATAAATGGGTGCTCAAAGCATGAAGAACACAATTTTCAGCCATGATTCAAAGTTAGATTAGTTGTTAATGGATTCAACCAAAGGAAAGTGATTGACTTTGATGAGATTTTTTTTTATCAATGATAAAGATGACATCTATTCGTACAATGTTGAAATTAGCTACATGTCTCGACTTGGAGATTGAACAGATGGATATTAAGACTGCTTTTCTTCATAGTGACTTGGAGGAAGAGATATATATAGAGAAACCAAAGAGTTTCGAAGAAAAAGGAAAAGAGAACTATGTTTGCAAGTTAAAGAAAAGCCTTTATGGCTTAAAATAGACACTGAGACAGTGGTATAAGAAGTTTGAGTCAGTTATGGAAGACCACTTTAGATTATTGTGTATTTATAAAGAAATTATCCGATGGTGATTTTATTATTTTGTTATTCTATGTAGATGACATGTTAATTGTTGGCCAAAACATTTCTAGAATCAATAGTTTAAAGAAACAATTGAGCAAGTCTTTTGCTTTGAAAGACTTGAGCCCAGTAAGATAAAATTTTAGCATAAAGATAATTAGAGACAACAACACCAAGAAATTATGGTTATCATAAGAAAAGTGCATTAAGAAAGTACTTCAAATGTTCAATATGGATAAGGCTAAAAAGGTTAATTGTCCTCTTACTAATCACTTTAGATTAAGCTCAAAACAATGTCCTTCAATAGAAAAAGAGAAAGAAGAGATGGACAAAGTTTCATATGCCTCAGTAGTTAGGAGTTTGATGTATGCTTTGGTTTGCATAAGGCCGGATATTGCTCATACTATTAGAGTTGTAAGCAAGATCATATCTAATTCTGGGAGCAATTACTGAAGCAATCAAAAGATACTATGGATGAAGAAGTTTATGCAAGAGTTAAGTTTTGAGCAAGAAAAGTATATATTGTACTGTGACAGTCAAAGCGCTATTTATCTCAGTAAGAACTTTATCTTTCACTCACGATCAAAATATATTGATGTAAGATATTATTGGATTATAGATGTACTGGATATACAGTAGTTTCGACTTAAAAAGATTCACACGAATAGTAATAGCTCTGATATAATGACTAAAACTCTACCCATAAAGAAACTTATTGCTTATAGAAAAATTGATGGTATAAAAGTTTCACCCTCTTGAGTATGAGGGAGAGATTTATTAGGTGATATTTCACTCAAATGGTATGGGATCCACAACTATAAAAATTGAAAATAGTGCAGCAAAAATTGAAAATAAAAAAAAATAATTAAAAAAGCTGTAAACAACTTGTAAATAAGCTATCACACAACTTGCAACAAGTTATAAAAAGCTTGTAAATAAGATGTAAACAAGAGGAAAAAAGCTTATAAAGGCATTCCCTTTCATTTCTAAATACATATAGCAAGAAAGAAGAATAAAGAAAGTGAGATTGGGGTGTGTGTGGGTCTTAAATATTTAGCTTATTATTTTGTGAGAGAAAATATTTGTGTGAGATAATATTTTTTATGATAATATTTTTTTATGAGTTAAAAATAGTGAAATTTTATTTTTGGGTATTTGAGAAATACTTATCATTATTTTAGATTTATCTCATTTGTGAGTGTTATAATTCTATAATATTTTTTTTAGAAAAGTCTCTATTGTAATCCTATTATTTATTAGTAAAAAAAATATTCGGAGTTTGGTCTATGGACTTGGCCCAAATTTAAAAGAGTAAACCATATTAAATATTGATGTCTCTCTTTTATTGATTATTTTTATTATCTTGTAATTTTATTTAATCGCTGATGATCCGCCAATCCCAATGTATTACAATTTTTGGGATTAATTTTTTAATTTTCTCTTCAAAAAATAACTGGCGTTACTTTGTTTTAAGGCCCATCCATTTCATTACATTTAAAAATTATTATTATTGAATGAAGATTATTATTATTATCATTTTTAAAAGTATCATTATTAAAACATAGACTCTTAGTTTTTGTTTAATATATTATTATTGTTATTATTATTATTATTATTATTGAATGAAGTTACTTTAACCTGTCTTTTTTGAAGATGATTTGTTTGAACTCATTCAAGAATGAGTTTTAACAATTGCTTCAAAGCTTCTTTACCACCACATATTCAAGAACACCACGGCAAGATCTTCTGAAGCTCCTCTTCCTCCTCCTTGTTGTTGGGTTTCTTCTATAGTTCTTGCTTGCATGTTTAAGTTTTCATCATTCTGCTACATCAGTTGCTCTGGTTGCAGTTTCTATTCTTAAGGAAACTCATCCAAGAAATTCTCATCGGCTTGAATTATAGAAGAAGGGTCAAGAAACCATTATTGTCAATGAGATCCAAATACCCGAAATTCTCCAAGCTCATGCAACCAACACCTAATCCTTGATGAAATTGAGCAAGTGGTTGAGGGATCTCCATAGAAGCAGCAGAAGACAAAGCTGCTGTGGTTTCTTCTACTTGATCATATTGATCATGATTGTGTTGATTATGGTTAAATGGTAGGGAATGTCAATGGCTGTAATTTTTTTGCTAAATTAATAACAAATAATAATTGATTAGACACAGTCTCAAAGCCATTATTCTCATGCAGAGGATGAAGTTACATTAACAGTACATGCTATTGGGACAACCAACTTTTTGATTCTAGCATTCAAATGTGAAAAATATTTTCCTATACTTTGTCCGAGATATTCCGATAGAAATAGCTGACTTACTCTTCAAACTTTCCAATAGTTACTGGCCTCTGTTTAACATTCAAAAGAAAAATTTTAATATAAACAATTTGCCTCTGGTTCATGTCAATGTTCTTGCCTCATCAGCATATATGTGCTCTTAGTGTGCTCATTGTCAAAGTGAAATTCTTTTGTTTGTGTTTATGCATTTTCACTTTAGCTTTTCCAAGTGGGGCTCTTCTATAATGAAATGAATGAGCGTTAAAAAAAAGGTAATGCCCATTACTTTTTTTTAATGAGCGTTTTGCTTTTTTTTAATACCCATTAATTTTGTGATTTTCTAAATTATTTTAAAGAATAAGTGAATGAACATTATTTTTTTAATGCTCCTTCATTTATTTTTCAACTGACATGTCAGCAAAATATCTAATAAAAACAAGTTAAACTAATCAAGAGATATATTTGAAACAAAAGAATAAGTTCATATGGTAATTTATCAAAAAAAAGTTTTATAATAAAAGTGAAATCAAAATAAAATTTAAGTATTATTTGGTATTTTTTGTCTAATTAAAATTTTATAATAACATCTAATTAACCTAAGATCAGATAAATTGATTTTTTTGGATTAGATGATTGACAATTATGTTGGATATCTTTAGAATTATGTTTATGTAAAAGTGATCTCAACTACCCAATCTAATACATGCAATTCAATTAAATTCTAGTTTTTTTTTCATAAATATTAATTTAAAAATATCATCCTTTTCATTGGGTCAAAATTTCCATCCTTTCTCATTTAATATATATTGTAAAAATTCCAAAAAAAAAGAAGATGATACCATATATTAATATAATTTTTTAAATGTTATTTTAAAATAAAAATCAGAAAGGAAAATAAACTCTTATATTTTTTTAAGAGTGTATTTTCTATTTAAAAAAACTAAAAGTAGTTTTCTACATCCTATTTGGAATGAATGAATTCTATAAAAATTGCAAAATTCATTTGAATTCCAAGAATTACTTGTTTGGAATAAAATCTTTTATTCATTCTAATTTTATGAATTCAAATTTATGAAATTCAGTTAGTGTAAACAAAATTTCATTAAAATAGGTGAAATTTGTAAATGAATTCTACATATTAATGAACTCAATTTTTCTTTATAAAATTACCCTCAATAAACCTATACCCATTTTTTCTACTATAATATGTCAATTTCCTACTTTTTTACTATACTAATTCCATAAAATTTATTATTTTTCCTATTTAAAATTTTAAAAATTAATTTTTAATAAAATTATGTCATTGATTTTTAATTTTTTTAAAGCCAATATTTGCTTTTTTAGCTTCATCAATAGTTATAATTTTATCTTAATACTTTATTGGATTTTCATTTTTAATAATCATTTAATTTTTTTAAAAAATTGCTCATTATATATATAAACCCATTTGTGAAATTTATTATCAATATAAAAAATATTCATATAAATATAAATAATAGTCTAATATGTTAAAATTTTAAATCTGAATATTTTCACCTAAAATTATGTTAAAAATATATTATTTTAAATAAAAATTATTACAAATAAATTATAATAGTTTCAATTAATTAAATTCATATGTAGTAATTATTTAATCGAGAAATACATTATTATCATTTATAACAATAAATCTAAAGAAAAATTTCTTTTGACATTATTTAAGCATAAGTTTTAAATATAATATTATCATAATAAGGGTATATTTGAAAAAAAAAGGCAAATAGTTTTTCAATTAAGAATTTATTCCAAACAACATTATATGAAATTCAATTGAATTATATATTTTAAGTTATATCATATCAAACATGAGAATTTATTTATAAATGAATTTCTACAATCTAAATTCATTCATTCCAAATATAGTGTAAAATTTAATTATTAGCTAATAAATTATAGAAAATTATTTTTTAATTTTTAAATAAAAAATATTCCCAATTAAATAATAAATTATATTTTCTATTTTTTCTTTAAAAAATTTTCTAGAAAATTGAAATTATTTTCTAAAATTAAGCAATTGCTTATCCGCCACTCCCTTTGGGTCTTGTTTGTTTAATGATTTATCATGGTATGATATGATATAATGTGACTTAATTATTATTTATTTTGACTTCTATCTTCCATGATATCTTTTTCCATTGTAATTTTATAGTTTAAAAATCCTAAATTTTCAAATCCTAAATTTGATTATTTTTATGGTTTTACAATTTCATTTTTCAAGAACATTCAAAATTTTTTCAACATCAAATATATATTAATAAATAATTTTTTCATTTTCATAACATATTAAATTCTTAAAAAATTTATTAAATTAAATAAAAATATTTTTAGTTAATCATATTATACCATTTTTTAAATATAATAAATATTATTTTCAGTAATATATTATACAATATCATATTATACCATATATTACCATACAATGCTTTGTCATCCAAATAAAGCCTTAATCATATAAAAAACCAACTCTTCTTGCTGAGATGAATACTCTAATTTGTTAATATTTGTCTTTATTTATTTCATAATCTGTCATAGTTTGATAATTTAGCATGATTTAAATTTTTATTTGTTTTAACTTTCATCTCTAAAATATAGCCTTCTATAGTAACCTTTAAAAATTTATTTTTTAATAACCGATTTGGTATTTTTCATAATTTGAAAATTTTATCTTTTAAAAATATTTTTAATAAAATTTTATATCACATATATACTTATAAAATTTTTTTATTTTCATAAGTCATAACTTATTAAAATCTTATAATATATCATCTAATCAAATAAAAAAATTTATTTAAGAATTCTATATAATATTATATTTTTAAATATGATAATCAATACCTATAATATCATACCATACTAATCATATATTATTAACTATATTATCAATCATTAAATAAAATTTATAAATAAAATAGAGTAATTATTCATAATCTTCAATGACTCAACACAATCCTCAACTAACAATCCAAAATTAATAATATTAATAATTAATAATAACAATAATAATAGATGTAGAGAGTTTTATTTAGTTTTCAATGTCAGCATCCGCATGGCGTGAATGCTTTTCTAACTTAAGAGTGCATAAATTATAAATGCATGGAATAATCCACAGACTCGCAGCTTTTAAATTCCACCCTCCAAATTTCCTCATAATTAAACTGCCATTAAAATTGGAATTGACCCGTAATTAGCGCACAATCATAAGGGCAATTCCGTCATATAAATTAACGGTTTTTTTTAGTTTTAGTTTTAGTTTTAATTTTATTTATTTACTTTTCCAACCATGGGAAAAACCTCCATAATTTTTCCACTTCTCCCACGTTCAAACCCCTTCCCAACTGTCCAAACCTTGACCTCTCTTTCTTCTCTGGAAATGGTCGCCATTGTTTACTCGTCAACGCTCTCTCTTTCTCTCTCTGTCACAATCAAAACCCCAACACTTACAACTCTTTGATATCATCAATTTGTATCGGAGCAGAAGAGAGAGAGAGAGAGATAGGCAAGATTGGAAACTACGCAGCATGGTTATGATCGACACCGCACTGGATTTCTTGCTCCCGTCTTGGTGGGAGATCAAGGTCACACTGGCTACTGCGATGTTTGTGATCGTTTCCTATTGGTTCTTTGCATCTACCGGCGGAGGCGGAGGTGGAGATACTGATCGATCGCAGAATTTGGAGCATTCCGGTAATTCTGGGGACGTAATTGATGATAGAGACAAGGTCAATTTGGTCTATTCCTTTCTACTTTTTCTTTTTCTATTTTTGATTTTTGAATGCGATAGGTTTTCCATTAGATATATATTTATATTTTTGTTATTATTTTTACTACATAATGTCGATAATGAAAACAGTTCATGCTTTTTGTTGACTTAAATTGTTCTCTTTGGCTGTAATTAGTTCATTTTTGTTTCGTATGTGAGTGATTGCAATTTTAAATTGTACAAATTAAAATAAATTTGTACTTTTGTGCTTGGTTCTGAGAATGAATTACATTTAATTTAAAGGAATTAGCTTCAATTTAGTAGCAATGTATAGTATTAGGTGTTAATGGCAGCTGAATAGAAGGAACAGCAGTTCACTTAACAGAACTTAGTTTTTAAAATTAAGCTTAGTTTTTATTGTTCGGTACTTTGGACCAAAGTTTTCCATTAAGTTGGTTCATATGACTTGTTGTGTGGTTGAGGTGAACTTTAAAATAATTTAAGAAATTAAACATTATACTATATAAATATTAGTCAAATTCCTTTGACAAGAAAATAATATATGATGAGATAACTGGTTATAAAGCAACTATATAGTTTTTGAGATCTTGCTTGCATGGGCATGGCTTTAATTTTCTGAAGTCTTTGATATCTGATTTTCTGCATGATGCTTTATTATATGTTGTGATATTATTGTGCCATCGTCTTATTGCAAAAGTATTTGCTACATTTATTCTTGAACATTGAATTTCAGTAAATGTTCTTACATAATGTTGCTGGTTTCATGAAGTAATTTTCCACTTCTTTGACATGCAGTTCTGCACTTATTTTGTAGATGGGCCAGTTGAAAGGAGATTCTCAGGCTAATTCTGCGTATATAATTAAGGTACGTTTTGATCTTGCGAATATGTTTGATTCTGGCATATGTATTTTTCATATGTACAAAGTTTCTCGTATTAAGATTTTTCACATATGAAGGTTCACATATGTATGTTAATTTTGTATTTCAGTTGGAATTATTGGCAGCTAAGAATCTGATTGGTGCAAATTTAAATGGAACTTCAGATCCTTATGCGATCATTACTTGTGGTTCAGAAAAGCGATTCAGGTTATTCAAATTGCCTTCCCTTTTACATTTTACCAATGGTTGATGCAATCATTTAAAAATAAGTTAAATAAAAGTTTTGTTATCCATTTTGTAATTGCTAGTCCTATTAAAAGTATTTATTTTTTTAAAATGTGTTTGGGACTGAGTTCTGACCTGCTTTTGATAATTGTGCTATGAATTATTTTTTATTTTAAAAAAAATTAATTGCTTTTGATAAAACGTGGTTTGGAAAAAGCTAAATTCTAACTTATCCAAAATCGTGGTTTCCTGAACTTTATAAAGTTCAAAAGCAGTTTATTAAAAGTAATCATCAAATGCTGTTTATTAGAAGTACTTTAACTTAATATCAAACATGCTGTAAACTTAATACAAAACATACACTAATAAATACCACAGGATTTAATTATTTTTCTGGGTTTGCCGTCTAATTATTATTATTATTTTTTTATTTGTTGCCTAATGAGAACTGGAAGTTATTGAGTGTTATTTTAATTTTTTTTTATGAACAGTGTGTTTTCTCTTTACTTCTCTCCATGTCTGTCTGTATATTGTGTTACTTGTGCATTCATTCTTATTCCTCTTTAATTCTAATGCTATCTGAGAGTACTTGCAGCTGAATTCTTCTAATCCAACCTTCCTCTTATATCAAATCCTAACATTCTAAAATTTCTAAATTGAGTCTTCCTTAAATTCATAATTTTTCAAATTTGCCAATATAAAACACTAGTTGTCAGATTGCTCATGACGCAGGGCATTAATATATAAATAATCTGAATTTTCTTCTCATTGATTGTAATCCTATTTTCTCTAGGATTCTTATCGTACTCCTTTTATTTCCCTACTTTTAGTCTTTTTACTATTTTTCTTTGTTCATATTCCTTTTAGTATTTTTATTTGTTTAATTCTATTCATTTTAGGATTTTTATTTGTTTATGCCTATAAATATAGCCCTTTATAAGTTTGTATTCGTTCACAATTCAATCAATAAAATTCCATAGAAGTTTTCTTCTCTCAAACACTTATGTGAGTGGGAGGTTATTAGTTTTTGCTGCGTCAGGTGGTATCAGAGTCTAAGGATCGCTACTTGTGGTGAAAGCAGCGGTTCTCGCGATAGTGATTCGGGAATTGGAGCCCTTGATCCAAGGGATGGAGCATTGCAATGCTTGGAGCAATGTCTAGAGCAATGGATGGATAATAGATTTGAGTGTATAGAAAGATGTATTGAAGAAATTGCTATCTATATCAGGGTCATAGGAATTAATAAGGATAGGAATAGGGAAAGGACGGACAATAGAAGACCATGAGATAGTTCTCGTGGCAACCTTGTTGATCGACCAATTTCTATAGGTAAACAACATATTTTTGATGAAGATTCAGAAGAAGAAGAATATGAATTATAAGATGAATATGAATTATAAGACTATCCTAGGTTTTGGAAACAAGATAATTATGAAAGAAGTGGCATGTGTGGGTTTGATGAACGTGAAGATAGAGAATATAGACTAAGGGTTGACATTCCTAACTTCAACGGGAATCTTAACATTGAAGACTTCTTAGATTGGATAGATGATGTGTAGAGGTTTTTCATTAATATGGAAACAATATTGAAAAGAAAGGTTAAATTGGTAGTTTGTCAGTTAAAAGGTGGAGCTTCTGCGTGGTGGGATAGACTACAATATAGGAGGGAGAGAGAAGGAAAATGACTTGTTCGCACGTGGTGTGGAATGAAATATCTATTGCAAAGGGAATTCTTTCCCTTTGACTATGAGCAAATTTTTTTCCAATAATATTAAAGATGTCAGCAAGGAGATAGAATGGTTCACGAATATACTGCCGAATTCATGAGATTGGCAGAAATAATCTTCATGAATTAGAAGGACAACAAGTTGTAAGGTAGCTAGGCTTGCAATTGAAGACTGAATTGGTGTTCAAGTATTACACACCTTGTCCGAAGCTAAGAATATGACCATGAAAGTTGAATTGATGCAATAAGAGAGAGGAAGAAGGAATTTCGGTTCCTTTAAAGCTTCGGGACCAGTTGAAAGAAGTAAAATTGATCAAGAGTATGAAGGGCACAATAAAAAGACTAGCAGTAATTGTTTTAACAAAGAGCAACCGCAAGATGGTAAGGCAATCAAAAAGAGGCCAGTAAACGAAACTAAGGGGAAAGAAGCACAAAAGAATAACAATTCCTATACTATACCTACCATTGGAAAGTATTTTAAATGTAACCAACAAGGTTATCGCTTTAGTAATTGTCCTTCGAGGAAGACAATGAATGTAGTTGCAAAGGAAGAAGAGGAAGAATCTAAGGTGTGTTGTGAAGCCGAAGGAGATGAGGAAGAATATGTTGAGGAGTTTGATGGATGTCAAAATTACATCGTAAGAAGATTGATGCTAGCTCCAAAGCAAGAGGACTAGACTCAACGATATCAATTATTTCGAACTAGGTGCGTTATTAACAACAAAGTATTTGGTGTTATTATTGAGAGTGACAGTTGTGAAAACATTGTAGATAAAGAGACCGTGATAACTTGGACCTACCAATAGAAAAACATCCCAATCCATATACTTTGGGGTGAATAAAGGCAACTACCGGCACAGTTGAGGTAAACAAGAGGTGCAAAGTACCATTCTCTATTGGCAAATACAAAGATTAACTTTATTGTGATGTGGTAGATATGAATGTTTGCCACCTATTGTTTGGAAGATCATGGCAATATGATGTTGATGCTCACCACTCTAGAAAAAAGAATACATATAATCTGGAGAAAGAAATGGTGAAGTATACTCTGTTGTCATTAAAAAACAAAGAGGCTACGAGAAATAAAGATATTCTTAACTATCACAAGGAAGTTCGAAGTGGAAGCTAAAGAAATAAAGAAAGTGCACATCTTGATTGTAAAGCTAGTTCTTGAGGGGGAACCAAAACTGCAAGTGGATGAGCCTCTAGAATTAATTCGGCCTTTATTAAAAAAATTTAAAAAACTAATGCCAAATGACATACCTGACGGCTTAACTCCCATGCATGACATGCTACATCACATTGATATGATCCCAAGAGCAAGTTTACCAACTTGCCACACTATTGAATGAGTCAATTGGAAAGCGAAATGCTCAAAGAGAAGATAGAGGAGTTATTAAAAAAAGGGGCATATTAAGGAGAGCGTGAGTCCATGTCCTGTGCCTACTTTACTTACGTTGAAGAAAGATGAAAGCTAGAGAATATTTGTAGATAATCGTGCTATAAATAAAATCACAGAGGTTATAAATTTTCAATTCCAAGATTGGATAACATGTTGGACCAATTACATGGAGTAAGGCAGTTTATTGACATTAATTTGAAGAATAAATACCATCAAATACGTATAAAGCCATGAGATGAGTGGATGACAATCTTCAAAACAAAGGAGGAGCTTTATGAATGACTTATCATGCCTTTTGGATTATCAAATGTACTTAGCATATTTATGAGATAGATGAATTAGATATTAAAACTTTTTAGTGGATCTTTTATGGTTGTTTATTTTTATGATATTTTGATTTATAGCAAATTTGAGGAAGATAATTTTCTACACTTGAGAGAGGTACTAACAGTCTTGCCGAAAAACAAGCTTTATATGAAATGTGAGAAATGTAGTTTTATGATAAATAAATTACTATTCTTGGGATACGTCGTGAGTGTTGAAAGTACACAGATGGGCAATGTAAAGATTAAAGCAATAAGAGAGTGATTAAAGTCCAACTAACATTTTCGAGATTTGAAGCTTTCATGGATTAGCTTTTTTTTACTAATGCTTCATTAAGGATTTTAGTACCATTGCAACACCTATAATAGAGTGCTTAAATAAAAAGAAGTTTAATTGGGGAAAAGAAACAGAGAGCAGCTTCACACTACTTAAGAAGAAGTTATTCATTGCACCTATTCTTACATTGCCTGATTTTGATAAGTTATTCGAAATAGATTGTGATGCTGATAGAATTGGGGTTGGAGCTGTTTTATCCCAAGAGAGAAAACCGGTAGTATACTTAAGCAAAAAAATAAGTGAAGTATGGAGAAAATGGAGCACTTATGACAAAGAATTATGTTTGGTCTTGTGCTCTCTTAAGACATAGGTGTATCACTTCGTGAGAAAAGAGTTCATGCTGTATTTTGATCATGAAGCCTTCAAATACCTAAATAGTTAAAGGCGGAATAGCAAAGACATGCATGCAAGATGATGTAAATTCTTATAGAAGTTTTCTTTTTGGCTAAAGCATGAGCCTGGAGTTCAAATCGAGTAGTTGATGCTTTAAGTAGGCATGTGGTGCCTTACTTTTGACTTTTCATGAGATTATGGGGTTTGAACAACTAAAAGAACTTTATGCTGAAGATGAAAATTCTGGTGATACTTGAAGAAAGTGTATTCAAGGACATCCGGTTGATGGTTTCTACTTACTTGATGGGTATTTTATGTATAGGAATCAACTTTGCCATCCCTGAAGCTCTTGATGAGAGAAGGTTATATGAGATTTGCATGGGAGAGGTTTGACAGGACATTTAGGCTGAGATAATACAATTACTGCGAGGGGTGTGCAAATTCTTCGAACGCGACCGAATCCAACTAAACCGATGCATTTTGGTTGGGTTTGGTCGGTTTATAATGTATATACGGGTGAAATCGGATTTATATTTTTAAAAAATTTTAGATTATGTCGGGTGGGTCGGGTTGGGGTATTTTTTCCGTTTTAACCTGAATCCAACCGACTCTTATGTATTTATATATATAAATATATGTATTTTTATTTTATTTTATTACTTAACCCAACTCGACAGGACAATACTAAAATAAATTCAAATATAAAACTTTAATATTAAATACCAACCCGTTTGAAACCGACCCAAGCCAAGCCAAGCCAACCCAAAATTAATTCGGTTTGGTCGAAATTTTAAAAAACTTGGGCTGCATTGGTTTGAGATTTTTATTGTTTGGTCAAGTTCAGGTGAAAACAAACACACCCTCCACTTGACCGAACCTGACCTGTACACACCCCTAGTTACTGCAATTAAGGAAAGATATTATTGGTCTCAACAAAGGAGGGATGTGACTAGGTTTTTCTTTAAATGTTTTTACATGTCAGTCTTCAAAAGGATACTCACAAAACATTGGTTTATACATGCCTGTTGCTTAACAATATTTGGGAAGACTTATCCATGAATTTTATGATGGGCTTATTAAGAACACAAAGAGGAGTGGATTCTGTCTTTGTTGTGGTTGACAGTTCTTCCAAGATATTGCATTTTATCCCTTATTGCAAAGCATTGAATGATGTTCATGTTGCAAGACTCTTCTTCAAAGAGGTGGTACGTTTACATTGTGTGCTAAAATCCATCACTTCTAATTGTGATAGCAAGTTCTTGGGATATTTTTGGAGAATTTTATGGAAACTTTTTAATTCATTCTTAAATTTTAGTAGCACCGTTTATCTACAAAGTGACAGTCAAATAGAAGTTGTGAATCTTACATTAGGCAACTTGATTCGCAGCATCTGTGGGATTAAACCTAAGCAGTGGGGCGTTGCATTATCCTGAGTTGAATTTGCTTATAATAGTGCTATCAGGAGATTTTCATTTTTAGTGGTCTATGCTAAGGGACCACAATATGCTCTTGACTTGGCTTCCTTTATCAAAAGATGCAGGCAAAGTTGCGATTGCCAAATACATGGCAAAGCAAGTTATTAATGTACAAAAGGAAGTTTAATTAAAACTTGAAGCGGTCAATATCAAATATAAGAAAGATGCAGATAAATATAAACACAAGCAAGTGTTTTCAATTGAGGATCAAGTAATGGCAGTCCTTCAACGTTAGCGATTTCTGATGGGTTCTTATAGGAAGCTACAGTTGAAGAAGTATGGTCCTTATATCATTATTCAGAAAATTAATGATAATGCCCATGTTGTTGATTTGTCAGAAGATATGAGCATTTCACGAACCTTTAACGCCGCTGATTTGTATCCATTCTATCTTAATAATGCACCACTTTATCCAAGCACTAATTCTGTACTCAAGGATGAGTTTTTCCCAAGTGGAGGAGATTGACACGGAGCATTAATATATTATAATTTTTTTCTTATTACTTTTAATCCTGTTTTCTCTTAGATTCTTATCTTATTCCTTCTAAGATACTTGTTTCCCTAATCCTAATCCTTTCAGTATTTTTATTTGTTCTTATTCCTTTTAGTATTTTTATTTGTTTAATTCTATTCCTTTTAAGATTCTTATTTGTTTATGCCTATAAATAAAGTCTTTCATAAGTTTGTATCCATTCATAATTCAATCAATAAAATTCCATAGAAGTTTTCATCTCTCAAACACTTGTGTGAGTGGGAGGTTATTAGCTTACACTGCATCAGCTCACTATATCAGCTCTCATGTGCACTTTATACTTTCAAGGACCCACTTTGTTCATCAAATAATTCACTTGGAATTGAAAACTTGAAAATGATGGTTTGGAGAGGGGAAAATAAAGAGTTAAGGTTTGATGATTATGAATTTCAAGCATACTAGAATTAGGTAGGAGCTGGACAGACGAAATCAGTACACTTTGGACCAAATGAAATTATGGTAAGCATATTTCCTAACCATATGGTAAGCAATGATATACTAGACAGATGAAATTATTACACACTACACCAAATAATTTGCAATATTCTGTTTTTTGTTTAACTTTTCTGGTTAAAAAAGGTTTTAGTTTGTAATAATGGAGCAAACAAGTTATTCATACAGCAATTGTTTGAAGTCCAAAATTTTCAGAGTGCCCTGCATGATTTAGCACAAGTTCAAGGAATCTCATAAGCTTTTCTGCCTGAATTTATTTTACACTTTACTGTCACAGCTCAATGGTCCCTGGTTCAAGAAATCCCATGTGGGGAGAGGAGTTCAATTTTTCTGTTGATGAGCTTCCTGTCAAGGTAACTATTGTTGAATTATCATACCTATAGATCGACCATTGTGAAAGTTTCAATGTCATGTATTTTTTTCTTTTATTCTTTTCTTTAACACCTATTTGGAGTGAATCATTCCCATAAGTGAGATGAGAATTCTCTGAAGTTTAGGTCAGACCTAAGCTATTTGATGTACATGTACAAGTTCCTTTGCAGATTGTAAGAACATACTAACCATCACTATATGCAAGGGACTAAACAATATTATGATATAAAGCATTTGCAAGAAATATCCATTATACCAAAGTTTAAGCATCCTAAGCCAACAATTTAGCAGAAAGATATTTTCTGTCCATTAGAAGGCTCTCCTATATGCTCCATCCTAATTGTCCAAAAATATTCTGAGAATAATATGCAATAGCATATGCCCCTTGAGGTCATAAAGTTGGAATGTCACCTTCCTTTTATATTTTTTTTCCTGTCTAAAGAATCTAAAATTTTAGATGCTATCGCTGCATATGAGCCTGACTATCTGATCTATAAAGATACACATGCCAAAGAGCAAGAAAAGATGAGTAATGCAAAGAAAATCCTTTCCTGGTAGCACATCTTGAAAAAAACAAATTTCTAGATTACACACATGGACAGCACCAAGCCATTCACATCCAATGATCAAAGAGTTTAGATCTTTGATTGGACCAAGGAGATTCTCTTACATCAACCTGTTGCATTTTTGCTCACCTATTTTGGTTGAATAGAGAAAAAAAAAGGATATGTTTTGTTTGGGATGGTTATTGAAGAGGGAGAAGAGTATATTTCCTCCAAGGTTGAGGGTTCTATTTTTTACAGCTAAGATGACGCAGTCACCAAATGAGTGCACCATCACCTTTCTTCATAGTTCTTCAAGTGAAGTGCAGGAAATAAAAAAATACATGGGCTTTGGGTTTGTAGCATGTGACAGTGGGAGCACATTTAGTTTTGTAAAACAGAAGAGTTTCCTTATTCACTAGAACAAGTTCGAAAGTGGGAAATTATTTGGACTCTATAGCTTCTAACCCAAGCTAAAGGCACACAGTCATTGCTGCATACTTCAGCAAAAAAAAGTTACCCAATTGGAGAACATTTGGTTTTGTAATACAGAATATTTCCTTATTTACTAGAATAAGTTCAAAAGTGGGAAATTATTTGGACTCTATAGCTTCTACCCTAAGCTAAAGGCACACATAAATCATTGTTATTGTAACATACTTCAGCAAAAAATTACCCAGTTCTGCAGAAGAATGAAATAGAAATAAACTGGATGGCAACATATTAATGGCCTAAAAAAATTATGAAGAGGAACTTATTCCTAGACCAAGAAAGAGGCCTAACATCCTCTTTGTGGGCCAATATGCTTAAAGTCTATAACCTTCATCTGGGGTAAATTGTTAACACATGCTAATGTGATCGCAGTATACCAAACCAAGTTAAACTTTTCCACTTTATTTTCTACAAAGACTTCTATTATTAAGATAAATGGCGTGAAGTGAAAAAATTAAGTGGAGTATGTGATATGTCTCATCTGTATAATGCAAAAGAAAACACTTTTGTTGTTAGAGTTTTCTGTTTAATATCCCTCCCTTTTAAACTAACACATATGCTCTTCACATATAATTTTTTACTGCTCTAGCAGATTAATGTAACTATATATGATTGGGATATAATTTGGAAAAGTACTGTTCTGGGCTCTGTGACTGTTCCAGTTGAAAGTGAAGGTCAAACTGGCGCAGTCTGGTATACACTAGATAGCCCATCTGGGCAGGTGAATTTTCTTCATAAATTCCATTTCCCTTTTTAATTGATAGCTTTTTTTCTTGTTGTTTGACTTTTTATAGCTAATATACATCTTATCTTTGTCAGGTTTGTCTCCATATTAAAACAATAAAGCTCCCCGTAAATTCTTCCAGGTAGTCATTTGGTTTGTTACTTTCTATTTCTTTGGTCTCTTTACTTTTCTCTTGTCACTATACACTGTTTAAAGCTTCATAATTAGAAAAATGCCTCGTATATCATGCTCATCAATTTACAATTTTTGTTCAATTATCTCTGCTGGCTACATGAATGGAATCCTCTTTGTATCATTTATTCTTTTCTGATTGTCTTTTTTGTGCGGGCAATTGCTAGAAATAATGAATGGGATGTGAAAGGTTTTATTCATTTAGGGCCTTTCCAAGAAATTTTTTCCCTAGGTTTTTGGTTGTATAGCTATGACTTTTTATTCAGTTGTTGTCTAGCTGCTTGCTCTGGGATGATTTTTTTTTAATATACTTAATGATGCTGGAAAAAGAAAGTACTTCACTGTTCACTGAAACATGCTATTTCATTTAGTTTCCTGTTAGATTAGGTCTCTTTTACTTTCACAATTTTTACATCATGTTATTAGTTACATTGCTATTTAGTTTTAAGTCCATATTTTATGTTGACTCCTATGTAATAGGTGTCAGCATATATATGGATGTGCATGTGGGGGGATTTTTCCACGCTTCCAATGTATGCATCGTCTTTCTATTCTTTGTAAAAATCAGCTTTTGGTTTCCAAGTCCTATTGAGAAAGAGAAGGTTTTCATGTGATTTTAATACGTCTTAAAAATGCATTTTTATTGTTTCTGTGTAAAAAACTTAGGCTTTGACGGAAGTCAAAGTGCACTCTCATGACATCTTTACTCCTAAATGTACCTTGGTCAGTTTAGGCAGTTCAAAAACATGCTTGTCTTGCAAAGAATAAATTGTGGAAACGTAATTAGAATCTTGTACAATTCAGGTTTTTAGACACTCAAAATCTCCAAAAAAAATAAAATAAAATTGGGAGTATTATTGGATATCAGTTAATATAAGAAATAAAAAAGGCTCCTGGCTTACTGCTGCCTCACCAAGCTATATTCCGGGAAATGGCCAAGTTGTATTGTATATTTGTCAATCTTTTCAAGGATCTTAGAACGGTCCAACATGTTGTGGTACGAATTTGCCATTCTCTGAAGCCACATATCTCCTTTCATAAACACAGTCACCCATTGAAAAAGAAAATATCCACAACAATAATAATTGTTGCAGTTCCAATGTAGATAAATTTTTTTGACAGAAACTCTAAATTCCTATTTATTGATTGTTCATTTTCCATCATTTTAATTCCTCATAAATTATAATTGGACATGTTTACATTCCATTTTGTGCATTCATGATAGTGTAAATGTGATGTTGGCAGTGCTTTTATTTTCATGCCCTCACATTTTTTCCTTACATTAAATAACTAGTAAAAAAAATTATTGGAGTTTTTTTTTGAATTAGTGTGAAATTTTGTTGTTGGTAGGGTTATGAATGGATATTCTCGAAGAAGGATGTCTTCAGACAAACAGGGTCCGACAGTGGTTCATCAGAAACCTGGGCCTCTGCAAACAATATTTAACCTCCCTGCAGATGAGGCAAGATGCACAGAAAAAAAAAGCCCTTTTTACATTATTCTCCGGCAAAATGGCAAATTTTGGGAACAGAACTCTTTCAGTTCCTTTCCATATATTTGGTTACTGGCTTGACAAACGTTGTGTATGTTTCAGATTGTTGAACACAGCTATTCATGTGCACTGGAGAGGTCATTTTTGTATCATGGCCGTATGTATGTCTCTGCCTGGCACATATGCTTCCATTCTAATGTGTTCTCTAAGCAAATGAAGGTAAATTTGCCATTTATTATTTTCAACGGATGCTATTTTTTATTTTTTCTTCTTAATAAGACACTTGAACTATTTCATATGCAAGGGCCTTCAATGCGAGATTAAGCTGTTTGGCCTTAAAACCATTCATGTATCAGCTCTCAAACCAAAAAATTATATTTGATATTAAATAAATTTTTGATAATTAAGAGAAAATTACTCATCTTCTACAAATGTGTTGGTTTCTAAGTCAAAGTTACAAATTCTTCTAATAATTTTTTATTTACATTTCACAGGTTCTTATACCTTTTGGAGACATAGATGAGGTATGTCCTTGTATTATTTTATTTTCTCAAACCCCCTTTTCTAGCAATGAAATATGGATGGTTTTCTTAAAGGTGGCCTCTGCCATATCCATTAGTGTGTTAAATATGACAAATTACTGATATGCATGGACGTGCCAAACCAAAATGCACAATTAGAAAGTTTTACTTTCTTAAATAAGATGCTTTCTCTGGAACTAAACAACACAAATAATGTATGGGAGGATTTGCTATGAGGACAATGATCAAAAAATATCATCTCATATTCACATTTTTTTTTCCTTTGAGAGGATCATGTTAGATTCACATTATTTAATTAGTAAATGCATAAGATGAGATGAATTTAGTTATTAACATTGTTTCTGTATGATTGTCATAATTTATCATATAGTTTCTTTTTTTTTTCTTAAACTATTTTGCTCGAATTTGGTTTTATAATTTTTAATTTACTATAGAAGTTTATGTGAATTATAGTCAGTTGATTATGCTATATTATTTTGGTTAAGGCTAATCTTTTTATATTTGACGATAAGATTCAAGATATTCAATATAGTCCGTGTTAAAATATTCTTAATTTCTTATCAACGTATTGTTTATTGATACACGTGTAAAAATAATATAAGTATATTTTTATGAACACTTTTTATTATCTTGTAGTATTCTACTTTCCAAAATTACCATGTTTCTGTCTAGCATGCCCAAGTTCTCATGCTGGTTGGCCAGATTTATGATGTGCAGTATATATATATATATATTTTTGTTTTATACAGATTCGCAGAAGTCAGCATGCATTCATTAATCCTGCCATAACAATTGTTCTTCGGCTGGGTGCTGGAGGGCATGGTGTGCCTCCTTTAGGAAGTCCTGATGGTGAGCAGAAAATTCTCAATTACCCTTTTTTGATCTTGAACTGTGTGTTTGCCTTCGAACATTTCACCATTTCTTATCATTTCTAGCATCTGAGAGGCTTTAATATTTTCTAGTTCTTCAACTATATGCATTTTATGATTTAAAATGCATTTTATGATTTAAAAGGGGTGTGCAAGTGCAATTATGCGTCTTTCATCAAAAGTCAGCTCATTAATGGAATTAACTAAAAGTAGTAATTTTGGTGGATGTATCAGGAGATAGGTGCTGGCTAATGTGCTTCCCATTCATCTTTGTTCAATAATGCGTGGTTTTCTTTTTTCATTATCTCATAGTTTGGTCAAGGCATTGTGTTTTTCTGTGAAAATGGTTTTTAGGAAGAATGTTTTGAGAAAAGAAATGTTTCTTGTTATTGGTTACTGTGCAGTCAATCAACTAAAAATTACTTTGGCATTTGCCAAATGTTAGGAAAAAACTTGACTTGATGGCAAAAAGGAAACCATGAGAACATTTGAATATATGGATTCTGTATCTTCATCTTGTTTGAATGGAAAAGAAACATTTTGGAAGTTATTTTGACTGGTAGGAGCCGAAGGCAACAAGCAACGTTTGGTGAATATGTATTTTAAGTGGAAGATTTTTCTCCTTATGTACACAAAATACCTAGAACCTTAGAAAACGTATTGCTGTAAAATATTCTCCACATAGCAAAGCCCTTTAGAAAATTGATGGTTTGATCCCCTAGTTCTGATCAAGTCTACATTAGAAAGATCTTGGTATTAATTAAAATGTAATAGAACATAATTACTTTTTGTAAAATGGAAAATTGTTTCTTAAACTTCTGATACAGGGAATCATATTTTTAGAATCCTGGTCACATGTAGCTTGGCGTTAACTGTGGATTTCTCACTCTTCTGCTTGTGTTTTTATTACATCATCTTCCAGAAATACTGTTGGGCCTTCCGTGCCAGAAATTGAGGATATCCTTGCTTGATATGCTATCTAGTTGTGATTGTGTCTCTTGATGTAGTTTCTCAGTCTATCTCCTTAAATTTCTACAGATACTTATAATTTTCTCTCTTTTCTTTTCGTAATTGTATTTCTTAAAGAATTGAATGGGTATTTAGTGAAATGCTATTTGGAGGCACCCACAATCTTTAATAGATTCTATTTTTAGTGTGAATTCAGTTAAGTTGTGTTTATATTGCTTTTATCCTATCCTCCATTGCCATTTTCAGGTAGAGTCAGGTATAAATTTGCATCCTTTTGGAACAGGAATCATGCATTAAGAGCACTACAGCGTGCAGCAAAGAACTACCATGATATGTTAGAAGCTGAAAAGAAGGTATCTTTGGGATTATATCATTAGATCTATGATATTTTATTAGCCCAGAGAAAAGCTTGTGCATGCACTTGCTTGCCTTTAATGCAAATCTCTTGCATAATTTTCATTTGTACCATGGATGAACCTCCATTTGTTCTTTGTCCTTCCTAATTTTTTTTTTCTTTTGGCAAATGCTATTTCTCACTTCTTTGATTACCAGCTTAATTTTTCACACTTGATGAGGCATAAATTTATTTACTGCAATCTCCTTCAACATGATGAATAAACATGTTTAAATTCGTAAGATGTACAAAAGAAACTTGGTCTTCTGGAACTCCTAGTTCTCCGATTCTGTAAATCTCAAATTCTTAGACTTGTTTTATAACAAATAAGTGAATAGTGCAGAATATGTCCTTTTATCATTTTATTTTGTATTGTCAAATAGGTGGCAGTGGCACCCTTTGACACCCTTGCTGACAAGTTTTTCTTTTACTCACAACCAAAAAAAAGAAAAAGAAAAGGACTTTTCATGTATCTGTGGACTCTTTTGTGCATCTAGCATTTTTTGTTCTGTAGTTGGGAATCCAAGTTCCAGTGTTTCTGGAACTAGGAAATCCATTTAATTGCAAGCAAAATTAGAAGCTTGGTGCTCTCAAGTCTCAAGGTATTTTTTGCAGAAATTGGTGAAATGATTTTTTTAGGCTTTTTTTTATTGTAAATAGGCAATATCAAGTATGCCCTTCAGTCGGTCCTTGTGTCCTCCAGTAGTTTGCTATGTTTGGGTGCTGGGATTTTTTAGCAGATCTTGATATAGTGATCCTTTTTAGTTGATCATGAATACTGCCTTAGCTGTTTGTGTTGTGCTCTGAATTGTAGACCTGCATTTGAGCCTGCAACTTCACTGACATTCTCCTGGTAATTAAAATTTTCATTTGACACTGTTTCATCATCATGTAGGAAAGAGCCGAATCGGCATTGCGTGCTCATAGTAGCTCCATTAGAGGTAGTAACAAGTTCCCTGAAGATATTGTGGCCAAAGTTGAAAAGCATCAAGCTTTTATCAAAGAAGAGGTTCTTGTTGGTATATATAATGTATGAATCTCTACCTACAACATGAATTTGCCATATAGCAATTACCGTTGTATAATTCATTAAATCTGTATTGCAGGACACATTTCCTTGCACAGCTGATCAGTTTTTTAACAAATTGTTAAACGACGACTCTAAATTTACAAATGACTATCGCTCAGTTAGAAAGGATACAAATCTTGTTGTAAGTTACAGTTCGCTCCCAAAAGATTATTAACCTTAATTCCTGCATGTTTGATCAATTATTTGCTCTTCATATGATTCTGCCTTTATGTTGTGTAAAATAGACGACTGGTGTGCATAATTGAGGAAAATAAAGGGAATATGTGTACCATAACGGAAATTCATTTGGTTTAGGCATTCCTGAAGTTTGGAGAATGACAAGTGAGTTGACTTATTCTTTAGGGAAACTAATATTTACCACAGAAATTGCTTCATTGGATGGCTGGCTGTGAAGACAATTTTAATTACTGTTAACACAGCAGAGAAGGAAGAATTCTCTATGTATTTACTCAAAGGTTACAAGGTTACATGAATTTATATATACAAGTAGAGACTCTAAAGTGAGGAACAAGTCCTATATTTACTCCTAAAAACACTCCTAATATTAAGGATCATTGCTTTATTCTGTACCAAAATATATCTAACACTCCCCCTCAAGTTAGAGCATATATGTCGAGCATGCCTAACTTGTTACAAAAGTAGCTAACCCGAGACCCATTTAAAGCTTTTGTAAAGATGTCACCAAGTTGTTCTCCCGTCTTGACATATTCTGTAGAGATGATGCCTTGTTGTATCTTTTCTCGGATAAAGTGACAGTCGATCTCAATATGTTTGGTTCGTTCATGAAATACTGGGTTAGAAGCAATATGAATAGCTGCCTTGTTATCACACCACAACTTTGCTGAGGATGTTTTGAAACCTATTTCCTCTAGGAGCTGACGAATCCAAGTAGATTGTGCCATAGCACGGTACTCGGATTCAGCGCTGGAGTGAGACACCACATTTTGTTTCTTGCTTTTCCAAGATACTAGGTTTCCTCCTACAAACACACAATATCCTGTAGTTGACCTTCTATCAACTTTCGAACCTGCCCAATCTGCATCAGAGAAACACTCAACATCCAAATGACCATGATTGCTGTAGAGAATTCCTCTCCCAGGAGCACTCTTCAAGTAACATAAAATCTGCCCCAACGTTTCCCAATGTGCAATAGTTGGAGCAGACATGAATTGACTCATGATACTAACTGAGTAAGCAATGTCTGGTCGTGTTACAGTAAGATAGTTCAATTTGCCAATCAGCCGCCTATACATCTCAGGGTCAGAAAATAATTCCCCATCAGTTGTTAGCTGGATATTAGGTGTCATTGGAGCACTACATGGTTTTGCACCTAATTTACCAGTGCCTTCCAGAAGGTCAAGAACATACTTTCTTTGAGATAAAAATATACTCCGCTTACACCTAGATACTTCAATGCCCAGAAAGTACTTCAAGAGACCCAAATCCTTTGTTTGGAATTGGGATTGGAGAAATAGTTTAAGTGATGAAATGCCAGCTGAGTCACTCCCCGTAATGACAATATCATCAACATAAACTACAAGTAGAATTACTCCAGCACTCGACTTTTTGAAAAACACACATACTCTTTGTCATGCCAAAAGTTTGTACTACTTCGCAGAACCTCCCAAACCAAGCCCGAGGACTTTGTTTTAAACCATATAGAGATTTGCGAAGCCTACATACTTTACCATTCTCCCCCTGAGCAACAAAGCCAGGCGGTTGCTCTAAATAGACCTCTTCTTGAAGATCACCATGAAGAAAAGCATTTTTAACATCAAGCTGATGCAAGGGCCAATCATGACGGGTTGCTAATGAGATAAACAAACAAACAGAAGATAATTTTGCCACAGGAGAGAATGTATCAGAATAATCAATACCATACACTTGAGCATACCCCTTTGCAACTAAGCGAGCCTTAAGACGAGCCACAGAACCGTCTGGTTTAACTTTAACAGAGAAAATCCACTTACACCCAATAGCCTTCTTCCCTGCAGGAAGGGTTACAAGATCCCAAGTACTATTTGCTTCCAAGGCGGCCATTTCCTCTGCCATTGCTGCTTGCCAACCAGGATGAGATAAAACTTGGGTAACAGTTTTGGGGGTAGATACTGAATCCAAATTACTCACAAAACACCGAGACAAGGAAGACAAATGGTCATAACTCACAAATGAGGAAATGGGATGAGTACATGAACGTTTACCTTTTCTAATAGCAACAGGAAGGTCTAGATCAGACTGTGGAAGAACTGAAGGAGCTTCCAACGAGGCGACAGGTGGAGGATGTGAGTCTGTAATGGCCAATCTTCTGGAGTACACCTGGTCAAAACGAGGGCGAGAGGGAGTTGGTATAGGAATAGGAACCGGTTCATTATTAGTGGACTCTGGAATATGAGTAGGATCGGTAGTGGAATCAGGACTCCTATGAATAACATAAATTAAAAGATCATCTTCCTCCCCCTGACTGGCATATGTAGATGGTGAGGGAAAAAATGGAGTTTTCTCAAAGAAGGTAACATCTACAGAGACAAGATATCGGTTCAATTCAGGAGAAAAACAACGGTACCCCTTTTGTTGTCGAGAATACCCAAGAAAGACACACCGAAGAGATTTTGGATCCA
This sequence comes from Garcia nutans, assembly GCA_947685225.1. Lineage (NCBI taxonomy): Eukaryota > Viridiplantae > Streptophyta > Magnoliopsida > Malpighiales > Euphorbiaceae > Garcia > Garcia nutans. Next base: position 51,496,304 of record CANTUV010000037.1, on the reverse strand, counting down.
ATTTGGTAACATGTGGACGGACATCACGCACAAAGCAAGTGCACCCGAAGATACGAGGAGTAATAGGAAACAACGCTCTGGAGGGAAACAAGACACTGTATGGAGTTATACCCTTGAGAACAGCGGAAGGCATTCGGTTGATCAAAAAACAAGCCGTAGAAACGGCATCAGCCCAAAAACGTTTAGGTACCTTCATTTGAAAAAGGAGTGCACGAGAAACCTTAAGGAGATGTCTATTTTTCCTTTCAGCGACCCCATTTTGAGAGGATGTATCAACACAAGAAGTTTGATGGACAATACCGTTCTGAGACATATAGGACTGAAATGAACTAGACATGCATTTTTTTGCGTTATCACTGTGCAGGATACGAATAGTCCTATTAAATTGAGTTTTAATTTCAGCACAAAAGGAGCAAAAAATCAAAAACAACTCAGAACGATTTTTCATTAAAAATAACCAAGTACACCGAGAGTGATCATCCACAAAAGTAACAAAGTACATAAAATCAGCTTGGGAAGTGACCGGACAAGGACCCCAAACATCAGAATGTACTCTCTCAAAAGGGAACTCAGCCCGTTTAATCACTCGAAGAATTAAATGTGAACGATGAAACTGACATGACTCACAATCTAAACTAGACAAAGACTGAAATTGTGGATACAACTTTTTTAAGGAAGACAACGAGGGGTGACCAAGGCGACAATGAACTTCTGAAGGAGACAGGGAACCATCACACACCAACGAAGTGGAAATTTGATCATCAAGAAGATAAAGGCCATACGACTTGTGTCCTCTACCAATAATCCGCCTCGTCAAAAGATCCTGAAATACAACATTGACAGGAAAAAATGTAACACAACAATTTAATGTTTTAGTAATTGTGCTAACCGACAACAAATTAAATGAAAACTTAGGTATACTTTTGACAACGGAAGAGATGGAGTTGGGTTGGCAGTACCAATACCAGTAGCACAAGTTTTAGATCCATCGGCTAAAGTAACATAACGATGAATATCAGGTTTCTTTAACGAAGATAAGAGACTCGGGTTACCTATCATGTGGTCTGTGCAACCAGAATCAATGACCCAACCTGGTGTGCTAGAGATACCTGATTTAGTAGCAGCAGCAACGGAAGAGTCCACAGGCTTGGAAGCGCGATATTTAGAGAGCTCAGCAAATTCTGCTGCAGATATTGTCACAGTATCTGAAGAGCTGGATGCACATTCTTGACTAGCCATATTGGCTCGAGACTGCTTGTTTAACAGCTTCTTATAGAAACGTTTAGTATGGCCTGGTTCATGACAGTAGTAACATATAACATTTGAGCCCCGATGACCAGTACTCCCACGATTATTCCCCCCTTTACCCTGATTTCCATACTGTCCTGAATCTCGACTCACGAGAGCACTAGGAGCGGATGTCATTGGATTTGAACCTTCACTTCGGAGCACTCGAGAAAATGTTTCCCTCAAATTAGGAACTTCACTACCAGAGAGAATTTGGGACTTAGCCGTTTCAAATGCTGGAGATAGACCTGCAAGAAAACACATGACACCCATCTGCTCTCGTTGACTCTGTTGGACCTTAATGTCTGGACTAAAGGGCATTAAGACATTAAGGTCCTCAATAATCCTTTTTACCTCCCCAAAATATACTGTAAGAGGCTTGTCCCTTTGCTCAGCTCGATATAATGCCACACAAGTATCATACATACGGTTCAAATTTCCTTTACCTGAGTACAAAAATTCGAGATACTCCATTAAGTCTTTGACAAACTCACAATGACCAATCAAACCAACCACATCACGGCCAATACAGTTTTGTATTTGCAAAAATAATCGTGCATCTTCTCTTACCCAAAGTTTTCTAGGATCACCTTGTGGTGGATCATCCGTCAGGTGGTCATCCTTATCTACACTTCTCAAATAAATTTTAATAGTCTTATGCCATTCTAGTAAATTGTTTTCATTCAACTGGTGTTCTGTGATCTTATTAACTACTGGAAGCACATCAATAGTTTTCTTATCATCCATGACGAAATGCACCACAAGTTAAATGCAACAACAAATCCAAAATAATACCCAAAGAGTATTACCAAAAACAATTCCACAAGACCAGAACTTCAACAAATCCAACGGAATCAACAGCTAAAAAAAAATGCAGAAAAACAGAAGACTAGGAACCTGATTACTGTTCACAGGTCTGAAATCACCGGGATGGGCAGCTGGGTCCACTGTGACGCCGGAAAAACAGAAACCGTTCGCTGGAAATACAGCCACGCGCCGGCGCGTGAAACTGCCGGAAATTGTTGTGACAGCGCGTGAGCACCACTCGCCGGTAGGATGGCCGCCGGACTTCGGGTACCGGCCGATACGACCCCTGTGCTACTTCTGAAGGTGGAGGTGAGAACTAAAAATGGTCCTAGGTGTATGACCTAGACCACAAACCAAACAGCTCCAAAGAGGAACCCTAAATTTTCCAGCCCTTCACTGCAGGAAGCTCACACACAGAAATTTTTCAGCCCCTAAATTTGCTCTGATACCATGTTAACGCAGCAGAGAAGGAAGAATTCTCTATGTATTTACTCAAAGGTTACAAGGTTACATGAATTTATATATACAAGTAGAGACTCTAAAGTGGGGAACAAGTCCTATATTTACTCCTAAAAACACTCCTAATATTAAGGATACTTGCTTTATTCTGTACCAAAATATATCTAACAATTACCATAGTTTCATACTCTCGAAGAATGCACAAGATTTATCATTTGATTTGTATATAATGTGTCAGGATCAGATATATATATATATATATATATATTTTGTTCTTCTTGTAAAACTGTGTGCACAGTGTGCATATGTTTCTTGTTAGGGTTTTCCTAGATTAAGGGTGACATCTTGTTAGAGATATTTGAAGGTCTTCATGTAAAATTGAAATTAGAAAGCAAAAATTTGTGGAGATGTTTAAATTTGATTGGCCTTACTTTGGAGATTCTATAAAGTTCCATTACTTTAGTTGGTCTTTATATAGTATTTTCTTCTGTATTCAGTGGTTTAAAAGGGTATTGGGTTAATGAAAGAATTAAATATAATTTTCGGTTTGAGTTCCTGACACTCAGATCATAGGATTCTCTCTTAATGAGCTCTAGTCCCTTTTTTGTGTCAATCATATGGACCCATAACTAGATCAGAAACATGGACCGTATTTTTTGGTATTGGAGAGCATTAGTTTCCAACTTTTGTGGCTGTGCATCAAGAAGACAGATGAAGGGGTGTTACAAAAGGGGAGAGAGAATTGTTTTTGAGACTAGACAATAAGAAATGTGAGGACAATTTTAGGGGTCTTGTGAGTGATTTGGTAGCCTTTATATAGGAAAGAATAGGACACCGTGACAATTGTATTAACCACAGCTAAAGACCAACAATAAGAGAAAAGAATGTTGAAATAGGAAATTGTGTACCTCAATACTTTAAGCTGAATTTTCCTGATCTTTGGGATGGATTAGTCATTATGAACACTACATTGACTACTACTAAAGATGGAAAAGTTAGGCTGGTTCGTGTCACTTAGGGATGTAGACTTATGGTTAATTGAAAAAGGATTGTTACATATGCATATATGAAAGACGCGATTCTTACAATTCAAAAGCTTATGAGTATGGTAACTAATATCTAGGATATTAGTAGCCTTTTTTTTTCTTTTGGTTAGATTCCTAAATTGAAAGAATTTATAATAGGATATTAGTAGCATATACTATTTGGGTTCTTGAATTGGAAGAATTTATAATTAGTATATTCGATTTGGGTTCCTAAGTTGGAACAATCTATAATTAGTAAGTTTTTATTTTGAGTTTGACAAGTTGAATTTTATCAAGAAAAAAAAAACTCAAAAGATTTCTAGGATTCTTTTTACTTAGTTTTTAAGGTTTCAAGCTCCCTTTTAATGAACATGGATAATTCAGCAAAGATAGGTCAATCCAAAAATAAGAACAAGGGAAAGACCTCGTTGGATTTTCCAGTCAATCACCCAATGAGATGATCTTTAACTTGTAGTTATAAAAAACTTAGTATCAGAGCCCAACTTGATGGATGATTCTAGTCTGAATAACAAAATTCAGTCCCTCCTGCAAGTACGAGCAGCAAATGAGGCTAGGATTGCTCAGGTGGAAATGCAACTGGAAAGCTAGCTGAACAATTATCGGTATGATTATGAGAGATGTTTGTTGCATTATCCTACAACACTGAGGAAGATTGTGCTGGACTGCCCAGCACCTGTTACATTCTCGGACGACCGCAATCAACCAGGCCCTCGTTCACTTGGGGGAGGAGTACCGCCAAGTGAGGTAGTTTCCTGGTACACTAATTTAGTTTAGTGAGACAGATAAGGTGGGATCAGCCACATTTCATATGCTGAGACCGTTTAGGATATTAGTAGTCCATTTTGAAGAATTGATAATTAGTAAGTTTTTATTTTGGGTTTCCTAGATTAGAAGAATCCAAGTCTTTATTTAGGCTAAGTTATAATTTTCCTATTTTTATGTAATAAGTCCATCCTATTTAAAGCATGTCCGTAATAGAAATAAGACAAGCTGAATTCTATCAAGAACCAAAGGGATTTGGGTCTCACTTCTAAGGAGTTTTAAGGTTTCAATCTCCCTTTTAACAAATTTGTAATTCAACAAGATAGGCCGATCAAGGAATAAGAATAAGAGAAACGTCTCGCTGGATTTTGCAGTCAATTGCCTGACACGATCCCTAACTCACAGTCATAACAAGTATCCAGTTTTTTAAAAAAAATTGAAAAAGAGATCAACCAAATTTATTTGGGGGAGGTTTTATCAATGAAATATGTGTTTTTATCCTCTTATTCAAAGTAATACATTACGAGGTCTTTACAAGATTATTGGTGGAAATTTAAGCCATTAGCAGCACAAGAAGGATGAACTATTGAATTGTATGACAGGATAATTCTACATTGAATGGGAATGAAAAAATATAAAGGCTAATATGTAGTAAGATTCTATCACCTAAGTATCTAGTGCTAAACATTTTAGTTATGATAATATTCAATATATCAATATGTGTTGTGTGTATTTATGTCCCTAATACTCTTTTATAATTGTTAGCCTACTCAATTCATAATAATAATAAAAAATTAACACAACATCAAGGAGCCTAAGAGGAATCAAATAACTTCTCTATGTGCTTTAGTCGTTGAAGTGAATAGGAATCTTATTTACATGTTTCTTACATGTTCTTAGATGAGCATAGTATATTATTCATACTATGTGTTGAGGACAAGCTCCTTGTCGAGGGGGAGTGTGATGTTAAGGGCGTAAAATCAGTAGCTAGATGTGTACTTTAGTAGTTCTATTTAGTTATTTATTATTTTATTATCCCAAATATTTTCCATGTATAATTAAGGGTGTAGGAATTAGTTTCTTTTTGAGTGAGTAGTTATCTAGTCTTTGTTTTTGTATACAACGGTTTAAAAATGTCAGTTAATGTGCAAATTAAACAGAATCACAAAGTTTTGGGATCCTAAACCTTAGAAAACATAGCTAGATATCAAGTAGACCCATAACTAGTTTTGAGTTCTCTCTATTCTTTTTCTTTGTTCAATCAAGTAGACCCATAACTAGATATCACAAACTTGGCACCGTAGCAGTTTGTTTCTCTTTCCTCCCTTTTTCCAATAAGATTAAGGTTAATAGTCAAAGTGAGCTTATTATTCTCAAAGGGATATTTGCAAGAATATGGCTGAAGAGTTAGCTTGTTGATAGCCGCCATTCTTTAACATTGTTTTTTTTTAGCCTTTTTTGTCTTTGGATGGATAAGAAATATAAGAGCTTGTTTATTTGTGGAAAATATTTTTCCGTTGCCATTTTCAAGTTTTCTTTTCAGTTTCATGCTTTTTCAAATTTTCACTTTTCTAATTATTTTTCAAATAGAAAATTAGAAAACTGAAAAACATCTTTATTTAATTTTATTTTTCAATTTGTATTTCTTATGTAATATTTAAATAGCTTTCTCTTTTAAATACTTTTATACAAAAATATAATTATTGAAGAATTTGAGATAAATCTTAACTTATTATTCTCAATCTCTCGAATTTACAATAGATTTGAATTGGTATTTATAGACTAATCCTATTGCTATTAGAAATATACAAATAATAGAAAAAGACTAAAGGCAAACATAGTGGCATAAACACAGCCATAAAATCAGGATATCCCAACATAAAGCCATAAATTAAGGATATATTCCAACACTCCCCCTCAAGCTGGAGCATAGATATCATATGCTCTTAGCTTGTGACAAATGTATTCAATCCGAGGTCCTCTTAAAGCTTTAGTGAAAATATCAGCCAATTGATCATTTGAACTGACAAAATTGGTAACAATGCAGCCAGATTCAATCTTTTGCCTGACAAAATGACAGTCTACTTCTATATGTTTTGTCCTTTCATGAAAAACTGGATTTGAAGCAATATGAAGTGCTGCTTGATTATCGCATATTAATTGCATTGGACTCATATTTTCACGTCTTAATTCTCGAAGCAATTGTTGTAACCAAATAAGTTCACAGGTAACTAAAGCCATTGCTCGATATTCTGCTTCTGCACTTGATCTTGCTACAACATCTTGCTTTTTACTTTTCCATGATATAAGATTTCCACCAAAAAATACACAATACCCTGAGGTTGATCGTCTATCTGAGGGAGAACCGGCCCAATCAGCATCTGAATATCCCACAATTTGTGTATATCCTCTATTTTCATACAACAAACCTTGTCCTGGTGTTCCCTTGATATATCTAAGAATGCGTATTGCTGCATTCCAATGACTATTACATGGAGTTTGAAGGAACTGACTTACCACACTTACTGCAAAGGAGATGTCTGGGCGCGTGATACTGAGATAATTGAGTTTTCCAACCAACCTCCGATACTGACCAGGGTCTTTTATTGGCTCCCCCTGTCCAGGAACAAGTTTAATATTTGGATCCATAGGGGTTTCCACAGGTTTACAATCCAGCATCCCAATGTCTTCTAAAATATCTAAGGCATATTTTCTCTTCGAGATAACAATGCCTGTAGATGATTGAGCTACCTCAATACCCAGAAAATACTTCAACTTTCCCAAGTCTTTAGTTTGAAAATGACCGAGAAGATGTTGTTTGAGTTGAGCAATTCCTTCATTATCATCACCTGTTATTGCAATATCATCGACATATACTGCCAAATAAATACACTTGCCATGAGCTGTATGATGATAAAATACCGAATGATCTGCGTCACTTCTATGCATCCCAAATTCTTGAACCACAGAACTAAACCGTCCAAACCATGCGCGTGGAGATTGTTTCAGACCATAAAGAGACTTCTTCAATCGACAAACTAACCCATACTCCCCCTGAGCAATAAACCCGGGCGGTTGCTCCATATAAACTTCTTCTGCTAGGTTGCCATGTAGAAAGGCATTTTTAATGTCCAGCTGGTAAATAGGCCAGTGATTTATGGCAGCAAGAGAAATAAGAAGCCGGACAGAGGCAATCTTTGCAACAGGAGAGAAAGTGTCACCATAATCAAGGCCAGGAATTTGAGTATATCCTTTAGCAACCAAGCGGGCTTTTAAGCGAGCAACTTTTCCGTCAAGACCAACTTTGACAGTATAAACCCAACGACAACCAACCACAGATTGCCCAGATGGTAATGGAACAAGTTCCCAAGTATCATTATCATGAAGAGCAGTCATCTCTTCAACCATTGCTTGTTGCCAACCAGGATTAGCTTGTGCTTCATCAATAGATTTTGGAATAGATATAGTAGACAAAGTAGAGACAAAAGTATAGTATGATGGAGAAAGACGATGATAACTCAGAAAATTATAAATTGGATGAGGATTACGAGAAGAACGAATACCTTTCCGAAGAGCAATAGGTAGAGCGGGTTCTTCTGTTAGAGGCAAGACCGGCGTAGGAGAAGTTGTTGGCGGAGGAGATGAGTGTATGGCATCTGTACCTGCAAGAGAGACATCAAGTGTGGGAGGAGAAGGTCGCCTAGAGTAAACTTGTAATGGTTTATGAGAGGATCGATCATCTGAAATAGGAAGAGTGGGAGCGGGTAGAGCCTCAACAACACCTGTCTGATTAGTGGAAAAATATGAGGATGCTTCAAAGAAGGTCACATCTGCTGAAACATAATATTTATTAGTGGTAGGATCATAACATTTGTAGCCTTTATGGAGACGAGAATACCCTAAGAAGACACACTTAATAGACTTGGGTTGGAGTTTATCTTTACCAGGGGTATGATTATGAACAAAACAGGTACACCCAAACACACGAGGAGAGAGGATAAGATTGTTTATTGGGAAACAAAATAGAATGAGGATTCTGATTTTGCAGTACTGAAGAGGGCATCCGATTAATTAAGTAACATGCAGTTAGAACTGCATCTCCCCAAAAACGAAGTGGCATTTTATGATGGATAAGCATTGTGCGGGTGGTTTCAATGAGATGTCGATTCTTTCTTTCAGCAATGCCATTTTGTTGAGGGGTATATGCACAAGAAGATTGATGAATGATTCCTTGTGAAGCCATAAATTCTTGAAAGGGAAGAGATAAATATTCTCGTGCATTATCACTTCGCAGAATTTTGAGGGAGACATCAAATTGATTTTTAATTTCAGCACAAAAATTTTTGAAAATAGTAAATAGTTCAGATCTATTTTTCATTAAAAACAACCAAGTATAACGAGAATAGTCATCAATGAAAGTGACAAAATAATGAAAGCCATAAATAGTACCAACACGACTTGGACCCCATATGTCTGAATGAACAACACTAAACATAGATGATGCTCTATTATTTAAAGACTTTGGAAAAGAACTACGAGTATGCTTTCCAAGTTGACATGATTCACACTCAAGAGAAGAAAGTGTGGAGGCACCAGGAACCAATTTCTGAAGTTTGGAGAGGCTAGGATGGCCAAGACGACTATGAAGTAGGTCAATAGAAACGGCGGAAGTAAGGGCAGTGGATGTTGTAGGACAGGAGAGAAGATACAAGCCATTGAACTCATGACCTTCTCCAATCATCTTCCCCGTACAGCGGTCCTGCACAAAAACAGAATTAGATTCAAAGATTACTCTACAATTAAGCTGTTTTGATAATTTACTAATGGAAATCAAATTATATGGACATGCAGGGGCATATAAGACTGATACTAAAGGCATAGAAGAGAGAGGTTTACTTTCTCCTACTCCTTTAACCATTGTTTGTGACCCATTAGCCAAGGTAACTGTTGAAAATTGGGAATTAATTGTAGTAAGAGAGGAGAAAAGATTTGGATTACCAGAGATGTGATTAGAAGCACCGGAGTCTAATATCCAAGATCCAGTGGGTGAAGATTGTGTGAGACAAGCAAAGGAAGTACCCGGTTGAAAAACAGAACCTGTTGGAGAAGATGACTGTTGTTTCAATACTTGATATTGTAAGTATTCATCATAATCAATCCCAGTTAATGTAACTGAGTTAGGTTTCGATGCTTGAGTCGTGGGTAGAGGAAGAATACCATTTCCTTGAGACTGGACTATATTAGCAGTTGGACGATTACCCTGATTAGGTTTGGGAGGTCGTCCATGAAGAGCCCAACAACGGTCACGTGTATGACCCCCCTTATCACAATAGGAGCAATGAAATCTGGAGCCTTTTCCCTTCTCTTTTCGACTATCTACCTGCTGATTATTCTTCTGTACAACTAATACAGAAGTTTCAGTTTCAATATTGCTGGAGGAGATGCGAAGTAAACGAGCAAAGACTTCATCTAATTTAGGAATGATTGGACTAGCAAGAATCTGATCTCTTACAGTAGCCAAATCTGCTCGAAGCCCTATGAGAGCTAATACCATAAAAAACTTATCTCGTTGATTCTCTTGCTCAGTGGCATTTGAAGAAAAAGGCATGAGAGAGTTAAATTCATCCTTCAAAGTTTCAACTTGACCTAAATAGCTGGGCATATCTTGAAAATTTTGTTGTAAATGAACAATGTTATCGACAACCTTATAAATACGTTGAATATCATTAGTATACAACGTTTTAGCCTTGGTCCAGACTTTAAAACAAGTTTTACAAGACTGAAATAGGGTTAGCAACTTTGGTTCAAGAGAATGCCATAGTAGACTACATAGTTGTGCATCAATTTTAGTCCATACTGTCCTATCTTTTTCATCAACATTAATTGCATTTTTAATTAAGTGATCACTATAACCTTGACCCATAAACCAAAGTTCAACCGATGCAGCCCATGAAACATAATTATCACTACCTTGCAATTTTACAGTAGTAATGGCAGGAGAACTGGAAATAGAAGAGAACAGAGGTTTGATCAAACCTGATATATCTGAACCAGAAGCCATTTTAAAGAAGAATCAGAAGAAAAACCTGAACTGAAATACAATTTGAGTCCATTGCCAATTTCGAAAGATGTCAGAAATTTGAATGGAGCCTACACACAAACTCGGAATTAAGAGGCGAGGCTGCTGGTGAAGTTTCGTCGGAAACGGACGCCGGAAATTTGCTCACGCGCCGGCGCGTGATACTCCGGCCAGAACTTCAATCGGCGCGTGTGGACCCACGCGCCACCCTCCGGCGACGAGATTTGACAGCCCGGCTCTCCGGCGTCCTGCGCACCTGCTGTGGGTGGTGGTGAGAGAAAATAAACGCCGGAAAAAGGAGGTGAATTTTCACAGTGAAGGTGAATGTTCACAGTGACTCCGGAAGAAGAAGAAGAACAGGAAAAAAAAAAAGTCAGTAGCAACTTGGCTCTGATACCATGAAGAATTTGAGATAAATCTTAACTTATTATTCTCAATCTCTCGAATTTACAATAGATTTGAATTGGTATTTATAGACTAATCCTATTGCTATTAGAAATATACAAATAATAGAAAAAGACTAAAGGCAAACATAGTGGCATAAACACAGCCATAAAATCAGGATATCCCAACATAAAGCCATAAATTAAGGATATATTCCAACAATTATATAAACAATTTCATAATCTAAATATTTATATATATTTTCAAATTAAAAAATTTCAAAATATAATATAAACAAACAAAATAGATGAATCCAAGTAAAAAAAATAAAATATATCAAAGTGCTATGATTCAAAGTATAGAAAGATAAAAATAAAAAAACAGTTTGAATTGAAGTGAGAAACAAATGCTAATATTTTTTAGGAGTAGTTTTCGAAAATTCAACTATTAGCTAATAAATATAGAAAATTATTTTCTAATTTTTCATATGAAAAATATTTCTGTTTTAGAATTTTTTTAAAAAAAAAATAGGACTTTTTTAGAAATTAAACAGCCCCTATGCATTTGCAAAAATCAAGTTTGCTTTATTGTGGGACAAGGTAGTCTTTATCCTTTTATCCATGCTTATGCTTCCAAAGCTTTTAGGGTGTTTCTAACTTTCTATGGATATTATTAGACTTTATTTTAGAATGTTTTTCTTTTAGTTTGTTTTTGATATTCTTTATCATTCTCAATAAAACTTCTTTTTTTTCGTAGTTATTAACAAAATTGAAAACCAACTGTATGTGCACAAATGTAGGGTTTTTATGATAATTTAGGAAGAACATGAAGAGGAGAAGGAAAATGATGATAGTTTTATCATAGTATGTTTTTCTAAGGAGGCACCCATAGCTTGATATTAAGTGTACAAGACTAGAAAATCTTGTTGTCGGTTGTAAATTGTAAAGCCTATCATGGGCTGTTCTCCCTTTGATTTTTATAATTTTATCTATTATTTCCTCAAATCTATAGGGGTATTCAAAATTGTTCGAACTATAGAGGTATAAAACTTATAGGTCATACTATGAAATTGTAGAAGAGAGTTGTGGAATACCATTTAAGTTTGGATACTTGTGTCTCCCAAAATTAATTTGGGTTTATGCCAAGCCGATCAACGATAGAAGCAATTTTTCTTATTAAAGATTTGACGAAAAAGTACAAGAACATGAAGAAGGATGTATATATGGTTTTTATGACTTAGAAGAGGGTTGCGATAGGTGATAGCCAGCGTAAAACTTTTATCACATATTATGATATGGATTCTAATAGTGATATCGTTGGGGCGTTCCTTACTTGTGACACGTTACATCGGAGCTCGGGTGTAGTAAAGAATAAGCAAGGGTGTAAGGCGTTCTCCGAATGCGACGCACCATGTCGGCGCCCGGATGTGGCCATAATAAGCAAGGGTTCTCACATCATGGACGGGTGTGAGTAAAGAAGTTAGTTCAAAATATGAGTATTACAAGAGATATATATTCAGATAATGGTAAAAGATTCTATAGGAAGAAGCGTAAGAAAGAACAATTAGGGAGTAAGATTAGAATAAGAACTTGGAATATTGGATTTCTTATTGGTAAACTGAGAGAACTTGTTGATACTATGGAGAGAAGGAAAATTAGCATTGCTTGTTGAGAGTATTGGATATTAAGTGTGGTATACAGGAATAAATAGAGGTAAAAACGGAGTAGGTATAATTTTGGATTGGAACCTAAAGGAAACGGTTGTAGCGGTGAAAAGAATAGGTGATAGAATTATTTCAATTAAACTTGTGCTTCAAAATGAGACTATCAACATAGTTAGTATATATGCCCCTTAAGTTGGATTGGATGGGGAGAGCAAGCAGAAATTTGAAAATATTTTTATAGGAGGAGACTTAAATGGACATGTAGGAAAAGACAGAGTAGGTTTTGAGGAGGTACGTGGAGGGTATGATTTTGGACTTAGAAATGAAGAAGGTAAGAGTTTCCTTGATTTTGTTTTAGCCTATGGTTTGATTATGGCAAACACATTTTGTAAAAAGAGAATCTCATCTAGTGACCTTTAAAAGTGGGCAAAATAGAAGTCAGATTAACTTCATACTCACAAGAAGAGCCAATCGAACTCGATGCAAGGATTGTAAGGTTATTCTAGGTGAGGCTTTGACCACTCAGCATAGGTTAGTGGTTTTGGATGTCAAGTTTAAGATGTTGACTAGTAGACTAAGGAGGAACATGATTTTTAAGATTAGGTGGTGAACTTTAAAAAGTGAAAAATAATTGTTGTTCAAAAATGAGTTGGTCAAAGCTGGAGAGTGGGAGGCAGATATGAGTATGTCATCAAATGATATGTGGATAGGCATGTCTATAACAATTAAAATAGTAGCTAGAAAGGTTCTTGGAGAATCTAAAGCGTGTGAGCATCCCTCGAAGAAGTCTTGATGGTGGAATAAGGAAGTGCAAAAAGCGGTAAGAAGTAAAAGGGAATGGTATAAGAGTTTGCCCAAGTGTAATAATATTGATGCTTTTGAGCAGTACAAACAGGCAAAAAAATATGCTTAAAAGGCAGTTAGTCAAGCAATAGCACAATCTTTAGAGAGTTTGTATGAGAAACCTGGAACAAAGGAAGGGGAAAAAACTATCTATAAATTGGCTAAAATAAGGAAAAAGAAATGTCGTGATTTAAACAAAGTTAAGTGCATTAAAGATAAAGAGAATATGATTTTGGTTCAAGAAGAGGATATTAAAGAACGATGGAGAAGCCATTTTGAGGAAGTTCTTAATGGTGACCATAGTGGTAACATTGAGGGTTTAAATGTTAGGCCCGAGAAAAATATGAAGTACACTAGACATATTAGGTTTTCAGAAGTTAACGAAGCTTTGAAGATGATGAAAGTTAGTAAAGCCTGTGGACCAAATGGGATACCCATTGAGATTTGGAAATGTTTGGGAGATATAGGAGTTGCATGGTTGACATCTTTGTTCAATAAGATCCTAAGTACAAAGAAAATGCTTGATGAATAGAGACAAAGTAATTTGATACCTATTTTTAAGAATAAAAGAGATACTCAAAATTGCTCAAATTATAGAGGTATAAAGCTTATGAGCCACACTATGAAACTTTGGGAGAGAGTTGTGGAACACCGTTTGCGTTTAGATACTTGTATCTCCCCAAATCAGTTTGGCTTTATGCCTGGTCGATCAACTATGGAAGTTATCTTTCTTATAAGAGATTTGATGAAAAAGTATAGAGAGATGGACTTACATATGGTTTTTATTGACTTAGAAAAGACTTATGATAGAGTCTTTAAAGAAGTTTTATGGTGGGTCCTAGAGCATAGGGCAATATCTATACGATATATTCAAGTCTTGAAGGATATGTATTAGGGAGTCACCACCAGTATCCGCACTGTGGGAGGGGATACTAAGGATTTTTCCATTTCTATTGGGTTACACCAAGGTTCAGCTTTGAGCCCTTATCTTTTCGCCTTAGTAATTAATGAGCTAACAAGACATATATAGAATGACGTCCCTTGGTGTATGATGTTTGTAGATGATATTATTTTAATAGATGAGACTCAATCAGGGGTAAGTCAAAAGTTGGAGTTATGGAGAAGCACTTTGGAATCTAAGGGTTTTAAGCTAAGTAGGACTAAAATTGAGTATATGCATTGTAGATTTAATAACGAGAATAGAAAAAGAGGCGAAATTGTTTTAGACGGAATAACAGTGCTTTATAGTACTCATTTTAAGCACCTTGGCTCTATTCTTCAAGAAGATGGAGATTGTAAAGAAAATGTAAGTCATAAGATTAAAGCTGATTGGATGAAGTGGAAGGGTGCTACAGTAGTTCTATGTGATCGAAAAATGCCAATTAAATTAAAAAGAAAGTTTTACCGCATTGCAATACTGCATGTGATGATGTATGGTAGAGTGTTAGGCAGTAAAAGGACAACATATGAGTAAGATGCATATTGCGAAAATGAAAATGATAAGATGGATGTGTGGTCACACTAGAATGGATAGAATCCGCAATGAGTGCATTAAGGAAAAAATGGGGGTTGCATCTATTGAGGATAAGATAAGAGAGCATAGATTGAGATGGTTTGGCCATGTGAAATGAAGACCTAACAATACGCCGGTCAGAAAAACCGAACAAGTTAGGGTGGATATAGCTAAGAGAGGCAGAGGTAGGCCTAAATTGACTTGGTCAAAGATGGTCCAAAATGATCTTATAATGTTACATTTATCAGAATAGATAATCCTAAATCGTATTGAGTGAAAAAGAAGAATTCATATAGCCGACCCCAATTGATTTGGGATTAAGGCTTTGTTGAGTTGAGTTGAGTTGATATTGGGTATCAAGATCTAGTTGAGTCACTGTCTTTTTATCTTGGTATTGGATGAGATAACAAAATATATAGAAGACGCCATTCTATGGTGCATGATGTTCACAGATGACATTATGTTAATGCTTAATAGATGAGACCCAAGCAGAAAGTTGGAGTTGTAGAGAAATATTTTGGAATTTAAGGATTTTAAGTTAAGCATAACTGAGTATGAGAATATGCACTGTAAGTTTAGAAATACAAATGGAGAAAGGGCCAAAGTTGTATTATATAGAGTGTCAATGCCTTGCATAACTTATTTCAAATACCTTAGCTCAATTCTTCAAGAGGATAGAAGCTGCAAAGAGGATGCTAGCTATGGGATTAAAACAGGTTGAATAAAGTAGAGGAGTACCACAAGAGTTTTATGTGATTGGAAGATGCCAGTTAAATTAAAAGTTAAGTTCTATCGTAGTACAATACAACCTGCTATGACATATGGTAGCGAGTACAGATAAGATGCGTATTGTGAAATAAGAATATTAAAGTGGATGTGTGACATTAGAATAGATATAATTGCAAATTGTGCATTAAAGAAAAGGTGAGGGTAGCTTTTATTGAGGATAAAATAAGAGAACACAAATTAAGGTGGTTTAGTTGTGTGAAATAAAGTCTTAGTGATGTACCTCTTAGAAAGACTGAACATTTAACGCGGATATAATTACAAGATGTAGGAGTATACCTAAATTAACTAGGAAAAAAGTGGTTCGAAATAAGCTTATGGTACTCTGCATCTCTTTGAAAATATGACTTAAAAAAATCATATAGTTGACTAAATTAACTTAAGATTATGGCTTAATTGAGTTGAGTTTATTTCCTTAAATCTCTATTATGCAATTTTGCAGGTGCTTTAAATTCCATGCATGAAAGTTCATGTATCTTGAACTTTAATGGTGTTATTAATTCATTGGACATGCGAATTGAGTTTGTTTTAGTAAGGAAGTTTCTGTGTAAATTCAATTTAGTAGTTATTGTTTAATGCTCTTTCCAGATGGGACAGTGGCATGCTGCAGATGAATATGATGGTCAGGTGAGAGAGATAACATTCAGATCGTTGTGCAATAGTCCCATGTGCCCACCTGATACAGCCATGACAGAATATCAGCATGCTGTTTTATCACCAGATAAGAAATTGCTTGTGCGATCTCTTATCTCATCCTTTGGCTTAAATTTCTCATTATGCTTGTGGCAATTTTTGTCAATGTTTCTAATGAGTTGGTGTTTTTCCTTTAAATTATTTGCCTGTTAATTTCATATTCTCATTATTTGTAAAATTTCTCCCTCCTTTTTAGATATTTGAAACAGTACAACAGGCTCATGATGTTCCTTTTGGATCTTATTTTGAGGTATGTGTTATGTAGACATCTGTGGATTATAGCTCAACTAGCAATTTATGCACTTTGAAAAAGAATAGACAAATGGACTGAGCATTGACTATTAAGCATAATCTCGAATTTCTTTTGGTTCCTTGTTCATCCCTAGGCCATCTGCACTGTATGTATTGTTTCTGTTGCATGTGTGGTCCGTTTGTCAAGCAATACATTGAACTGTAAATTTAATATTGAAACATATTTCACAATTCAGACTAGATTATTAGATTGATGGGCCATAATTTGTCTGGTTTTATTTGACATATATTTTCCTTTACAAATGATATTATTGGCAGCTTTTCATTTCATGTAACATTTCATAGTAAATAATTCTAGTTTGAAAAAAAAAAAATTCCTTATATAGTTTATAGGAGAATCTGTTAGTTGATATAAACTTATTAACTCTTATACTTCTCATGTTATATTGTTCTACTGATAAAAATGTATTGCTGCTCATGGATTAGATTCATTGTCGTTGGAGAGTGGAAACCAATGGTGAAAAATCCTCAGCAATAGATATAAGAGTGGGTAGGTTAATCACCCTGTCACCTTGACTTTCAACTAAATGAAAGTTCGAGTGTTGTCCAAATAAAATCGTAAAACATCTTCAATGATCATAATTTTTTTTTTTCAATAAATTGTTAGAAGTTTAATTTTACGATTTCTGCAGGTGCACATTTCAAGAAGTGGTGTGTGATGCAATCCAAAATAAAGGCAGGAGCTATCAATGAGGTTGATTAATTTTTTTTTTCTTGAGCTTTAGCCCTCTGTTTATGAGTAAATGAACTGTTATGTGCTCAAATTTTGTATTTTGAATCCAAATTCATCTGAATGTTGATAATCACCCTGTGTAGTACAAGAAAGAGGTGGACCTGATGCTGGAAATGGCGCGATCACACATTTCTAGTAGTGAGGCTGAGAATGCTTCTACATCTCCATTATAACACGAGATAGCAGCCGGTAACCCAGCATACCAAATTAAGTTATTCTTTCTTTAGTTAAGAATGGTGTATCATTACTCTTTTTGTTTATTATATATATATATATATATATATATATGACTATTTGATTGTGACATGTGGAGGCAGCATGTTTGTTGTGATGGCCATAGGCGTAAAATCTTGTGCGCTATTTCTAACTTCACCTTGTCTCCCTTTTTAAGAGAACCAGTGGTATGTGTTCCTGTGAATTATGATATGTACGGTGTAATGTAAGGTTCTTGTTCCTTTTCCAATGCATAGTTTCCCTTACCACTACTACAGTTTATGTTTTTTAATTTTATCATTTTCCCCCACTATGGCTTCGATGGATATTGCTGCAACTGAGATTCAAGTTGGAACAATGCTGATGTAAACTTGATTCTGACACCTACTGATAACATAATATACAACTCAATTTTCCTTATTATGCATTTATCAAATTTAACACACAGTGGACCAGATGATTCTGCAAAAGAGAAAGGAAGTAGAGATTGCGACAATTTTCAAGAGAAATTGAAGACGTCTCCTCTATGCTTGGGTTACTTCGTGTAAAGCCTTATCAACGTGTAAATTGACTGGATGTTCGACTTGGTGTAGGCTCAAAACTTTAGTTTTGGTAACTGCCTAAGAAGTTGATCAACTTAGTAAACAGGGAAAAAACAATTGAATAAAGTAGGCACAAGAAAACATAAGGAGAGGGGGGACAATTTTTATTAAGTATTGAAAACAATGCCATTCCTGCTTGAATTTAACTATTGCGAGGCAACAAGACACCAGTGACAGTTCAGGAAATCAAGCTGCAAATTTCCCATTATTATTAGCATAGCATATCATAAGCATAGAGCTATCGACCACGACTATAAATAGTAAACATTATTGACACTTGAGATAAGAGATCTTTTGCCATAAAATGATTTAAATAACGTTTGGTCATGCAATTAACAACCCATAAAGGGTACTCTCACCGCAAAAAAAATCCAACAGAACAATCAGTACCTATTTCTTTTAAAACTATCACAATTAACTTATATAGCTCCAAACATCATTCATTCAGCATCATTGTCGAGCATACAAAAAAGTTCAACAATAGTACATTTTAAGTTCAAAATACGTATTGGCAATACGATGAAATACAACACTCAGAAATCATAAAATATTAACATATCGCAGAGAGTAGCATTGGCATTGACAGTAAGAGCTCATTAGCTTTCAGAGCTGTAGGATCCCTCGCCTGCTGACAAGTTTTCTCTCTGATGACGCTTCATCTCCTCATATGCCCATTCAAGACCACCGCAGTAATGGAGTGGAGGATTAAATCTGATATCACTTATATCATCTGGCAAGAATGCTCCATTCTCAATAAGGAACTTCACTGCTTCCTTCTTTCTTTCCTTTGCTGCACTATGAAGTGGTGTCCCTGTAAAAAAGGAAAAGCATGTATATCAGCAACCACGTCTACAGCATTAAACGTTAGGATAGGCAGAGTAAGAGGAATGAGAGATTTGGACGCTGAGAAAGTTTGTGTATGCGGTGAAGATACTTACAGCCGCAAATACCCCAGGTTCTAGCATCAATATCTGCACCACGTTCAAGCAATTCATCCATAACCTCAAGGTGGCCTCCCTCAGCAGCGAGGTGGAGAGGGGTCAACCCTTTTGATTTGGGCCCCCATGCAGGCACATTTACATCCATGCCCTCATCAAGTAACCGCTTCACCTGTTACACAGAAAACATCCATCTCTTTGGCACATGGTGAAAAATGTTCATTTTGAAGAAAGTTGATAGTCATTTTACTAAAAAGATATACATCCATCATAATATACATAATGAGAGAGAGAGAGGCAAGGGAGAACCAGTAAATTTTTGATTTATAACTAACAAAGAAAACATACTCAACCGCATTCGACTAAACAGTAATCCCAATTCCCAACACAAGTTAGGATCTGGATCACACTATATGAATCATTTTCCTGCATTCCATCCAATTCAGAATACAACAATTGTAAATGTGAGAATCAATAACAAAATTAGAATATTCCTTCCTTCCAACCACATACGTGGCTTAACATATTGGTTAATCCTCAGAGCAGAAAGTTTACAAATACCTAGAAGCTGAAGACTGGAAAAATTCTTTCCAAGGACCAAGAGATTTTTATGCGAAGATGAAATGCACAAAAAACTCACAAAGCGACAAATATCTAAAAGCTAAAGACTGTAGCTTGACAACTTCAATGCTCAAGAATGTTAAGACTTTTCCCTAAGAGACATTTTTGTAGGCCACAAAAGAACAAGTCTAGAAAAACGCATATTTGCACCCTTGAACTTTAGACGAGATGTAAATTAAGCCCTTAAACTTCTATTTGGTTAAATTAAGCCCCCCAAACTATTCGAAATGGTAAAAT
The DNA here is from genome assembly GCA_947685225.1 of Garcia nutans. Taxonomy (NCBI): domain Eukaryota; kingdom Viridiplantae; phylum Streptophyta; class Magnoliopsida; order Malpighiales; family Euphorbiaceae; genus Garcia; species Garcia nutans. Next base: position 51,476,326 of record CANTUV010000037.1, on the reverse strand, counting down.
TGAGCCCTTATTTGACTATAGTTAAATGCGTGAAAGACACACCGTCAAAATTGCATAAACGAAAATTTAATTTTCTTTATTTCTTATTTCTCCTTTGTTTTGCTATGTTTTATCTTTTAACTCCATTTCTCTCCCTCTTCTGCTTCTTCCTTATCTTTCAAGGTAATTTGATTCCCTTAATTCTTCATTTCTCTCTTCTCTATCCAATAATTTGGGATCATATCAAAGCACCATTAATTTTTGCTCTGTTAAAGCTCTCAGTTGCCATTTGTTTGGTTATGTCTTGCAGGTTTATCAACTCTCCATTGGAGCTGTATGTGAACTTTCTTGGCAATATTATCGAATCATAGTTCAACATCATGTTAGTAACAAGATTGAAGCTAAGAACTGAAATTCCAATTAGAAATCAAGCCACCGATAGCCATTGTCCTGCTATTTCAAAATTCCTAACAACAAAAATTCATAAATTGAGAAGAGAAAATAAACACAAGTAATTTTTTTTCATGAGATTTTCAAAATCCATCAAATTTCCATATCCATTTCATATTTTCTCGTATATTTTATAGATTGAATCCAAAATAGAAGCTCAGGCCTGCAAGTATCAGAAACTATAGCGGCACGCCTGAATAGGAAGACAACTTGCACAGCATCAGAAGGAGGATTGTGTTTTTGTAGCTGCAAATGACTCAAAGATGTATAATACAATGAAAAAATTAGATGAAGAAGCAAAAGGAAATGAAATGAAAGAAAAGGAAAGGACATGGAATCAAATTACCTTGAAAGATTAGGAAGAAGCAGAAGGAGAGAAATGGAGTGAACGGTCAGAGGATGAAGGAACATAAAGGTAATTTGGGTTTTTTTTTTTATTTTCAACTCACTAAACACAACGTTTTGGCTATATCAAAACTCACCGTTTTGATTGTGTCACTAATGTGGCATTTTTAATATTTTACGCGATTTTAATGAGATTTGAGTCATGTGCGTTTAACTGATATCAAATAAGGGGTTAATTTCACCATCTCGAATAGTTTAGGGGCTCACTTTGACCAAATAGAAGTTAAGGGGCTTAATTTACAACGGCTCTAAAGTTGAAGGGCTAAAAAAATGTGTTTTTCCAATCCTAAAATCTAATACGAAGTCCTCAATAGCATAACTTTCTCCCTAAAAGGACCACAAAATCTTTCAGAAATGAAGGTACAAGTTGGCTAAGAATTGCGTTTCTGTACATTTTAATTACACTGGCCTGTCATAGGTACAGATTCCCATGGACCACTGAGGCTATTGATTTTCCAGGATTCCCACAACCAAGTTCATCAAAGATGTACAAAGTACAAGTTGAATGTTATCAAAAAGAAGTTTGTCATCTAGACTACATAAGCTAAAGGTAAGGTAGCATTGGGAATTTAAAAAAAAACGTGTTCTGAATGAGAAATTCGTTTTCCATTTGCAATAAACACTTTAGAAAAAGCAAAAAAAATATCAGCAGTATAAGAAAAAAAAAAGAGTTAGTATTATATTTGCATTAAAATATCAAACTAATGGGCCAAAAAGATACTTTGGGGGCAATGCAATAGTCCCCCTTCATAGATTATGAAATAAATAGGATTAAATAGAACAGAATAACGATTGCAGTTCTCTGGCCCTGAAGGATATAGGAAAGAAAAATCTGCAGAAACAATTACAGGAGGGCATGTACAGTTTACAACTTACACTTTGTTTGGGAAGACTTCCATTGTTATTTTCCATGGGTTAATATGATATGGTTTAGAGTTAAACTATGTTTGGGAGGACTTGCACTCTTTTTTCATGGTTTATGATGGTTTAGCCACGGCGTGAGATTGAAAAATTTTAGCAAATTTATTAAACCACCAAATTGGTGTGTTGGGATAGTTTAAAATTTTTATTGACAAAATTACCTTAATGAAATTCTAAAAACTTGAGCAAACCCATTATATTGCTATTCCTAAAATCTTTCTTACCTCATAAAAAAATATTTTGTGATTTTAATATATTAATTATATTATTGTTTCATAAATTATTGATTTAATTGAATTTTATTAATATTTTTTAGTGGTATGATCACTTGAATTTATTATAAAATTTAATTTATTTAATTATTTTTTAAATAAAATATATATTTGCTAAAAATCTTATTAGTTTTTTATGTGAAGTTAATTAGTTTTATAATCATAGCTTATTTATTTTAATATGAACTGTATAAAATATTAGACTGAAGGATATTTTAATCATTTTATATATTTAAACCAAATCATACCTTAATAGTACCTGCTATCTTCCCAAACAGTACACTGTCAATACCATGCTGTATCATAATGGACTTACTAAACCATATATTATTAACCAATGCTGAAAATGCTCCGAAACAGAGCTGTGAGCTAGGAAAGATACCCAGGAATTTTTAACCATTTCAAATGAACTGAACTAAAAAGTTTTAGATTATCATCAAAACCCATTTTCCGCATGCTTCTACTACGTGCTGGTAAGATTGTTTTAACAATATTCATCAAATTTGAGAGTATAATCTTATTATTTTATATATAAATAAATACTCCAAATTTATCTCCAAACACATACAAATAATCAATCATAAATAAAAACTTCAATTAAATTCAAAACGAATTTAAGGTTGCATCAATTATACGCGATAAAAGGGTGAAAATAGATACCTCTTTGAGATCACCTTTCCTAGCACCGATATGAAGAAAAGTCCAGCCTCGGTCATCCCTATCTCCCTTTGACCTAAAACTCCGTCGTTTCGACAAACTACGTCTCAGTAAAATCGAAACAGAATCCGATCGATCCTGGAGCATATTCCTTGTTTGTTTGCTCCTTCCAAATTACCAATCAAATATCGAAAATAATCACCAGCAAACACAGAACAAAACTAATCAGTTAAAAACCCTAAAATCGATTCAGAAGGAGATGAAGAAGATGAAGAAAACCACTAATTTACATGTTCTTTTTTTTAAAGAAAAAAACACGAACAAACAAATTAGCGAGAAGAAGCAATAGAGTGATTGGCAATGCAATAAGGAGCAAAAGGATTCAAAATGGGTCCAAAGCAACGCAGATTCTGGAATATGACAACCGAAACGACGACGGAGGATGAACAATTTCTGATCATAATTTCTTGTTTTTGCACCACGGAAACCCTAATTTATATATATATAAAAAATATAGATTTGACGAAAAAATTAAGAGTAATTAGAGAAATCCTGGTCTGATATGGAGAGAATTTGGCGGTGACATAAAGGAAAGTCGACGACGGTGAAATTGCAGAATTTTCTTATGGTTTGGGATTTTCTGTAATACGGCTGCCAGGCGCTGGTGCTGGTGGTAATCATTGACGCGGAGAACTAAACTGGGCCATTACTTGGGCTTCCCGCTCGTGTGGGCCTAATAATATATTTTATAAAAAAAATAATATCGTCTGTACCTTTAAAAATTTTTATTTTTTTATTAAAAAAAATTATTTTAATTATTTTATTATAAATTTATAATCATTATAAATAGTATAAAATTTATAAATTCATTACAAACTCAAAATAAATTTATTATAAACTCTTTATAAACTAATAAAAATTTGATATTTTAATAAATATTCTATAAATTTTAGTATTTTATAAATATGATAAATTTAAAAATTTTTTATTTTTTTATTTTTGTCAAAAGCTCTATGTTTTAGAAATTTTTAAAAAATCTTAAAAAAATAAAAATATTTCTAAAAAAATCTATACTGTGTTTACTTACAAAAAATAAATCTTCATTTTTAATTTTCTAAAAAATTTAGAGTATTTACTTTTTATAGAAAATATAGAAAATGTGTTCATTTATTAAAAATAAAAAATTATTTTTTAACGTTAAACTTTATAATTAGATTCTATGTATAAAAAAAAAAAAAGGAAACAACTCAAGCATGTTTTTCAAAATCTTATTAAAGATAGACAATTAAAAAAAATTGCTTTCTATCTTTTAATTTAAAAAAATTATATTTTGATGATTTAAGGATAAGAATGTCTTTTAAGAGACTCTAGAAGTGTTATTATTTAAGATTTCATTTAATTTAGTGGCTAAGTGTTAGCTAGTTGCTGATAGTTAATTCTTTAATAAAATAATTATAAATTATTGCTCTTATATATTAATATTAAATTTTATTTTCTTATTGAAATATTATTTTTTAACAGGATAATTAGTTTTTTATTTCAATAAATATGAATTGTTTTAATTTCAAAAAAAAATATATGAATTGTTTTAAAAAAAAATTAAATTAAAACTTTTGACTAACTAACTCACACTTAACAGTTAGTCATTATTATTAAAAAAAAATAACCAAATGGATTTGATACGATTATTAAAAATCAAAAACTTATAATTACATTTTTTTTAAAAAAAATTGCACAACACTCATTTAAGATATTTTCATATATTTAGCGTTTTTACGAGAAAATTACATGGTATGTTATTATTTTTTTTTTGAAAAGATACATGGTATGTTATTTTTAAAAATTTTCAAAAGTGTTATAATTTTATGAAATTTTAAAAATATGTATTTTCTAAATTTAACTGAAAATATATTTTGTTTATAGCTCTAGTATATACATCTATGAAATTGGATATTTCAGAAATTAAAATTAGAAAATAAATATTTTAAAAATATTTTCACATTTTAAAATATTTTTATACAAAACCTAATTGTTAATAGGAAAGATTATATAATTAATTTAAAATCAATGTACCAAAAAATTAATTTAAAATCTGAAGAACTCTTTTAAAAATATAGATGTTAAAAATTCCAAAATTGCTTTAAAAAACTTTTAAAATTATAAAAATATAGTAGAGATAAACGGAGCAACAAGCATTATCATCCATGGATCTCTATAAAAACTTTTCTCTTCTTCCTCAATTTTTCTATATATAATACATTGTTTAAAAACCAATCATCAAATCGAAACAACCGATTGAAAATATAAATATGGAAGAACAAAAATTAAAAGATAACACCAAAATAAAAAACAAGATGGAGATTATAACTATCTACCTTCTCCTTCAAAAACAAATTTAGGTATAAAAAAACATTAAAAATGCTATTAAATAATACTTCTACACTAAGACTTAAAGAAATAAATTATAATTGTACTACGATAGTATGATGTGTTGGTTAATGAAATTGTATATATTGTGTTTATGTTGAATTATAATTATGCACTTCTTTTGTATCTTCCTTAATTATAATGTATATGTTATTCATATATTAAATTTCAAGTGAGAATATATACACTTCTATTAACAGTAGCATAATTATGACGTAGATATTATATATATGTTCTAAATATGTTGTTTATATATTGAATTCTAACTAAAACTATATCTACTATTTTTATATCTTAGTTAGTTATAATATATATGTCATATGCATATTATCTATTTATTGAATTTCAAATGAGAAAATAAACACTACCGTTAACATTGGTATAAATATGTTGTGGATTTTGTACATTTGTTTTGTATATATTGTGTGTTGTGTATATAATTCGCATATGCCGATGATTTATGGGCTAAAATGTGGAGTCTAGAAGCAATCCTAATAGTTTGAAACCTTATGTTGAGGGCATGCAGTGAGGTTATGCCAGTGATGGATAATCTAGGTGTGAAACACATAACTAGTCCAATCTGTCACAAGGATATAGAAACAACCTTCCATGCTTTGGTTTTGTGTCCACTGGTCGAAGAATGCTAGAGCATAGGTTTTTGCCTTAGGAAAGCAAAAACTTAATCGACGATGGAAGTCTGATAGCTAGCCTATGTTGGTTTATCTAGAAGGAGCCATAATTTAGTTGTTTGGTAGGGAAAAACTTTTAACTCAGGCATTATATGTAAAGAAGCCATGGACTTAGGCATGGCCACGGTTCAAAAACCGCCTGTTCAGGTTCAGAAATCATTGATTTCAGTTTCGAAAATTTTTGAACCTAAACCAAATCGCCTATAGGACGGTTTAAAAATGGTTAAGAAATCGCCGATTTTGGTTCGAATCCCGGTTTAAAGACGGTTTAAAAAGCGGTTCAAATAAATGGTTCAAAGGGGTGATTTAAGACGGTTCAAAGGTGATTTGGGTCGATTCAGAAAAAAGTTTACATGTGATTTTAATTAAAAATTAGAAAAAAAAATATTTAAAATTAAGATCAATAAAAAATAAAAAAAAATATTGAAATTAATTTACTAAAAAAAGGACTTGAAATTAATATTCTTTTTTAAATAAAAATTAAGTTGTCTATGTATCCTCTTGGGGTTAAAAGAGGAATCAAAGTTCACGTAATTCTCTTATCTTATATTGTACAAGTAGAACCCCCTTACATTAGTCGCTTCCACCAGCGGATGTTCCGGTTGTCCATTCAGTTCCTATATCATATAAATATTCATCACTTAGTTCATTAATATCTCGTTCTCCTAAGTTTGTCTTGGTCCAATCAGCTACACACACTTGAGCTTCTAAAAATTCAGAAGCCATTCTAGATTGTCTCTCATCCAATATATTACCTCCCTCACTAAAAGCTTATTCAACCGCAACAGTTGAAAATCGGTGCTGCTAAAATTTGTTTAGCAATTAATGAGAGTGTTGAAAAAATATTTGTATGCCGATACCACCACTTAAGAGCAAGAAAATCTTTACCTTTATTACTATTACCAAATACAAAAAAAGATGTTAGATATATATCAAATTTAGAACTATCACCAATGGATTCTCTAGGTCTTTTTTGTCTTTATATAATTAAATGATCACCCCATCTTATTTTTTGTGTTTGATCACTAGATTGAGAAGATTGACTAACTACGACTTGATAACCATGAAGAATACAAAATTCAACATGTAAATCTACTATTATTTTTTGAACTTTAATAATTATATTAGAAACATCAACCTTCTCTCATCATCAAGATTTAGAAATGAATAATAAAGAGGTAAATAATTATTTAAACCATCTAATTTACATCTAGGATAAAAAATAATAGAAACAAGATAAATTAGTGGAATATTTTTAAAATAATTTAACCATTTTTTCTTCATATTATGAATGCAATCTTTTAAAATACTATTACTTTCACATTCCTTTATTTCACCAATAATATTTAAACATTTAATTAAAAATAAATGAGTTGCAGGATAATAAATACCACTTAAAGTATATGTAATATCATTAGAAACTTTTAAAACATCTAAAACTTGTGTACAAATATCCCAAATACGTGGATATAATGTTACTTGTGATACATTATTGCTAATAAATGTGCACAATAAATCTTTATATTCATACGACTTTTTTAGTAATTCATACGTTGAATTCCAACGAGTTGGTGTTAAGATGCGATAAATACTAGAATTAGAGCAACGGAAGCGTAATTTAATTAATAGCTAACTGTGGTAAATTTCAAAAAATTTCACAATTAGTTTATTAATTAAATATCATATATTAACTTTTAACACTAGAATTGAACTTTTCAATTCTTAGTTCTAATTTTAGAATTTAACAAAACATCCAAATAAGTAAAATCTAATTGATTTACAAAATACCAAATATACATAGGAGGAGATATTAGAAATTACCTCTTGAAGACTAGGTGTTTCCACAATTCCTCCAAACCACCCAAATGTGTGGCCTCTAGATATCTCACACAAACTCCTTTGATCTAGATCCTCCAAGCTCCAAAGATTAAATCTTGATTTATTGTTATTGCTCAAAACCAAGATTAAAACTCTAATATGGATGATATGTAGAGATTTAATTTCAAGAACTCTTTCTTGAAAAATTGGACTTAAAAGAAAAATAAAATAAAAATATTATTTTTTTTCCACTTCACGTTGAAAGAGAGGAAAAAATCTCTCTTGTGAGAAACCAAACTTAATGAAATGCTTCCTTTTTTAAAAAACATAAATGAGATCACATCTCAATTATTTTTAACAAGTGGTTTTTTTTTATTTTTCTTTACATAAAGGAAAAACAAATCATATCCACCACTTTAACAAAATAATGCTCCACTAATTAAAGTAGCCTTTCACCCATCAAATTGGTCTTCCACTCATAAAAGAAAAAGAAAAAGAAAAAGAAATTAATTAATTAAATAATTAATTAACTTTTAATTAAATAAATAAATAATTAAATTTATTATTTTAAGTCCAAAAATTAATCTACATAATATGTATCATATATAAGTATTGTAATTAATTTGTACTCTACATGGATTAAATATTTAAGACATGCTAGGGTCTTTGTAATCTCATTACAAATTTAATCCAATTAATTTTGATTAATTAATTAAAGATTTTAATTAATTATCAAAATAATATTTACTAGATCATTTAGAGTTGTATTGTGTGTGACTCTCTAGGTTCATGTTTAATTAGCAATGAGATACAATATCAACTCTTGATAATTGCGAGAAAATATTTTCTCTTCAAAAGATTATCCCAATTATCTTTCAGTCTCATAAATCATAGTCAGTGTCTAGCATAACATGCACTATAATTACCTAATTAAAAATGAATATCTTTAACCTGTCAAGTTAAAAGAGATATTCGAACCAAATTATCATATTAATGATTAATCCCTTTATAAAGATCCCAAATTAATTCAAGGTCATGATTTTGTCAAACCCGAATATATACTATACTTCTATCATGGTTTTAATTCTTAATAAAATTGATTTTTACTAAAAACACTTTTCTTAGTAAATATCTCACCGCCTTGGCCAAGGACTTCTTTATTAAGAATAACCAAATTGTATAGGATCTTATCCTTGTTCACTCAAGGTATAAATTCTATTTTGGCGGATTATTTATTTCCTACATATAAATAATTAAAACCACCACATGCCCATATACACATACATTGTACATGTATGGAAGCAGTAACAAATTTTAATTATCTATATGTGAAATATAATATCCCCTCAGGTCTAAGGATTAATTCATTTATGATCAGGATAATTAATAATTGACAAGTAGTAAAACTTCATGTTATTATTATCCTGCGTCACATGTTCAACCTACTCATCACTATGAGTGTTCACATATTTATTTAGAATCTTTATTCAAGTAGCATATGACTCACTACTTCCATATCATTAATATCTCATGTTAATCTTGGAAATAAACAGAGGTGATGGTCTTTTGGATAAATTACGCTCAAATAAAATATCCTACGACCATGAACATTTAAAGTATTTGTACTAGAAAATTTGTCACTCATATTTATAACACTTATAAATAAATTCTCTAACAAATTACTTATGAGCTTATATTCTATAAAATAAATAAATATTTATTTAATAATTAAATAAATATCTAATTAAAAGAATATAATTTTATGCCATTAAGGGATATAATTTACAATTACATTATAGATATGACTCTAGAGCATATCCTAATTCTAACAATCTCCCACTTGCACTAGAGCCATTCTTTACAATATCTTAGACCCATCTTCTCAAGATGTAAATCCAATTGACGTTGTGTCATAGCTTTAGTCATGGGATCAGCCACGTTTTCTGCTGACAATACTTTCTGCACTGCTACATATCCTTTGCTAATTATTTCTCTAATAATATGATACCATCTTTCAATGTGTTTGGATTTTTGATGATACCTTGGTTCTTTTGCCTGAGCAATAGCTCCATTATTGTCACAATACAATGTAACAGGTGATTCTATGGATGGAACCACTCCAAGTTCAGTTACGAACTTTTTAATCCAAATAGCTTCTTTTGCAGCATCTGATGCAGCAACATATTCAGCTTCTGTAGTGGAATCCGCAGTTGTACTTTGTTTAGAACTCTTCCAACTTACTGCTCCTCCATTACAAATAAAAACAAATCCTGAGATAGACTTTCTATCATCCACATCTGATTGAAAATCAGAATCAGTAAAACCATCAAGTTTAAGATCACATCCTCCATATGTTAAAACTAAATCCTTAGTTCTTCTCAAGTACTTTAGGATTACTTTAACTGCCATCCAATGTTCCAAACCTGGATTGGATTGAAATCTGCCAGTCATACTAACAGCATAAGCAATATCCGGCCTAGTATACAACATTGCATACATTAGACTTCCTATAGCCGAAGCATAAGGAACTTTGGCCATTTTTTCTCTATCTTCTGGAGTCTTGGGAGACATTTCCTTTGAAAGATGGATACCATGCCTAACTGGCAACAATCCTTTCTTGGAATCTTGCATGTTGAATCTCTTCAACACCCTTTCCAAATATTGACTTTGGGAGAGCCCTATTAATCTCTTAGATCTATTTCTATAGATTCTAATACCAAGAATATAGATTTCTTCTCCTAAGTCTTTCATAGAGAATGTATTTGATAACCATAGTTTTACATCAATAAGCATACCAGCATCATTTCCAATTAAAAGGATGTCATCCACATACAAAACTAAGAAAGTGAGTGCACTCCCACTAACCTTTGTGTATACACATGGTTCATCTTCATTTTTGATAAAACTATAACTCTTTACAGCTTCATCAAAATGATGATTCCAACTCCTCGAAGCTTGCTTAAGACCATAAATGGACCTCTTAAGCTTACACACTTTAGTACTATCCGTAGATTCAAAACCTTTTGGTTGTACCATGAATATATTTTCTTCAATATATCCATTAAGAAAAGCAGTTTTGACATCCATTTTCCAAACCTCATAATCATAGTGTGCGGCTAAGGCAAGTAAAATTATAATGGATTTAAGCATGGCAACAGGTGAAAAAGTCTCTTCATAGTCAATTCCTTCTCTTTGACTATAACCTTTAGCCACCAACCTTGCTTTAAAGGTTTCAACCTTTCCATCTGCACCAATCTTTCTCTTGAAGATCCATTTATTTCCTATAGGTACAATACCTTCAGGTGGATCCACAAGTTCCCAGACTTGGTTTGCATACATGGAATCCATTTCAACTTTCATTGCCTCTTTCCATTTAGAAGAGTCTATATCTAATATAGCTTCTTCATATGTAGCAGGATCAATTGTATGATCAACTTGTGCATGAATAAATAACTCTTTCTTATCAAGCAACAAGTCTAATCTCTCTGGTGGATGAGAAATTCTGCTAGATTTTCTAGGTACTGATGTAGATACATCATTAATTGGTTGACATATTTCTTGTGGATGATCAATTTGCATATGATCATTTTGTTGGATATCTTTAGATGATACCTCATCTAATTCTATCTTCCTTACTTTGCCACTTTCTTGAAGAAACTCTTTCTCAAGAAAAATAACATCTCTACTAATTACAAAACTTTGATCTTCTGGAAGATAGAAAATAAATCCTAAACTACCTTTAGGAAATCCAACAAACCTTCCTTTAATAGATCTAGGTTCTAACTTATCGGATTTTACCTTCTTAATATAAGATGGACATCCCCAAATCTTAATGTGCTTAAGACTTGGTGTCTTACCATTCCATATCTCATAGGGAGTGGTTGGAACAGATTTAGATGGAACTCTATTAAGGATATGACATGCAGTCTGGAGTGCTTATCCCCATAAAGAATTAGGCAAATCAGTATAACTCATCATAGAACGAACCATGTCCATTAAAGTTTGATTTCTCCTTTCAAACACTCCATTTAATTGAGGTGTCCCTGGAGGTGTTAATTGTGATACAATGCCATTTTCTTTGAGAAAAAGATTAAACTCATTAGATAGATATTCTCCACCACGATCTGATCGTAGAGTTTTGATTCTTTTACCCAAATGATTTTCTACTTCATTTTTAAACTCCTTAAATTTCTCAAAAGATTCATGTTTATGCTTTAAAAAGATAAACATAGCCAAATCTAGAGAAATCATCTGTAAAAGTGATGAAGTATGAAAAACCTCCTCTAGCCATTATACTTAATGAACCACATACATCACTATGTATGAGTTCTAAAACTTCTTTGGCCCTTTCCTTTTGTCTAACAAAAGGTGATCTAGTCATTTTTCCTTGAAGACATGATTCACAAGTCGGAATAGAATTTTGATCCTAAGGATCTAAAATTCCTAACATTTCCAACTTAGTGATTCTATTCTCTCCAATATAACCTAGTCTTAAATGCCATAAGTGTTTTAGACTAGATTTATTTTTATGAATAACATTTATATGTGTGGCATTGTGTGGAACAATTTTATTATTACAACTACCATTATTATCCAAATAATAAAGGCCATCTATAATATAACCAGTGCCTATTATATTATTACAATAATATATTAAACAAGAATCTCTTTTAAAATAGAGTTCATAACCCATACTAGTCAAACTAGAAATAGAGATAAGGTTTTTATAAGCATTAGGTACATATAAAACATCATGTAATAATAAAATATGACTTCTTAAGTCAATTGAGGTAGATCCAATAGCTTTGGCTGCAACGCTTGCTCCATTACCAAGCTTTAAAATTACCTCATCCTGTTCCAAAGGCTCACTGCTTACTAGATCCTGCAAAGATGCACAAATGTGATTACTTGCACCTGAGTCAAGAATCCAAGCAATAGATGAGTTATTAGAAGGATTAGAATAATAGAACATACCTTCCGAAGGCTTGTTCTTGCCCTTTATTGACTCCAAGTACTTAGGGCAATTTCTCTTCCAATGGCCTTCTTCCTTACAATGGAAACATTTTCCTTTGTCATTAGAATTGGATGCCTTTTTTTATTTTGGTTTAGAAACTCCGCCACTTAGTTTAAGTTTGGAAGCTTTCTTCTTCTTTCCCTTTTTCTTCTTAGTCTTACTAGAAGAAGTGGTAGAAGCAACAACTAAAACTTCTTTATCCTTACTATTTTTTAAGGTATTTTGTTCAATGACAAGCATATTAAGGAGACTAGCTAATGTGCAGTCAATTTTGTTCATATAAAAATTAGATATGAACCTACCATATGAATCAGGAAGGGATGAGAGGATCAAATCAATTTGGAGATGTTGATCAATTCCAAAGTCTAAACTTTCTAGACTTTCAATGAGTCGAATCATTTTATGAACATGTTCTCCAACATCCATACCTTCCTTCATGGTAGAGCGGAATAATTCCTTAGATATCTCATATCTAACATTCCTGCTCGTCTCACCATATAATTCTTCCAAGTGCATAATAATTTCCTGTGCAGTAGAATAATTTTCATGTTGCTTCTGCAAATCTCTATTCATAGAAGCAAGCATATACATTCTAGCTTGCTCATCATCCAATTTCCACTTTCTCCACGTTTCAGTTTCTTCTTCTGAAGCTCCTTCAGATAAACTTGGAATAGGAGAATCAATCACATACTTTATGCGATAAGAAATCAAGATGATTTTAATGTTTCTTAACCAATCAGTGTAAATAGGCCCCGTGAGCATGTTTTTATCAAGAATGCTTGCGAGTGGATTTGATTTTTTCATTTTATTAGAGATTTAAGACACTGTAGAAAATAAAGTAAATTATTAGAATCATGTAATGTAAAACTATCATAATGATTTGGTCTTTAATCAATTATGATCCTCCCACTATTTATTTCAAATTTCACACTTCCAAGTGAAAAATGGAAATCTTTATAAGGATAGATTTCTAGTGGGTGATTAAACTAGTAACTTTTACCTATTAGCCAATTTTATTAATTAGTAACTCTTACTAATTATTAACTTCCTCTAATATCACATCTCATGTGAAACTTAATCATTTCTGCTCCTAATATTACGGGCCTCAGGTGCCTAGTGCCATTCTTAGCCTTTTATATTAGTTAAGTCTATAACCACTAAATCAGCATACATATGGATTTAAACATTAAGAAACTCAGTGCCCATTGCCGTTCTTGTAAAATAATGTATCCATATATTCACATCATCTCATGATTAACAATTAATTTCAAAATCTCTTAATTAATAAATCACTCCTATGTGTCCATAGCCAGTGAAAAATTAATTAAAATTTTAAATTTATTGCTTTGGTGGAGAGCTACTAGACTTAATTTTTAATTGGAAGATTTTTGGGCAATATTTTAAATTAAGTGATTAATTAACTTTTAATCAATTATTTAATTAATACTTATTAGTCTCACTTTGCACATTCACCATTTTACATGCATCATATACATTGAAGAATGGAAAATATAAAAGGTATGATCATGGACTACTATGATTTCCATATTCTTAGCCGGAAAGAATATGGTGATAAATGAATTTATGCATGAATGCATTAAATTACAAATTAGAATTAAAATAAATAAATAAATTACAAAGTCTTCAACACTTGAAGTCCTTGCTTCCACTAGGCATATTTGTGAAATTTGGTCTCCCTCCATCTTGGATAAATACATTTTAATCATACAATTAATTTTACAAAAGCCTATAAAGGGAATAAAATAAATCTTATTTTCTAATTAATAATTACAATCCATCAAAAAAAATAATTATTACAAAATCATCAAATCAAATATATACATTCATCACATGTATGTATAAAAATGATCCTAAGTCCATGATTATCCATTATGCCTTTCACATCCATAAATAAATAAATAATAACTAAAAGTTTATTATTTTATTTTTGGACCATATAGAACACTTCCATAAACCAATTGTATATCTTATATACAATTTTTATTTAAATTGAATATCACATATTTAATTTTAATTTTCCAAATATCAAATATTTAAGAATTACTACACTTCTTAAATTATATATATATATATTCAAAAATTAATTTAGCATATCATATACACTAAATAAAATTATTAAATATTATAAAATTAAGAATTTGGCCATAAAATTAGATCTTGCAAAGCAATTAGCCGGCTCTGATACCACTATTAAGATGCGATAAATACTAGAATTAGAGCAACGGAAGCGTAATTTAATTAACAGCTAACTGTGGTAAATTTCAAAAAATTTCACAATTAGTTTATTAATTAAATATCATGTGTTAACTTTTAACACTAGAATTGAACTTTTCAATTCTTAGTTCTAATTTTAGAATTTAACAAAACATTTAAATAAGTAAAATCTAATTGATTTACAAAATACCAAATATACATAGGAGAATATATTAGAAATTACCTCTTGAAGACTAGGTGTTTTCACAATTCCTCCAAACCACCCAAATGTGTGGCCTCTAGATATCTCACACCAACTCCTTTGATCTAGATCCTCCAAGCTCCAAAGATTAAATCTTGATTTATTGTTATTGCCCAAAACCAAGATTAAAACTCTAGTATGGATGATATGTAGAGATTTAATTTCAAGAACTCTTTCTTGAAAAATTAGACTTAAAAGAAAAATAAAATAAAAATATTATTTTTTTTCCACTTCACGTTGAAAGAGAGGAAAAAATCTCTCTTGTGAGAAACCAAACTTAATGAAATGCTTCCTTTTTTAAAAAACATAAATGAGATCACATCTCAATTATTTTTAACAAGTGGTTTTTTTTTTATTTTTCTTTACATAAAGGAAAAACAAATCATATCCACCACTTTAACAAAATAATGCTCCACTAATTAAAGTAGCCTTTCACCCATCAAAATGGTCTTCCACTCATAAAAGAAAAAGAAAAATAAATAAATAAATTAAATAATTAATTAACTTTTAATTAAATAAATAAATAATTAAATTTATTATTTTAAGTCCAAAAATTAATCTACACAATATGTATCATATACAAGTATTGTAATTAATTTGTACTCTACATGGATTAAATATTTAAGATATGCTAGGGTCTTTGTAATCTCATTACAAATTTAATTCAATTAATTTTGATTAATTAATTAAACATTTTAATTAATTATCAAAATAATATTTACTAGATCATTTAGAGTTGTATTGTGTATGACTCTCTAGATTCATGTTTAATTAGCAATGAGATATAATATCAACTCTTGATAATTGTGAGAAAATATTTTCTCTCCAAAAGATTATCCCAATTATCTTTCGGTCTCATAAATCATAGTCAGTGTCTAGCATAACATGCACTATAATTACCTAATTAAAAATGAATATCTTTAACCTGTCAAGTTAAAAGAGATATTCGAACCAAATTATCATATTAATGATTAATCCCTTTATAAAGATCCCGAATTAATTCAAGGTCATGATTTTGTCAAACCCGAATATATACTATACTTCTATCATGGTTTTAATTCTTAATAAAATTGATTTTTACTAAAACACTTTTCTTAGTAAATATCTCACCGCCTTGGCCAAGGACTTCTTTATTAAGAATAACCAAATTGCATAGGATCTTATCATTGTTTACTCAAGGTATAAATTTCATTTTGGCGGATTATTTATTTCCTACATATAAATAATTAAAACCACCACATGCCCATATACACATACATTGTACATGTATGGAAGCAGTAACAAATTTTAATTATCTATATGTGAAATATAATATCCCCTCAGGTCTAAGAATTAATTCATTTATGATCAGGATAATTAATAATTGACAAGCAGTAAAACTTCATGTTATTATTATCCTCCGTCACATGTTAAACCTACTCATCACTATGAGTTTTCACATATTTATTTAGAATCTTTATTCAAGTAGCATATGACTCACTACTTCCATATCATTAATATCTCATATTAATCTTGGAAATAAACAGAGGTGATGGTCTTTTGGATAAATTACGCTCAAATAAAATATCCTACGACCATGAACATTTAAAGTATTTGTACTAGAAAATTTGTCACTCATATTTATAATACTTATAAATAAATTCTCTAACAAATTACTTATGAGCTTATATTCTATAAAATAAATAAATATTTATTTAATAATTAAATAAATACCTGATTAAAAGAATATAATTTTATGACATTAAGGGATATAATTTACAATTACATTATAGATATGACTCTAGAGCATATCCTAATTCTAACAGTTGGAACATCTCTTAAAAATCTTTTTGGTCTTTTGTTATTAATTTTATAAAATTTAGACCATTCTTTCATTATTTGGGAATGTGTCCATAAATATCTAACTATATTTTTAATAGGAGAAATAAAAATATCAAGAGTCCTCAAACTATCTTGCACACACAAATTTAAAATATGACATACACATCTAATATGAAAAAATTTACCTCCAAAATTAGGTTGACAAATTTTATAAAGCTCACTAATTAATGTAGTATTTGCAGATGTATTATCAAATAAAATTAATAAAAATTTATTAAGTAATCTATATTCTTCTAAAATATTTTTAATCATTCTATAAATATTATCAGTAGTATGCCTATCATAAAAAATATGAAATACAATTAATCTCTTTTGAATTTTCCATTCATCATCAATCAAATGACATGTTATGCCCATGTAAGAATGCATTTGTCAATGATTACTCCAAATATCACTACAAATAGAGATACGTCCATTCATATTTAAAAATAAATTTTGTAATTTTTTTATATAAAGAAAAAGTGAACGTTTTAAAATATTTCTAGAAATACGTTTTGTATTATGATTTAAAGTATTTTGACAATATCTAACAAAATCAAGTTTTTAACAAAAATTAAATGATAAATGCTCAACTGGAATTATTTTTGCCATTTCTTCTTTATTTTTATTATCAGAATAATAAAAATAATGATTGAGATGAAGGTTTAGAAGATGCAAACCCGAAAATTTATATTTGTATCTTATCGAGTCCGATTTTAGTAGAATGTTTTTGCTCCAAATGCCTCTTGAATATGCCATATCTACCTTCAATCTTAAATTTGTATACATATCCACAATAATTGCAAATCACGTCAAATAAAATTTTAATTTTTTTATAAAATAAATCTTGAATATATCAGAAGTTAATAATTTTTTTTCTTCTTGATCAACTTGTTGACTTTTTTTTATTGAAAAATTAATATAATTATTGAATATCATCATCATTTTTAATTTCATCCATTATATTTTTTAGGTCAATTGGCTTAGGATAATCATCAACTATATTTTTTTCCTTATTTGATTTAAAATTTGAACCTTAGTCATTTGATATTTTTTTGAAATATAATATAATAAAATTTGGAATAGAATATAACACAAATAGAAATATAATGTAATAAAATTTAAAATAAAATATAATATATGGTATAAAAAATTAAAAATAATGAAAATGAAATAGAAATAGAAATAATAGAAATAGAAATAAAATTTATTTATAAAATAAAAATAAAATATTAAAAATTATAAAATAAAAATAAAATATTAAAAAGAATATTGAAGATTGTAATATAATATATTGTAAATTGAAGAATGTAAATGAAGATTGAATATTAAATATTGTAATATAAGATAGAAAATTTTAGATTATAGATTGAAAATGAAGAGAATTTAAAATTTTGAGATTTAGAAGAATGGAGAGGAAATTTGAAAGTGTAAAAAAATTTGAAATGGGTAGTATTTATAGAGTTAGTTTAATAAAATTTTTAAAATTAAAATAAAATATATTTAACATGTGCAATGGCCAAAATATGGCCATTGCACATGCATGAGGCCAACCAACGGTCAAATTGAGCGTTGGTTGGCCTTTCCAAGAAGCAGCAGCCCACATGGGTTGCTGCATAAAATTAAATCAGCTGTTCAAACTAGCAAAGTTGTCGATTTGAACCAACAGTTTGAACCGCTTTGAATCTCCTGTTCGGCGGTTCATTAAAAATTAAAACCTGAACCAAATCATATATTAAGGTTTAGGTTCCAGTTTTATTACGGTTTTGGTTTTGACCAGTTTCAGTCTAATTTTGATCGATCCAATTTCAATTTGATTTTGGTTCAAAATCGGATCGTGGCCATGCATACATGAAGTTTCATAATAACTATATATTAATGTTGGGGGTCCCACTCAAGTGGTGGGACACGCAACCTTTTTTAATTAAAAAAAAGAATGGACAGGACATCTTACAAAAAGTTATCCCACCACCATAACCAAACTTTACAATTTGTTTTGGAGATTAATAAACCCATCGCCATAACCAAACTTTGCAATTTTTTTTGCAAATCTGCAAAACAAATTGTAGACAGCTTGTAACTAAGTTGTCCACATGGTTTACATATTCTGGGAAGGCTTATATATATGGTCTTCCCTCCTCAGTTATATCACAATGAAGAAAAAGAAAAAATATAAGTTATTGGAAGAAAAATTAGAGAGATTGTGAGAAATTTTAAGAGAAAAAAAAATATTTGTATGAGATAATATTTTTGTAAGTGATAAATAGTGAGATTTTATTTTAGGTGTTTTAAAAAATATTTATCACTATTTTTGAATTTATCTCATTTGTGAGTATTGTGCTTATATAATATTTTTTTTAGAAAAGTCTTTCTTTTTATAAGTATTTCTCTTCTCTTTTATAATTTTATGAGATGAGATTAATATGAAGATGAAGATTTGGCCTTTATGTTACTTCATTTGTCACCTCTATTATATAAAAATTTTAAAGAGACATTGATGCATAGTAATAAGTCTTTAAAGTTAGAGGAAGTGAGAGCATCTTTGCATTTTAAAGAGCTCTTTGACAAAGAACTCTCCAGTAGCCATTCTGATAATCAAAAGTTTTTATTGTTAGAAGAAGATCTTCTCAGTTAAAGAATAGTCATTTGACTTGTAATTACTATAAAAAAAAAGGCATATTAAAACGGAGTGTTTTAAGCTTCAGAATAAAAATTGAAAAAAAAAATCAGAAAGAGAAACTCGCAGAAGCTAGTATTGTTCAAGATGACAGTGAAGTATAAGTCGTGACTGAAAATGGTGTCAAATCAAAATAAGGATAGATTTTAGATTCCACTTTCTCATTCTATATATGTATCCATAGATATTGATTTTTCTCTTATGAATCTGTACGCATAGGAGTTGTGTCTATGGACAATAACCATCCTTGTAAGATTATTGCTATTGGTATTGTCAAAATTAGAAAGCACAATGGTGATATGCGAACATTGACTAACGTTAGATATGTTCCTAATTTGAAGAAGAATCTCATCTCTTTATCTACTTTGGATAATCTTGGTTGCAGATTTTTTTTATATAGGTGGAGCTTTGAATGTTCTGAAAGGTGCTCTTCTTGTAATGAAAGCTAACCAAATTATAGATTGTATGTATTTCAATGATCTAATATCATGAGTTTAGTTGCAATCTTTTCTCATATGTCAAATTCAAATGTGACTAAAATATGGCATAAGATGCTTGAACACAAGAGTGAGAAGAGTTTGATAATGTTAAGCAAGTCTAAGTATTGATTGAACTTAATTAGCACTAGTAATTAGTGATTTTATTGGAGTCTCACTCAAGTGGTGGGACCCGCAACCTTTTTATTTTTTAAAAAATAGAATGGAGGGGACAATTTTTTGCAAGTTATCCCACTGCTATAACCAAACTTTGCAATTCGTTTTGTAAATCTACAAAACAAATTATGGACATGGTTTGCACACATATGGAAGGTCTATATATATAGTCTTCCCTCCTAAGTTATATCACAATGAATAACAAGAAAAAAATATAAGTTTTTGAAAGAAAAATTAGAGAGATTGTGTGAAATTTTGAGAGAGAAAAAATTATTTGTATGAGATAATATTTTTGTGAGTGATAAATAGTGAGATTTTATTTTGGGTATTTTAAAAAATACTTATTACTATTTTTTAGTTTATTTTATTTGTAAATATTGTGCTTCTAGAATATTTTTCTAGAAAAATCTTTCTTTTTATGTGTTTCTCTTCCCTCCTAATGTTTGTACCAAGTTACAGCTTTGCGGGAACTTAATTAATAAGCACTTTCCATATAGTCTACTTGGACCAATGATAAGCACGACCGGACTGGTCTAAACTGGAGTGAACACGAGCTTAAGTACAAGCGCGAGCTAAATAAGATGAGCTCTAAACCGAGCTCCGAGCACCTGCATCCCATGCTCTAGAACATATGACAGTCGAGGTTAGCAAAAATAATTTTGAGATAAAATCAACTATGAGTCGACCTTCCTTAGTATGGACCAAGCCCCAATTACTAGGAATGAGCTCAAATGAGGACATGAGAGTAAACAACTGCAGCTCGAACTAGACCCTAACTATCAAGCAGGAGCTCAAGCAAATCAGTCCAAAGTTACCAGGAATAAACTCAAAATAGAACTGACTCAAAATAGGACATGAGACCGAACACCTGCAGTCGGACCGAGCCCTGGCTACCAGGGATGAGCTCAAGCTTATCAGTCCAAACTTGAGTTCAAAATCATCAAAATGTCTAGAGAAGCTCATGGCCAGTGGTACTCTGAAAACTTCAGTATATTGAGTAAAGGCCGACTAATTCGAAAATAGTCCGACCATACCGAGCCCAAGCCAAAACATCCTAAACTTCTAATACATCTCACTGTCTATGGTGCTCTAAAAAGTTCATCACACTACACATGGACCAATCGGACTATACCATAGCATGCCCGTACCGAGGTTAAGCTAAACCCTTAAAATTTTCAGGAAAGATCACGGTCAATGGTACTCTGAGATTCTCAGCATACCTTAAGTCGATCGACCAAACTATTATCATATCGACCGGGCTATGGAAAAAGTTTTTTTAAAGATTATAGTTATTACTTATCCACTCAATTAGTAGATACCACGTGTACTAGTCGTTAAAAAACTTTTATAAAAAATTTAAACTTTACGACCAGATCGAAGCTCATCCGACAGGGCAAAGGTCGAGCTGACCAGACTAAATGAAGTCCAACCATGATCCTACTCAACACATTAATGATAGTAGGAGACAAAGTCTAAATATGTAGGCACCCACTTCAAATAGCTAGTTCAGGTCTTGAAGGCTATAAATATCTTATTTTTGTTAGGGATAACATTTGTAATAACTAAGATAAACATCTTTTATTTTCATGCATCAAAATTTACATTTATATTCATTGAGTATTGGGTGTGAGTATTAAACACCATTGTAAGTAGAGTGTTAGCTTTTGAAACACTTAGATTTTAGAGAAAACCTTAGGAAAACTCTTGTTGGGTTGTGAGAATAATACTCAAACCTTGTAAAAATTTGGTGTGAGCTTATAAATATATTAAGTTAGAGTTAAGCTTATAAAAACTCAAGATTAGTGGAACCTTAACAAGTTGTTAAGGAAGTGGATATAGGATTGAGGTAATTCACCACTATAAACTCTTTATGTTCATTCTTCTCTACTTTACTCCTTCATCTAGTTATTCTTGTTATTTATAATTTTTAATTTGATATCACTTCTTCAAGACAACCAATTCACCCCCTCTCTTGGTTGCCATCTTAAGACAACAATTGATATCAGAGTCTCTAAATTTCAAGAAGCTTAATTATGAAATTTGATCTATAATGGCAGCCACACCAACAAACACTTTTTCTACTTCAACTTCTTCTACTTCCAACTCCATGGCTCTTTCACATGGAAAACTAAATTCCTATCTTATTTTGATAGAACTGATTATTCCTATTAAAAACATAATATCTACTTATTCCTTGATAGTGAAGGAATTGAGCTTTGTGAATTTATGCAAAATGAGTGAAAATCTCCTTCTCATGAAGTTGATGGTATCCAAGTTTCTCTCCCTAAAGCACAATGGTCTAATGACAAAGTAAGAGCTCATTATAAGAACAATAGGCAGCCTCAATCTTGATGGATTCAATTTTAAAAGAAAAAGGTGGAAGAGTTCAACACCTTACTTATGCATATAGAATTTGAAAAACTCTTAAGAACTATCATGAGGGTACTAATTAAGTGAGGTTACCAAGACTCAATTGTATGTGCATGAATATGAACTCTTTAAGATGAAGCCCAACAAAAATGTTACCGAAATGACAAATCAATTACTTGTCATTGTTAATGATCCAAAGAAATATGGTAAAGTTTATGATAAAGGTGATGTCAATAACAAGATATTAAGGGAACTTAGAGCCAAGAAGAATTTTGAGTCTAAGGTTTCTTCAATTGAAGAAGCTCATGACCTTAGCACCTTGAGAGCCAATAAGCTTAAGGAAAAACTTCTTACCTTTGAGTTGCATACCGAGAAGGAAGACGACCAAGGTGAGAAAGACAAAAGGAAAGCAATAACTCTCAAAGCTATCAAAGAAAGTGAAAGCTCAAGTGATGAAGATAGTGATGATGATGAAGAAATGGCTATGCTATCTAGAAGAGTAAGTGATTGGAAAAGAAAGAAAAGACTTCAAACCAATAAAGGTATATATTCTAAATTCTCTTTCAAAGACAATGAGAAAAAGAATAAACTAAAATGCTATGAATGTGGCAAAACAGGTCATATCAAATCGAATTGCTTCAAATTGAAAAATAAAAAGAAATGAGATAAAGAAAAGAAAAAATCTCTCAAAGCCACAAGGGATGATGACTTCTCAAGTGAATAAGAAGAGGAGGAGGAGCAAGAAATTACAAATTTAAGTCTCACGACTATTGGAGATGATGATCACGCCAATGAGGTATGTACTCAATCCTTAAATTTGAATGCATATAATGATAATATTGATGATGATTTAGATGATAGTGATTTAGTAGAGCATATGAACTTAAGAGTCCAAAAATATTTTTCTAATATGAAATTCTATAAAGAAAAATATTCTAAGATAAAAAAGGATTTTATCTCTTTAAAGAATTCTACCTTAGATTTAAAGACTTCAAATGAACAATTAATGAAACTTTAAATGAGGCATCAATAAATTCATCTAGTTTAGATAACATTGTTAAAAAAAAATAAGATTTTGAAATAAGAAATAAGTGAATTAAATAATTCAATTCTAAAATTTCAAAAAAGAAAAGAAGCTTTAGATACTATGATTAATACACATTCTCTAAAATATGGCTTAGGATTTAATGGCTCTTCTACCACTACATCTAATGCACCAACATTTGTTAAAATTTCTACAACTCAAACCTCTAGTATTGAAGTTGTAAAAAATTTAAATACACACACTAAGCTTAAAAATTCTAAAATGATTACATTAAGAACACAAAGCTCTAGAACTAAGGTTCCAAGGGCAAACTATGCATACATACAAACAAGGCATGAACATAGGCACAAGAATGCACAAAAGCAATTTCACTCAACACACATTTGTAATTGCTCTCATAGTACATTTGTAATATCCTCATATATGGTCTAGAAGTTTTGATTATGTTATTGTTATTGTTGTTATTGTTGTTGTTGTTATATTGGATTGTATATATATGTTAATTGCAAGAGAAAAGAAATTGGGAAAGAAAATAGGGTTTAGAGAGAATGGTATATGTTGTGTATATGATGATATATATAACATATAAATGGGTCAAAGGAAGAATCAAAGGAAAAGAGATATTTTTGTGTTGAGTGTGTAATTACTTAAATGGGCTTATATGAGACAAAAGGTGAGTTATATGGTTAAGGGCATTGAGGTAATTTACCTTTAGAAATCTCTTGGTGGAGATTAAAAGATGGAAACGTGTTTGACTTGTGGCTATTTTGTTTTCTTTTCATTTTGGGTGCCGGTGATTGAAGGAGAGAAAGAGGAAGAGAAGTGTTCTTGATGCTAGAGTGCAATTGAAGAGGCAATCAAAGAGTTTGGTTAGAGATTTGTGAAATTTCTTCATCTAAGGTAAGAAATCTCTTGTTTTCCTTTGTAAATTTTGAAGTTATGTTTAAAGTGAAGTGTGATTTGTTGATGTAATGATTTGGTGTATTTGATATGTGTTTGCAAGTGTTAGAATTGATTTAAAGTTAAAAATTGGAATTGGTGTTGGTTTGGTTGTGATTATGGAAAAATAAGTGAAGATTGATAGTGGAAAATCAAGAGTAAAGTTTGAGTTAGGGTTTTGAGATGGTTTGTGTTCAAATGTGTTGTTTAAGTGGTTATTGTGATGAATATGTGTTATGACATGAGTTATATCCATTTGAGTGAGTTTGTGTTGGGAATTATATGTTAAAATGCATTTGGAAGAGGGTTGGTTACATTTAGGGTTTATGCATGAGAGACACGTAATTTGGGGCGGTCGCTATTATTCAAGTGCGGTCGCGACTTAGGTCGGGCTTCTGGCCGCGAAACCTACTGTAATAAGGTTTCATCTTGTGATTGTGAAGTGCGGTCGCGACTTAGGTCGGGCTTCTGGCCGCGAAACCTACTGTAATAAGGTTTCATCTTGTAATTGTATGGGGCGGTCGTATTCAGGTGAGGCGCGACCGCTAGAAAGGTTCTGTTCACCTTATTGGAAGCAATCTAATCCTACAACAAGATTCTCAAATACATGTTAAATAGATCATCCATTTGAGTTGTCAAGGATCAAAATAGATATCATTTGTCTAACATCATTGTTGAATCATGAAATGTGAGATGATATGGAATTGATAATGCATATGATATTACATGAATAAGGTTATGTATTGTGTATTGTGAGGCTTGTGAATGGTGATGTGTATTATGAATAATGTACTTTGAAATGTGATACTAATAATGCTATATACACAATATGAATTGAGATATGAAATGCTATAAAGCCATTGTGATTGGCTATGATGATATAATTGAATGATGTATGGCATGTTTGCCTAATTGATGAGAAAGATTGAGAAAGAGTTTGATAAAGAGAATAATGAAATAAGTGTATGTTTAATATGATATTCAGTTTCAGAGTTCTGGTTTTGGAGGCATGCCTATTTAATGAAAGTTAACAGTCTTGCCGGGTTGAGGATCTCTTCAAATTGAGTTGAATTGAGGTCCAAGAGACTGGGTCTGTTACACTATGATAATTGATATTATGAAATATTAGATTTGTAACAGTCTTGCCGGGTTGAGGATCTCCTCGAGTTAGATGAGTTGATGATCCAAGAGACTGGGTCTGTTACACTATCCATGGATAGAGATATATATGTATATGTTGCCTACGGGCGTGATAATGGTGTTTATGAACCAAAGCAGTAACTCTGAATTCTGAATATCGTATTAAATACTTGATGGGCCCATAGGTGTCTAGGTTTTATGTATAACATAAATGTTGTTCTAATGTAATGAAATGTTAATATTACTTATATGATGAAACGGACTATTCACGGAATATTGTTTGTTGAGTATGATCTTTACTAATTGTGTGTGTATCATTGATGTTGATTTATTAATACAAATGTGAAACATTGCATTGCACTAAAGCATAACATTAGCATGAATTGTCTTACTAAGCCCTTGGCTTAGCGCGATTGTGTTTAATCGCGCAGGTAATAGAGTTGAACCCGAGAGCTCTTCTAGACCGAGTGAGAGTAGACATTGAAGAGTTGATTTTGGGAACTTAAAGATCAGAGGAGATTTGCCAATCATGTATAACTCTTTTATATTTTGTAAAGATTTTGTTTATATTGTAAATATATATGTAATGATAAATATGTACTCAAATGTTTTCATATGTGTAAATATTTTATATCTTCCGCTGTGTACTACTTAAATGTATTTATGTATCTATAATGTATATTGAGAAAGGTGATGGTATTATATAAAAATGTTTTGAATGTTGATGAAAAGCCGTAGCACTCCTATATTCGGTGCACATATGCTACATTGTGGTGTTGTAGTGTGTGTGTACTGAATGTGGGGGTGTTACAATTATTTTGGTATCAGAGCCTAGGTTTGAGATTCTCAACCTAGGTAAAATGTAAGAAAAAGACTATTTTGACTTTAAAAGTGGTTTTGAATAACATATTCATGTTTGGGATTGGCAACCTCTGATCTTTAATAGGATGTAGTATGTTGTGTTTGCAGTGTTAGGTTGTGATGGATTCTCACTCACGTCAGTCAGTTGAGGGTAGTGCCGAGAGTATTGCTCCTGCTGAGGGAGCTAGAGTTGATAGTGTTGAGGAGGCACCTGCTTCGGTGTCGGGTAGACCAGCTGGAGAGGAGGTTCCGCCAGCCTGGTTTAGACATATGATGGAAGTTATGAGGCAAGCACCAGTGCAACCAGTGCCACCACCCCCTCAGCCTGTGGTACCAGTGAGGCACTATGATAAACTAAGGAAGTATGGAGCGGAGGATTTCCTTGGTACTACTGATCCAGCTGTAGCAGAATAGTGGCTTGACAAAGTACAGAGGATCTTTATTCAGTTGCAAGCCACATCGGAGGAAAAGTTTGATTATGCAAGATCTTTGCTATAGAAGGATGCATACGACTGGTGGAGGACAGTGCCCCATTCTATGGATGATCCACCGACCTTGTCATATGCGGATTTTCTGAGAGAGTTTGAATTGAAGTATACTCCTAGGGAGTACAAAGACATGAAGAAGATGGAGTTCTTAAGCTTGAAGCAAGATAGCAAGACTGTAACTGAGTATGAGGTTGAGTTTATCCGATTGAGCCAGTATGCTGGGGGCATTATAGCTGATGAGATAGATAGATGCAGGAGATTTGAGGAGGGATTGAGGCCCTCTATCATGTGTCTAGTGGCTGGATCTAGATAACACGATTTCTCCCAGCTAGTGGCAGCAGCTCGGAGTGTAGAGCGAGCTCAAGTTATTGCAGCTGCTTCAGAGGAAGAGGTTAGGGTTAGGAGGCCCCAGTTTGAGGCAGGGTCTTCTTCTGTTAAGAGAGGTAAAGGAAGCTTTGTTCCTAGAGTTAGTAGGAGTCAGAGGTCAGCTGGTAGGTCAGTGCAGTTCCAGAGGCAGAGATTTAGACCTGCAGCTTCAGCGGCGAGTGCTCCGACTCAGAGATCCGCTCTACCTGTGTGTACTCAGTGTGGTGGATCACATAGGGGTGCTTGTTGGAGGTATAGTGGGTCAGCTGTGTGCTTCAGATGTGGATCTCCTGAGCATTTTATTAGAGATTGTCCAGAGAGACAGGAGCGGATGTCAGTTGATACTGCAGCTTCTCGACCTAGTGTGAGGGGAGGTCGAGCAGGCAGAGGTAGCAGCCGGGGAGGCAGATCTGGGTTCAGTGTTAGAGGAGGTGCTACATCCAGAGAGAGTAGACCAGAGGAGGTTGGGTCTTCCCAGAGGATGTATGCTATGCAAAGGCAACCAGATGCTTCGGCAGTCATAGTTGATACTTCAGTACTTGCTTTGATTGATCCGGGTTCCACACATTCTTATATTTGTGCATCTGTTTTGCCTGTGTCTGATATGCATGCTGAGTCCCTAGGATTTGATGTGTTGGTGACAAATCCGTTAGGGCATAGTGTGGTTGTGAGTAAGGTGCACCGAGATAGTGCAGTGAGGGTGCAAGGTGAGGAGTTCCTTGGAGATTTGATTGAGATGCCATTTAAGGAATATGATGTGATCCTAGGTATGGATTGGCTATCTAGACATGGAGCTATGGTAGACTGTAAAAGGAAAATTGTTTCTTTGAGAACTGCTGATGGTAGAGAGGTGATAGTATCTAATGAGCAGGAACAGCTAGCCTCCTTATTTGTTTCAGCTGTTGCAGCCAGGAGGTTGATTAGAAAGGGGTGTGAAGCTTATCTTGCTCATGTGATAGATACTAGAGTGAAGGGTTCTCCCATTGATAGTATTGCCACAGTTTCAGAGTTCCCAGATGTATTTCCAGAGGAGTTGCCAGGGTTACCTCCTGAGATAGAAGTGGAGTTCGGTATTGAATTGTTGCCCGGTACCACTCCTATCTCTATTACTCCTTATAGAATGGCACCAGCAGAATTGAGGGAATTGAAAGTGCAATTACAGGAGTTGTTGGATAAAGGATTTATTCGCCCCAGTGTTTCTCCTTGGGGAGCTCCTGTGCTATTTGTGAAGAAGAAAGATGGTACTATGAGGTTGTGTATCGATTATAGGCAATTGAACAAGGTGACTATTAAAAATAAATATCCTTTGCCTAGAATCGATGATCTCTTTGATCAATTGAAGGGTGCAGCTGTGTTTTCTAAAATTGATTTGAGATCTGGGTACCATCAATTGAGAGTTAAAGCTGAAGACATTTCCAAGACCGCCTTTCGGACCAGGTATGGACATTATGAGTTTCTAGTTATGCCTTTTGGCTTGACGAATGCACCTACAGCTTTTATGGATTTGATGAATAGGGTGTTCAGGCCCTATCTGGATCAGTTTGTAGTGGTCTTCATCGATGACATTCTAGTGTATTCAAGGAATAAAGAGGAACATGATATGCATCTGCGGATTGTGTTGCAGATTTTGAGAGAAAAGCAGTTATTTGCCAAATTGTCGAAGTGTGAGTTCTGGTTGGATCAAGTAGCTTTTCTCGGACATATTGTTTCTGTAGAAGGCATTAGAGTCGATTCGAGCAAAGTTGAAGCTATATTGAATTGGAGTCCACCCAAGTCTGTGACAGAGGTTAGAAGTTTTCTGGGTTTGGCAGGCTATTACAGACGGTTTGTGAAAGGGTTTTCTTTGATAGCTACTCCACTCACCAGATTGCTTCGTAAGGGAGTGAGATTTGTGTGGACAGATCAGTGTCAGGCGAGCTTTGAACAGTTGAGAGAAATGTTGACTCAAGCGCCTGTTCTTACTTTACCTGTTGAAGGCAAACCATATGTAATCTACAGTGATGCTTCACATAGTGGTTTGGGGTGTGTTCTGATGCAAGAAGGTAAAGTTATAGCTTATGCATCTCGACAGTTGAAACCGCATGAGCTTAACTATCCGACCCATGATTTGGAGCTAGCAGCCATTGTGTTTGCATTGAAGATTTGGCGACACTATCTGTTTGGGGAGAAATGTTTTATCTACACTGATCACAAAAGTTTGAAATATTTGGGTGTTCAAAAAGAGCTCAATCTTCGGCAGAGGAGATGGTTGGAATTGATTAAAGACTACGACTGTTTGATTGATTATCATCCAGGTAAAGCAAATGTTGTTGCTGATGCCTTGAGTCGGAAGTCTTTAGCTGGTTTAACTGTTTACTCGCTCTCGTTGCTTGTTGAGTTGAGAGCTTTGCATGCCAGTTTTGTACCTTGTGATGATGGTGCATTGTTGGCACAGTTGCTTTTGAAACCAGTTTTGTTAGATCAGATCAAAGAGGCTCAGTTGATTGATATGAAGATTCAGAAGATTATTTCAGATTGCAAGAATGGGAAGACTAGAGATTTTATTGTGAAAGGTGATGGGAGTCTCTGGTTTAAGAACCGATTGTGTGTACCCGATGATGCTGATTTGAAAAGAGTCATTTTAGAAGAAGCACATCAGTCAGTGTTTGCTATGCATCCGGATAATACAAAGATGTATCATGTTTTGAGACAGCATTACTGGTGGATTGGTTTGAAGAGAGATATTGCAGATTTTGTGTCGAAATGTCTCACCTGTCAGAAGGTCAAAACAGAGCATCAAGTTCCAACCGGGTTGCTTCAACCATTATCAGTACCAGAATGGAAGTGGGATAGAGTGACGATGGATTTTGTGTCTGGTTTGCCATTGACACAAAGGAAACATGATGCCATATGGGTGATTGTGGATAGATTGACTAAGACAGCTCATTTCCTTCCGGTTCGGATGGATTATTCTTTGGAAAGGTTAGCTGAGCTGTATATCCATGAGATTGTGAAGTTGCATGGGGTTCCAACTTCTTTTGTGTCTGATCGAGATCCCAGGTTTACTTCAAGATTTTGGAAGAGTTTGCATAGTGCTTTGGGTTCTCGATTACACTTCAGCACTGCTTTTCATCCACAGTCGGATGGACAGTCAGAGAGGGTGATACAGATTATTGAAGATATGTTGAGAAGTTGTGTCATTGATTTCTCTGGAAGTTGGGATAGATTTTTACCTCTTGTGGAGTTTGCTTACAACAACAGTCACCAATCTAGCATTGGTATGGCACCATTCGAAGCATTGTATGGCAGACGGTGTAGGACACCTCTTTGTTGGAATGAGCTTGGAGATAATAAGTTGATTGGTCCTGATTTGATTCAAGAAACTGAAGAGAAAGTAAAAGTGATACGAGGCAGGTTGAAAATAGCTTCAGACCGACAGAAGTCTTATGCAGATCTGAAAAGGAGAGACATAGAGTTTGATGTTGGGGATAAGGTATTTCTGAAAGTGTCTTATTGGAAGAAGATTTTGAGGTTCGGTCGAAAAGGGAAATTGAGTCCTCGTTTCATTGGACCGTATGAAGTTTTGGAAAGAGTTGGGCCAGTTGCGTATCGACTTGCTTTGCCACCTGAGTTGGATCGTATTCATAATGTATTTCATGTTTCTATGTTAAGGAGGTACAGATCGGATCCATCTCATGTGTTGCAAATTGAATCAATCGAAGTGAGCCCAGATTTGACTTTTGAAGAGGAACCAGTTGCTATCTTGGCACATGATGTGAAAGAGCTGAGAAACAAGAGAGTGCCATTGGTGAAGGTTCTATGGAAGAATCATGCAAAAGAAGAAGCAACTTGGGAAAGTGAACAATCCATGCGAGAGCAATATCCTCAGTTGTTTCAGAGTTGATATCAGGTAATTTCGAGGACGAAATTTTCTTTTTAGAGGTGGATAATTGTAATATCCTCATATATGGTCTAGAAGTTTTGATTATGTTATTGTTATTATTGTTGTTGTTATATTGGATTGTATATATATGTTAATTGCAAGAGAAAAGAAATTGGGAAAGAAAATAGGGTTTAGAGAGAATGGTATATGTTGTGTATATGATGATATATATAACATATAAATGGGTCAAAGGAAGAATCAAAGGAAAAGAGATATTTTTGTGTTGAGTGTGTAATTACTTAAATGGGCTTATATGAGACAAAAGGTGAGTTATATGGTTAAGGGCATTGAGGTAATTTACCTTTAGAAATCTCTTGGTGGAGATTAAAAGATGGAAAAGTGTTTGACTTGTGGCTATTTTGTTTTCTTTTCATTTTGGGTGCCGGTGATTGAAGGAGAGAAAGAGGAAGAGAAGTGTTCTTGATGCTAGAGTGCAATTGAAGAGGCAATCAAAGAGTTTGGTTAGAGATTTGTGAAATTTCTTCATCTAAGGTAAGAAATCTCTTGTTTTCCTTTGTAAATTTTAAAGTTATGTTTAAAGTGAAGTGTGATTTGTTGATGTAATGATTTGGTGTATTTGATATGTGTTTGCAAGTGTTAGAATTGATTTAAAGTTAAAAATTGGAATTGGTGTTGGTTTGGTTGTGATTATGGAAAAATAAGTGAAGATTGATAGTGGAAAATCAAGAGTAAAGTTTGAGTTAGGGTTTTGAGATGGTTTGTGTTCAAATGTGTTGTTTAAGTGGTTATTGTGATGAATATGTGTTATGACATGAGTTATATCCATTTGAGTGAGTTTGTGTTGGGAATTATATGTTAAAATGCATTTGGAAGAGGGTTGGTTACATTTAGGGTTTATGCATGAGAGACACGTAATTTGGGGCGGTCGCTATTATTCAAGTGCGGTCGCGACTTAGGTCGGGCTTCTGGCCGCGAAACCTACTGTAATAAGGTTTCATCTTGTGATTGTGAAGTGCGGTCGCGACTTAGGTCGGGCTTCTGGCCGCGAAACCTACTGTAATAAGGTTTCATCTTGTAATTGTATGGGGCGGTCGTATTCAGGTGAGGCGCGACCGCTAGAAAGGTTCTGTTCACCTTATTGGAAGCAATCTAATCCTACAACAAGATTCTCAAATACATGTTAAATAGATCATCCATTTGAGTTGTCAAGGATCAAAATAGATATCATTTGTCTAACATCATTGTTGAATCATGAAATGTGAGATGATATGGAATTGATAATGCATATGATATTACATGAATAAGGTTATGTATTGTGTATTGTGAGGCTTGTGAATGGTGATGTGTATTATGAATAATGTACTTTGAAATGTGATACTAATAATGCTATATACACAATATGAATTGAGATATGAAATGCTATAAAGCCATTGTGATTGGCTATGATGATATAATTGAATGATGTATGGCATGTTTGCCTAATTGATGAGAAAGATTGAGAAAGAGTTTGATAAAGAGAATAATGAAATAAGTGTATGTTTAATATGATATTCAGTTTCAGAGTTCTGGTTTTGGAGGCATGCCTATTTAATGAAAGTTAACAGTCTTGCCGGGTTGAGGATCTCTTCAAATTGAGTTGAATTGAGGTCCAAGAGACTGGGTCTGTTACACTATGATAATTGATATTATGAAATATTAGATTTGTAACAGTCTTGCCGGGTTGAGGATCTCCTCGAGTTAGATGAGTTGATGATCCAAGAGACTGGGTCTGTTACACTATCCATGGATAGAGATATATATGTATATGTTGCCTACGGGCGTGATAATGGTGTTTATGAACCAAAGCAGTAACTCTGAATTCTGAATATCGTATTAAATACTTGATGGGCCCATAGGTGTCTAGGTTTTATGTATAACATAAATGTTGTTCTAATGTAATGAAATGTTAATATTACTTATATGATGAAACGGACTATTCACGGAATATTGTTTGTTGAGTATGATCTTTACTAATTGTGTGTGTATCATTGATGTTGATTTATTAATACAAATGTGAAACATTGCATTGCACTAAAGCATAACATTAGCATGAATTGTCTTACTAAGCCCTTGGCTTAGCGCGATTGTGTTTAATCGCGCAGGTAATAGAGTTGAACCCGAGAGCTCTTCTAGACCGAGTGAGAGTAGACATTGAAGAGTTGATTTTGGGAACTTAAAGATCAGAGGAGATTTGCCAATCATGTATAACTCTTTTATATTTTGTAAAAATTTTGTTTATATTGTAAATATATATGTAATGATAAATATGTACTCAAATGTTTTCATATGTGTAAATATTTTATATCTTCCGCTGTGTACTACTTAAATGTATTTATGTATCTATAATGTATATTGAGAAAGGTGATGGTATTATATAAAAATGTTTTGAATGTTGATGAAAAGCCGTAGCACTCCTATATTCGGTGCACATATGCTACATTGTGGTGTTGTAGTGTGTGTGTACTGAATGTGGGGGTGTTACAACATTGAATTTCAATAGAATAATATAAAAACATAAAACTTTATATTAATGTCATTATTGCATGAAGTTTGACCACAAAAGTACCTTTTTTTCTATATTAGGAAGACTCGTCTCAAACTAGAGGACCCTTCTACAACTAACATCTAAGGACTCAAGTTTATTTGGGTACCTAAAAGAAGATAAACATTATTATCATGTAGGTATGCCTAAACTTTTCTATTAATGAGAGTGTTTGGCTTATAGATAGTGGATGCTCAAGACACATGATGGGTAATGCAAAATTTTTCATAACTTTCACTTATAAGCAAGGAGGTAATGTGACTTTTGGAAAAATAATATTAAAAGTAAAATTATAGGCATTGGTTGGTATGCTTGACAAAAATTTGATTGATGATGTATGACTTGTTGATGGTTTGAAACATAACTTACTTAGTTTGAGTCAATTATGTGACAAAGGATATAATGTAAATTTTAATGCTAAAGGATGCAAAATTACTTCTTCCAATGGTGAACTTGTATTCAAGGGACCTAGAATTGGTAATACTTACAAAATTGACTTACATCCCAACAATGCTTTTGAATGTTTGATTACAATTAGTAATGTTGCTTGGATTTGGCATAGAAGACTAGGACATGCTAGTATGGACCAATTGCAA
This sequence comes from Garcia nutans, assembly GCA_947685225.1. Classification (NCBI taxonomy): domain Eukaryota; kingdom Viridiplantae; phylum Streptophyta; class Magnoliopsida; order Malpighiales; family Euphorbiaceae; genus Garcia; species Garcia nutans. The sequence continues at coordinate 51,441,759 of CANTUV010000037.1, read as the reverse complement.
AATATTAGTAAAGAAGAACTTGTAGATCGAATTCCTAAAATAAAATTTGATGAGATCATTTTATACCTATTTTTAGTGGATTTCTATATGTTTTTAGTTAATGTTTCATTTAATTTTGGTTTAAAGTTTGTTTTAAGTGTTTGTTTTAGGTTAAAGTGGAAAAAATCCCTTGGAGGATCAAAACAATGAAGAAAGAGCTTGAATCAAGCAAGACATGGCCAAGCCAAAGCAAGCTTGGCCATGTCCCTCAAAATAATCTCAAGACAGTGGCTGACACGGGCAGGAGACACGGCCAAGCCACTGGCCGTGTCTCACCTAAGGAGCAAAACCAAAGAGACCAAGCAAGAAAGGAAAGAAATGAAGGCAGTAGCTGACACGCCCAAGCCAGTGGCCGTATCACATGACATGGCCACAAGCTTGGCCGTGTCACCCATTGGAAGCAAAGAAGAGAATTGGAAAAATGAAGAAACAGAAGGTGACACACCCAAGTGACATGGCCAAGCCACAGGCCGTGTCAGCTCATGAAACAAAGAGAAAAGAAAGAAAGGAAGAGGGGCAGAAGGTGACACGGCCAGCAAGCTTGGCCGTTTCCCAAAGCAAAACAAGAGACACGGCCAAGACACTCATGGCTTGGCCGTGTCACCCTATAAAAACTTGAATTCTTTTGCACGAATTGAGGGACAAGTGGGAGACAAACCAATTACTTTTGCTAAAAGAAATACAAAACAAAGAGAGAGTGGGGAACAAGAGAGAGTGGTGTGAGCTGGTGTGAGTTGGAAAGCATGGGCTTGGAGCTTTGGAGGGAAATAAAATGAGAAGAAGAGGGAGATTGAAAGGGAGCTGAAGCTTCTGCAGTGGGCTGGAGGTTTGTGCAGGAAATAGAGAACAGAGGCAGAGAAGAGAGGTTGGAGAGGAGGAAGCTGGGCATAGACGTTTTGGGCAAGGAGGGAGTGACACTTTCCTTGACTCTTCATCTTCATCCTCCATTTCCACCCTCTCCAGTATCTCCATCTTCCATTGGCAGCTCCTGGAGATTGAAGAAGCTACATTGAAAGGGGTTTTTCTATTTTCTTCTTTTATGTATTTTAATGTTATTGTTGTTGTTGTTGTATTAAGTGTATTGAACATGAACTAAATCATTCTCTATCTAGATGTTAATGAACCCTAGCTTATTTGTATGATTGGATACTTTTAATTGATTGAGTTGTTTTATTCTTATGATGCTTAATGATTATTGCCAATTGATGATAGCATGCTTATTTATTGGTTTCCATTTTCATATTATTGACTTGAGAAAGCTTGATATGAATTGATTACTCATAAGGGGTTAAGGATTGATTGGGGTGCTAGAGATAGACCTACAAGATCGTTTGGTTTATAGTTTCTTGTTCTTAATGCAATATCTATTTAATTGTGTTTGAGAAGAGATTCCGGCACTCTACTTAGTGATTAGGGATTAATCCACTTGAGAGAGGTTTTAGTCTAAGTTAGAGGAATGACAACTCAACTCATCAACTCTATTATGTGATGTAATTGAGGCTAGGGGGATTCAATATCTGGATAGTATCATTATCATCAAACCTTTTTACACAACACACAATTTATCTTTACTTTCATTTATTTAAGTTAATTGTTTTCAATTACAAAACTCATCACAAAAATATTAATTTTCTAAACAACAGTTAATATTTGCACTAGTGCTTGGCCTTGTCCTCAGTGGAACGACAACTCACTCACCACTATATTACTTGGGCAACCCGTGCACTTGTGGTATGCTATAGCTCTAGGCGCGAGCACCAAGTTTTTGGCGCCGTAGCCGGGGACAATGGTTTCAATACTAGTAATATAATTAAGACTGTTGATTTAGTTTTATTTTTATCAAGAATGTTTGTTTATTTTCTGTAAATTGTTTGTGTGTTTTTCTTTGCATTGTTTGTTTGTTTTCTGTAAATTTGTTTGTTTGTTGTGTTTGAATGTATTTATTTGTTTGTTTTTCTTTAAATTGCCGAGTGCCTTTTGTAAAGATGCAGTTTTCAAGGCACGAGGGAGTTTATAATAGGGACTATAATTCTAATATGGTATGTGCAGCATGTGTCAATACAGGACATGGTGCCAATACATGTTCATTTGGTTTCGAACGATACCAAGATTGGCACGAGGAAGAATATGACTACCAAAATTTCCAACAATACCAAACTTTCCAGCAGATTAGTGGTAATGACCCATATTCCAATTCTTATAATCCAAGCTGGGAAAGCCACTAAAATTTTTCTTGGGAAAACCAGCAGTACATTCCACCTCAACAATTTTTTCAGCCTTGCCAAAAAAGTTCTTACTTTCAAGAACAATTTTCAAACCAAGACCACCTTAAGGAACCTATATTGGAGGATAAGTTAAATGCCTATATTCAAAGACACACGCTGAATCAAGATCACCTTAAGGAACCCACTTTGGAGGAAAGATTGAATGCATTCATTCAAAATAGCCCACAAAATGTAGATCAACCTAAGAAACTTACTTTGGAGGAGAGAGTGAATGTCTTCATTCAAGATACCAAAAAATTTCAATGTGATCAATACATAGTGGAAGATAAGTTGAGGTCTGAATCTTTGCAAGAAACACAGAAGAGATTAGACGCTCTAACTGGGCAGCTGGCACATCAACTCCAAGCACATCAAAATGAAAAATTTCCTAGCCAATTGGAGCAAATTGAGGTAATCACAAATTTGAAAAATGAACAGGTAATATATAACAATTTTTGTGATTTCTTTGATACAGAGACTAATCAGGAAGACAATGGCTAGGAGATACTACCCAACACGGAGGAGCCAAGCCAATCAACGGAGGAGAAAATTTTGGAGGCATCAACCTCACCCAAGTTGCATGAAACCTCTGATCCTTATAGGCCATCAAGTCCATTTCCAGGTAACCTGAAGGATGAGAACCAAGGTATGCAACTTTCTAACATCTATGACATGCACTCCCAAGGAGATATTGAAAATAAGTTTGAGATGGGTATGCCCTTAGAAGAAGAACATGAAATGCCCAATTTAGAACTTGAGGAGTGTAAGTTAATTTTAGATGCTGAGGTTGTTGAGAGGGGACTTGACATTGTTAAAATAGATGAAAAAGTGATTCAACCAACCTTGGTTGAATTTTAAGAGTCCCAAAAAGTCAACCCTTCTACTTTTGGTGGTAAGGAAGAGCAGAAATCTGATATGCCCATGTTGCACAAAGACAAAGATTATTACCAAGTTCCTATAGTACTGGAGGATCACCCCAAGGCAACCTTCACATGTCCCTTTGGGACAATTTCTCTTCAAAGAATAATATTTAGGGGTTGCCATACATTGGGCGCACTTCAATGTTGCATGTTGATCATCCTCTTAGTCATGGGCTGCACATGCATTATAGGGGGAAGGAGCCCTACATATCGCATATGGGAGCGGTGGAAATCAGGTTTCCTCTAAACTCTCGTTTAGTTTATGCATGCTCACATTGAGGACAATGTGAAATTTTAAGTGTGGGGTGCATATTGTGTTTTGTGTTTTTAATTTTGTGTTTTGTGTTTTTAATTTATTTTTGTATTAGTTTAGTTAAAGTTTTCATGTTTTTGTTGAATAAATGAATTTTGAAAAGTTCAATTGTTATAAATATTACTGATTGATGACCTTTGAATTTTTGAAGCAAGAATGTGAGAATTGAGTAGAATTGATACTTATTGTTAATTTTGTTGGTTTTTCCTTGCATTGCCTTTAACCTAGTGAAAAATTGAGCCATCAACCTATTATTCTTGTTGTGGGTGGACATCTTTGATTGATAACTTGCTAGAACTTGCTTTGACATACATTTTAAGATTACATAAAAATTTCAATTAGGCATCAAGATGATTAAGGCAATTACGTGAACCCACTTTGGCTTAAAAAGACCAACCCTATTTTTAACATTAGTTAGCCAATTTTGAGCCTATTTCATTTCTCCTTTTCTTTATTTTTCGCAACACTACCAACCTTGAACCTTGTTGTTTTAACTCTTACCCTTTCATTAGGTCAAAAGCATTTTAAGAGCGTTTATGTCCAAGTGTTGTGTTGAATTAAGTGTGGGGTTAAATTTAGTAGGTTTAAGATTGCAAAGCTTAAAAAAATATATATCAAATCAAATAAAAAGAAGAAAAATAAGAATAATTGTTGTTATTATTGAAAGGGTTGGAATATGTGTTGAAATAATCATTGCATGATGTAATAAGTGAGTTCCCTTGAAAAGTTTCTTAATGTCAAGGGGTGGATAAGAGGAAGGTGTTTTGGGATCGTTGGGTTATATATATATGATCGGTTACTTCATTCTTGAAGTGCTCTTGAGCTTAATGACTAAGCTCACATTTCCTAAATGTCATGCATCTACCTTAGCCCCATTACAACTCAATAAAAGACCTTTTGATTGATGCTTAATTGTAATTAAGTGGTGAAGATTTGATAGATAAGCAAGCCTATGGCAATAATCTTTCATTAATTGTTATAAGTGTAAACACCACCTTGATCAAACACTTTCTAAGAGTTGGTAAGGGAGTGACAATGTAGGTTATGCATGGAAAGCTACTTAATTGCTTTGGTATCGATTTTGTTCGATTTGATATTGATTGCCGATTTAAGGATAGGGAAGTCTTGATGCATTTTTATAACTCTTGAACTTGACAAAAAATTTTGTGTTTAGTTTGTTTTGATTTTAGCCTTGCTTGGGGACAAACAAGGAATTAAGTGTGGGGTATTTGATGAGATCATTTTATACCTATTTTTAGTATGGATTTCTATATGTTTTTAGTTAATGTTTCATTTAATTTTGGTTTAAAGTTTGTTTTAAGTGTTTGTTTTAGGTTAAAGTGAAAAAAATCCCTTGGAGGATCAAAACAATGAAGAAAGAGCTTGAATCAAGCAAGACATGGCCAAGCCAAAGCAAGCTTGGCCATGTCCCTCAAAATAATCTCAAGACAGTGGCTGACACGGGCAGGAGACACGGCCAAGCCACTGGCCGTGTCTCACCTAAGGAGCAAAACCAAAGAGACCAAGCAAGAAAGGAAAGAAATGAAGGCAGTAGCTGACACACCCAGGTGACACGCCCAAGCCAGTGGCCGTATCACATGACACGGCCACAAGCTTGGCCGTGTCACCCATTGGAAGCAAAGAAGAGAATTGGAAAAATGAAGAAACAGAAGGTGATACACCCAAGTGACACGGCCAAGCCACTGGCCGTGTCAGCTCATGAAACAAAGAGAAAAGAAAGAAAGGAAGAGGGGCAGAAGGTGACACGGCCAGCAAGCTTGGCCGTGTCCCAAAGCAAAACAAGAGACACAGCCAAGACACTCATGGCTTGGCCGTGTCACCCTATAAAAACTTGAATTCTTTTGCACGAATTGAGGGACAAGTGGGAGACAAACCAATTACTTTTGCCAAAAGAAATACAAAACAAAGAGAGAGTGGGGAACAAGAGAGAGTGGTTGGTGTGAGTTGGAAAGCATGGGCTTGGAGCTTTGGAGGGAAATAAAATGAGAAGAAGAGGGAGATTGAAAGGGAGCTGAAGCTTCTGCAGTGGGCTGGAGGTTTGTGCAGGAAACAGAGAACAGAGGCAGAGAAGAGAGGTTTGAGAGGAGGAGGCTGGGCATACACGTTTTGGGCAAGGAGGGAGTGACACTTTCCTTGAATCTTCATCTTCATCCTCCATTTCCATCCTCTCCAGCATCTCCATCTTCCATTGGCAGCTCCTGGAGATTGAAGAAGCTACATTGAAAGGGGTTTTTCTATTTTCTTCTTTTATGTATTTTAATGTTATTGTTGTTGTTGTTGTATTAAGTGTATTGAACATGAACTAAATCATTCTCTATCTAGATGTTAATGAACCCTAGCTTATTTGTATGATTGGATACTTTTAATTGATTGAGTTGTTTTATTCTTATGATGCTTAATGATTATTGCCAATTGATGATAGCATGCTTATTGATTGGTTACCATTTTTATATTATTGACTTGAGAAAGCTTGATATGAATTGATTACTCATAAGGGTTGAGGATTGATTGGGGTGCTAGTGATAGACCTACAAGATCCTTTGGTTTATAGTTCCTTATTCTTAATGCAAGATCTATTTAATTGTGTTTGAGAAGAGATTCCGGCACTCTACTTAGTGATTAGGGATTAATCCACTCGAGAGAGGTTTTAGTCTAAGTTAGAGGAATGCCAACTCAACTCATCAACTCTATTATGTGATATAATTGAGGCTAGGGGGATTCAATATCTGGATAATATCATTATCATCAAACCTTTTTACACAACACACAATTTATTTTTACTTTCATTTATTTAAGTTAATTGTTTTCAATTACAAAACTCATCACAAAAATATTAATTTGCTAAACAACAGTTAAGATATGCACTAGTGCTTAGCCTTGTCCTCAGTAGAATGATAATTCACTCACTACTATATTACTTGGGCGACTCGTGCACTTGCGATATTGCTATAGCTCTAGGCGCGAGCACCAAAATTCAATAAATATAAAATATGCGAACCTTGTCAATTTGAAAAATAACATAAGAGTTCCTTTAAAACTAGGAATATTGTAAGCACATTTAAACCTCTAGAATTAATTTATTTAGATTTATTTGGTCTAAATAGAGTTGCTAGTCTAGGAGGCAAGTTATATACATTTATACTTGTTGATGATTACTCAAAATTTACATGGATTAATTTCTTAGTTAAAAGAATGAAGCTTTCAACTATTTCAAAATTTTTATAAAAAGAGTTCAAAATGAAAAGGGTTATGTTATCATATCTATTAGAAGTTATCATGGCAAAGAATTTGAAAATAAAAATTTTGAAAATTTGAACAATGAACTTGGTATTCACATAATTTTTCAGTTTCTAGAACACTACAATAAAATTATATAGTTGAAAGAAAAAATAAAACATTGGTAGAAATGGCTAGAATAATATTCAATGAGTACAATCTACCTTCTTACTTTTGGGCGAGAGCCGTTAATACCTCTTGTTATATTTCAAATTGAGTTTACAAAAGACTTTTTGATAAATAAAACTTCTTATGAGCTTTAGAATAGAAGAAAATTCAAAATTCCATACCTTAGAGTATTTGAATGCAAGTGCTGCATATTAAATACCAAAGATAATCTTGAAAAATTTTCATCCAAATCGGATGAAGACATATTTTTAGGATTTCATCTTCTAGTAAGACATATAGAGTATTTAATAGAAGAACTCTAGTAGTTAAAGAATCAATGCATGTTATCTTTAATAAATCTTCTAAGCTTGATTAAAAAAAGGTGGTGCTCTTGATGATTTTATAGGTATATTTGAAGAACTTGAGACAAATAATGTTCTAAAGGACAATAATGAGCTAGAATCAAGAATGCAATAAGAAGAATCCATGATGGAAGAGACTCAAGAACTACCCCCAAGATTGATAATATAAGAAGGATCATCCCAAAGAACTTATTATTGGTGACACTTTAAAGTGAGAAACAACTAAATCAATACTTAAATACTTATATGCTAATATTGTCTTTGTCTCTTAAATTGAGCCAAGGACCATTGAGGAGGCTCTTAGTAATGAATGTTTGGTAATTGTAATGCAAGATGAACTCAACCAATTTGAAAGAAATAAAGTTTGGAAACTTGTTTTTAAACTCAAGTATCATCTAATTATTAGTTGCAAATAGGTATATAGGAATAAGATTGATGAAAATTATCTTATTACTAGAAACAAAGCTAGATTAGTAGCTAAAGACTATAACCAAGAGGAAGATATTGACTATGATGATACATTTGCCCCGTTGCTAGGCTAGAAACAATTAGATTTTTACTTGCATTTTCATAACATATGAACTTTAAGCTTTTTCAAATAGATGTTAAAAGTGTTTTTCTAAATGGTTTTATAAATGAGGAAGTTTATTTTGAACAACCCCATGGTTTTGAAGACTATAAATTTTCAAATCATGTTTTCAAACTTACCAAAGCACTATATGGATTGAAACAAGCTCCAAGTGTTTGGTATGATAGACTAAGTGCTTATTTGATAGAAAATGGCTTTTCAAAAGGCAAAGTTGATACAAATTTTTTTGTTAAAAAAATACATAATATTTTAATTGTATAAATTTATATTGATGACATTGTATTTGGTGCTACTAATGAATCTTTGTGCAAAGAATTTACTTCTTTTATGACTAAAAAATTTAAAATGTGCAAAATATGTGAACTTAAATTCTTCCTTGGTTTACAAATTAAGCAATGTAAGGATGGTATCATCATCAACCAATCCAAATACATAAAAGAACTTATCAAAAAGTTTGGCATGGATGGTTGCAAAGTAAGCAAGACTCCAATGAGCACATTCTTGAAGCTTGATAAAGATGAAAGTGGTAAGACAATAGATGAGAAAAAATATCAAGGTATTATCATATCCCTACTTTACTTAACCACTTCTAGACCCGATATAATGTATAGCATTTGTTTGTGTGCTAGATTTCAATCATGCCCTGAAGAATCACATTTGAATGCTACTAAAAGAATTTTAAAATATTTGAGAAACATTGCAATTAGGACTTTGGTATTCTAAAAATACATCATTTGGTATTTTAGATTTTTCGGATACAGATTTTACCGATAGCCTATTGGATAGGAATAGCACAACTGGTGCATGCCATTTTCTTTGTGATTGCTTAGTTTCTTTATTTAGCAAGTATCAAGTATCGGTTACTCTATCAACTGCAGAAGTCGAATATATTACTACTTATTTTTATTGCACATAAGTTTTATAAATGAAATAATAATTGCTAGATTATGGCAAAATATTTTATCTCATTCCTATTAAGTGTGACAATACAAGTGCAATTAATATATTCAAAAATCTCATTCAACATTCTAGGACAAATAGACATCATTTTTTGAGAGATAATATTCAAAAGTAAAATGTAGTTTTAAAATTTATTAATACTCAAAATTAACTTGCTGACATTTTTACAAAACTCTTAAATGAAGAAAGGTTAAATTTCATCAAGCAACACCTAGGCATGATAGGTGGAATTACTTTGAATTGATGCATGTGTATACATATGATGGAATTAAATTAGCTCATAAATGTATACATTTTATGATCAAATTCATTTTTAACATTTATTTTGATCATTTAGCAAAGCCACAAATTGAGATCTATACAAATCTGTCTTTGAAAATAAAATTGGTCCCTCCGAACTATAGCTCGGTCTGCTCGGTATTCTCACTTTCTATCCTTCCCGCTTAGACCATACAACTAGTTCGACTGGACTACCTCAAACAGAGCATATTCAATCTTGTCCGCTTGCATCTGTTTTATATTTTTTAAACCATTATACTCCATTCGCTCGAATCTTTGTAAGCACACCCGGTTTTTCCACAAAAGTCAATCTGACCGTGCTAACCGAGGTCCGACTAGGCAGAGCCAAAATATTTTTCAAAAAAAATGTTGGCAATTTTAAAATCATCCATTTTTTTTCCTCCAATAGTTATAAACGGATAGTTTTGGTCCAAGAGACTATAAATACCTCCCCCCTAAATCAGATTTTTTTTTTGCCATTTAATCCATTTCTAAACATCTAAACACTTACACTTCATCAAATCATTCATCATCTTTTCTATTTCAAGTATTTCTCATCAATGGCTCCTAAAGAATCTAAGAATAAAGCCTTTAGAAAGGAAAAAGGAAAAGGTTTAGCTTCTACCTCAACTCCAATAGAAGAACATAAGAACAAGAACTCATAAACCAAGTCACCTAAATAAAGAAGAGAAGAAAATATACAAGCTTATCTTAGATAAGAAAATTGAACCAAATAGAATTCCTTCTCTTTTCTCTTTAGAATCTCTTTCTATAGAAAATCAGATTTGAGCTTATCTTTCTAATCTTGTGTGGAAAACCTTTATTTTTCTTGAACAAGATTATTTGGGATAGGAATCATTAACCAAGAAATTTCTTGCAACATTGTTTTATTAAAAAGAATGATGTTGAACCATTAGCTACTATGGTCTAACATTTAAAATTTTCAATCAGCAATACCAAATGACTTTAAAAGATTTCGCTTCTATTTGGGGATTTAACACCGAAGGCATACTTCATTCCTCCGACCTAAAAATTTCTAATGAAATTCTTCTAAATTTTTAGAAAGAAATATCCATTGAAATCGATTTTCATAAACTTTTCAATGCTAAACATCTTAGATCCATCATATCTTGGATATTACATAGAATCATCACCTACACTATTAATACTAGGGGTGAAAGCAATAAAAAAGTTACTCATAAGGATATTTTCTTACTTTATTATTTAATTAAAGGAGAACAAATTCAAACGGCAAAGTTCTTGATTGACTCATTTCTTATACTTAGAAATAAATCATCTGAAACCATCATGATCACATTTTACATTACTTAAATTCCTAAATATGTAGGTGCACTCACTCCTTCAAATATAGCTACTCTTTCTAATCCACTTGATCCATCCAAAAACTCAATCAACATTCAATATTTAAAACACTCAAAATACATAATTGAAGTTGATGGAACATATCATTATGCTTTTGGGGCTCAAGCTATTAGAGCTCCATAAAGAAAAAGACTAAGAATTATTGATGAGAGCCAAGAGGCTTTCCAAGTGGAAATTCCTAGACCTCAAACTCCTAGATAACAAAGGTTTATCCTCTCAATTCTTGAAGAGATTCAAGAACAAATCTCTTCTCAAATCACTAATGTTGATACTATCTCAGGTAGACTCTCTCATCTTCACATGGATATCTAAGGTGCCATGAGACTCCCTCAATGTATGATTTGAGATGAAAATAAAGAGGGAGATGAAGAAGCCACCCTTGGAGAAGAACAAGTTCAAAGAAGAATGGAAGAAAAAGGGGACAAAGATGAGGAAGATGAAAATAACAATGAAAATGATGATGATGACTTTGACACCCTCCTTACTCTCTTCTACTTTGATCTTATTTTATTCTTTTCTTTTATCCATGTATGATCTCCTTATTTTGTTGGCTTTCACTTACACAAGATCATATATGCATAGTTTGTTCAAATAAAAATTCTTCTTCATTTTTTTTTCTTTTTGCCTTTGTCAAAGGGGGAGAAGAACCTTAAATTATATTAAGATAATGGGAGAAGAACCTTAAATTATAATAAGGGAAAGAAGGAACATTTGAATTAAAAGGGTAGAAAAATATAAACTATAGCATATGTTAAGGACGAACATTTGTAAAACTTAAAAATTAAACAAATAACATTTGAAATCTTTTTATTAATTCAATTTAATTGCCAAAGTTAAAAAGGGAGAGATTGTTAGCCAAGCCATTGGCTTAATTTACTCTATTTTAATCTTAGACAATAAAATTGAATAGGACTAATGTTTGTACCAAGTTATGGTTTTGCAGGAACTCAATTAATAAGCACTTTCCATATAGTCCGCTCGAACCAATGACAAGCATGACTGAACTATCTAGACTGAAGAGAACACGAGCTGAAGTACAAGCACGAGCTAAACAAGACAAGCTCTAAATCGAGCTCTGAGCACCTGCATCTCGAGCTCTAGAACATATGATAGTTGAGGTTAGCAAAAACAAGCTCGAGATAAAAACCAACCATGAGCCGAGCTTCCTTAACATGGAACAAGCCCCAATCATTAGGAACGAGCTCAAAGGAGTACATGAGACTGAACAGCTGCAGCTCGGACCGAACCCTAGCTATCAAGCAGGAGCTCAAGCAAATCAATCTGAAGTTACCAGGAATGAACTCAAAATAGAACATGACTCAAAATAGGACATGAGACTGAACACCTGCAGCTCAGACCAAGCCCTAACTACCAGGGACGAGCTCAAGCTTATCAGTCCAAACTTGAGTTCAAAATCATCAAAATATCCAGAGAAGCTCATAGCCAGTGATATTCTAAAAACTTCAGCACATTGAGCCAAGACCGACCAATTCAAAAATATTTCGACCATACTGAGCCCAAGACAAAGATTCAAAACTTTCAGTAGAGCTCACGGTCTATGGTACTCCAAAAAATTAGCATGCTACACATAGACTAATCAGACTATGCCATAGCCCGTCTATACCGAGGTTGAGCTAAAACCTCAAAATTTTAAATAAAGATCATGGTCATTGGCACTCCGAGATTCTCAGCATGCCTCAAGTCGACCGACCAAACCATTGTCGTGCCGACCAGGCTATAGAAAAAGCTTTTTTAAAGATTATAGTCGTTACTTATCCACTCAATTAGTAGATGCCACATGTACTAGCCGTTAAAGAACTTTTGTCAGAAATTCAAACTTCACAATCGGATCGAAGCTTGTCAGACCTGGCTAAGGTGAGCCAAACGGACTAAATGAAGTTTGACCATAATCCTGCTCGACACATTAATAATAGTGGCACCTACTTCAAATGGCTAGTTCAGGCCTTGAAGGCTATAAATACCTCAAAAAACTTCATTTTTGTTAAGGACGGCATTTGTAATAACCAAGATAAACATCTTTTATTTCCTTGCATTAAAATTTACATTTATATTTATTGAATGTTAGGTGTGAGCATTAAAAACCATTGTAAGTTGAGTGTTAGCTTTGAAACACTTAGATTTTAGAAAAAGCCTTAGAAAAACTCTTGTTGGATTGCGAGGATATTACTCAAACCTTGTAAAAGTTTGGTGTGAGCTTGTAAAAATACCAAGTCAGAGTTGAACTTGTAAAAACTCGAGATTATTGGAATCTTAACAAGTTGTTAAGGAAGTGAATATAGGATTGAGGTAATCTGAACCACTATAAACTCTTTGTGTTCATTCTTTTCTACTCAACTCCTTCTTCATCTTATTATTCTTGTTGTTTTAAATTTTTAATCTGACGTCACTTCTTCAAGATAACCAATTTATCCCCTTGATTGCCATCTTGGGACAATAATTATTCTCTTTTATTTTGTATCACATTTTGATTATCAGTAGATTTACTTCTCTCCTTCACTCGTAAACGTAGAATAACATTGAACCACATAAATTTATATATTTCGATTTATTTTCTCTATTTTATTTGTTGTATTTTATCTAAATAAATATTTCATTTCTACTTTTAATCCCAACCACTGATGTAGGTGATCAGAACAACATCATTGAGAAACTCATCAAGAAACTTCATAGAGTGGTGGAAGAATCTTAAGAATGGCCGGGTTAAAGTACACATCGATTCATCAACTCGCACAACAACGAGTAGGGTTTGGCGATGATAGCTACAAATCACAATGGAAACATAATGGGCTAGTGTTTATATGGTTTTTATGTTTGGAAATTTACACTGTATACGATTTTTAGTCAATGGCTTTTCAATTTTACTGCAACGCAAACTTTTTCTTTCAAATATGTAGCTTTTGCTTCTTCTTCTTTTTTTTTTTTTCAAAATTACGTATTTGGCAGTAATTTTTTATTTTATTTTTTTAATTTTAATTTATTTATATTTTTTATTTAAAAAAATTTTTTATGTCATATTTTTAATAAACATACAAAAATATATATGTATATACACATAATATATATAATGTATATATAACATATATAAAATACACAATTAACAATACAAAATATATATACAATATCTATAATATATCTACAACATATCAACAATACATCTACAATAAATCTACAATACATCTATATAATAGTTTTAATATTTATTTAATATTTATTTATTTTATTTTTTATTCTTAAAATATCCATATAACATTTATACAATATTCATACAACATTTAATAATTTTACATAAATAAATACAACTTAAATAACAAAAATATAATATACACACAATATTTATAACACATCTACATAAAATCTACATGACAGAATTGTGTTTTTTTTTATTTTTTTCATATGTATAATATATGAAATTTGTTTAAAAATAAATTTAATGGTTTTATTAATGTATTTTTTATTTTTTTATTTTTTGAGTTTTTTTTATAATTAATATTAATTTTTTTATAAAAAATTATAATTTTTATATGATGAAAAAAATTTAAAATATTAATTTTTATTATTTTATTATAATTTTTTATTAAATAATGAAGTTAGAAAAATAAAAATTTGAAGTAAAATATTGATTGTAGTGAGAGAAGAGGTATTTTTGAAAAAAAAATTTATTTTATTGAGAAATAATATATTTTTAAAATTTTGTACTAAATTTTTATAAAAATATAAATATTTTTAAATTTTATGATATTTTTATAATAGAAGTTATTTTTCTGTGTAGTTTTATAAATATCCCTTTTATGTTGGTTATGTTAAATGCCCCAAGTTCATTGGCATTTATCATCCAATAATGGGCTAGTGTTTACACTTAAATATTGTGCTCAGGGAGAGTTCGTAGATGGTGACAGAGAGCATGTCACACTGAGAGGTGAGCCCAAATCAACTAAGCCCATACAGTAAGCATCGAAACCTTTTCTTTTCTTTTTTTTTTTCTTCCTTTTTTTTTTGAGCATTTGGACTAAAACCTATTAACCGATTAACAATTTTTTTTTTTAGAAAAAATGACATTATTTATCATATTTTTTAAAATTTTAATTTTTTATCAAAAATAATTTAATTATTTTATTATAAATTCATTATAAACTATATAAAATTTATAAACTCATAATAAATTAATGATAAATTCATTGTAAACTCATCGTAAACTAATAAAAATTTGATATTTTAATAAATATTTATAAAATTTAATATTTTAATAAATATTTTATAAATATGATAAATTTAATTTTTTAAAAATTTTTTTATATTTTTATCAAAAGCTCTTTTTTTTTTAAAATCATATATCAATTAAACTACATTCAACATTTGATATAATACAGCCAAATATTTGGTGCACAAGGTACACCATGTGTAGTGTTCAAAAAAAAGGAAAAAAAAGGAACACTGATTATAAAAAAAAAAAAAAGGTACACCATATGTTCCTAGATAAATTTTATCTTGGATTTAATTTACATCTTCACTCATAATCAGACTAATTATAAATTTTGATTTAAATTATAATATTTTTAAAAAATAATTTTATTAATTTTTATTTTTAAATTAAAAATTTTAATTTATCTGATCTATAAGTGGACAGAGATTAAATTCATACTTCCTCTGTCCCATTTAAATTATTATTTTTACACAAAAATATCTCATTTATATTATCACCTTATAAGATTAATAAAAAATAATTAATATTTTTTTAATTATATCTTTATTATTAATGAGTTAATTAATAAAGTGAGAGTAAAATATTTTTAATATTAATGAGTTAATAGAGAAAATTTTAATTTATTTAAAATAATTTTATATAATATTAAAAATTTTTAATTATTTTTTAATAAGTATACATGAGTTAAAAATGGTAATTTAAACTGAATGGGGGTAATATTAGAATTTTCCATGTTTCTAATAACTATAAGTCACTGGATATTTAAGATTACATCATTACCGTTCATTTTTATCAATAATTTAAAAATTCAACCTTAAATTAACCATGGTTTCGATAACACATATCCATAACTATATTTTTTAATAATTTAGAGATTCACCATAGGCTAACCATGGTTTAGATAACCCAAGTTCCTCCAAAAGACTAAAACTAAACCACGTGCATATTTATTTTAGTTTGAAAAGGTCCTTTTTATCAACAGTGTATAGAAATTTCAAGTGAAACATGAATTTGGCTAAATGTGCTTTCTTTTTTTATAACGATGAACTCCTACTTAGCATAATACCAATCATATTTTTTTAGAGTGAATATTAATTATTAAATATATTAAATTTTGAGAGAGCTAATCTAGTAATCCACCGTCAAAGTCTCCCACTTTAATACAGGCTTATGGAAGGGCAGGCCCATGTATCGGCTAAATGTCATTAGTTATCAATTGTTTTTAATTTTTTACTCAGTTTACTATTTAATTTTTTTATTTAGTAAACTAATAGAGAAGAGACGGATCCATTGGCCTATAATCAGTGGTGAAACTAGAAATTTATTAAGATGGTCAAAATTTATATTAAAAAAAATAACAGATGAATTTACTATAAAATTGAACATTTAACATTACAGTAGTTTAACAATTAATTTGTGCTATTAGATTGACTACAACTAAAAGATGATAATTATTTTTTTTGAAAATATTATATAATAACCTCATTTTTAATTTTTTTTTTAAATTTCTACATAACACACAAAATAGTCGGTCAAAAAATTATCTCTCATCTTATTGTGCAAATCCGTCTTAATAATGTTCATTGCTAAAAAAAGCTCTCTCTACAGTAATAGTTGCAATATATAAGATTAAAGATAATTTAATAAGCAGATATATCAAAGAAAATATAGTATCATAACAAGTTTTAATCATTTTTTGAGTAAGAGCTACAATATTATTAGAGAAAACTGTATTTCTTCTTACATCAGCAATGTAGGTCTGAAATTAATCTTCAAATATCATCCGATCGGTGATAGAGAAATCATATGGATATAGTTCTGCAAGATGAATTAATGTGGAAAGCTGAAAGTTAGAGAATGAGTTTTTAAGAGAAAGACAAGCAATGCATAAAAGCAATTTTATATTTAATTCTGTAAAGTGTTTTTTTTTATTTCTTGAGTAATGAAATCAATAACCTATAATTGAATGAAAGGAAGTTAGGTTATAGCATAATAAATAGTTACATATATTATTATAAAAAAAAGTACCTGACAATATTTTTACTTGAAAGTGGTGGTAGTAAATAGTAGGAGTACTAGCATGCATAAAGCGTAAATGACTTGCATTATCTTCCATATTAGTTACTGTGATATTATGATCTATACAAAAATTGTTAACAATTTCTAATAATTTATTTCATTCATTCTCCCCTAAACTTTGCAATAAAATAAATTACATTATCAATATTTTGATCCTTTCTTTATAAGGCTTGAGATAAATTATTTGTCATTCCTAAAAGTTTTCTAATTAAGAAAGCAATGAAAATAAATTCATAACTTCCCATTTTATCAATTAAGCTCACAACTGCCCCTTGATTTGTTTGATCAGAACTATCCTCATAAATAATCTCAATAATCTCTTTAACATGTGACCACATAGAGAGAAGACGCACAATTATTTTATAATGAGAACCCCAATGTATGTTACCAAGTCGAGCTAAATTTGTTTCTTGATGCAAGCATCTTCTAGTTTGAATATTACCACTTTTCAGGAGTTGAATTACTTCATCATGCTATTTTTTTATAGAGAGCATCCCTCATTTATATGAAACTCCAACAATATTCGCAACTATTACAACATAATAAAAAAATTACCCACATATCTATTATTCCTTACTACTATAACAAGCACTAATTAAAGTTGATGAGAGAAACAATAAATGTACCTTGCAAGGAATTTTCATTAAAAATGAGGGTTTTTAATCCGTTGAATTCACCTTGCATATTAGAAGCTCTATCATAACTTTGCTCTCTAATTCTACTTATTAATAACTCATGTTTCGCTAAAAAATCATCAAGTGTACTTTTTAAAGACAAAGTAAATATATCACTGACATGTATTACTCTAATTAATCACTCAACCACTTGTCCTAATTTATTAACATATCTCAATACCATAGCCATTTACTCATTCTTTGAATTATCTAGAGCATCATTAATTATTACAGAGTAGAAGTTATCTCTAATATCCTTAATAATGGCTAGTGTCATCTCCATAGCACAAGCACTCACCATTTGCTTTTGGATTAATGAAGAATTAAGTTGGTTATTTCCATGAGCACTTCAGTTAACTACATTCCTAACATCAACATTACGTTCAATATACCAACTAATAAGTGAAAGAAAATTATCCCACTGAATTAAATTAATTGACTCGTCATGCCTTCAAAAAGTCAACCCTTATACAAGAAAGAAACAAATGTAATCAATAATAGCAATCAAACGGGTTCAGTAAAAAGCCTCGAGCTCCTGACTATAAAAAGATAAGACATAAGATAAACTTTTGTCTCTGATTTTTGAAACCTATATATTATATTCTAGCATTTTTATGTAGACTACTTAGACCACCAATATGTTTATTAAACTTGTCCGTGATTTTTTTTCAATTGTGAAATCTAATTTTTGTGAAAATATTATCACCCTTTTTAGCTCTTCTATTCGAGCTAAAAAATAACAAAATAAACAAAATCTCACAACTTTAGAAATACTCATATTTAGAGAATCAATGATCTCTAAAACTCCTCTTAATTTTTAAAAAAATTATTTGTGGAAAATCATAGCCATATAATTGGCAAGGTCCTTTAGCCAAATATTATTTCCTAACATCATCTCTAATTTTAATGTCAAATTCATTAATTGGTTTATGCAATGCAGGGTCGGCAACAATATTATCAAAACTAAACTTCTGATGCCATTGGCTACTTGATGTCTAAATTAATCTCGAAATATTCGATGATTCACCATTTTTACTCCGCATTCTCTTAGTCTTAATTAAGAATTTGTCCACATATGTTTTAATTATTAATTTAATCATAAAAACACATTTCAACAATTCAAATAAACTATTATACTTAATTTTTATAAACATAATTTAATAATTAAATCATACTCTATATTTTTAAAAAAAATCTAGTTTAAAAAAGTAATAATCACACAAATCAATTAATCATTATCTTACAATCAAATTAAAACACAAATCAATAATTATTAAATCGTCTATTAAACTTGATTTCTAAAAAATCAAACAATATTCTTAATTTCTTTTTTAAAAAAATCCGTTTTAACCTAACCTAATCACACAAACAAATCAAACTAAATAAACAATTAAATTAAAAACAAATCAAAAATTATTAAATCAACTACTAAACTTATTTTCTAAAAAATAAAACAACATAATTTATTTTTTTAAAACTCCCAATTTGATCAAACAAATAAAATAAAATTTAAAGAAGAGATATAAATACCTCTAACTAGAGCAATAGCTGGTGGCTACTCCCAACTGCTCGGCTGAAGGTTGAGGGGTGAGGGATGGGGGGCTACTTGGTGGGCGGTGGGGCATGGGGCAGGGGCTAGGGCGTGATCAAGTGAAGGAACGCATAATTCACATCAAGCATGTTATGTTTTATCATGGACTAAATAAAAAAATTTACTGTGATGGGTTCCCTAACCCCTCGCTGCTCTATGAAATCTTAGGAAAGAGGGCCAAGATCTCACAACAACACCAATCGCCAAATGTATGTCCCCTCCCCTTCCGGCCTTCGGTGAGAGAGAATAGGACGATCCCATAAAACCCCCCCTAATTTTGTCACTGCCTATAATGCATTTAATAGAAACGAAAAGTAAATTCGAGCCTACTATTTAGTTTAGGAAGCATATTATTTTTTTATATATTTTTTAAGATAAAAAATGATATTGATGTTTTAAAATTGCGTCACAGTCATTCTTTTATAAAATATTAGTTATACTCAGTTAATTATAATATTAATATTAAAATATTAATTATATACAATATTAATATATATAATAGTAATTAAAAAATATTAATTATATATAATATTATATACATATATATACACAATAAATTATATTTTCTTACTTATTAATTAATATTTTAATTATATTTAAAAATAATATATACTTTGAATAAAAAAATTACCGCTTTAGATTTATAGGTTAACTATCGAGACAAATTTATTTGAACTTATAAAAATTAAATACAATTAAAGCTAAAATAATGTTTTTATTTAAAATAATTAAAATAATATTTTTATGAAAAAACTAAAAAAAAATTGATCTAATATAAAAAAATTTTGGACGAAAAAATAAAGTAAAAAAATATAAATTCAAAAATATTATATCTTGAGAGTTTTCTTTTAAAGTGGTCAGTAAAATTTTTTTTATCAGAGGTCAGTAAAATTTATTTAACTTCCAGCGGACACATGCAAAGACTCTTATATATGTTTTAACAGCTATATCCAATTCTTTCGAGACTGAATACTGGTTGTTGACAAACTGCCATTCTGAGGCAATTTCTGGTTTTACAAATAGATTTCGTAACCTATCTTTATTTTTTCTCATTTTATTTTGATTTTTCCTAATTTTTTACCTATGAAAATAGGAGAAATTATTTCAATCAGATAATTTTAATTATCATTTTAAGAAGTTGGATATGATCTTTCTAAAAATAATATTTGGAAAAGCAATTGAAGCAAAAATGGCAATCTCCAATGCATCGGTGCGAGTCCTACAAAATAGATTTTACTTCTATTTTTTATAAATAAATAATATTATAAAGTAAGACTTTAAAAAATAAGACTTAATCATTCAATAATGAAGATCAAATTTCACTTTATTAAGCTTCACTTTTATTATTTTTTTTTATATTTTATGTTAAATAAATAATATTTTTTAAATAAATGAAGCGGCTGTCCTTTATTTATTTTTTGCAGGTGTGACAGTTCCTTAAACTTATTTTACAATAAAGCAAGTCTCGTGGTTAGCAAGGGCGGAGGGAGGGGCGAGGGGGACACTAGGGGCAATAAAAATCCCCCTTTTCACTCCCATCCATACATATATATATTTATAATTATATTAATTATACATATTTATATATAACATACAAATTATTATATAATTATATATTTAAATTATATATAAATTATTGGATATTTTTGCATTATATATGTTTATTTTTTTAATTAATAGGTATTTAAGATTTTAAAATTAGATATTGAAGTTAACACTAAAATTTTACCATTTAATTATAAATTAATATATCTAAGAATTAAAATAAAAGACATATAAAAATTTAATAAAATTTTAAAATTTTAAAATAATATAAAATAAAAAAAAATATAATTTTTGCATTATATATCTTGAAACAAGCCTCTAGGCAGAGAAATCTAGAATTTTCCACTAAACTACTGAAGTATATGTTTACTCCATCCTCATATGATCAATGCCTCTTTACTCTCTAAAGCTCTATTGGTTTCATTGCTCTTTTACTCTATGTCGATGATGTACTTATTACTAATAGTTTAGAGGAGGCAATTGTTGTAGTCAAACAATATTTGTACGGAGAGTTAACAATTAAAGACATGGGCACAACAAAATACTTCCTTGGTATTGAGATTACCAGGTCACCACATGGTTTGTTCTGTTAGCATATTTGGGATCAGTTTGAGTCATCATATCCCAGTATTTCAGCCTCAATCCTAGCAAGTCAACATTTCAGAATAGGAAGGTTCTGCAACAGAATAAAACCAATTATTATTGTTTCCTTATAATTGATTTGTATACTGTATATAACAAAACAATTAATCAATAAAAGGCACAGAAAACTTATCTCCAAATATGACTACTCTTCAATTCTCGTTGATAATATGGTATCAGAGCTGGTCAATCCATGGCCAAAACTAATCTAGACCATCATTCTCATCATATACCTTTACCAATCTCAAAACCTTAAAAACAAAAATCAGTACAGAAATCTGCTCAATATGTCTGACGAAGAGTCATCAGGCATTACGGATGATATCACCATCAGATTAGCCAATTTGTTGAAGAATAGTCTTGATCAAACCCACCAGAAACAGAGTATACCAGACAATCTTTCCATCAGTGTAAAGCTCAATAGCCAGAACTATGCCCTTTGGTCAAGAATGATCAAAGTAGCTATCGGGGGAAAATCAAAAAGGTTGCTGAATCACATCATGGGAGGATCTGAACCTCCTCAGAATACAGACCCAGGTTATGACAAATGGGAACAAGAAGATCTTGTTGTTTTCTCATGGCTTATACAAAACATAGAACCTCAGATTGCGAACAATCTTACCGAATACCCAACCGCAAAAGATCTTTGGACCGCTCTTGCCATTACTTACAGCAGTGGCCGAGATAAACTTCAAGTGTTCGACCTCCATGCCAAGGCAAATGGACTGAAACAAGGGACAGCCAAACTAGAGGATTTCTGGCTCAATCTCCAAGGAGTATGGGGCGAGATTGATCGGAGAGAGCCCAATCCTATGACCTGCATAACAGACATCGCCAAATACAACACCATCAGACAAGAGCAAAAATTGTTTCAGTTCTTAAATGCCATAGATAACAAACACGATCAGATCAAGAGGGAAATTTTGAGGACTGATCCTCTCCCTTCAGCAGAAGTGGCGTATGCCATGGTGAGGAAGGAGGCTGCAAGAGCAAGTATTTTGGGAGGATCGACAATAGGGGGAGATCAGACATCACAAGGGATCGGGGATGGACTCCTCATTACTGGGAGATCAGAAAATGCGGAAGCAATGGGTCTCGTGTCACGAGGACAGCAGCGCCGGTCAGAAACCCGATCAAAGGACTCATCTCTCCGACCAGATAAAAGCAAACTCCGGTGTTCGCATTGTGGGATGGCTAAACATTTAAAAGAACAGTGTTTTGAATTAGTAGGCTATCCTGAGTGGTGGACTGACAAGCATCGGAATAAAGGAACAGCGTCGGGGAAGGTCGCCACCGCCGTGAGCAACACCGACGGCGCTACCAGCAGCAGCGGTGGCAGCCATGGATGTGATACAGAAAGCAGAGCAATGGTGGCTGGAGCGGCTAGGGTTGAGGCAAAAATTGGAAATAATTCATTTATAGGTAAAGGGTTTGAGAAATTTCACTCAAACCCTCAAACTTTTGATTCTTCCATTTTTGAGCCTTTAAATTTGTTTGATGCACAAATTGATATAGATTTACATTATAACTTCAATTGCACCCTCCAGAATAATAATCAGGCCCCTAATAATTCTGAAAATTATAATATGACCCCTGGACATGGAAAATTAGGCGTGGCAAATTTAATACAAAATCAAAGCAAAGGAAGAGAATGGGTATTTGATTGTGGAGCCACAAATACTATGACTTGTGATTCTAGAGATATTGTTCAACCTTCAGAACCTACAAAAACTCATGTGAAAACTGCTAATGGGGGAGTTGTTTCGGTTAAAGGAGCAGGATCAATAGAAATTTCTCCTAAGTTAAAAATTTCAAATTGTCTCTATGTTCCGGCCTTGTCCCACAAACTACTCTCCATCAGTCATGTAACAAAAGAGTTAAACTGCATTATTCTAATGGCACCTACTTTATGTCTATTACAGGATATTCGGACGGGGGAGATCATTGGACGTGGCACTGAGCGACTTGGACTGTACTATGTGGACGAGGTTGCCCAACACGGTACTGTGATGCTTGCTCATGGGACTGCGGATAGGGAAGCTTGGTTATGGCATCGTCGCCTAGGACACCCCTCAACTGGTTATTTAAAACTACTCTTTCCTAAGTTTTTTAAGTCCATTGATAGTTTAAATTGTGAAACTTGTATGTTTGCTAAGAGTCACAGACAAACTTATCGTCTTAATAATACCAGAACAGAAACAGTATTTTCTTTGGTTCATTCAGATGTGTGGGGACCGGCACCAGTAGTGGGCGGTCAAGGTTTTAGATATTTTTTACTATTTGTTGATAACTGTACCCGCATGACATGGGTATATTTTTTGAAACACAAATCTGAAGTGGCTACTAAATTTATTCTGTTTTATAATATGATAAAAAATCAGTTCAACACAGGCATCCAAATCCTTAGATCCGACAATGGAGGCGAATTTTTAAACTCCACCATGCAAACCTTTACCCAAGAAAAGGGCATAGTTCATCAAACTACTTGCCCACATACACCTGAACAGAATGGTGTAGCTGAGAGAAAAAACCGCATCCTTTTAGAAATGACACGAGCCTTACTGATCGAATCCCATGTCCCCAAATCATTCTGGCAAGAAGCTGTAGCCACAGCTACCTATCTCCTGAATAGACTTCCTACAAAAATTCTTAACATTAAAACTCCTATCCAGGTTCTATCCCAGAAAACCCAAGTCCCATCCTCACTTAACCTTGAACCCCGAGTCTTTGGATGTTCTGTGTTTGTACATATTCCCAAGGTTGACAGAACTAAATTTGACCCTTGTGCCATTAAATGTGTTTTTTTAGGGTATGGGATAAATTAGAAAGGGTATAGATGTTATGATCCTAAGAACAGACGAATGTTTACAACAATGAACTGTGACTTCTTAGAAACTGAGACCTTTTATAATAACCAACCAAGTGGTCAGGGGGAGAGGAGTGAAAGTGACACCCTAGGTTGGTTACCTAGTCTAGAACTAAGTCCTGAAGTAGGCCCAAAAGAACAAGTTAATAGTACCACCGGGCTAGACTCTGAAGCAATAGTACAAACTGAGGGACTTAAAGCTACTGAAGATGCATCTCCCTCCAGCCCAATACCTGAGGTAAGGAACTCTGATTTGTTTGAGGATTTGTTTTATAATACTCATGATGTGACAGAAGAAGACTCTCCTGTGAATCATATATCTGAAGAGGGTACTGAACCAGAAGAACATGCAGACAGATATATTCTCCCTCCCAGAAGCAACTGAGGGATTCTTCCTAAGAGATACTCTCCTGAGAAAGAAGTGTGAAGCTCGAAGTATCCTCTGAGTAGTATGGGGGAGGGAAACTTATCAGAGACAGCCAGAGCTTTCATGACTAAGCTCTATGAAGAAACAACTCCTACCACTGTGGAGGAAGCCCTAAAATCAGAAAACTGGACAAAAGCATTGGAAGATGAAATGAAGGCGCTAACTAAAAATGGAACGTGGGAAAAGTGCCAGTTACCAGAGGGAAAGAAACCGGTAGGATGTCGATGGATCTTCACAGTTAAATACAAGCCAGATGGGACAGTTGAAAGATACAAGGCTCGATTAGTAGCTAAAGGATACACACAAACCTACGGGATTGATTACTCAGAGACGTTTTCTCCCGTCGCAAAGATAGATACTATAAGAGTGTTATTCTCTATTGCTGCTAACAAAGGATGGCCCCTCCATCAATTTGATGTCAAAAATGCCTTCTTGCATGGCGATCTTAAAGAAGAGGTGTACATGGAAACACCTCCTGGTTTTTCAAACAATTTCAGAAAAGGAGAAGTTTGTCGTCTAAGGAAGTCTTTGTATGGGTTAAAACAGTCACCAAGAGCATGGTTTGGGAGGTTCACCACTGCTATGAAGAATAATGGATTTGTTCAAAGCAACTCTGATCACACCCTTTTTCTTAAACGACGTGATGAATTAGTTACTTGCCTAATAATTTATGTTGACGACATGATTATTACAGGAGATGACACTGAAGAAATGACCAGACTCAGAGGGAAGTTGTTTGCTGAATTTGAGATGAAAGACTTGGGAGCACTAAAATGTTTCCTTGGCATTAAAGTCCTCAGATCCAAACAAGGAATATTTATTTTCCAAAGGAAGTATATTTTAGATTTTTTGGCTGAAACAGGTATGGTTGACTGTAAACCTGTTGACACCCCAATTACTGTTAATCATGGCCTACAGATTGTGGAAGGTGCTGAAGCAACTGATCGAGAAAGGTATCAGCGACTTGTGGGGAAGCTTATCTACTTATCCCACACTCGTCCAGACATTGCATATGCTGTTGGAGTGGTGAGTCAATTTATGCATCATCCTCAGAAGAGTCACTTAGAAGCTGTGCTCAGAATCATAAGATACCTTAAAGGAACTCCTGGATTGGGAGTAGTGTTCAGGAAACATGGGCATCTTGAAATACAGTATGATTGGTGGGAACCTTGTGACATGGAGAAGCAAAAAACAGAAGGTTGTCGCCCTATCTAGTGCTGAGGCAGAGTTTCGAGGAGTAGCTAGAGGACTGACAGAGGTATTATGGCTGAGAAAGCTAGTTACATAGATTGGTTTTCCACCCTCAAATACATGTAAGATTTTTTGCGACAACAGAGCAGCAATCAGCATATCTGAAAATCCAGTTCAACATGACAGAACTAAACATGTTGAGGTGGATAGACACTTCATAAAGGAAAAACTAGAAACTGGGATTATTGAACTGCCATATGTTAAGTCTGAAGATCAACTTGCTGACATTTTGACTAAAGCAGTCAACGGAAGATTATTCAAAAACATATTGAGCAAGTTGAGTATCGGAGATCCCACTACTCAACTTGAGGGGGAGTGTTAGCATATTTGGGATCAGTTTGAGTCATCATATCCCAGTATTTCAGCCTCAATCCTAGCAAGTCAACATTTCAGAATAGGAAGGTTCTGCAACAGAATAAAACCAATTATTATTGTTTCCTTATAATTGATTTGTATACTGTATATAACAAAACAATTAATCAATAAAAGGCACAGAAAACTTATCTCCAAATATGACTACTCTTTCAATTCTCGTTGATAATATGTTCATCAGTCGACGCAAATACATTCTAGACTTAATAAAAGATGCTAGACTTACACATAAAAGATGCTAGACTTACTAGGTGTAAAGCTGCAGCTACTCCAATAACCAAAGGCATCTTTCTCTATGCTTATAAGTGTACTCTGTTACCCAATCCTCAGCCTTACAGATGTCTTGTAGGAAGAATTCTCTATATCAGCTTCACTAGCATGATGTAACGTTTGTTGTTCAGCAACTAAGCTAGTTTTTTCAATCTCCATGAGAACCCCATTGGCAAAGTGCTCTTCACATTCTTCGTTATTTGAAAGGAACTCCTGGCCATGGTCTATTTTATCTCAAATAAGAGAAACCTCAGCTTAGTGCCTATAGTGATGCCGATAGGGCCATCCACAAAGACACCGGACTATCTGTTATTGGCTTTTGTATCTTTCTTGGAGATGGCCTGATCTCCTGGAAAATGAAGAAGAAAGAAACGGTTGTGAGATCCTTCGCTGAAGCAGAATATCGAAGTATGACAAGTACTGTATGCGAAATCCAGTGGATTAATCATACCCTCACAAATCTTCGATTGTCAATCAAACTTCCTGTTACTATGTGGTGCGAAAACCAAGCTGCAATACATATTACAGAGAATCCCATTTTCCATGAAAGGACTAAACATCTTAATATAGATTGCCATCTTGTTCGTCAGAAATATAAGAGTGGCTTCATACTTCCTCGACATGTTCCATTCTCTGCCCAGCTTGCAGATTTCTTTACAAAACCACTCCCCAAACCAACGTTCGATCAGCTTTGTTTCAAGTTAGGTTTGATGAATTATTCACCAAATACCAACTTGAGGGGGAGATGAAAAATATAGCCATTATTTATTAATTGATGCACACCGTTTTAGCATGAAATGCGACATTTTGGATGGGAAATAAGCAAGCTCTTCTGTAATGAAACGCAACGTTTCCTTCCTCTCCTTTATAACTTTATTTAACTTTTCTATTACTGAGTTTTAGAGTTAGTTTTTGTTTTGTTGATTTTACTATAACTAACTATTAGTCTTCTTCCAGAAGCTGAACTAGCTGTGTGTATATAAACTGATTGTGTAACTAACTTGACATGATGAATGACATTATTTTTCCTCATTTTGTTTTCTGTTATTCTTCAATTTGCATATTCAAATTTTTTTTATCAGATATTTTTTTTTGCAAAATTTAGCTATCATATTAGTATTGTTTATTATTATTGGATTTCTGTTGCTGCGAAGGGTCCCGTTCTTTCCTTAAAATTTTGTAGTTTAACAGTAAACGACGTCGTTTGATCTTTACAAACGACATCGTCGTCAACGTCTTCAAAATTCTACGAATCAGAGACCGTGTGCTGGTAACCATTGCCTGCTTCGATCTTGAAGAGTTGCAAGACAGAATTCAGAGAGAGAGAGAGATGGGTTTTTACAGATGTTTTGTGGTGTTGTTGTGGGCTAGTGCTATATTACCGATTGTCTTATCGAAAGAGGAATTGAGCTCAAAAGAATGCGAGGATCTGGAATTTACAGGTCTTGCTCTTTGCTCTGACTGCAACACTTTCGCCGAGTATGTCAAGAATCAAGGTAATGCGTTTGAGCCTCAATCACCTTTTCCGGTCCGTCTTAGTTCTTTGATTGATTTATGGGTTCAGAGTCTTTTGCTGAATTAACCGCATGTTTATTTTTTCAAATCAATTCTGTTCGAAACTTCATATTTTTTTTATTAAAAAAAAAAGCTTTTACATTAGCTGGTTTAAGGTTTTAACCAGAACATGTAAAATATGCTAATTTCAATTGTTTTTAACGGACGTACCCAAGATGATGCTATGTTGAATTATGGTGTCTGATTCTGCAGTGGATTTGTTGGTTTAGATTGAAAATGCAGAGAATTTTGGATGAGAGTCAATTGGGTGCTCATGGTATTTATTATGAAGATGATGTTAGATGTTACTCTATTCGTTCTGCTAGAAAACCCAACAATAATGACTGAAACTAAAAGATATGTGGACTTCCTCCCCATTTGAGTGATGGAACTAAAACCAGTTTCCGGCTGTCTTTTCCGTTCTTCTTTTCATAAGTTGTAATGTTGAAATCCTAACCAGTTCTAGATGAAAAAAAAATCATGAGAAAACTTTTCCTAATATCACGGTTCTCATAATAGTTTAGTGTTTGGTCTGCCTTATTGGTTTCTTTTGGAAATAGACCAAGCACATTAAAGGATCAAGTTTGCATTTGTTATATTTGAAGAATGTTTTTCACTTAAAAAGTTCCCTTTTAACTTATTGTTTTCGCAAAGCTGCCCTTTTTCGCTTTTAGTGAAGTTTTACTGTAAGTTCTTTACAATGAAGTGCTCCTAGCTAAAAGTTTTCAGTTTTTGCAATTCCATGATATTGAAACGTGCAAACATCTTGAATTACATAACTTGGGATTCAAATGATTTTCATCTAAGATAGGAATAGATAGATTGCATGGATGTGTTCTGCCCGTAAATTCAATTAGAGGCTTTAAACCTATATTTATTTTCTTCCTACAACCCTACTTCACTAACTCATTAATGTATAATCAAACATAATCCAACATTTTTTGCACTTGCAGACAGATATACTTCACAATTCGTAGCTTCTAACATGGTTTACTTTTGGTTTAGCAAATAAAAAGTGTATATATATGATATACGCTGTTGACAAAAAAGTGTTTCATATTTATGCTAATGTCTCCGTACATAAGTCCAGTCAACTCAAGGTTATGGATGCAAATGCAATCTAGCACTGCATCTGTAACAACTTTAAGGATGCACGCTTGAAATAAAACGAGTGCAAGTTATACATGATTTATGTATGTTCTTGGATTTAAGCACCAGCTAAAACTGCTATTAGTGGCATTTTGGTGATCAATACTAACAACAAAAAATAAAGAAGAAAGAAGACGAGAAGCAGCATTGTGGTGATCAATATACTTGATTATGGCCTATCAATTGTTCATCCCCTTGTCATCCCCTTGTAAAGGATATCTCTGTCCAATGAAACAGGTTATATGTAGCAGTAAGTTGGACAAAATGGCTTCCTTTTTTCCTTAAGTTTACCTTTCAGCCTCACTGTTGATATTATTCTTTATTCTTACCACTTCAGAGTTGTTTGGCTTCTTGAGTCCTAAACTTATTTTGGTATGAGAATAGCTATGTCCATCATAAAGGTTCCTATTCCACCTTTTGATTCTTTAGCCTGGCTGTAGGTATTACTCTGGAGTTTGAATATTCTTAAAGACAAGAATCCTCTGTGATGTAATTTGTAAAGTTGAACTTCTAGAATTCTAACTTAGGGGGTGTTTGGTTTAACTGTTTGATGCAGCTGATAAAGGTTTGAACCTCAAACAGCAGCTGTTTGGTAAAATTTGATGTTTGGTAAAATTTTAAAACAGCAGCTGATAGCTGTTAGGAACCCCAAACAGCAGCTGTTTCAATAAGCTCCTATTCGGAGCTTTTTCATATCAGCTGATAGCTGATTCATATTAAGACTATATTAACCCTATTAAAATAAAATAAAAATTAATATTTATTAGATAATGATATGCTTATTGGTAATTTTACATTCAAACTGCAACAGCTATTGTATTTTTACCAAACACTAACTCGAATCAGCTACCAGCTATCCGCCACCAGCTATCAGCTATCAGCAACCGCTATCAGCTACCAGCTGCTATGAACAGCTAAAACAAACAGGCCCTTAGGCTGGGATAAAATGAAGTACAGTATGCAGATTGCATGACACAAGCGCAAAAAGTTACCTACAAGACGGTCTAATTTTAAGAAGAAACTTGCAACCGCTGAACATATATTTACCTATTTTCTGCTCTACAAATTTGCTGAAAATTGATTAAAAAAGTCCACATGTTGAAGACTGTAACTAAGTCCACAAGAGGTTAGATGAGAAGATACTGGACTCAACTTTGAGGTAACTATGGGCGTCCAAGTATTTGACTTATTATCTAGAAGTTTGCTTGTAGATTCAAGTAATAATAAGGTTACTGGACTTGAACTTTAAACTCAACTCTTTGGCACCTATGGTTGTCTAAGTATTTAAATGTATGCTTTAGACTCAAGTTTGCTTGTAGATGTAAGTAGTCTAATGTTACAGTTGTGGTTGCAGAGTTGGTGTCTGACTGTTTGAAGTGCTGCACTGAGGATTCTGATGACTCCATGAGCAAGGTACATGTCATGTTGCAGGATATTAGGATGTAGTGAAGCTTGAATTTATGTTCTGTAATCATCTATGTTCTTGCACATTCCTTGCTTGCATTTCTAATAACGCATTGTTATCCTCATTCTGCCACACTTCCTATTCTAATGAGGTATTCTTTCATGTGATAAAATTTTTGAACTTGTGAAAATTGCACTTTGATGACCTTCAATTATCCACTTCCATAAAACCAATTAATTGGTTAAACTTTATTTATTTATTTTCTCTTTTCCGTGCTGTGGCAACTATTAGGCAATGATATCCTTGTATCACATTATATATGTTGCATGTGTGGATATTTTTTTAGTCTTTGGAAAACAAGTCTCCTTGATTATTAAATAATCAGTATATAAGGCTTAATGAGCTACATGGCTTTTAGCATATTGCAATGAGATGATTTAGATAATAATTCCTATATGAAGTTCTTTGATTGGTATAAATAGATTCTGCTTAACAATGTCAAAAGGAGTCTAAATCTGTGCAACTGCAGATTACTTATTCTGGTGCAGTACTGGAGGTTTGCATGAGGAAGTTAGTGTTCTATCCTGAAATTGTTGGTTTCATTGAAGAGGAGAAGGATCGTTTTCCTACTGTTAAAGTTCAGTATGTCTTCAATTCTCCACCAAAGTTGATCTTGCTGGACAATGAGGGTCAACATAAAGAAACTATCAGGTAAGCGGCATTCCTGTCATTAACTTCTCCTCATGCATAACATTGGTTACATAATGAAACTGAAATGTACACCTTACATATTATGTATGTTGAACAACTGTAATATCTGATGAAGAGGAGATTGTGTGGTTTAGCCATACAAGATTGAGTGTCGCATAAATTATGTCTGCATGAATGTGCGTAGATTGGTTGGGTCTTTTGGAGGAAATAGCAGCTCTCATACTAGAATTATATCTTTCATTTTTGCTGATCAGTTAATACTGTATCTTTTCATATAAGTACATATATATATTTTCACTTAATTATTTTTGATTTGCAGAATTGACAACTGGAAACGTGAACACGTCTTGCAGTTCTTGGGTGAGAAGGTTAAGCCTGCTTCATCCTAAAAGGGTGGTTAGTTCTACTCAGATATGTGAAAGAAAATCACCTTAAAAAAATGCAGTGATATTTAACGTTAAACACTGGTTATTTTTCCCCATTTTCCTCTTTATATATGATTAACATGACTGAAATGATTTAATGACAGAGATTTGCATTTAATGATCATCTTGGCAAGTTATAGGAATCTAAACTGGTTCCAGTGTGCATATCTATAGTTTTAATTTATCTCCTAAGCATCTTTTTCAAGCTTTGAGAAATTCAATAGTTATAATTATTTATAGCAATAGAGTTTAAAGGATACTTAAGTAGTGATATACTCTTGTAGCATCCCAATAAATAAATAAATAAAATAATGAACTAAAAGATTTTTACATAGCTGCCAAAGGCTTTGTTTCGGAGCATTTTCAATGTGGTTTTGTATGGATTAATACCAAATCATATTTAATTTATTTTGATGGTTTATCATGGTTTAGTCATGATTTGACAATAGCAATTTTGGGCCACTTTATTAAACTATGGATTTGGTGGGTTATGATCGTTTTATTTATTTATTTTTTTTTCAAAATTATCCTCAATCAAATTTAAAAAACTCCAACCTATTCTGATTTTTTTCTTTCCCAACTCATCTCATTTTAAATTGGGATTTTCATTATAAATTTTAAAATAAAAAATATTTTAAAAAATCTTTACTTTTCTCTTTTTTCTTTTTAAAAAAAATTAATTTTTTAACTTTTAATTTTAAAAATATTTACTGTTAAAGATTTTTATTTTGGATAATATTTATATTATTAAATAATATTTTGTGATTTTAATAAATTAAATATATTATTGTCTTATAAATTATTAATTTAATTGAATTTTATTAATATTTCTTATTTTTTTTATTAGTATGATACTTAAATTTATTATAAAATTTAACTAATTTTATTTTTTTTAAATAAAATATATATTTACCAAAAATTTTATTAGTTTTTAGATGAAATTAATTAGTTTTATTATTATAATTTAAATAAATTTATTTTAATATAAATTATATAAAATATTAAATTAGAAGATATTTCGATAATTTTATTTTAAGACATTAAACTATCAAATAATTTAATAATATTATATCATCTTTCTGAATACATACACTATCAATATTATCTATCACATCATATTATACTAAATTTATTATATTATATATTATTAAATCATCCTAAAAATATTTTCAAACAGGCTCTTAAAACCTGTTCGAACTATCTGTATGAATTTACTAAACTTTTTTTTTTTCTGAAAATTATGAAAAATGCTGATATTGCATTGATGTGAAACGAGCTATAGGTGGTCAATAATTGGTGCTTTGAACAGTCACTTCGCAGGTTGGTGTGGAAACTGCAGGTTCAATAACCATCGGCCTGCTGAAGTTTTTTGAATAGGGTACCGTAGTAGAGTCTGCTCAATTATTTGAACTTAATCAGCCACTTCGCAGTTGCCATAAATACATTTTCCTGAAAATTTTTAGGGGCTTATTTGTGAAAAATATTTTTATTTTTTATTTTTTGATTTTTAAAATTTTTACTTTTTAATTATTTTTCAAATGAAAAATTAAAAAATTAAAAACATATTTTCTAATTTTTTATTTTTTATTTTTTTATATAATATTTAAATAATTTTTTAAAATACTTTTATACAAAATATAATTAGTTAAACTATTTCATAATCTAAATATTTATATATATATTTTTCAAATAAAAAAATGAAATCATAATTAAATAATAATTTTAAACAAAATAAAAATTTTAAACTATTATAAAATCACCCTAAAAATATTCTCAAGTTTTAAATTATAAAAAAATAATATTTTATCAAGCAAAAATATTTAAAAAGTAAAATAGTTTGAATCGAAGTGGGAAATAAATTCTAATGGTTTTTATGAGCATGCGTTTTCTATTTAGAAAACTAAAATTAATTTTTTAAAATTCAACTATTACCTAATAAATATATAAAAAAATTATTTTACAATTTTTCAAATAGAAAATATTTCTAATGAAACAACAAATTTTATTTTCCATTTTTATTTAAAAACTTTTCTAGACCACAACTAAACGGCCCTTAGTTTTGCCATGTGTTTCTTGAATGATCATAATAGGGTAGGTTTGGATTTAGATAAAGAAGAATTTAACTATAAAATCATAAAAATAGCACCATTTTATATTCACATTATTTTTCATATGACTATTTGTTTAAACAAAACTCCATCTAATTTAATGTTGATAGCAATGAAAAGAACAAAAATCTAATTTAGCCCTTGGAGTATTTATGTAGGTCCAAATTAGTACTATTATTATTATTATTTTTTTTTTGAGATGAATACTCCTTTTTTTTAATTAAAAGTAACTCAACTTACCCAAATTTTAACGGCAAGATTAACATCCTTTAGCTTTAGAGTTTCATGGGTCTCACATTTATTATCTTTTATTATTTTTTACTATAATAAATAATAATAATAATTTGGCAATGGCAGAAAACGTGGAAGAGATTAACACTAACGGGGAAGTATATTTACCATCACCAATTTGAGTGAAAGCTACCAAGGGCAAGGTAATCTTCTGTCCTAAATTGAAATGTTTTAGTTGAAATAAGAGTGTGATAGCAGACTAACTATTGAGAAGCTTGACAAAAACATGAGCTAATATAGGGAAATGATGAGACTGTACTTAAGAAATGACTATAGTAGAAGAAGACTTGGTTTAATTAACAAAAAACCAACTGAATATTGATTCTTGTAGGAAAATGATGAACATGAACACTAAAAACCCCATGAAAAATACAACCTACAAGATGAACAAGATGTAAGAACATGAGACCTTGAATTAAGGTTTTGGGATACTTGAATATGTAATATGACGATTGGATTTGAAATTTCATGAAATTGATTTTGGACTTAGTTAAAAGATGTAACATGTTAAAAATGAATATAGATGCCTATGAATGAGTAAAAGTTGATGGAAATTGAATTGGAAAAATGTTGAAACCAAAAAGTCATGAAAAAACCATGAAATTAGATGAGGGACAACCCTGAAATGAGAAGCAGGGCCATGCAACCTTAAAGACATGGTCGTGCCTTTCATTTTGAGGATGCCCAAGATGGCCAGAAGCCAATTCAATGGCATGGCCATGCTCCAAACCCAAGATACGCGCATGCCTAGCCTTTTTAGTGTTGTTTTAGATGAAAACATGAAATCATTTTGAATCATTTTGCCTCTTGGACCCTAAACACTCGTATAAATATGATTGAGACCTTAAAACACATTAATAAAGATGAAAGGAAGATTAAAACATTAAGAGGCTTAAAGGCTAGGGTTAGCATCGATACTCATTTAATGATCCAGTTTTACGATATTGTAGGTAAATGGAGATTTGGCATTTGAGGAGCGTTTTGCAAAAGGGAAAGCTATTAAAGTGAGAATATGCGATGCAATCCCTCTTACTTGTAACCTTAATTTCTTGACTTGTGACCTTAATTTTGCTATACCTCTCATGAAGCTATACTTGTTGAGACTTGAAACCTTAGTGAACTTATGTTAATATGAATAATGTCTAACACCCTTGCTTACTTGGAAATCAGACCTAGGCCTTTTGTTGTTTAATGCATGATCTTCGCTTGCTTGTTTAAAAGCCTTAATCATTGAGTTTCAGCAGTACGAAACCTATATGCACATATTGGATTTTCTTACTATGTATATTATATGTCCATAGTGGGGGCTTAATCCATCAGCTAGTTTAATGATTACGAGAAGTTACTACTCTGGTGTGATATGGCTTTTGTATATAATATATATATGTGATAAATGACTTGTGAATTTATGCTTAATCAAATGAATATTGCTTGTAACCCGTGACCTCTTGTAAAGATTGTTATTTATCCTTGAAACATCATACTTGATTTTGTGACTTTGTTATCAGAAACCCTAGATGTTTTTTTTTATTTCATCAATGTCCTTTTGTTTGCATTGCTTAATTTTCACCAAGTTCATGACTCCTGACATCATCCGTAATTTAGTTTGACAGGTTAAAAGTTTCCAATCCATAGAAACTTCATGGCATGATAGAAAAAAGAGAGAGAGAGCACAAGGCTAAAGAGTTGGTGGCTAATGAGATGATACTAGTGTATAATAGAGAACTAAGATATAGACAAGGCATAACATGGAAATGACATAAATGTGTACATATATATATATATATATATTCATATGGGCATGTGCTATAAGATAGAGTTTGTAATTCATAAAGGATACTAAAGCCTGAGATGGATACGAATATTAGCCATACTAATCACAAATACTAATTCAATGTGTGCGTGATTAAGTTTTTGGTAAAATATTCTCAAAGAATAATTAAAAAACAAAAATAGTCTCAAAGGAAATAGAAAAATGTTTGATAAAGGATTAGTGGTTAAATTATATTTATGCTATTATTTCTTTTTTCCTATTTGTTATAATATGTTTGATACACTCGAAAATTAAACAAAAAATCTCATTCTAAAGATAGGATTTTAATTTTTTTTCTGTATGCAAAAAAAAAAAAAAAAAATTCTCTTTTTATTTAAATAATTCCAATAAATTTAATTTTTATTAATATGATATATATTTTAAAAATAATTATTAATCTAATCAATGAATTTTATTTAATTACGTAAAAAAGAAATGTTTAAATTTATGCTTTAAAGTTTAATAACCTTAAAACTAAGCATCGCTCAAATTATTTTGACTATGCTTTCCCAAAATAAGTTTTTTATTCCATCTACAATTTCATACTCCACATTTTTGCTTTTATCAACCTCCTTATGAGCCAAAATAATGAAAATAACATGATATCAAATACTCCTAGCTCCATACTGTAGAAATGTATGATGCTTATATATTTTTTTGGAGAGTTAATATCAAAAGCTAATTATTGAGATTGTAGAGCCCAATTATATATAAACTTATTCAATAGTCTATATTTAATCTATATGAGATTATATTATACTTAACATTTCCTTCAAGTGGCAACTAAACCAAGAGAATTGTTTATAAGCTCAGTTGACACTTGCGGATTTATGATATAAACTAGATCAGGAGAATTTACAGTCTGAAGAATATCTTATACCATATGAAAGATTTGATAGTTCGAAAGACATCTCATACCGGATAAAAAATAAAATTTAAAAGTCTATCATCGATGAATAAAACCCACCATAAGGTTAAAATTGAAATAATATTAAACTTAGGACATACCAAAAATTAAAAGAGAAATCATATTCTGAATTATGATAGAAAATGAGTATAAATATTATTTTTTCTACTCCGATATCATGTACAAATGTTGAAAATTTATATACTTTTGAGAAAGCCAACATCAAAACTAGTTATTGAGATTAGAGAGCTCAACTATATATGAGCACATTCAATATTCAATATTTAATTTATATGAGATTGTATTATACTTAATATGAAAAAAATAAAGAAGAAAAAAAAAGGATATTTACAAAACTACTTTAAAAATAAGTTTTATTTTCAAAAATATTATACCGTAAAAAAAATTCAAAAATACTAAAATTTATATTTTTTAAAAAAAATACCGCACTCTTCACTAAAATATTTTTTTTTTAAAAATACATCATCTCTCATTTCAAGCAGCATTTTATTAAAATTTTCATTTTTTCTAAATTTTGCTGTTAAATAAATATATTTAATAAAATAATAAAAATTAATATTTTAAATTATATTGACATGGCTAGCTTTGGTAATATTTTAAGCGGACAAATATTTATGGCGGATCCATCTTCAACCATTACACATGGAGTCTTTTTTCCTTTGATTTCTATTTTGATAAAGAGAGGGCGGATGTGATCTTTCCCCTTTTCTAGTAAATCCACATCCGAGAAAGATACTGCTCCCATATTAACTTCGCTCTTCTTTTGAATATCTTCACATTTCATTACTCCTTCAATTTTTATGAAGTTGATCAGCTCCTCCGGTGTTATGGAGTTGAAAATTGGCATGCTAGCAAAGGCCTTGGCCATAGTTTCTCGGTGCTTTTTAGAATTAGCCAGTAAGTCCCAAATGCTAACACTTGCTTGGATTCTTTTCAATTGCTTGAGCACGATATCATCTTCCTCTTCTTTGTTCTCTACTTCAGCTTCCTTTCCTTTATTAATTTCTACCTCCTTAGGCGGTGGCCTTGCATAAGGCTTACCAGATCTAGTGTTTATTACTTCATCTTCTTCAGGCTCGGACCATGTCCATTCTTCTTTTTTGAGTACAAAATCGTCATCACTATCACTTGAATCCCAAAATTCACGACACAAATTGCTGCTTCTTTACTCACCATAGCTTGTTTAGTTTTGCTAAATACCTCTTCTTCT
The DNA here is from genome assembly GCA_947685225.1 of Garcia nutans. Classification (NCBI taxonomy): domain Eukaryota; kingdom Viridiplantae; phylum Streptophyta; class Magnoliopsida; order Malpighiales; family Euphorbiaceae; genus Garcia; species Garcia nutans. The sequence continues at coordinate 51,403,712 of CANTUV010000037.1, read as the reverse complement.
TTGGTTGCTTCTCCGCCTATATCTTGAAAAGAAGACATGATAAAACTTTCATGCAAATCTCCTCCAATCATGAAGGTTGCCGGTAATAGTACTCTATTAAACCTTGGTAATGGATTATCTTTGGTGGTCGGCTTGTTGGGCTCGGGCAACTTTCCTCTATTAATCAAATTTTGGATCTCATGTCTCAACCTCACATATCTATCTGTGTCGTGTCCTTACATTTGATGAAATTGACAAAATGCCTTAGTGTCGAAATTAGGTGGGAGAGGGTCAGGCAAAGGACAATGATTTAAAGGTTGTAAGAAACCCTTCTTTTGTAGCTTATTGAGTACCCAAGACAGCAGTTTTTTCAATTCTGAAAACTGCTTTCTTGTTCCTTGGCTAGTAGCATTAACACCAACTACTTTTTGCATGCCTTGATTACCAGACTGATAGTTTCCTTTCTCATTCATTCTTGTTGAAAAACGGTTCTTCTCTCTTTCCCATTATTCAATTTGCAGACCAGCTTGGAGGAGATCTTTGAAATCACGGATGGGTGTATGAGACATCCTTTCACGAAGACTAGGCAACACCCCTCTCACAATCATTCTTATTTGATCAGATTCATCGGTCTTTTCTTGAGCAAAGCGGCCTTAGTTCTCCATCTTTTCACATAGTCCACAAAATTTTTGTTTGGCCTTTGTGTAATGGACTCAACTTCCATTAAGGTAACTTCCATCTCAACATTGTATCTATATTGTTGGATGAAGGCCTTGTATAGCAGATCCCAACTCTTTTACGTGCCGTCATCTAAGATATTGAACCAGTTTTGGATAACAGGATCTAATGAGAGCATAAAGTACCTTAGAGTTTGAGCCTTAGTAGCTCGGGCAGACTGCATAGCAGTGATATATTGCTTCATATGGAGGTGAGGATTTATGATTCCATCAAACTTTGCAAAGGATGGCATCTTGAATTTGTACAGGACTTCTTCATCTATCTTAAATAATTTGTCAACTTTGAACATTTCTTCAGTTTTCAGCTTCTTCTCAAATTTCTTTTCCAAATCCGTAATTATTTTTTCAACATCAGACGTTTCGATTTTTTTCATAACTGATCTTTCAACAATCTTTGGTTTTTTCTTGTCTTGAGGATCTTGGAAATATTGAGCCCAAGCATCATCATCATCAAAGATCACCTTATCGTCATCAAAAACCACTTCACCAACTTTAGCCTTCCCTTTTTCCTTTGGCTTCTTAGTGCTAGCAGATGCTTCGGCATTATTTCCTAAAATTGTAGCCAATTGGTTCTTCGTGGTCTTAGCTAGGGCCTCTTTTATTTCTTCCATCTTGGCATTGAGGGCATCATCCACCATTCTTTAATTTGTTTAAGCTCCATTGCTTTTGGTGAGAAAGTGATTGAGTTGCTACTAGATTCTTCGTCTCCGACGTAGATCCGATTGTCATAACCTTTTGAACTGTCGTGATCCAGAGCTGTGAGCCAGAGAGGATCAGTGATATGAGATGCAAATGTATGCATGTATGCACAAACAATCAATAAAGAAAGATAATTACGACGTTCATTCCGACCTTATAACATCCACACACGAATGACGAGTCTCTTTTTCTAGGTAATATGGTTAACAAAATACCAACATGGAGTATCTTATTTTTCAAATAATTTCCTCGGACGCTTCAACCAATAGTTATATTTTCGAAAATAATAATTTCCATTAATTAGGTTTTAATCCATTCAACTATTTTAAGTAGCTTTTATGCTATATTAGATTAAAACTAAATTAAGAGGTTTATTATAAATAGATTTCTCACTTGAAAAAGTAACTAATGATTCATGCCAAAAATAAGCACATGATTAATAACTCTTAGTATGCCAAAAATAAGCACATGATTAATAACTTTTAGTATAAACTAGGCTCACAATTGATTTTTGACATTTTGCAATTGACCTAAATAATTTGCAAGCTCTTTGTAAGAACAAGATTGGATGAAAATAATTTTATTTCTAAGCCTATTGTAAAAAAGATTTTAGAAAAAATGAATTTTGGGCTTTGTATTTGGGTCATGAGAAAATAATTTTTGATTTATTTTAATTCTGTTGATACACAATCATTAAATTTGAAAACAACTGAAAATCCTAAAAATATTAGCATAGCATCCGATCTTACTCCTGATGAGAGAGAGAGATTTGAAAAAATATTCAAAAAATATGAAGAAGTATTTGGTTGGTCTTATGAGGATATGCCTGGAATAAGTCGAGACATAGCCAAACTCCCCAGTGGAGTCCAAACCATATTTTTCTCCCCAGTGAATTCTTGCGGCGAATTGGCTGGCCCGCCAGTGCTCGCAATTTTTCGCCCGCTGTAATTGTTCACCAGCGTAATTTTCCAGCGCAGTTTTTTTCGAAACTGAATTCTATTTAGTTTTGATTTTTTTTTCTAAATGGTTTTAATTTTCTTAGACAATTAGAAGTAGGCTTTTTTTTTTTTCTATAAATAACATATTAAAATACAGAATTAAGGATTGATAAATTATTTTACTTGATTTGGACTTTAGGAGACATGACTATCTCAGGGCTTGGGTCTGCTTAAAGTTACGTGAAACCACGAAAAACCATCCATGTATCTCTAGCAGATTAATTATTAGATGTTATAGCATTACTTCCTTATTACAAATATATTACAATATTATATATAAATTATGGTTACTTATATCTTTAGTAAAGTATACTCATACATACACATATAATCATATTTATTTTACATTATATCCGATGGAGCACTACAAAACTTGAATAATGAAATACTTCAACCGAAATAGGTCACCACTATAAGATATGTAGCTATATTTACTTAGGAATTAATTAAATTGATAGGAAGGTGCAAACAAATGTTCGGGCAAGAAAAAGAGTTGTGAGGAATAGTAAATAGACTTAAATAGCTAATTATTAAAAGGAAAAACCATTACTCATTTCAACTTTAGTCACTTTTTAAATTATATCTCAACTCTAAAATTGTATTAAATTGATATATAAACTTTATGTTATCTATATAATTTTGCTGACATACCGTAATAATATAACTTTAAATAATATATAAATTAATTGATAACACAGAAAAGCTAAAAAAAATTATTATATTTATTTCCAACTTAGATCACTTTTTAAAATTTTATCCTAATTTCAAAGGTATATCAATTTGAATTATATTTTATTTATCATTATTTATTTATTTATTTTATAAAATTATTTATTTATTTAGTTTATAAAGTTTAATCTAATTAATATGTTTGTACTTCTATATTTATTTTTATTAATAAATTATACTTTGTTTCTAATATAAATTTTAAATGAATGAAAAAGGCTAAAAATGATATTTTAATATATCATTAAGTAGTTATCAAATATAGTATAATGCAATTTTTTAATTAAAAAACTCAAATTAAATATTAATTTGTTACACTTGATTTTATAAAATAAATAAAAATTAGCATTATATATTTTAAATATTAAAAAATATTTTTACACTCTATAGTAAATAATAATTTTTACTTTATACATAACTTTTATTGTTTTCAATAATAGAAAAAGAGATTAAAAATACTTTCTATTTATTAAAAATATAAAATATTTTTTAAAAAAATTAAAACAAAAATTAGGTTTTCATTAACCTAAATATAAAATAATTTTTTAATTATATCATAGAATTGATTGAATCTAATTATATTAAAAAATTATTAATCAATTTAAATCATATATATATAATTAGGCGTATTTGGGTACTTTTGTTACTAAATTCATCTTTTGACTGAAATTTTAAAGAAAAATTAAATTATATAATATTTTTTATTATTCAGTAAATATTTTTCAAATTAAGCAATAAAAATTGAAATTAGTAAAATTAAAAAAATGACAAAAGTTAGAGATAGATATAATAGTTTTTCCTTCATTTTTTCTATGTCACTAATTCATTTATGTTATTTGAAGTCATATCATCATAATATATCAGTAAATTATAAGTAAAATAGGATGGATTTACAACATAAAATAAAATTCACATACTAAATTGATACAACTTTGAAATTAGGATATAATTAAAAAAAAAGTGACTTAAGTTAAGAAAAAAACATGATGGTTTTCTATTATTAAAACTACAAAATAAGTCCAAATAAGATTGGCTTAATTTAAACTTTTATGATATGTCACTGAATTTTAAATAAATTCAAGTAATAATATTACAAAATTATTAATCTAAAAAAGTTGAGCTATAAACTTAAAGAGATCGAATTTTATAAGTTGATAATTAGACCAAGAATTAAAATTATATTTGGAAATTAAATGTTAAGCTAACTTAATAGTTAAATCCTAAACTATATAAAGATTAATTAGAAGGTTAAAAAATTTCAGTATAAAACACACTATCTATGCTAAATTTAGGCTCATGTTTAAAATTAATTTGATAAGCTATATGTATAACACGCAATGTACTAAGGTAACATATACTACTCCACTTGTTGAAGTATTACAACAACAAAATACAATTGTCTTAAGTTTATATCACAAACTTAACAATGTACGAGAAGAGGCTTAAATTATACTGGTTGGTTGTCTCTTGAAATTCATATTTAAAAATACTTGAAATTCACTCAAAAAATATATGAGATGTATAAAAATCCAATGTCTTTACCATCTGAGCTACATTCATATCTTGCTTATAAAATTTGCTTTATTTATATTTTAACTATTAGTTTCTGAAAAATTATAAATAACAAAGTAATTTTATTCAATAATTAATAAATTTTGTTTTATTTAATTAATAAATTTAGTTTAATTTAAAAATAAATTTTATTTAATTTAATTAATAAATTTAATTTAATTATTGAATAAAATTACTTTATTATTTATAATTTTTCAGAAACTAATAGTTAAAATATAAATAAAGTAATTTTACAAATAAGATATTAATATAGTTCAGATAGTAAAGGCATTGGATTTTTTATACATAAATTCTGCACTCATATGTCAAGAAATATATATTCTTAAAATTACAAGTGTAAACCTTAAATAGAATAAAGCCGATATAAAATGCAAATGTAATTTAGTTGTTTTAATTATTCATCAAAACCGACATTTAAACCAAAAGCTTAGACGACATTTTGGAAACTCAATAGCCAATTAGGAGCTTTAAATCGGTGGATTGGGAAAGCAAAAAGAAAAAGGTGTGAAATATGGTTTGTTTAATAAATAGTTGGAAAGAAATAGAAAAAATTTCTTGCGAACTTTTGGTTAACAACTTGATTGAATGATGCGTATTAAAAAAATGTTATTAACCAAAAGAAAAAGAAAGAAAATTCACCTTTCTTTACAGTAAAAAAGAACAAAAAAAAGGGTAATCTCATGACACAAATGTATAATAACCACTCAGCCCTTTAATTTTTATGAGCTAAAAAAAACTTAAATTTGGATACCAAAATTAACTTCTAAACAATAAAAACTATCATCTACGACTGACGATTTCTTCCTTATTTTTAGTTCAAAATCAGTTCTTCACAAGAACAATGCCAAACTTAACAATACATTGCAGTACTAATTCAAAACCGGATCTGAGCCAAGAACATGTTCAAATCAGGAAATGTTCTTAACAGAGCATCCATTTAATTCCAACAAAAGAATCCATCAAACAAATAACCATGAACCATCCCCCATTATATATTCATTAATCCTTTGTTAGGATCGTTATACAAATTGAGGTTTACAAATATACATTTTTCCTAATCAGAAATGAGATACACATACCATACTACTAAGATTGCCTAAATCCCACCACCGGCTCAAAATAAGACCGATGATAGACTGCATTTTACACTATAAATTCATCGAAAGATTCACCAACATACATATAAGTAGTAGTCTAATTTCCTCAACTTCTGTTACAGAGTTGTTTCTGACTGAAAAATTTATGCCGTGCATTAAATAAGTGGATTAACCTTTACACCACCGAGTCTTTCTTTAACCGACTTTCCAATGTTTGCGTAGCTATCAATTGTGTCGCTGGAATTAGTTAAATTGCCTTCTCAAATTTGGGAGAAGTGGTCTTGATAGGTGCCCAGAGATCTGCACCATTGCTGCGAGCAACCCCGAGAGTGCAAGAGATTGGAACAAGACATAAACCTCTGCTTCTCAGACTGTATTGCGCTAGTTCCTGCACAAGTAACCAAACCATTTAAAATCCAATTCCAATCAATGAGGCACTTGTTGATGGCACACAGCGGTGTAAATGATACACTCCTTTTTAAGGGAAACGTGTTAAAATGGATTCGCAAAATTCAGAAAACATAAGCAGCACATATATACAAGTAAAATGTCGACCAAACTTGAATATTGGAAAATCACTTTTTAGAATATTCAAATTCATGCTATTCAGTTATAGCAAGATCTCCATCCTCGTATGAAAATTTTTACCTTTAGACTGTTATGTAAAACAATGTTCATGAATGTTATTGTTATGTAACTATCATTTGGAGTCTTAAAAATGCCCTTGAAAAGAAATTTTCCTAGATACGCATGCAATGATTGACTATTTTGGTAAGTTCTTTTTAAAATTTGTCATGTTACAAAAACCCAGATCATATTCACCTTCAGCTCTGCCGTCGCTGTACCTTGGAGGTATGGAGCACTTAACACCTGAAACCACCCCAAGAAAGCAAAAGATGAGAAATTAAAGTCAAAACTCAAAACCATCAAAGGAACGTTATAACAAGAGCACTGCCATCCCCCAGTTTTAATAATTTGTTAACTGCCAACGCTATTGAAATACTTGTAGCCAAAGATTTTCCAAGGCAACATTAAAGAAAACCAATCTTTACATTAGTTTTTTCCCTTAATATTTTGCCTTGTAAAAGAGTCTAATCATAAAATTAGAGAAACCCAACGGCAAAAAGTTGATTATGGATTGAGAATCTCCTGCCATTCTCTCACTTGGAATCAGGACAGGACTGTCCTAAAAGATACAAGTTCCATCCATAACCCAAAACCAGAAGAAGAGATAGTTCCAATTTCCAGTGGTTTTGTCATATGATAACTTTTAAAGCAAATACAAGAATCTGAAACATAATAGTTCCCCGATCAGATGTCAAGTCTAAATACTTGATACAGTATTGCATAAAATTAGATGCTATCATCAGTAAAGATTAGGATTTCCACCAGAATAAGTTATTAGGCTTGAATACAAACTAAGCAGATAGACCATTTAATGAAAATACGATAATTTTTCACTGCACAATTTGAAATTCATGCAAAACATGCAGAGGATGATGGAAGTAAAGTAAGAGAACGCCAAACCTTAACTTGTTCATGAAGAAAGCGTATGTAGTCCATTGCCTCCAGAAGGACAGATGCAGTATCTGTCTGCAAAAAATAAAATAAGGCCATAGAAATGCAACTGTAATGAAGGAGTCATAAATAATGCAGGTAGCATGAGAACATTGAAGCTTCACAGGCAGCAACATTGTTTTCCATAAGTAAATAAGATGCTGGTCCATACCTTCCCATATGGTGAAACAAGCTGCTGCAAAGCTACTATCCGTTCACCAAGCTTCTCTTTCCTCTCCTATTCCAGAACAAAAATAAGAAGCAAAAATGAGCGGTTAACATGTAAAAGTAAAAACGAAAAAAACAAAAAACAGCTACAATTGAATTTATTAAGGTTAGAATTAGGGTTCTTAGGACCAAAGAAGTTCTTTGGAATCTTTTTGAGAAAAAGTTTATCTGTAGGGCAATTTGAATAAATCGGTAATTAGGACCTAGAGAACACTCACTTTTTATGCATTAATGATTTCATGCAAATACCTTAAAATTAGAAGCCAAATACCATTCAGTAGTCCTGCTTCATCACTACAGGGGCTGCTTATCTTTTATAATGACAAATAAAAGCTACTCCATCCAATTTGTAAATTTTTTATTTAAATGGCAAGACTGCAAATTATGCCTCTCTATCTCTCTCTCTCTCACACACACACAACACAGAGAGAGAACTACTTTACTCCCCAAAAGCAAAAAATTGGGTCAGATTGGCCAATGGCACCCCTTGGCCCCATCAGTAGCGTTAGCTCATCTCATATATCTACCTAATTGAGAGAAGCATGAGACACGAAAGAAAAACAGCTAGGAGACCAGATAAGATTGCCAATGATCAAAAAGAGAACGTTGATCTCAATACAGAAGGGGAATGCAAAAGGATCCATGAATCTTATCCAATGCAGGGTGTACTTATAAGAGCCAAGTAGCCAAGTCATTCTTTATCCCATTAACACAGAAACATAACAAAGGAATGAGAATCTGAATCCTAACAGGATAAATGTATTAAAAGAGGGAGCTGAAACCTTCGTGGATATAGAAAGATCTGCCTTATGTCGTTTGGTCGCAAGAGAAGTGAGATTCCCTTGGTCAACAGAGCAGGGACTTCTTTTGTTTTCCATCATCTTTTTTCGCAAGAAATTATTTATCCTCCCTCTACATAGAAATGGCAAAGAGCTTACAGTCAAGAGATCAACACAATTAAGACTTATTTAGCAAAAGGGGATGTTAGAAATGGGAAACCTAAAAGAGTTAACAAGTTCAATAAATAGATAGACCTCATCCATTTCACACAAACAATAAAAAAGAAAGTGGCAAAACATCCAAATAGTATTGCAACCAGATTTACTGATCAAGTCACAATAGTTAAACACATTCATTATCACATAAATCTTCACAGCAGTAAAGATATTCAAAATGACATATCTGAGTACTTACAAATCTAAAAACAAACCTGGTTTCCCAATCATATTTTCCACACTGATATCTCTTTTTCTTTTACAAGAAAACAAGCAACATAATTAAGATATAATCATATGTTTCCATATGCAAATTACCATTTAACATTTACTTGTTTTGAACTTGGTCTAAAAATTACGATTGACAGAGTGCTATGCAATGCTTGATGACCTCATGTATTTTCACTTAAATAATTGTCAACTTACAAGATTTAATTTCACGTGATGATAGATTTATAATGAGACAAACTCCCCAAAACTACAGAATAGGTGCTGAAAGCCCAGGTCTGCATTCGCTTAATGGTTTCTTTTGTCATGTATGCAGAACGTAACTTATCAAATTTCCATTTCCAAAACCAAAAGATAACGAGGAAGGAGCATCCACATGGATTAATTGAAGTTTTAGAACAACACCTATTTAGAAATACCCAAGTCGAAGATAATTAAGGTTGACCATCCAATTGGATTGATTCCAATGAAAGGAAGCATCTAACTCTAGATCACAAATTATGGACCTACCATTGAGCTCAATCATATTGTTTCTATACCATAAAATATTCAAAAATATTATTATATAAACATACACGACACCAAACAAAACAAAGCAAAAAAAAAATTATTCATATCATGAACAGGAAAACACGCAGTGTTTTGGTCAGAGATTAAAACTCCATAAGAAGCTAAACAAAACAATAATATATGCATCAACTTAGCAATATAAATACAGCTGCATATTTAAAAAATTAATATCGCTACAATTAATTAACTATACGATCACAAACAGACAAATTCCATCAATCGATGAAAGACATAATCACATTGTTGCTTAAAATATTAGCAATCAATTAATAATGCATGGAATCAATTACATATCTTTTGACAAATACTTACTTTTTATAATTGGGGCAAGAACCCGCCATTTGATTAGTCATACAAATTCATATAAACAAGTCTGGAGGGTAAAATTGCACCAAAAAATATAATTAATCTTCACATAATCCAGACATAAATGAACGTAGCATAGTAATGATTGTATCACTGTGATAGAGAACAAACTCAAAATATAATATAAGATTTCTTGTGGGCCCAAATCGTATCATGTGTGAACGGAACATTGATGCATTAAATTTATTTGCCTTACAATCTACCCATCTTCTTTTATTCAACACCAGATAGAGATATTTTACATTGATGCTTCAATTATTACTATTCTCCAACTAAATTCAAGCTTAAATAGAATCTAAAAATACACGTAACCCAGAACAAAAATGGAAAAACTCAGCTTAAATTAGTTGGAACATGAAAAGAAACGAAGTTCGTGCAGTTGGCTAACTTAAATAAGAAAATTTAGAGGGTTAACAATAACAATTGAACGAGGAAGTTTCAAAAGAGAGAAAGAAAGTGTCAAAGTTTTGAAAACTCACCAAGAATTCAGAGACTGCATTGCCAAAGGAGCTGAAAATGAAATATGTAGGCTTTATAATAATGAAAAAAACTGAGAAACCCACCTCAAAAAATTACTCAAAATTCAATAAAATTAAAGTGAAAAGCAACCGGAATTGCTCTAATTGTAGTTTTTGTCAACACACAAATAACCCAAGAAAAAGCCTTCTTCTTCTCTCTCTCCTGTACAGAAAAAGCTGAAACTTTATATGCCAAAATTTGTCAGCACTTGCGTCTATAAAGTTGAAAACTTTACGTTCAATAAGTGAACTCTTATTAGAGAAACAACACAAATTAACAGAAAATCACTTCAATTCAAAGATCAAAATTTTAATACACTAGTTTTTTTTTTTTTAAAAAAGAGCAATAATAAAATCAGAAAATTCCAGAGTGAAAAAAAGTACAGAAAACGACGCCGCAGAAGGTGGTTGTAGATGGGTGGCAGAAACTGAAGCAAAAGAACAGAGAGAGAGAGAGAGAGAGCGCTGAGGGGGGGAGACAAGAAGGGCATGAGAAAGGTGATTTTATAGTGGATATGAAAAAATATTTAAATAAAAAAAGATGGTTTTTATTTATATTAATGAAAAGAAAATAAAATGGTAAATACAAGTATGATTTTGTTATTAGTGACAGCTAATAACCAATCATGTATTTAACAAAAGAAGAAGTCATTCCTACTTATGGCTTGGCTTGTTTTGTGGCTTTAGCTTCACCAGCACGGGACTATAATTCTCACAAACATGCTATTTTCTTTTTATTTATTTATCATTCTAAATTTTATTGCTTACATAGCAAATATTCACTTAATCCAATTGCTTGATTTCATTAAAAAAGAAAAAAATTAACATTATTATCATTTTTAATTAAATAAAAGAATCATATCTAAATTTATTATTCAAATAAATATATTATAATTTTTTTTAGTAAGAAAGAACTTAAAAACAAACTTCAGGTAAAATTCTTCTCGGATAAGCCACACTATACAAGTCATGCGAAAGCTAGCTTCGAGCAGAAACGGATGTTCCAATAACTTGTGAAGCCCAACTAGATAAGTAAGCGCTATGTTGCCCAGGTGATGAGTTACTGAATTCCCTCCCTAAAAATGTATTCAAAAACCGCATGTCAGTCTCTAGCAAGCATGTCCTTAATATCAATCACCATAGCAGAATTAGGATAAGTATCAGCAGGTCTGTCACTATCAGTTTAAGGGCCCTGGTGTCAGAATAAGGAAACAGAAGCTGGGAATCAGAATTGAATTCATCATATCCCTATTTACCAGCAAAAAGATATCCTGCATTAAGGAGAAAATCCCAATTAGTCTTCCTTTCCTATTATTATCTTTCCATAAACATATTGTAAAATGAGTATAAATACTCTTGTAATACTGTTTATAAAATTGAATTCATACAATTCTTCCTAACATGGTATCAGAGCAAGGTTTATTTGGCCAAAACTGACCTCAGAAAATAAGCTCATCATCTACCCTTACCTCTTCTTTTACCCAGAACCAGGAACATGTCAGATAATGACAGTGTTCATAACTCAAACCTCTCCGATGATGACCTAACTATCAGATTAGCTAACCTGTTAAAACATGGCATTAGCACCCAGAATCACAAACAAACCATTTCAGATAATTTAACCATCAACATCAAATTGAATAGCCAAAATTATGCATTATGGTCACGAATGATTAAAGTAGCTATTGGAGGCAAATCGAAAAAGCTACTAAGTCATATTACTGGTGTTCCTTCACCTCCAAAGTTTGGAGATCCAGAATTCGAAAAATGGGAGCAAGATGACTTGGTTGTTTTTTCGTGGTTGATTCAGAATATAGAACCACAGTTAGCTAATAACCTCACAGAGTATCCCACAGCCAAAGATTTATGGAATGCTCTGGTGGTTACGTACAGCAGCGGCAGAGATAAATTACAAGTGTTCGATTTACATACCAGAGCAAATGGGATGAAACAGGGTACTGAAACTCTAGAGGATTTCTGGCTCACCATGCAAGGAATTTGGGGAGAGATTGATCGTAGAGAACCGAATCCAATGACATGTGCCTCAGATATTGCAACCTACAACAATATTAGGCAAGAACAGAAACTTTTTCAATTTCTTAATGGGATTGATCATCAATATGACCAAATCAAAAGAGAGGTGCTTCGGATGGAGCCTCTTCCCTCAGCTGAAGCCGCCTACGCCGCCGTTCGGAAGGAAGCGGCTCGCCTGAACATTTTGGGTCCGTCGGCAAACTCTTCATCACAGGGCATAGGCGGCGGTTTAAACATCATCGGGAAAACTGAGGCAGTGGGTTTAGTGTCGCGAAGCCAGAAACGATCAGATCCAAAGGCTGAAGGATCATCATCTCGTTTCGATAAATCGAAGCTCAAGTGCTCTCACTGTGGGCAGAGCAAACACACAAAAGAACAATGCTTCCAGATTATTGGGTATCCCGAGTGGTGGAACGAGTCACACCGAAACAAGGCAACTATGGCAGCAAAGAATGGTGGCAAAGCAGCCGCCGCCGTGGGCAACTCAAAAGCTACCAGCAGCGGCGACGGGCAAGAGGAGGGAGGAGTGTTCGGGTTGATGGCGGCTGGACTAGAGAGAAATGAAGAGAACAGCAACATAAGAGGTAAAGGGTTTGAGAATTTTATCTCAAGCCCTTTCTTTCTTGAATCTCAATTAAAAGGCACCTCTAGTTCTATTTTTTCTAAAAATTGCCCCTATATTTTTAATAATTGCAATCAGACCATAGAACTTCAAAAACAATGCAGACAGAACCCAGATATTTTTCAAAAATATGAAAGTGACCCAGAAAAAATTGCTTATGCAAATATTGCCCAGAAACAAGACAATAAAGATAGTCGCTGGATTTTTGATTGTGGTGCCACTGACACCATGACTTTTGAAGCCACAGATATTATAACACCATCAAGACCCATTAAAACACATGTTAAAACTGCCAATGGTGGGGTGGCTACAGTAGAAGGAGCAGGAACTGTTGAAATTTCATCCACACTGAAGATTAATAATTGCTTATATATCCCCTCGCTGTCTCACAAATTACTCTCCATTAGTCATGTGACCAAGGAATTGAACTGCACTGTATTAATGACTCCTACCTTTTGTCTTTTACAGGATATCAGGACAGGGAAGATCATTGGACGTGGCACTGAGCATCATGGATTGTATTATGTGGATGAAATGATTCAAAATGGGACTGTGATGCTGGCTCACGGAACTACAGATCGAGAGGCTTGGCTTTGGCATAGGAGACTAGGTCATCCCTCTGTAGGTTATTCGAGTCTTTTATTTCCCAAAGTTTTTTCAAAAGACACTTTATTTCATTGTGATACTTGTGTTTTGGCAAAAAGCCATAGGCAGACTTTTAAACCTAGTAATACTCGTAGTGATTCAGTTTTTTCTTTAATCCATTCTGATGTGTGGGGACCCGCTCCTGTGAGTGGGGGACAATGTTTTAAGTATTTCTTACTTTTTGTTGATGATTGCACCCGTATGACGTGGGTATATTTTCTGAAAAATAAGTCTGAAGTCTTTGATAAATTTAGATTATTCTTCACCATGGTTCAGACTCAGTTCAATAAAACTATTAAAATTCTACGGTCTGACAATGGGGGGGAATTTGTTAATACACTTATGAAACAGTTTTTCCTTGAAAAAGGGTTAATTCATCAGACTACTTGTCCTCATAGTCCTGAACAAAATGGGGTAGCCGAACGGAAAAACAGAATTCTTCTTGAAATGACACGTGCATTACTGATTGAGTCCCAGGTTCCTAAATTTTTTTGGCCGGAAGCCCTTGCTACTGCTACTTACCTCCTAAATAGACTTCCTACCAAGATTCTTAACATGAGAACCCCAGCTCAAACCCTTAGTAAACTTACTAAAATACCCATTCTTACCCTTCAACCTCGGGTCTTCGGATGTTCAGTATTTGTCCATATACCAAAAACTGAGAGAACTAAATTTGATCCCTGTGCTGTTAAATGTGTCTTTGTTGGATATGGGGTCAATCAAAAGGGTTACCGATGCTATAATCCAAAAACACGTCACATGTTTACAACCATGAACTGTGATTTCCTTGAAACAGAGTATTACTATAGTCACCATCCCAGTGGTCAGGGGGAGATAGCATGTAAGGACACACTTAGCTGGTTTCCTAGTCCAAATCCAAGTCCCGAAGTTGTTCCAAAAGAGTCGGTTAGTGGTTCTACCGAGTCAAATTCTGAAGCTGTCATACAATCCATGGAACTTAATTCCACAGAAAAAGATTCTTCTTTGTCACTGATACCTGAGGTAAGAGAGTCTGAAACTCCTATTGTTGAAACAAATGATCTTGATAGTTCTGAGATTATGGCAGGACAGGAACAGAATGTTGAAAGATATGTGTTACCACCAAGAAACAACAGGGGAGTTCCTCCTAGAAGATATTCTCCAGGAAAAGAAACACAGAAAGCGAGATATCCAGTGACCAACATGGTCAGGGGGAGACTGTCAGAAGAAGCTAAAGCCTTTGTTACTGCAATACACTTAGAAGAGATCCCAAACACAATAGAAGTTGCTTTAAAATCTGAAAAATGGATTAAGGCAATGAAGGCAGAAATGGATGCTCTAGTTCAGAATAAGACTTGGGAGAAATGCCTGTTACCTAGGGGAAAGAAACCAGTGGGATGCCGGTGGGTCTTCACTATTAAGCATAAGCCAGATGGATCAATAGAAAGGTACAAGGCAAGATTGGTAGCTAAGGGATACACTCAAACATATGGGATAGACTACTCAGAGACGTTTTCTCCAGTAGCCAAGATTGATACAATCAGAGTGTTATTCTCAGTAGCAGCAAACAAAAATTGGCCACTTCATCAGTTTGATGTGAAGAATGCATTCCTACATGGGGATTTAAAGGAAGAAGTATATATGGATGCACCACCAGGATTTACAGATGAGTTCAAAGAAGGAGAAGTTTGCCACTTAAAGAAGTCACTCTATGGCCTTAAACAATCACCAAGGGCTTGGTTTGGAAGGTTTACAAGTGCAATGAAGGGATATGGCTTCAGACAGAGCAACTCAGATCATACACTATTTCTTAAGCTAAGAGGTGAACTGGTAACTTGCTTGATTATCTATGTTGATGATATGATTATTACAGG
This sequence comes from Garcia nutans, assembly GCA_947685225.1. Lineage (NCBI taxonomy): Eukaryota > Viridiplantae > Streptophyta > Magnoliopsida > Malpighiales > Euphorbiaceae > Garcia > Garcia nutans. The sequence continues at coordinate 51,388,288 of CANTUV010000037.1, read as the reverse complement.
GAATGATACTGAGGAAATATCAAAACTTAGAGAAAACTTGTTTACTGAGTTTGAGATGAAAGATTTGGGAGCCTTAAAGTATTTCCTTGGTATTGAGGTCTTGACGTCGGAAATAGGAATATTCATTGGCCAGAGAAAGTATATTTTAGACTTTTTGGCAGAAACAGGAATGGTTGACTGTAAACCGGCTGATACACCCATTGTAACAAACCATGGACTCCAGATAATTGAAGGAGCTAAGCTGACAGATAGAGAGAGATACCAACGTATAGTTGGGAAGTTGATATATCTCTCGCATACTCGGCCAGATATAGCATATGCTGTTGGAGTGGTAAGTCAGTTTATGCATCGACCTCAGACAGTTCACATGGAAGCTGTGTTTAGAATCATAAGATATCTTAAAGGGACTGTTGGTCAAGGGATTTTATTCAGATGCAATGGGAACTTGGATATCCAAGGGTATACTGATGCAGATTGGGCAGGAAGTCCTATAGATCGGAGATCCACGTCTGGTTACTTTACTCTTGTTGGAGGAAACCTGGTCACATGGAGAAGTAAGAAACAGAAGGTGGTAGCATTGTCTAGTGCAGAGGCAGAGTTTCGAGGGGTTGCTCGAGGATTGTCTGAGATACTTTGGCTGCGGAAGTTGCTGACTGAGATTGGCTTTCCTCCTTCCGGCGCATGTAAGATCTACTGTGATAATAAGGCTGCAATCAGTATTTCAGAAAATCCAGTGCAACATGATCGGACCAAACATGTCGAGGTAGATAGGCACTTCATTAAAGAAAAGATAGAAGCAGGAATTGTGGAGTTGCCGTTTGTTCGATCCGAAGACCAACTGGCAGATATTCTTACAAAAGCAGTCAATGGAAGAGTCTTCAGTAGTATTCTGAGCAAGTTAAGCATTGGAGATCCCACTACTCAACTTGAGGGGGAGTGTCAGAATAAGGAAACAGAAGCTGGGAATTAGAATTGAATTCATCATATCCCTATTTACCAGCAAAAAGATATCCTGCATTAAGGAGAAAATCCCAATTAGTCTTCCTTTCCTATTATTATCTTTCCATAAACATATTGTAAAATGAGTATAAATACTCTTGTAATACTGTTTATAAAATTGAATTCATACAATTCTTCCTAACACCTGGAGCTATCAGTCTCCAGAATCACTCTCCTTATGCCGAGCTCCCACGCAATCTTCAAACCATAAAAAATACTCCACAGCTCAGCCCTTAAAACAGAGTAAGATCCAATGTTAAATACAAAATCACCACACCATGATTCGTTAGCATTGCCAATCACTCCCCTTGAAGTAGCCTGACCTGTAGAAGATCTAACTGAGTCATTAGTATTGATCTTAAAGATCCCCTCTGGCAGACATTGCCAGGAAAGCATCACCTCTACTCTCTTCAAGGATATAAGGCTATTAGCACTCTCCAGCTCCTATGCTTTTTGAATTTCTTGGACCCTTCGATGAATTTTAGCAATCTTGCTGCCTCTAAAACATTTGCATCGTGAAAAATAGCCTTGTTTCTTGATTTCCAAAGGCACCAACTGTTACTCCAAATAGAGTGGTACAATCAATAACTCTAAAGATTTGCCAGGAATTAGTCATATTGAGGATCAACCAATCATGCAATCTAACCGAGAAAAACTCTTGTTTCACCTCTGTCGGAAGAATCCTATTCCAAACATACTGTGCATGAGGACAATCGCGGAGGACGTGAAGGATGAATTCTTTTTTATTACTGCACCAAGAACATTCATCATCTATGGTCAATTTTCTCCTAGCTCGTTCTACATTAGTAAGAATCTTTCCTTTACACACGAGCCATAAGAATACTTAGATTTAATGTGGGCCTGACCATTTCCAAACACATCTCCATAACCAATCATTCTCATGGCCCTGGGTATTTAAGAGTTGGCTATAGGCAAATCTAGTGGAAAATTTCCCTCTCTCTGATAATGTCTAAAACCTCTTATCCTCGCCTCTTGAAGGGTCAGGAGGAGGCAAGATGCAATTTTCAGAAGCACGAAATTAGGAAGAAAGGGTTCCAAGCTTTCCCAACCCAAAGACTACATGTATCAACATACTCAGCCATTACCTTTAAAAGACAGTCAGCAGGTATATCTCTAAAAGAGTAGTGAGCCAGGGGTACTTCTTCAGAGATCCATCTATCCTTCTGGAAACTGACCTTTCGTCCATCACTAATTATCCATCTACTACCTTGTTCTAAGTGTACCCAGATTTTGGACATAGATTTCTAAAAACGAGAACCACCTTGAGCCATCCTAAAATCATTGTCTAAACTTGGATTAGACTTGCCTAAAGCTCGGCTAGGACTTGATGATTCAAAGTGAGAAACTTTGGGTTCATCCCATTTGAGATATAATTATGTCTGCCCTAAATAAAACCACGACACCTCTTATCAATATCTTCACAAGTTGATTTGGGAAGTAAGGTATACTGCATGGCATAGATGGGAATCACCATCAAAGTAGATCAAGTGAGAGTGATTTTCCCTATAAGAGAAAGAGAAGAGGTCGACCAGTTAAGAAGCTGTTTGCTCACCTTGTCTACAATCTCTCTATATGTCTTTTTTGTTACCCTCGAGTGAAGTAGAGGCATGCCTAGATACTTTCCCAACTTAATGGAAACTGAAAACCCCAGTTCCCTTTTGATGGCACCAATGAGAGAGCTATTAGTATTCTTTGAAAAACACATCTGAGTCTTCTCCACACTGATTTGTTGCCCTGAACTAACACAAAAATTAAGGAGCACCATTTGGATGATCATGGCTTCCTCAACACTAGCTTCAGCCATCAACATTAAATCATCTGTAAAAAAGAGATGAGAGAATAGGGGCCCCTAGGATCCAATTTAATAGGTTTCTAGAGACCTTTTATCAATTTTATGCAAAATAATTTGAGAAAGTTTTCCATACAAAGAATAAAAAGATAAGGAGAAAGTCGATCACCTGACGCAATCCCCTACTAGGATGTGTTTTCTAAATTAGAGAGATTTAATCTAATTTCTTAATTCTACTTCTTAACTTGCTCCAATGTCCTGATACCTGCGTGTCATAAAATAATTTAACACGCTAAGCAAAGCTTAGCGGTGCTTGTATAAACATATTTTGTCACTTAATATTAAAGAAAAATACTTATGGAAATATAGTGATAATATTTAGTTTTAAGAAATATTTCAATATATTAACTATTTTCAATAACAAACCAACATAATATTTTGATTACACAAAAAAATAACTTTAACTTTATAAAAGTCATCATGCTATACTATACTTTCGGTATTTTAACTTTTCTCTTTATGAATCATTTTATCTAAGACTTGCTTTCTCATTTGTTAATATTGCTCACAATACGCTTATTTTATTTTTCAGTAAGTCTTACTTTTCAGTTTTACATATAGGATAATTTCATTTAATCTATAATTTTCAGCACTTAATTTAGTACTACACTTTTGGGCACTTTGTATCTTATATCATTATATATACTTTCAATCATTATAACACTTATAAAGTTATTGATTAATTTAATAACTTGAGCATAACATTTCTATTCCGTACATTAGAACTTTCACTTGTAAACATTAATATATACATTACCAATCACTTTCACATTGTAACACAGTAAGTCACTTTTAAGTAATTGGCTTATATTATTATTTTGCATTGCTTTCATTATTCATAACATCATATTCACATTTATTTTTAATTTGGATAATTTTATTAAATGTGCCCATATATAGTGAACTCAAATCATAGGTTTAGATAATAGGTTAGTATAACAATTTTAATGCCAAGTCTTAAGAATATATATATAATGGCAATTATGCCCACTGTCACTGATGATACAATGTGTCCATTAATGGCAAGAGATGCCCACTATCACTATGGATATCCTTCCTCTGGTTAGTCATTCAATCCAAAGCTAAATCTAAAATCAATATGTTTTGGGTAATTTATTAGTTTTGATTAACACTGAAAACTGTATATCATTTCAACAGTATAATACTTTTATCAACATTTAGTATTATATATATTTATCTCATATCCAAAGTTTATCACTCTTTTCCATATTTTTAACACATACACATAAATTCTCAACACAAAAGTAAGAAACATAAACATATTAGCTTCATACTAGGCCCGTATATCACAAAATACATTCATAAACATTATCCAGGTACCCCACGGCCGTGGCATCTCAACCCCATGCCCATGGGATACAAAATGAAGCTGTCAAATGCCTTTGTAGGCCCCCATGGTTGTGAAATTCAAGGGCCACTGCCGTGGCATTCAGAACGGCTCTGTTTTATTAAAATTTTTAAAGAAACAACCTCACTCTCAAACCCATGATTGTGGCACTCAATTGCCACGCCTGTGGCATTGGTTTTGGGTCTATTTTAGGAGTAATTCTTCCTCCAACAGTCCTAACTTTGATACCACGCCCATGGCACCTTTAAGCCAGGCCCGTGGCATCCCAAAATCATGTATTTTGCACTTTTAACTTCATTAAACACAAATATATTGAAGATCTAGGTTAAAAAAGTATCAAAATCAAATTTTTGATATAAAAAGAGTTCATATCAAATAATTTACTAAAATGTCACTTAATCAAACTTTCAACCATCTTATATGGATAAAAACAACATCAAAGCACCCAATTCTCATAAGGGTTGAATTAAGAATCAAACTCATCACATAAAAGTTATTTTTCACTCATCAAACTAGTTAATCAATACTTTCAAGAAATATTTTATTATAAATAACTCAATCAATCAATTCAAGCATTAAAACTTATAAAAATTAATATATTTGAAAATTATAATACGTAAACACATACTTCCTTCACAGTCCCTCTGCTTCTCTCTTTTTTCTCTATTTTTTTGATCACTTGTTGATAATCTTACCTACTCTAACTAATTCTCTTAAAAAGATTATTGAAAAAGATATATTTTCCCTTGATTCTTTTATGAAAGGAAGATGAAAATAGAGAAGATGATGGTGGTGGTGGTAGATGGCGTGGAGGATGGGAGAAAGGAGAAGAATACTCTACACACACACACACACACATATATATATAGTTTAATCAAGTGAGGGAATGCTCATAATAACTATGGTACACCCTCATTCTTAACCATTAATTCTAAATCCAGTTTTAGTCCCGTAAAACCGTAAAAATAATTTTTTCAGTAAATTTTGAGATATATTATTTATAATTCTTTGCTTATAGCATTTATCCACATTACTTTTATCACTATACATTATTAATTATCAATATTGTTAAAAAGTTTCATGTTTAAAATCTTGACCATTACAGAAGCATACTTAAGATAGACACTCATATTAAACTTTTTGAATTTTCCCATCAAATAGAAATTTAGAACACAAAGACTTATGAAGGTTAAGCACTACAACTATGCATGCAAATTTTCTTATGGTTGATTCAGAGTTATAATCAATGTGAGTCACCTTACCAATAAGGTTCCCTATGGCCCTGAGAACTTTCTTTTGGTAATTGTGAGTGAAAATTTTTGCTCCCACTCCCACGTGGAATGGCTCTTGTAACTTCGACACTATTAGGCTAGGGGCCTTAGAGAATACGAGCCTAAGTCCAGAGAAAATAGAGTCGCCACCTAGACGGGCTAGAAAAAAGAAAGGGATGGATGACTCGATTCCTAAGGAATCTCTAACCCCCTATTGGATTCGAAAAGTTGGGTACACGTGGAGAATGTGAGAAATAGCCTAGTACCCCCACAGCACCCGGTTCATTAGAACCAACCTCTTTTTAAGGTCTTAATATTATAAAATTCTTGAATATAATGATATTATCCATAATAATATGCAATGATAAGAATAAACAAATACTTTATTAAAAAATTATAGCAATGTTCAAACAAAATAAATAAATGGACACCCATCCGAGGATGAAAATATGTCCTTACATCATCCATGTCTAAAACTAATTAGGACTCCCACCAAAAGGTAGAAACGTATCCTTTATATTAATCTCAAAATATGAAAATAATTTAAATTACATATAGTTTAATTAATGAGGTACCCATAAAGTGAAAATATATCTCTTACATTATTAATACAAAGAAAATAAATAATAACAATAATAAAGAAAATATTCATCCATGATAAATTAAGCAAATCAAACATCAAAATCAAATAAATCAATCATCAAAACATATAATAAACATACATCTAACTTGAAATAAAGCATTAAATAAATATACAAATTTAGGTTTACATCTTGAATTAGGGTTTCTTGAATAAAATTTAGGGTTTAGAGAGTTTATGTCTAAAAAATTAAGATTTTAGGGTTTTGTATTTAGAAAATAGGGTTTGATTTATAGAACTAACACTAATATAATTATTATTTAAAAATATTAAGCTACTGTGTAATTTGAGAAAAAAAGGATTAATTAGGGTTTAGTTTTATAAACTAGGATTTTAATTAAAAACTAACATTATTATTATTATTATTCACAAAGAATAATGACCACTATATAATTTAAATCAAGGTTTATGAAATAATTTCTATGAAAATATTACTAGGGTTTAAGCTTTACTGTATTGATGAGGGTTTGAGAAAACGGATTAAAGTTTAATGATTATATTATTTACTTAAATTAAAAACTTAGCTACTGTATGAACCAAAATTAAAAAGGAATTTGATGATAGATAGTGTGATGAAGGTTTTAAGGGTGGAGATGATTTGTTGATTTAATAAACAAAATTAGATAAATATACCTACGTTTGAAGGCTCCACCAAAATTATTAGATGAAATTCTAGATGAGCTAACACCAAGACAAAAGACTTCTTGCTACCTTGGATCATCTTTTGTTGCTGGTTCCTTGCTTGTGAAAGAATTCCAGGAGCGTCAGTGTGTAAAGTCTCTGAAAAGAATTGCCAAAGTCCAAAAGTCTAGAAAATCAAAAGTCCAGAAAGTCCCGTCTCCAAAAATTGTCAAAAGTCCCTCTTTAATCTAATAGCTGTGTTATTTATAGGAAAACAAAAAAATTCTAATACTGCTTTGATAAGAAAATATAAACTCTTTAGGAAAATAAAAAAATCGAGTAAAATAAGGTTTAGGCAAAAATTGCCCGAAGGTGCGGGCTGCGAGAAATTGGGCATGCTGCGGTGTGCTTGTGACGTGGTGTTGGGTTGCTGAGCACTGCGTGCAAGCGACGTGGGAGAGCGAGGTTGCGCATTGGGCTCAATTCGCCGCAGGCTAAGCCTGCCACAAAATGGCATGCGACGAATCGGCGTGTCACGATTTTTTATTATTTTTTAATTTTATTTTTTAAAAATAAATATTATATTTAAAATAAATATTTATAATTTCCTTTTTTCTTTAAATATATTAAATAATAAATATTATAAATAAATAATAAAAATTATAAAAATTATTTCATAGTGTTTTAAAATATTGAACTGAGCTTGTTCAAAAAATAAGGATCTATAGTTTACCTCCTGCTTGTACGATTTGAGACTATAGTAAAAAAGAGTAAAAAATAATATGATTTTTGATTGGGTTTAGATCCGGACTAACCCCATACCCAAAGTCGGATTGAGTTCTGGACTAAAAAAATAATTTTGAATTCTGAACCGGAGGGTGAGTTCTGGACTCAAAAAATGATTTGAGTTCTGGACCCGAAGGTGAGTTCTAGACTCAAAAAATGATTTGAGTTCCGAACTTAAGGTGAGTTCTGGACTCGAAAATGATTTGAGTTCTGGACATGAGGTGAGTTTTCGACTAAAAAATGATTTGGGTTCTAGACTTGAGGTGAGTTCTGGACTAAAAAATGATTTGAATTCTGGACCCGATGTGAGTTCTGAACTCAAAAAATAATTTAGATTTTAGACCCGAGGGTGAGTTCTGGACTTAAAAAAATTTGGGTTCTGGACCCAAAGTGAGTTCTGGACTGAAAAATGATTTGGGTTTTGGACATGAGGTGAGTTTTGAACTCGAAAATGATTTAGGTTCTGGACCCAAAATGAGTTCTGGACTAAAAAATAATTTAAATTTTGGACCTAGAGTGAGTTCTGGACTAAAAAATAATTTAAATTCTGGACCCGCGCCTGCAAAAGATAATTGTAGTTAGTATGATATTAATAAAAAATCTGCAAAAAATTTAGCTATTTTTTATCATACCTATATCCTCTTGTCCCCTGCGTGAAAAAATATTTTAAAAGTGCAAAAAATATTTTTAAACACTTAAATCGCTAAATAATTAAATTTACTATTGAGACATTGTTCATCACTGTTTGCTCATTATTCACTAATAGTAAATTCACTGTAATTTTTTATCACGGGAATTACTGTATTTCTTTTTTTTTCTTTTTGTCTTTTCCTTCATTGTTTGCCTATATAAACATCGGTTGCCACCATTTTTCATTCATACTCACTTTTCATTACTTAGTTTGAGAGAATAGAGAGTTGAGCAGAGAGTTTAGCAAATAAAAGGAGAGAATATATGCTTCAAGATCTGGTACTCGATCCAATACTAAGTTGTTGAAATTTATTCGACAGTGTAAAAATGAAACTATCGATCTACTAGCTGGGATGCAGCTTCATCATAGTTCAAATAAAAAAACTGAGGTAATACTGCAATTTAATATTTTAACAGCACAAATATGTATTCATCATTTCTTTTCTTTTTATTTTTAGTTTTTATTTTTAAATTTAGTTATCAATCTCTATTCTAATTAGGAAACACTTCAATACTAAAAATAAATTAACTAATGGACTATTAATAAAAAATTAATAAATAAATAAATAAATTTAAATAGAAAGTAATGAGCAACATTAGGCTATAAAACAGTAATATTAGGAAGATGATATACTTACCTCCTATTGTCCTACCTGGTTTGGCGCTAGCGTAATCGTTGTGTTATCTGGGGCAGAGAGTGTGTCTATAAAGCCCGACAATGATATGACGTAGCACCTTCTCAGGTAAAATGGATCATCCGAGAGTGCGGTTTTGAAAGCTTTATTTTGCAATTACCATCTGAGGCATCCGATAGACATGAGTGTAGTTCAAGCATTATCGAAATGATGGATGGACACAACTCATACGTACCACCTTCCAGTGGGAGAGATGACCATTGGCCCAGTTGATTTTGCGGCTATAACTGGTCTTCCGTACCATGGCCTTTCGGTTCCTCTTACTAACGAGATCTTGACACGTGACGAAATTCAATAGTTAATCGGTATGAAACCTTCACTAAAAGAGTCATTCAAGATAAAAATTAAACCAATTCGGAATCATTGGATGAACTATGCTGGACGGATTTGGGAGAAATGGTCGAGCAATATGCCCGAGGATTTTGCTCGGATCAACCATCTTATGCAATACCGAATCCTCCATCCATTTGTCGGTGTTGAGGGCTCTTGCAAATATGGATTTCTTACGACTTTACGACTGGGGTGAAGCTGGCCTTGCTTATCTCTATCATGGTCTCAACAAAGTTATGCAGTAATAAAAAGTCTTTCATTGGCTTTATGGTGATTATTGAGGCACTATCTTCTACCATTTGTCAATTTAACTCATATACTCGCTTGAATTTGATTTCCATTGTTATTACAAGTATGGGCTTATGAGCACAATCTCGTGAGGGTGACTGATATTTCTCTAGAGATAGTTGGATATCCAAGGCTAAATTTTTGGTTGTCTGATCGCACAGTAGTTCTCGGCTTTCATCATATGCACACCCAATATTATCACTCGAGTTGCCTAACCTAGGACTAGGTAAAATAGTATTAGTATGCTTTACAGTTTATGTAAAATAGTATTAGTATGCTTTGCAGGTTGACTTCTATTGGTGAAAAGTTGAAGAGCGGGCGAATAAGACTCCTTTTATGAATGTTGTACTGCCTTACTAGCACTCTCGCCAAATCATTGCTAGTCATGTGTCTGGTGACTGGTTTTGATTGGTTCCTTGGTCCCAAGCAGTGGAGGGTTTCAATGAATTGTCCAGCGTATACTTTGAATATTATATCAATGCCAGAGAATTCGTGGCAGTTGGCTTGGAATGGCTATGATGTTGAAAAGTATCTTTTTGTACCAGGCGCATCATATACCCAATTCATTCGAACACAGCTCTTAAACTTTGATGTGTCTCCTGTTGGCGTCCGGAGATTTCTCGAGGAAGAAGAAAGAAATGCTGAGGAAACCAGTAGTGAAGAGGAGGAGAGGGAATCTATCTCTTATTCTAGGGGTAGTACCTCTCAAGTAAATACGTGTCATTCTATCATTGCAACTGCTTCTTTTTCAACTTATTTTGACTGTTCTCATGATTATTGTAGGTTGCCGGCTCATTTGATCACGAGGCTGGACCTTCCTCTGTTGTTCTCCCATTTGCTCCTTCTTATCAAACGAAAGTGTCGTCTTATCCGCAAGGCTCTGATATGAGTTACCTGGTAGGTCATCCTATTCCATGATTATTTATGCTATATGTATATATGATTATGTATGTGTAGACCCTTAATTTTTAATCTAGTCCAATCCGATATTTTTAAACAGTCCAAAATAATTTTTATGGAATTTTAATTAAATAATATTTATTTTTAATAAAAATAAAAAGTAATAATAAAAAGGATAATAAATAATAAATAAATAAAAATTGGTGACGAAAAATTTTTGCTGTAGGAAAATCCTGCAGCGAATTGGCCTGGCCCGCGCCCGAGCCAGCAGTACCCAAGCCTAACGCCTGCGGATTTTTTTAGCTAGGGCACTTTTGTACGCCCAGCCTGCGCACAATTTTGCCAAAACCTTATTTTACTTGGTTTTTAATTTTATTTCCTAAAAGGTTTTTATTTTCTTAGCCAATTAGTATTAAATTTTGACTTTTGATCTTTTAAAAAGGAGAGGAATTTTTGAGGACTTTTGGAGCTCGAAATACTGAGGCCTTCTTGGATCAATTAAAGCAAAGATGGCCTGCACGCTACACTTATTGTCTCATAGATTTAACATTTGTTAATTCTTTTAGAATAAATAATGTTTGGATGAACAATAATAAAAATAATAAGAGATATTTCTTTTCCTTTTATAACTTGTCATCACCTTTCACTATTTTGTTATTTATCTCACCATATTTAGTCAAATACTTGTACATAGAATAATTTTAATATTAACTCCATTTTATTAAATTGGAAAATAACCAAACATAAAGTCAACATATACAAGATCACTCCTATCACCAACTAGCCCTTTCGAATTTTTTTAATTGACAATTTTATCTCGTTTAGCCCTAATTGCTTCCTAGTCTGCCCTTTCAAATTTTTGAAAGTAGCGGATTGCTCTAACTTTTGCCTAGGCTGCCCTTTTAGATTTTCAACCTAGCGAGCTCTTTTCTTTTCTTTTGTTTTATCTACATATAAAACCTCTTTAACTTGTCCATGTTCACCGGCTCACTAAACTCGTTCCCGTCCATGTCTGATATTTTGACTGCACCCTTGCTCATGACTTGTTTCACAATATATGGTTCTTTTTTAACTAGGCCTAAATTTTTCTCTTGGATCAGAGACATTAGGCTTACATAGCTTCAACACTAAGTCGCAGGCTCTGAACTTTCTAAACTTAACCCTTCTATTGTAGGCTAGAGCTATCTTCCTTTGATACAGCTGATGATGATACAGTGCTTTCAACCTCATCTCTTCTAATAAAGCTAACTGTGTATCTGCTTACTACCCACTCTGTCTCAGGCAATTCAACTTCTAGGACCACTCTTAATGACTTGATTTCTATCTCAATTGGTAACACTGCTTCCATCCCATAAATCAAGAAAAATGGTGTCATTTCAGTCGGCGTTCGTACACTTATTTTGTATCCCCATAAAGCAAAAGGAAGCATCTTCGACCAATCTCTGAATGTCTTGGTCATCTTGGACAGAATCTGCTTAATTGTCTTATTTGTTACTTCTACTGCACCATTAACCTTCAGTCTATAAGGGGAGGATCGGTGATGATAAATTTGGTATTCAAAGAATAAGTCTCTAACTGTTCCTTGAAACTGTACCCTATTATCCGATATCACACTGTGTGGGACCCCATATCTACAGATGAGATTCTTTTCAATGAACCTAGCCATTTTTCTTTTCCCCAGCTTGTTAAAAGATTTAGCTTCGACCCATTTCAAAAAATAATTTACTGCTACTACGATAAAGCGGTGACCGTTTGAAGCCGTCGGATATATCTCTCATATAATGTCAATCCCCCAAGTCACAAAGGGCCAAGGTAATGACATAGAATGTAATTCTTCAAGAGGCATGTGATTCAAATTACCATACATCTGGCATTGTTGGCACTTCTTCACAAACTCAATACAATCTCTCTCCATGGTCAGCCAGTAGTAACATTATCAAATTATCTTCTTAACTAGGGCTAACCCATTCATGTGTGGACCACAACTTCCCTCATGTACTTCAGATATGATATGCTCAGCTTTAAGCTTCCTCAAGCATCTCAAGTGTATTCTATCAGACCATCTTAGATACAACTCTCTCTGAAAGGTGATGTATTGTAAGGACTATTACCTTATGGCTCTTCTTTCTTCCCTTGTTGCCCCTAACGGGTATTTCTTATTCTTCAAAAATTGTCTTATGGTGTCATACCATGCATCATAGTTTGTATTAGTTTCCATGATTGATTCATATTCATAACAAGGAGTTAATGAACTAGTCAAGACCAAAGGCTTAAGAAGTAAGTTGACAGGATTTTTCCATACCGAAGCCAATGTGGCTAGGGCATCAGCCATCTGGTTTTCTTCTCTTGATAGGTGTATAAACCCACACTCCTTAAAATTTTTCTTCACCATGGTCAAGTAATGGTGGTATGGTTTTAGCTTCTCTTTTTTTAACTCCCACTCTCCATTTACTTGGGATACTACTAGCAATGAATCACCAAAGACCTGCACCTTATCCACTTTCTTAATCATTAGGGTTTTCAAACAAAAAATACATGCCTCATACTCCACCATATTATTGGTTTCCCTGAACTTCAGCTTCTTAGCTAAAGGGATAAACTCCCCTTCGGGTGATTCTAGTAAGACTCCCAAACCTGCTCCTTTTCTATTTACTTCTCCATCAAAATATATCTTCCATCCTTGTACTTCTATGGACTCTAAATATCTATTAGGAAATTCCAAGACTACCTCTTCACTATCCGAAATGGTTGCTGAGCCAGGAATTCTACTACTGCTCTACCTTCGATTGTTTTCCTAGTTACATACTCAATCTCAAATTCTTCCAAATTATCAACCATCGACTATATTTCCCAATCAAAAAGGGTATTTTCCTTAAGTACTTCACCGAATTCAACCTGAAAATTGCTTGCACACTATAAGACTGAAAGTAATGCCGCAACTTCTTAGAAGACCAAACCATAACTATACAGGTCTTTTCAATGATACTATACTTTATTTCATAAAGTAGGAGCTTTCTACTTAAATAGTAGACTGTGTGCTCAACCCCTGACTCATCTGCTTGGGCTAGCATAGCTCCTATTGACTCTTCCTCCAGTGCTAAGTATAGTAATAAAAGTTTACTGTGCTTAGGTGGTTTTAAGACAGGTGGATTCAGCAAATACTCTTTTACACACTCAAAGGCCTTTTGACACTCTTCATTCTACTTGACTGATTGGTTCTTTTTAAGCAACTTGAAGATAGGTTCACAAATTGTGGTAAGCTTTGCTATGAACCTACTAACATACTGTAACCTGCCAATGAAGTCCCAAACTTCTCTCTTCGTCTTAGGAGTTCGCATATCCCTAATTGCCTTAACCTTGTCGGGGTCAATCTCAATGTCATTTGGACCAATCACATGTCCCAACAACTTGCCTGAAGTAACCCTAAATACACATTTTCTTCGGGTTTAGCCTTAGCTTATACTTTACTGCTCTCTCAAAGAATAACTCTAAGTTATGAAAGTGTTGTTCCCTTTTATTTGACTTCACTGTCATATCATCAACATACACTTCGACATTTTTGTTCATCATATCATGAAACGACATTTTTGCTCAGGCATTCTTTAAACCAAATGACATCACCCTATAATAAAATATACCCCGCGAAGTAATGAAGGCAGTTTTGGCTTTATCCTCTTGGGCCATTAACACTTAATTATATCCGAAAAATTCATCTACGAACGAGTATAGCACGCTAGAGGCTTCACTATCAATAAGGACATCTATATGGGGTAAAGAAAAATCATCTTTAGGAGAAGCCTTATTCAAGTCTCTATAGTCCACACAGACTCTAATTCTTCCATCTTTCTTTAGCAAGGGCACTATGTTGGCTAGCCAATCCGGATAATCTATCACTTCAAGGAATTTTACTTATATCTATTTAGTAACCTTTTCTTTAATCAATTCTGCTCATTTTGGTCTTAACCGTCTAAGCTTTTGTTTGACAAGCTTCATGTGAGTATAAGTAGGAATCAGATGTTCGGCTATGTCTCGATCTATTCCAGGCATGTCCTCATAAGACCAAGCAAACACCTCTTTATTTTTTTAAAATATTTTTTCTAATCTCTCTCTCTCATCAGAAGTAAGGTCGGATGCTATGCTAATATTTTTAGGATTATCGGTTGCTGTCAAATTTAATGATTGCATATCAACAGAGTTAATATTAAAAATGCTCATTTAACCACTATTTGAATGTATGCAACCATCAGGAAAAATATCACACAAGTAAGTAAAATCAGACTTTATTGCATTCAATTTGGAAAAAAATATCATCATCCTCATACAAAGCAGATAAATTAAATCAAAATCAACATTATTGTTTTCAAAATCATAAGACAAGACATCTTCAAACTTCTCTTCAACTAATGTAGCAATTTTTTCGGGAGTCTTCTCGACTTTTAGGATAGCTTCCTTCTTTCCTTCAAGATTAGGCTCCTTGTCAGCTGGTAGGGTGAGTTCCTTTTTTACTTGTTCCATCTGTTCAGCAACATCGGTAAAAATCTCAAAATTCAGGATCAATTTTTCCATGAACATGACTAGCTCGGGCTTCCCTTGGAGTGGTTTCATGTCTGGAGCTTTGATAAAAATCTCTTCAAGTGGTGGGAAACTCATCTTCTCATTCTTCTTTGGATGAACATTTTTGTTGTCTTCCTCATATTCCAACCCTCTCTTAGAAGTCTGAGTCTTGAAATTTGAAAGTTTTGTCACTCCTATCTTACCCTTTCCAAGACCAACATAAGGAAGGTAGTTCATGTTCTTCACCATATTCAAGACTTTGGAGTCTACTACTTCATCATCAGAAATTGCAGCTACTTGAAAACCATTGAGAGGCCTCTCAATCATCAAAGAATTTACCACTTCATTATCCTCGGTCTCAATGACCACTGTCTCATCTCCATTTAGAAACTTGATCTTTTGATGGAGCATAGAGGGAACTCTACCAAGAGGATGAAATCAGGGTTGCCCCAATAGTAGTGCAAAAGTAATAGGAATGTCCAAAACCATGAACTTTACCATAGATTCAATTGGACCAAGCTTCACAATAGCTTTAAAAGCCCCTTCGTCATACCTCTTAGTATTGTCATAAGCCCTAATGTTCACTTCGGATGGGCTCAAATCCCTTGTTGATATAGCAAGCTTTGGCAAGATTTTAAGTGGACAGATATTTATGGCGGATCCATCATCAACCATCACACATGAAGTCCTTTCCCTTTAACTTCTACCTTGATAAAGAGGGCGAATGTGGTGTCTTCCCTCTTATGGCAAATCTGCATCCAAAAATGATACCATTCCCACTTCAACTTTGCTCTTCTTTTGAATATCTTCGCACTTCATCACCCTTTCAACTTTCACAAAATTAACCAGCTCATCTGGTGTTATGAAAGTGAAATTTGGCATGCTAGCCAAATCCTTGGCCATAGTTTCTTAGTACTTCTTGGATGCGGCCAATAGATCCCAAATACTAACACTTGCTTGGGTCCTCTTCAATTGCTTAAGAATATTGTCATCTTCATCTTCTTTATTTCTAATTTTAACTTCCTTCCCCTTATCAGCTTCTACTTCCTTCGGTGGTGGCCTTGCATAAGGCTTACCAGAGCGAGTGTTCATTACTTCATTTTCCCTAGGCTCAGACCAGGTCCATTCTTCCTTCTTGGCCTCAAAATCATCCTTACTGTCAGTTGAGTCCCAAAACTCACCCACCATACAAACAACTACTTCCTTTTCAACCATAGCTGGCTTCACTTTGCTAAACATTACTTCCTCTTTGACCATCTCTCCATCTATATTTTGGAAAGAAGACATGACAAACTCCTCACTTAAACCACCCCCAATCATGAAAGTTGCCGGTGGTGGCACCCTATTGAACCTTGGCAATGAATTATCTTTCGTATTTTGGCTTGTTAGGTTCGGGTAACTTTCCACTATCGATCAAATTCTGAATTTCATATCTCAATCTTACGCACTTATTTGTCTCATGCCCTTACATCTAGTGAAACTGGCAAAAAGCCTTTGCATCAAAATTAGGTGGCAAAGGACTTGGCAATGGATGATGAGTTAATGATTGCAATAGTCCCTTCTTTTATAGCTTATTGAAAACCCAGGATAAAGGCTTTTTCAATTTTGAAAACTACCTTCTACCTTCTTAGTCAGTTGCATTGACATCAACTGCCTTTTGTGTGCCTTGATTTTTAGACTGGTAGTTTCCTTTTTCATTTTTTCTTGCTGAAAACTGGTTCTTCTCCCTCTCTCATTCTTCAATTTGTAAAACAGCTTGAAGAAGATCCTTGAAATCTCTAATAAGAGTGTGGGACATCCTCTCATGTAGACTAGGCAGCACTCCTCTTACAATCATCCTAATCTGATTCGATTATCAGGTCTCTTCTTGAGCAAAACTGCCTTATTTCTCCATCTCTTTATATAATAAATAAAGTTTTCATTTTCTCTTTGCCTAATGGTCTCCACCTCCATCAAGGTAACTTCCAACTCGACATTGTACCTATACTACTGAATGAAAGCTTTGTACAACATATCTTAATCTTTTTGGGCACTTTTCTCTAAAGTGTTGAACCAGTTTTGGACAATAGGATCCAGTGAGAGTATGAAATACCCTAGAGTTTGAGCCTTAGTAGCTCTGGCAGACTGCATGGCAGTGATGTATTGCTTAACATGCAAATGAGGATTTCCTGTACCATTGTATCTAGCGAAGGAAGGCATCTTGAACTTATAAGAGACCTCATCATTTTGTTCAAACAGTTTGTTGACCTTGGACATCTATTCAATTTTCAGCTTCCTCTTAAATTTCTTCTCCAATTCAGCAATCAGTTTCTCAATATCTGAAGTTTCAGTCTTTTCCATGGCTGATCTTTCAACAACCTTCGACTCCTTCTTCATCGAAGACTACTTCACCAACTTTAGCCTTTCCCTTATCTTTCTTGGTGCTTGCAGATGCTTCAGCAGCATTCCCAAATATTGCAGCCATTTAAATTTTACATCCATCTTGACTTCAAGGGCATCATCCAACATCTTTTGAATCTGCTCAGGTTCCATTGCTTTTGGTGAGAAGCTAACTGAGTTATTGTTGGATTCTTCATCATCGGCATAGGTCGGAATGGCGTAGGCTTTTGAACTGTTGTAATCTAGGGTTATGAGCCAGAACGGATCAATGATATGAGATTCAAATGTATGTATGCATGTATGCACAAACAACAAACAAAAATAGTTAGGATGTCCCTTCCAACCTTATAACTTTCACACACGAATGGTGAGTCTTTTTTTCTAGATATATGGTTAATAAAATACCAATATAGGGTATCTTATTTTCGAATAATTTTCTTGGACGTTTTAACTAATAGTTATATTTTCAAACATGAAAATCAGTTCATGATAATTTTCGTTAATTAGGCTTTAATCCATACAATCAACTAAAACATCTTTTATCTATATTGGATTAAAAATAAATTAAGAGGTTTATTATAAATAGATTTCTCACTTTGAAAAAGTAACTAATGATTCATGCCAAAAATAATCCCATAATTAATAGTTCTTAGCATAAGCTAGGCTCACAATTGATTTTTGGTATTTCATAATTGACCTAAATATTTTGTAAGCTCATTCAAAAGGTCGTAATGAAGTGAAAATAATTTTGTTTCTAAGTTCATTGTAAAAAATTTTTAGAAAAAATAAATTTTGGGCATTGTATTTGGGTCATGAGAAAAGAATTTTTGACTTATTTTAGAAAAGTTTTATATTCAAATACCATTTTAAAAATTTTAAAAATAGTTTTGGTCTTTTGAATTTAGAGAAAAAAATTATTTGAACTCACAATGTAATTAGATCATATTAGAAAAGGAACAAACCAAATAAGTCATGATTTAAACCAAGATAAATTAACCATAGTCAAATAACAAGTATTTGAGGTAAAAATCTAAGAAAAGTAACTAGGCCAATTACATGAGCTTTAGTCTTCGGGTTGAAAGGCTTAGGTTCCATAACAAGTATATACCAAGAGGTACAAGGCTATGAGTGGTTATGCCATACTCGATCTTCATACCTTGAGTGAAAGTATGATATCCCGTATATAACACAACACGGATAATACAGACATCCTAACTCACGCACACGATGTAATCTAAATGATGCAATGGACAATATCATAATAAGAAAGAATAAAATAATATAAAGACCAACGGAACAACTACTCTTTTTCCAGTAGAGTTGTAAAACCCTTGGTTTTTGAATGATTTTAAGTCTAGGGGCAAAATGGTAATTTTGCACCTTAGAGGCAAAATAGTCATTTTGTGCCCTCATATGTTGTTTGAACATAATTTGATGGTTTGAATGTCTTTTTGATACTCAGGACGACGAGACGGTCGTTTTGAGTATAATATTGTATTTTTGGGTGCCGAGGGTATTTTCGTTATTTTTGGATTTTTCGTCGATTTCGGTATTTTCGGGTATTATTGTGCGTAAAACATATTTATAAATTATTTTGGGTTAAGGTTTGAAGTTAAAAATAAATTTGAGTTGATTTTGTGAATTTTATGGTTTTGGGTAATTTTTTTTATGAAAATAAATAGTTTTGGGGTGTTTTTAATTAAAATAAATTAGATTGGGGTCAAAATATATTTTTAAAAGTTTTCTTTCCTATAAATAGGGCCTAGGTTTGATGGGGGAATGTTTGAGATCACTTTAAATTCGGGTGGCTTAAAAAAATAGGGTTTTGGGGCAAAAATCTGAGGGCCGTCGTTTTGGCACTGTGCGCGCGCCGTGGCCATTGTCGTTCGGCGGGAGGTTTGATGGGCGTTGTTTTGCTTCCCTTTCCAGCAGCAACAATTTTTGCTATTTTGTGTGTTTTGAGGTTTTTCTTCCACCCTTTTGCTTTGATTTGACTCCCATCTACCTAGAACATGTTCATATCATATTGGGTTGGTATTTTTCTTAATTAATTTGGCTAAATTCAATTTTTTTATTTAATTAAATTAATTTTTACAAAATATGTTAGGTTTTGGGATTTTTATTATTTTGAGGGATTTTGGTTATTGAATTAATTGATTGGGCTAGTGTGTTGGGTTCTGAAATTTGATTAATGTATTGAATTAGGGTTTGATTGAATTGATTTGGGTATTAGGGTTTTCAAATTAATTGTTTTCTTTGAGTTTTTGGATGATTTAATTCTCTGCTGAAGTTTGATGTTAGTGCTGTATGTTTCTCAATTTTTAATTAAATATTGGAACATGATAAAAATCTAAAATTTGGATATGTGGCTCGAAATTGAGTCTAGTTTATGAGAAAAATAATTGTTGGGATTTTGGAGCATCATATATTTCTGGAAAATTCAAGTTTGCTACTGTTGTCTGACGAACTGTATTGTAGATGCGATTGCATCATCTGTAACTTTCAAAATTCATATTAAAATGTGTAAAAATGTTTTAGATTTGATTTTCATATATGTTGAAGTTCTGGAAGTCTAATTTACAAGAAAAATATGTTGGGTTATGTTTCTGTTGTTATATTTTTGAAATAATTAGATCTTTCTACTGCTGTCAGTATACCTTGTGAGCTGTATACTGTTATGAATAAAAATTGGTTGAGAGACTTCTAAGTATCGAAAAATTATGAAATTTTGGTAGGATGCTTTTCAGATATCAAATTAACTTCTGGTGGAGAATTATAAATTTTGCATATACTGGTTAATTGTTTTGAATTTTACAAGTTGACACTCGTTATTCAGGTTTATCGGTAAAATTGTATTTGGTGAATATTGATTATTTAAGTAAGGTATTTGATAAATTTAAATTGTAAGGACTTTTTAATGATGTTTTATATTCTGGAAAGCAAGTTTAAAGGTGTGGTATTATGATGGTTAATTTATGATTGGTTGACAAAAAGGTTTAACCTTGTTATGGAAACTATTGAATTGCGTGCATTCACGTCATGCATTCCCGTTTGCACTTGCATACATTTGTAATGATGGTTGTTAATTGATGGTTAATGGTTAGACGGTGGTCCAGCAGCACCTCAGACTTAGGGTGGCGGATTGCTTAGCTGACTGTTAGACCAGGTAAGTTCTATGGGTGTATTTGAACTGTTTGTGTTGTGCTACTTGCTAACAACTTATATATATATAAACCCTTCTTATAATATATTATCCTTTCTATATATTCGCTAGACTATTCTTTCGAACTCAGCCTCGCATGCTTTAGGAGACAGAGAAACTTGCATGTGATTGTATTTATGTGAGAATATTGAATTTGATATTACTTGTGCTGTGTGATGGTGTGTCGTGAAGGGGAAGGAGGTTACTGAGGCTTAATGCCTATACTGCTACTGAGGCTTAATGCCTATACTGTTTACTGAGGCTACATGCCTAATTACTGATTACTGTACTGTACTGAGGAGTTATAAGGGCGGATGTGACTGATATTATACTGTACTGTTTACTGATTGGTGACCCCGACACACCATCTTGATTGCTTAATTTGTGAATGTATTATATGTACTGCTTATATAACTGTTAGATGTTTCTCTGCCTCTCATAGGCTTACTGGGCGTCTATATAAAGCGCTCACACCCTTACAGATTGTCTTGCAGGTTTACAGTGATTGCCTTCGTCTATCTTCTTTCTCTTCTTTGGCGAAGTCGATCAGGTTTTCCGTTTGTGTTTATCGGTCCTTCTGCTTAGAGATTTCCGGATATTGAACTTTTGGGGCGGATTGAATCCGAATCCCTTTTTGTGTAATAAGTAGAACTTGTCTGCATTAGATGACCCGAATGATTTTATTGGGATTTGATTATATTGATGGTTTGCATTTGAACTAGGATTGAGGATTATATAAGTATTGAACTGTTTTGCACTTAGATTGTTATGAATGTTTCTAAGGCTTATGTGGTCGGACTTCGGTTTGGCTGCATGCCGGTCGTGGCCCCCGAGTTGGGTCGTGACAAAAGTGGTATCAGAGCCAGGTTATTTAGTCACACTTATAATTTGTCTAGTTGTATCCGGAAATCATTAGGAAAAAATTCTTTTTGTGTTTCTTTTGCTTCCGTGTTAACCAATATGCTTATACTAATATCAGGAGTTATGTCTCGAAGAAGTACTAGAATTTGGATAGGGGGAGGTTCCTCTAGTGTTGGAACTTCTGGAACTGCAGATGGTGCTAATCTGCCTCCACGTGGACGTGGGAGACCTCCTAGAGCTGCAGCAGGGAATGTTAATACTGCAGGAGTTGTGCCTGATCCTCAGCCACCTACTCCTGGGAATAATCCTGTACCTGAGGCTACACCGGCTGCTGCAATGGGTCAGGAGCAGTTTATGACTAATATGATGACCATGGGTAAATCTACGGAGACTCTTGCTAATGGAATTGCTCAGTTGGTGCAGAATATGAATCAGAATGCTGGGCAAGCCAATGATCAGCCACCTACTGTTGAACCCCAGTATGTGAGGTTAAATGAGTTTATCAGAGTGAACCCACCTACATTCTCCAACTCTGCTACTGAGGATCCAGTATACTTCATCAATGAGGTACATCGGATTTGTTTAGCTCTCAACTGTACTGATGATAGATCTATAGAGTTGGCAGGCCATCAGTTAAAGAAGTCAGCTCAGGTGTGGTTCGATGATGAGATCAGAGATAGGGTTCATTTCTGGGATGAGTTTAAGGACTTGTTCATGCAGAATTTCATACCTGAGAATGTTATGTGGCAAAAAGGCCAAGAGTTTGAGAGGTTGAAGCAAGGGGATAGATCCATAGCTGAGTACTATGAGAAGTTTCAGGATCTGTGACAGTATGCTACACACTTGATTCAGGATGAGGCTCGGATGACTCGCAGATTCGTGGAGGGACTGAACAATAAGTATTATGGTTTTGTTGCTAGCCATAACTACATTGAGTTGCATTTGGCTAGGAACACAGCTCTGGGTTTGGAAAACAGAGATAAGACTGACAGGACTGAGGATACTACTGATGTTAGTAGGAAGAGAAGTAGACCTAATGATTCGCATGGCTACCAAGGACAGAACAGAGATCAGAGAGGTAATAATAGAGGTGGTCAACAACAGACTTACCGATCGCAGAATCAGAATCAGGGGAATCCTGTTTATGGGTTTTGTGGTAACCGTCATCCAGGAGATTGCTGGAGACAGATGGGAGCATGTTTAGGTTGTGGACAGATGGATCACCAGGTGAAGGATTGTCCTAATTCTCGGCGTGGTCAGAATCAAGGAGGGCAGCAAAATTATGTGAGACCAGTAGGGAATTGGGGTAACAACAACCATGGCAACGGTAATGGTAATGGCAATGGTTATGGCAGAGGTAATGGTGGTTGAGGTTATAATGGAGGCTAAGGTAATTAGAATGGCAGACGACAGAATGGAGGTTATCGAGGCTACCAAGGTCAGCAGAATCAGGGTTATCACCAGAATAATCAGCAGTAGAATGATGTACCTGCTTTTCCAGCAGGTCAGAACAATGCTCAGAATCAGAACCAAGGCCAGAATCAGAATCAGAATTATGCTCGGGTATTTAATCTTAATGCTCAGCAAGCTCGGGCTGATAATAATGTGGTGCAAGGTACACTCTCTATATGTTCATTTGATGCACATGTTCTTATTGACCCTGGAGCTACTCATTCATCATATCACCTAGCTTTGCATCTAGATTATCTAGATCACATGAACTTTTAGCTGAGCCTTTGTTTGTTCATACACCACTGGGGGATGAGATAGAGACGGTGGATGTTTATAGTAACTGTATGATTAGAGTTGAGGATGCAGATTTAGCTGCAAATTTGATTGTCCTATCTGTGTTGGAATTTGATGTGATCTTGGGAATGGATTGGTTAGCTTGTCATGGAGCTAATGTTGACTGTAGGGCTAAAATAGTCCGATTTGATTATGAAGAAGGTAAGTCGGTGACATTCCATGGTTCCAAGACCATTGGTCCTTGTCAGATGATTTCTGCTTTGGGAGCTAGAAGGTTGTTGCGTAAAGGTTGTGACGCCTATCTTGTATCTATTCGGGATGTGAAGAAAGAAGAAGTTAAACCAGAAGACGTCCCTATAGTGCAAGATTTTATGGATGTTTTTCCTGAGGATTTGCCTGGGTTACCTCCTGAAAGGGAGATTGAGTTTTCTATTGATCTTGTACCCGGCATAAATCCTATCTCTATGCCGCCTTATAGAATGGCACCGGCAGAGCTTAAAGAGTTGAGGGAGCAGCTGAATGATTTGTTACAGAAGGGGTACATCCGACTGAGTACTTCACCTTGGGGAGCTCCGGTTCTTTTCGTGAGAAAGAAGGATGGTTCCATGAGGTTGTGTATTGATTATCGGCAGCTAAACAAGGTGACGGTTAAGAACAAATATCCATTACCAAGGATTGATGATTTGTTTGATCAGTTGCAAGGGGTGAAGTTTTTCTCAAAGGTTGATCTTTGGTCTGGTTATCATCAGTTAAGGGTGCGAGAGAGTGACATACCTAAAACTGCTTTTCGCTTAAGGTATGGTCATTATGAATTTCTGGTAATGTCTTTTGGACTTACCAACGCCCCTGCCGCTTTTATGGACTTGATGAATAGGGTGTTTAGTCCATATCTTGATCGGTTTGTTGTGGTGTTCATTGATGATATTTTGGTGTATTCCAAGACTAAAGAAGAGCATGAGGAACATTTGAAGCTGGTTTTGCAAACTCTGAGGGAACATAAACTTTATGCCAAGTTCTCGAAATGTGAATTCTGGTTGGATAAAGTTGTGTTCTTGGGTCATGTTATATCTTCTGAGGGTGTTCAGGTTGATCCAAAGAAGATTGAGGCAGTCATGGATTGGCCAAGACCAAAGACAGTTACAGAGATACGAAGTTTCTTGGGTTTGGCTGGTTATTATAGAAGATTTGTTAGAGATTTTTCTCGACTTGCAGTACCTTTGACTAAACTCACTCGCAAGGGTGTTAAGTTTGTTTGGGATGATGCTTGTGAGGAGAGTTTTAACTTTCTGAAAGAAAGGTTGACATCTGCACCTGTACTTGTTTTGCCGGAGGGCAATGAAGGCTATGCTGTTTACTGTGATGCATCTGGTATTGGTTTGGGATGTGTGTTGATGCAACATAGTAGGGTGGTTGCTTATGCTTCAAGACAGTTGAAAAAGCATGAAGTTAATTATCCTACGCATGATCTGGAGATGGCTGCTGTTGTGTTTGCACTAAAGATCTGGAGGCATTATCTGTATGGTGTCACATGTGAGATTTTTACTGACCATAAGAATCTCAAATATGTTTACTCACAGAGGGATCTGAACTTGAGGCAGAGGAGGTGGATAGAGTTTCTGGAAGATTATGATTATAATATTCAGTACCATCCTGGGAAAGCAAATGTTGTGGCAGACGCTTTGAGTCGCAAGTCTATGAGGAGTTTGTCACATATTTGTTTGACGAGGAGGTCCTTGATTTCTGAGATTCACAAATTGCTTGATGAGGGTTGGACATTTAATATGTCTGACAAAGAAGTTGTGAATGGTATAGGGGTGTTTCTTGCTAGTTTGGCTGTGAAGCCAAATTTTCTTGACAGGATTATTTATGAGCAAAGTAAGGATGCGGATTTGGAAATTTTACGACAGAAAGTCTTAGCCGGTGAGAACAAGGAGTTTGTTATAGATGATAAAGGTGTTTTGAAGTTTGGTACTAGGGTGTGTGTTCCTAAGGTAGATGATTTGAAGACTGATATCCTTAAGGATGCACATTTCTCTAAGTACACAGTTCACCCAGGTTCCACCAAGATGTATCGGGATTTGAAGCAGTTGTACTGGTGGAAAGGGATGAAGAATGATGTTGCACAGTTTGTTTCTCAATGCTTATCTTGTCAGCAAGTTAAGTATGAGCATCATAAGCCTGCGGGATTGCTTAAGGAGTTACCACTACCTGAGTGGAAATGGGAGAGAATCAATATGGATTTTGTTGTCGGTTTGCCTAAAGCTCCTGGTAGGCATGATTCGATCTAGGTTATTGTTGACAGATTGACTAAGTCCGCTCATTTTCTTCCAGTAAATACTAAGTACACAGTATCGCAGTATGCCAAACTGTACCTCAACAGGATTGTGAGTCTTCATGGGGTCCCAGTTTCAATAGTTTCTGATAGAGGACCACAATTTACTTCTAGATTTTGGCAGAAGCTTCAGGAAGGTTTGGGAACTAATCTTCATTTCAGTACTGCTTTTCATCCTCAAACAGATGGTTTGTTGGAGAGGACTATTCAGACTTTGGAAGATATGCTGCGATTGTGTGTTCTTGATTTTGGTGGTAGTTGGGCAGATCATCTTCCTTTGGTAGAGTTTGCCTACAATAACAGTTATCAGGCTAGTATTGGTATGGCTCCATTTGAGGCTCTGTATGGCAGAAGGTGTAGGACTCCATTATATTGGGAGGAGGTTGGTAAGCGTCGAATTGAGGGTCCTGAACTTTTGCAATACAGTGCTGAGGTTGTACCAGTGATTCAAGACCGTATTCGGACTGCTTTTAGTAGACAAAAGAGCTATGCTGATTTGAAAAGAAGAAATCTGGAATTTGCTGTCGGGGATAGTGTGTTTCTGAAGTTTTCACCTTTCAAGGGTGTTATGAGGTTTGGTAAGAAGGGAAAATTAGCTCCACGGTATGTTGGTCCATTTGAAATTCTGGAGAGGATTGGTGATGTTGCTTATAAGCTTGATTTACCACCTCAGATGGCTTCTGTGCATCCGACATTTCATATCTCGATGTTGAGAAAGTATGTACCTAGTCCTGATCATGTGCTAGCTCCGGACACTGTAGAGATTAGTGATGATTGTTCTTATGAGGAGCAGCCAATGGCTATTCTGGACCGTCAGGTCAAGCGGTTGCGTTCTAAGGATGTAACTTCTGTGAAAGTCCTTTGGCGCAATCATTATGTTGAAGAATGCACCTGGGAAGCCGAAGAGCTTATGAAAGCTAAATATCCCCATCTGTTTGAGTCTTCAGGTATGTTTTAGATTTCGAGGTCGAAATCATTTTAAGGGGGTTAGACTGTAATAATCTTCAGTTTTAGTGTTAGAGCACTTGCATACCAGTATAACATCATACTCATACATCGCATGATATTGTTTGTGACTGATGATTGACAATTGTATGCAATGAATCTTATTGAAAAGGTGTATGTGTAATGATGTTGAGTTACGGAATATTTATGTTATTGGTTACAGAGGTACAGTATATTAATATTGTTATGGATTGGAAAAATGAACAGAGATAATGTTATACTCGATTGATTGGCACTGATATTGAGTGGGTTGAGCACTAAGCGCTATTCATTGATTTTGTTTTGGTTATCTGATAATTAGTTTTTATTTAATGAACTCTAAATGGATCAAACCTGGAATGGTCATTAGTGCTTGGTATCTTGTGGTTATGGCCTGATCAACCATAACGACACATACTAAGTAGACGATACCATCCGGATTTGTGTATAACTATTGTAATGACAGCTTTTGATGGATAATGATTATGTTGGATTCAATTGCGTGGACGCAATTACTTCAAGGGGGTTAGATTGTAAAACCCTTGGTTTTTGAATGATTTTAAGTCTAGGGGCAAAATGATAATTTTGCACCTTAGAGGCAAAATAGTCATTTTGTGCCCTCATATGTTGTTTGAACATAATTTGATGGTTTGAATGTCTTTTTGATACTCAGGACGACGAGACGATCGTTTTGAGTATAATATTGTATTTTTGGGTGCCGAGGATATTTTCGTTATTTTTGGATTTTTCGTCGTTTTCGATATTTTCGGGTATTATTGTGCATAAAACATATTTATAAATTATTTTGGGTTAAAGTTTGAAGTTAAAAATAAATTTGAGTTGATTTTGTGAATTTTATGGTTTTGGGTAATTTTTTTATGAAAATAAATAGTTTTGGGGTGTTTTTAATTAAAATAAATTAGATTGGGGTCAAAATATATTTTTAAAAGTTTTCTTTCCTATAAATAGGGCCTAGGTTTGATGGGGGAAGGTTTGAGATCACTTTAAATTCGGGTGGCTTAAAAAATAGGGTTTTGGGGCAAAAATCTGAGGGCCGTCGTTTTGGCACTGTGCGCGCGCCGTGGCCATTATCGTTAGGCGGGAGGCTTCTGTCGTTCGGCGGAGAAGCTCAGGCCAGGAGCGTTGTCATTCGGCCTGGTGACCACGTCGTTCGGCGGCTAGGCGAAGCGGCTCGCAGCCGTTGTTTTGCTTCCCTTTCCAGCAGCAACAATTTTTGCTATTTTGTGTGTTTTGAGGTTTTTCTTCCACCCTTTTGCTTTGGTTTGACTCCCATCTACCTAGAACATGTTCATTTCATATTGGGTTGGTATTTTTCTTAATTAATTTGGCTAAATTCGAATTTTTATTTAATTAAATTGATTTTTACAAAATAGGTTAGGTTTTGGGGTTTTTATTGTTTTGAGGGATTTTGGTTATTGAATTAATTGATTGGGCTAGTGTGTTGGGTTCTGAAATTTGATAAATGTATTGAATTAGGGTTTGATTGAATTGATTTGGGTATTAGGGTTTTCGAATTAATTGTTTTCTTTGAGTTTTTGGATGATTTAATTCTCTGCTGAAGTTTGATGTTAGTGCTGTATGTTGCTCGATTTTTAATTAAATATTGAAACGTGATAAAAATCTAAAATTTGGATATGTGGCTCGAAATTGAGTCTAGTTTATGAGAAAAATAATTTTGGGATTTTGGAGCATCGTATATTTCTGGAAAATTTAAGTTTGCTACTGTTGTCTGACGAACTGTACTGTAGATGTGATTGCATCATCTGTAACTTTCAAAATTCATATTAAAATGTGTAAAAATGTTTTAGATTTGATTTTCATAAATGTTAAAGTTCTGGAAGTCTAATTTACAAGAAAAATATGTTGGGTTATGTTTCTGTTGTTATATTTTTGAAATAATTAGATCTTTCTACTGCTGTCAGTATACCTTGTGAGCTGTATACTGTTATGAATAAAAATTGGTTGAGAGACTTCTATGTATCGAAAAATTATGAAATTTTGGTAGGATGCTTTTCAGATATCAAATTAACTTCTGGTAGAGAATTATAAATTTTTCATATACTGGTTAATTGTTTTGAATTTTATAAGTTGACACTCGTTATTCAGGTTTATCGGTAAAATTGTATTTGGTGAATATTGATTATTTAAGTAAGCTATTTGATAAATTTAAATTGTAAGGACTTTTTAATGATGTTTTATATTCTGGAAAGCAAGTTTAAAGGTGTGGTATTATGATGGTTAAGTTATGATTGGTTGACAAAAAGGTTTAACCTTGTTATGGAAACTATTGAATTGCGTGCATTCACGTCATGCATTCCCATTTGCACTTGCATACATTTGTAAGGATGGTTGTTAATTGATGGTTAATGGTTAGGCGATGGTCCAGCAGTACCTCAGACTTAGGGTGGCAGATTGCTTAGCTGACTGTTAGACCAGGTAAGTTCTATGGGTGTATTTGAACTGTTTGTGTTGTGCTACTTGCTAACAACTTATATATATATAAACCCTTCTTATAATATATTATCCTTTCTATATATTCGCTAGACTATTCTTTCGAACTTAGCCTCGCATGCTTTAAGAGACAGAGAAACTTGCATGTGATTGTATTTATGTGAGAATATTGAATTTGATATTACTTGTGCTGTGTGATGGTGTGTCGTGAAGGGGAAGGAGGTTACTGAGGCTTAATGCCTATACTGCTACTGAGGCTTAATGCCTATACTGTTTACTGAGGCTACATGCCTAATTACTAATTACTGTACTGTACTGAGGAGTTATAAGGGCGGATGTGACTGATATTATATTGTACTGTTTACTGATTAGTGACCCCGACACACCATCTTGATTGCTTAATTTGTGAATGTATTATATGTACTGCTTATATAACTGTTAGATGTTTCTCTGCCTCTCATAGGCTTACTGGGCGTCTATATAAAGCGCTCACACCCTTACAGATTGTCTTGCAGGTTTACAGTGATTGCCTTCGTCTATCTTCTTTCTCTTCTTTGGCGAAGTCGATCAGGTTTTCCGTTTGTGTTTATCGGTCCTTTTGCTTAGAGATTTCCGGATATTGAACTTTTGGGGCGGATTGAATCCGAATCCCTTTTTGTGTAATAAGTAGAACTTGTCTGCATTATATTTCCCGAATGATTTTATTGGGATTTGATTATATTGATTGTTTGCATTTGAACTAGGATTGAGGATTATATAAGTATTGAACTGTTTTGCACTTAGACTGTTATGAATGTTTCTAAGGCTTATGTGGTCGGACTTCGGTTTGGCTGCATGCCGGTCGTGGCCCCTGGGTTGGGTCGTGACAAGAGTCATCACTGTGAGCGGGGATTTTCTCCCACACTCTCACGTAGAATGGTTCTTGCGACTTCGACACTATTAGGCTCGGGGCCTTAGAAAACACGGGCCTAAGCCCAAAAAAATAGAGTTGCCATCCGAACGAGCCGAAAAAAAGAAAAGGGTGGATGACTCGATTCCTAAGAAATCCCCAACCCCCTATTAGGCTCAAAAAGTTAGGTATGCGTGGGGAAGGTGAGAAATGACTCAGCACCCCCACAGCGCCCGATTCATTGGAACCGGCCTCCTTTTTAGATCTTATTATTCTAAAATTCTTGAATATAATGATATTATCTATAATAATATGCAATGATAAGAATAAATAAATATTTTATTAAAAATTATAGCAATGTTCAAATAAAATAAATAAATAGATACCCCATCCGAGGATAAAAATATGTCCTTACATCGTCCATGTCTAAAACTAAATAGGACACCCACCAAAAGGTGAAAACGTATCCTTTACATTAATCTCAAAATATGGAAATAATTTAAATTACATAAAGCTTAATTAATGAGTTACCCACAAAGTGAAAATATATCTCTTACATTAGTAATACCAAGATAAACAAATAATAATAATAATAAAGAAAATATCCATCCATGATAAATCAAACAAATCAAACATCGAAATTAAATAAATCAATCATCAAAACATATAATAAACATGCATCTAACTTAAATAAAGTAATAAATAAATATATAAATCTAGGTTTACATCTTGAATTAGGGTTTCTTGAATAAAATTTAGGGTTTATAGAGTTTAGGTCTGAAAATTAAGATTTTAGGATTTTGTATTTAGAAAATAGTGTTTGATTTATAGAATTATTATTATTTAAAAATATTAAGCTACTGTGTAATTTGAGAAAAAAGGATTAATTAAGGTTTATTTTTTATAAACTAGGATTTTAATTAAAACTAACATTATTATTATTATTCACAAAGAATTACAACTATGGTATAATTTAAATCAAGGTTTATAAAATAATTTCTATAAAAATAATTACTAGGGTTTAAGATTTACTGTATTGATGAGGGGTTTGAGAAAACGGATTAAAGTTTAATTATTATATTATTTACTTATATTAAAAACTTAGCTACTGTATGAACCAAAATTAAAAAAGAATTTGATGGTAGATAATGTGATGAAGGTTTTAAGGGTGGAGATGATTTGTTGATTCAATAAACAAAATTAGATAAACATACCTACTTTTGAAGGCTCTACCAAAATTAGTAGATGAAATTCTGGATGAGCTAACACTAAGACAGAAGACTGCTTGCTGCCTTGGTTCATCTCTTATTGCTGGTTCCTTGCTTGTGAAAGAATTTCAGGAGCGTCAGTGTGTAAAATCTCTGAAAAGAATTGCCAAAGTCCAAAAGTCCAGAAAGTTAAAAGTCCCCAAAGTCCCTTTTTAATCTTATGACATGTTATTTATAGGAAAACCATAAAACCTAATACTTCTTTGATAAGGAAATATAAACTCTTTAGGAAAAATCAAAAAATCGAGTAAAATAAGGTTTAGTCAAAAATTGCCCGAAGGTGCGGGCTGCAAGGAATTGGGCCTGTTGCACGTGGCGTGCAAGCGACGTGGTGTTGGGCTGCTGGGTACAGCATGCGATGGACATGGGCAAGTTGGTGAGCGAGGTTGCGCGCTGGGCGCAATTCGCCGCAGGCCAATCGGCGTGCCAGCCAGTTGCAGCGTGTCACTTGCCGGTTCGTCCGATTTTTATTTTTTATTTTTTATTTTTTTAAATAAATATTATATTTAAAATAAATATTTAAAATATATTTAATAATAAATAATAAAAATTATAAAAATTATAAAAATTATAAAAAAAAATTTCTTAAAATATTTGACTGAACTTGGTCAAAAAATAAGGGTCTACAGTAATAGTGCAATGGCATTCTTAGATGGCGAATCCAAGCCATAACAGACCGGACATTGTTATCAGTGTAATTAAATTATGGTGACCATGCCTGAACCATCAAGTAGTGTCCAACAATAATCTATGGTCCTCCTATAAGAGCTTCAAGGGCAGCATGCTTTGATTTAAATTTGACAAGGCAAAAATCATTTTCAAGATCTATTACATTGAAACCGTTCGCAAAACTCCAAATAGACTCCAGGTAAGAGCATAAGGCTTTATACCCAATCTTCCATCCCAAAAACCTCACAATCACCGCCTCCATCCATGGTTGCTCTAGCTTCTCACACACGCAATAAGAAAAGGATATCGAAGGTATGTCTCCTACTGTCTAGAATGTAACATCCTCTAGTCCTAGCTCCCAATCATCCTCCTTATCATCGAGGATTTCTTCAACATCAACATGAGATTTCATCAGAGTATCCTTGAAGGACATTGGTTCTATAAATGCAACCTTTGTCGCTTTTCAGAATTTTGCTTTCTTCTTAGAGCTATCATCTTCCGTTAGCGGTGTCGGCTCTTTCTCCAAAATTTCAGTGTAACACCCTATATCCTATATACGTACCATACATATACCCCAGATACATACAATACGTATATAAAATATAAGGATATCACGTGACAGTGTTGTTTAAACCTCTACCTTAATTCTACATCTTTAAGTTTTTAATAAAAGAACATTTTATATTATCAAATCTCATTCTTTTAAAAGTAACATATCCAAAATCATTAAACTTTTCATTGAATTACAAATATACATTTGTATATTGTCTTTCTAAAACTCACTTATATACATTTAAATATGGTCCAACTATAAAATAACAAAATGTACATGCATGCACCACATTCTAGTTAGTGTCTGACACATCCTTAGTCTTTTCTTGACACAACTATCTAACTCTCAGATCAGTAATCTACTTACCTGCGTGATTCATACAACCGCGCTAAGCTTTAAAGCTTAATGGTACATATAAATAATATATACATATAAATACACAAATACAAATATCACATCCTTATCCACATATAATAAACACAAATACAACATTGGGATTCACATCCCACTTACACATCATTACTATATTGAAAATCACATTCCATACTCATACATAACTATTGGGATTCACATCTCACTCACACATCATTACAATTACTAAATTCAACCGTCACACTATCAGTTTCTCGACCCAGCTCTGCTCGGGTCCATTTTCAATTTCAATCACATGACCTAGCTCTTCTCAGGTCTACCATCATCTTGAACACATGACTCAGCTATGCTCGGATCAAGACCTAACTCTGCTCAGGTCTATTAGCATATGCACATCTAGGCCTAGCTCTGCTCAGGACCTCTCGTGTATATCCAATCAATCTCAACACAATTAGACAAGTAATGGTATAGGTTGTACATCACTTTTGTTTATACCTTTTTAGTGATCATCATTATTTATGATCACATCACATTACCAGTTCACATCATTTATACATAAGTCACATGCATTTTCAATCTTAAACTTTCCACATTTAACATTAAAGTACATTACCCAAATATTTTGGGTATCTTGGCATAATTCACGTACTTATATAATTTAGCCATTGCTAATGGCTTTTCGCAATATCTTTAATGCATACACAATAAATCATATTACCAAAACGCTTTGGGTCATTTCACATATTGCACATATTCACTTTTTATTTAATTTAACCATTATCAATGGCTTTTCACAATGTATTTAATGCATAGATGATGAATCACATGTCATAGTACATTGTTCATTAATATTCAATGTAGCATATAGCTTAACACATTTTCTCATTTCATACTTTCATCATGCAAGTAGAAGCCACACTCACCATAAGACTCATCAATATACCAATATTTAGCATAATCAACATGTTTTATCATAATTCTTCAAGTGACACACTCAACTTACAGAAATTTTAACATACCTAGGAACATGGGTGTGTCACTTCTCGTGTCCTTAATTCTGCCTTACAGTAGTTATGACATGCCCAGAGATATGGGCATGTCACTACCCGTATCTTTAGTCCTATATTACAGTGACTACGACACGCCCACAGACATGAGAGTGTCATTGGGCGTGTCTGGCTAAATCTCTGGATACGCCCATGACATCGCAAAAACACTCTTTCATTCCATTTTCATCAATACAATACTCACATATCACATAAGCAACTCTAAATCATGTTAAATCAAATATGTACAACCTCAAGATCATATATAAAAACTCAAAATCATGTGTATAAACCAAAGAGATTATGTACAAACATTTGGTTATTCCAAGTTTACTCTTCTTTACTTACTTTCTTTTAATCTAAAAATAAAATCATAATAATAATCATCATATATTTCATTCATATCATCATCCATATATTAATTCACCCAATCCCCAACTCAACTTTACCAAACCCTTACTCTTTTCCTCAATTCCAACTACTCATCATTATTCCCAACATCTAACCATATTTACTTCATCTATGTATCAATTAAACATATATATATTTCAATATATCATTGGCATCATATTATTCATTTAATCATCCCTTTGTCTCACTAACTATATCATACATATATATAATATATAAAATAAGTTCAAGAAGAAAGTACTCACTTGAATTACTTGCCAAATCTTGACTAATTTCTTTAATCCCTCTTGAATCTTTTGTAAATTTTGATATTTAGCAAGAAAAATTCACTCTTCCTATTCTCTCTCTCTCTATTCAAGTTGAAGCTTCTTTTCTCATCCTTATCTTTATATAAATAAAATATTATAAACAATTTCCACTTAAATTTTCCACTACTCATCTTCTTCCTTCTTTTGACTTTATGCTTCACCTTTATTATTATTATTATTATTATTATTATTATTATTATTATTATTATTATTATTATTATTATTATTATTAAATAATTAAAATCAACTTTTCCTACAACCAATTATACCTCATATATATGTGTTGTATATGTTGGATATATGTATATGTCTTATATGTCATGTTTATTTTAAATATACTTTAAAATATATATAACATATACATATATATTACATCTATCATATATATTCATCTTATATTTCCTCTATCTGTCACAACTATTTACTCTCCTATATTTACTAATCTAAAATACAAAAAGAAATCAGAGTATTATAATTCTCTCTTCTTTAAATAATTTCGTCCTCAAAATTATTCAGTACAGTGATAATTCATCCATAACAAAATATCATTTTAAATTCTTATATAGAATTATTCATGTCATTAAATCACATAACCTGTACTCTCCCACTTAAGGTTATTCTCAATCATCTTCTCATAAATAATTATAATTTTTCACTATACTTTTTCACTCTAATCAAACAATTATGATAAATCATTATATCATCAATGAAATTGTTATTAGACAAAAATCAATTCATCTCGCTAGTGTATATATATAT
Organism: Garcia nutans; assembly: GCA_947685225.1. NCBI lineage: Eukaryota > Viridiplantae > Streptophyta > Magnoliopsida > Malpighiales > Euphorbiaceae > Garcia > Garcia nutans. The sequence continues at coordinate 51,353,024 of CANTUV010000037.1, read as the reverse complement.
ATATATATATATATATATTTCTCACATATCTATTATACTCAAGATATTTTATCACTTCATCCTTTTATAAATATACTCTCATCATCCTTAAATTTAAAGGTTATGTATTTACATCTTAACATTAACTTTTTAGTCACCATAATCATCTTCAGGAGTATATCTCCATTCAATTATCCTTTTCTTATATTTACAAATAAGTATTTGTAAATCTATAAATGATAACAAATCTCAATCTCATTGCGATACTGTATGCATTTTCACCATGATTGTATTCTCTATACAATTACCACATATTATTTTAATACAATTAATATAAAACTATCAAAATCTTATTTCCATCATTAAAAATCATTCTCATTATTTATTCATCAAACCAACATATATATGCATTCAATCACATATAATTGACATCTTCCTCAACTTAACCACCATTTTTTTAAACAACTTTCTTATTTCTTATACAATTAATTCAGCCTCGAGAATGTCCTTTTCTTAGCATCAATATTAATATAATATCTCTAAACTTACTTCATGCCCATTCTCACATCAGAATATTACATCATATATGTGTCATCACATTTCTTTCATATTCTTAACACAACTATACATATTGAATTTCCATAATTACTCGCAAACTTACCACATTTCAGATTAATTAATCTAATTATCACATTATTTACCTCACAACCTTATTCTATTCTAATCAACTTCTGGCCTGTTTAAACTTATCATTCTATCTCAAGTTATGACCTAACTTTATTAGGTCAAACTTATTTCTAAATTGCTATTTTCTTCATATCCATCATAAATAATACTCATTTCAACTTATTAGAGCTAATGATTGTATATAACTAATATATATATCATTTCAAATTACATTCAATCATTATAAAAAATTTTCTTATGCATTTTCTATTATGCTCTTTTAATCATATCACATTCAATTCATCATATCTTGAGTTATAACCACAATGTGACTAATAAATCACATTCCTCAGAACTCAGGTGATCATATCAAACTATGATCACAATCAAATATCTCATTCATCATCACTTTACATATTCATATATATATATATATATATATATATACATAACATACATATATAACATCACTTTGTATTGTATTATCACGTACTCATTACTCTATACTTTCGCCGTGACCATTACTGTACATGATCATTTCACATGTAACATGACTCTTAGTCACATTCCACTTTCTATAACTCATCATATTTTAACAATTCTTTTCTCTTTCACACTTTCTATAGTTATAAATAAATTTCTACACAAGATTACGAGTTTAAAAACAAAACTATCCCACGACTATGTTATCTTAGGCCCACATCCGTGGATAACAAACTAATATGTCAATACACAAAACAAGTCACATAGCCGTGTTAACTTAATTAACATATTTGTGTATAATAAATCTCTCTTACTTTGAATAAATTATCTTACCACTTTGCAGCACAATTACATATCCTCCATAGTCATACAGAATAAATTTAACCATTATGATTTTCTTTTTATCTATCAACACAATTAATAAATTTACATTCTTAACAAGTATTCAATTAGTTCCATGTCAATTTTCTTTATTTCTTAAATCATTCACTTAACTCAAACTTACTCTTTAATATACCATATAACTACTCATGCACTCGCTATAATTGAATAAATATTTTTCACAATATTCACATTTTTAAATTTTTATATCCAAATAATCATTTCATTCTAACAACACATTTCACCTCAAATCAAATAATTAGCATATCAAGTGTTCCTTAAATCATGTATATATATATATATACCATATTAAAATCTTACTTCTCTATTTATTATTCCATTTCCAATATATCTCTTATAAAAATTATCATTCACTCCTTTCTCATAACAATTTTATCAAAAAACACTCAATGTGCTTGCATAAAATTTCATTAACTCAACTTTCATTCCTCTCTAATCAAACTAACTTTTCCACTTACACACTCTTTTCATTATACTTTTCTTTTCCTTACAATCTCTTACTTATACACATTTTTATCACAATAGACTATAACCAACATAATTCATTTAAATCAATATCATATCACATATAATTTTACTCAATAATGAATATTTTATGTTCTTTTATAATCTTATAACTCAATTCTAACATTATTCTCAAATTCATTCTCTTATAACTTATTTCACAAACACATTTCAAAAATTCATAATTTCAAAATTAGTTTTACTTAAATAAGATTCTATTTCTTTAATTCATCAATTAAACTATATAACTTTTCCCGCATCATTTCTTTCTCTAGCATTACTCTCATGTGAAATCTCATTTTTCACACTATCATCTAAGTCATATCATTCAAACACTTCACATCATAAACCATATAATGACACATCCGAGACCAACCTAGGTGTCAATGCATATGTATGTATCATAACTTGTTTCACTTTTTCCAAAATTTTCATTTCTTTTTTAAAACTCACTTAGGATGAGAATATCAAACTTAAGCTCTGATACCAAAATAATTATAATACCCTATACCCTATATGCATACCATACATATACCCATATACATACAATACGCATATAAAATATAAGGATATTACATTACAATGTTGTTTAAACCTCTACCTTAATTCTATATCTTTAAATTTTTAATAAAAGAATATTTTATATTATCAAATCTCATTCTTTTAAAAGTAACATATCCAAAATCATTAAACTTTTCATTAAATTACAAATATACATTTGTATATTATCTTTCTAAAACTCACTTATATACATTTAAATATGGTCAAAATACAAAATAATAAAATGTACATGCATGCACCACCTTCTAGTTGGTCTCTGGCACACCCTCAGTCTTCTCGTGGCATAACTATCCGACTCTCAGATCAGCAATCTACTTACCTGCGTGATTCACACAATCATGCTAAGCTTCAAAGCTTAGTGGTACATATAAACAACATATACATATAAATACACAAATACAAATATCACATCCTTATCCACATATAATATACATAAATACAATATTGGGATTCACATCCCATTACACATCATTACTATATTGGAAATCACATTTCATACTCATACATAACTATTGGGATTCACATCTCACTCACACATTATTACAATTACTAAATTCAGCTGTCACAGTATTAGTTTCTCGACCCAGCTCTGCTCAAACATATGATCCAGCTCTGCTCGGGTCAAGATCTAGTTCTGCTCAGGTCTACCATCATCTTAAACACATGACCTGGCTCTGCTCGGGTCAAGACCTAGCTCTACTCAGGTCTATTAACATATACACCTCTAGGCCTAGTTCTGCTTAGGACCTCTCGTGCATATTCGATCAATCTCAACACAATTAGACAAGTAATGGTATAGGGTATACACATTTAACACCACTTTAGTTTATACCTTTCTAGTGATCACCAATATTTATGATCACATCACATTACCAGTGCACATCATTTATACATAAGTCGCATGCATTTCCAATCTTAAACTTTACACATTTAACATTAACACACATTACCCAAATATTTTGAGTATCTTCCCATAATTCACATACTTATGCAATTTAGCCATTGCTAATGGCTTTTCACAATGTCTTTAATGCATACATAACAAACCACATTATCCACACACTTTGGGTCATTTTACATATTGCACATATTTCACTTTTTATTTAATTTAACCATTATCAATGGCTTTTCGAATTGCATAGATGACGAATCGCATATCATAGTACATTGTTCATCAATATTCAATGTAGCAAATAGCTTAACACATTTTTCCATTTCATACTTTCATTATGCAAGCATAAGCCACACTCACCATATGACTCATCAACATACCAATATTTAGCATAATCAACATGTTTTATCATAATTCTTCAGGTGACACACTCAACTTACAGAAACTTTGACACGCCCAGGAATATGAGCGTGTCACTGCCCATATCCTTAATTATGCCTTACAGTAGTTATGACACGTCCAGATACATGGGCATGTCACTGCCCGTGTCCTTAGTCCTGTATTACAGTGACTACGACATGCCTAGAGACATGGATGTGTCATTGGGCGTGTTAGGTTAAATCTCTAGGTATGCCTATGACATCGCAAAAATACTCTTTCACTCCATTTTCATCAATACAATACCCACATATCACATAAGCAACTCTAAATTATGTTAAATCAAATATGTACAACCTCGAGATCATATGTATAAACCAAAGATATTATGTACAAACCTTTGGTTATTCTAAGTTTACTCTTCTTTACTTCTTGTTAGTCTAAACACAAAATCATAATAACAATCATTATATATTTCATTCATAACATCATCTATATATCAATTCACCCAATCCCCAACTCAACTTTACTAAACCCTTACTCTTTTCCTCAATTCCAACTATTTATCATTATTCCCAACATCTAATCATATTTACTTCATCTATGTATCAATTCAACATATATATACTTCAATATATCATTGTCATCATATTATTCAACTATTCATTACTTTCTCTCACTAACTATATCATACATATATATAATACATAAAATAAGCTCAAGAAGAAAGTACTTACTTGAATTACTAGTCAAATCTTGACTAATTTCTTTAATCCCTCTTAAATCTCTTGTAAAATTTGATATGTAGGATGAAAAATTCACCGTTCCCACACTCTCTCTATTTCACGTTGAAGAAGAAGAAGAAGACGATGACTTATCTATTCTTTTCTCATCCTTATCTTTATATAAATAAAATATTATAAACAATTACCACTTAAATTCTCCTCCACTCATCTTCTTCCTTCTTTTGACTTTGTTCTTCACCTTTATTATTATTATTATTATTATTATTATTATTATTATTATTATTATTATTATTATTATTATTATTATTATTAAAATTAACTTTCCCTACAACCAATTATACCTCATGTATATGTGGTGTATATGTTGGATATATGTATATGTCTTATATGTCATGTTTATTTTAAATATACTTTAAAATATATATAACATATACATATATATTACATCCATCATACATATTCATCTTATATTTTCTCTATCCATCATAATTATTTACTCTCCCATATTTACTATTCCAAAATAAAAAAAAAATCGGGGTGTTACATCCAGAGAAAGACATCCTAGGGTTTCATAATTAAAGACATCCTAGGGTTTCATAATTATAAATTTTGGTATCCATAACATTACGATATATTTGTTTAAACTAGTAAAAATTATCACTTCAACATGAGATGTTGCTTCTCTTCTTCTCTGACTTTACGATTCTTTTTTATGACAAGCTCTAATTGAAATGTAGCTTTTCATTTATGAAAATCCAAACTAGTTAATTGATAATGTTTCAAAGGCTTCCTTTTTTGTTAGATTCATGGATGAGATCTAATGGTTTGATTAAAAAAATATTCGGCCATTTCCTAGTTCATCTTATGATTGGGTGGTGAAGGATGCTTTAGTTCAGAATTCTTGAAATCTTAAGTTATTATGGGATCTTTTATCAAAAACACTGTAGAGATGCTCATGTATTCCACGTTCCACCATGAGCTCAACAATGATTATCATATCTGGAATGTGTCTTCTAATGGTAAATTTATTGTTGTTTCAGCCTGTCTATCTTTATTATACATTTGAATAATGAAAATAAAAACTCAAATTGGAATCTGGTTTGGAAATGGTGTGATCTATAATATAATCATTCTTTTTATTGTTTTGTTTTCACTAAATATTCATAAAAGAAATTACGAAAAGTTTATAAGGCATCTGACATTATATATGTATAATTGTCTGATGTTGTGCTAATCCTAACTCTATTGTAATGCACAATATCACAAACAATTAATATAGTGATGAGTTGAATATCATCCCACAAGGAAGATGAATCTTAAATACCAAAAAAGCTAATTTATTTATTATTTGGAAAACAAAGTTGATTTTGAATTTTTAATTAAATTAATTAAACTAAACTTGGACTATTTTGAACTTAACTCTTATAATCAAAAGCTTATGGTTAGACTTCTTTGGTTGATTTTCTATGAATTTCTAAGGTTTTAATCTAATTTTATTTTTACTTAGAGTATTGGTTGAATTCTCCTAATTTAAGTTCTAGTCTCTCTTTAAATCTAAAAAAAATATTGAGATTAATTCCTATATTTATTTTCATGATCACAAAAATTAATTTAATTCATTAAGATTTGTAAAAAAATTTTAAATAATCTCCTAAGTGTTTTTCTTATCTTTAAGTAAAAACTACTTAAAATTCTTAAAATTGTCATCTTTTTTAATTAATATTTCTCTTTCACTCTCGCTTTATTACACAACATCTCAAATTAATAATTATTGGCCAGATAATAATTAGCATTAAGTACAAAGATAATAAAATAATCAAGTAAAAATAATATTGAATCAAATAATAATGAAGTTCTCCATAGATGAATTAAAAAAGAGTCTACCATAATTTAGGGTTTAATTGCACATAATTAAAAAATAATAAACAAAGGAATTAAAGAAAACTAATGAAGACATTAAAACTCAAGGAAAAATTAAATCAAACTCTAAATCTTCTTTGTATTGAATGGATCTTTAGCTTGAACTTGAACTTCTCCAAGGGTTAAGCCTCTTTCTCTCTCCCCAAAGAAAATCTTTAAAGCTTGAAAGAAAATTTAATGAATATTGGATGATTCAACTTGGAACGATGCTTGGCTTTATTTGGGAACTTGAAGTCTTATAAACTGATTAGGAAAGCATCTAGAGTAGTTTTGGGGCCTTCTTTCTTAATTAGGAATACAAATTATGCAACAATTCACATAAAAGTCGAGTCTACAGTCACCATTAGCATCCCACGGTCATGGCTTTGGATCCCACAACAGGTGAATAATTGTACCTCAATTGTCTCATAAAAAGTTCTTCTTCCATTAGTAGCAAAATGGGATCCATAGTTATGGCCTTGAGTTCCCATGGATATGGATATAAAACTTCTTCTGATTTCTTGATTATTGTTTATTTCTCTCTAGACAATTTTGATTTCAATTCTAGAGCAATGGACTTTGATTCTCATGACCATGGAAATGGTTCTCCTTCTAATATGGTTCTGTTTTTCCTCTTTTTTGTTTTGCATCTAGTCCTTATCTTCTTTTCTTCAAACTTGGTCCAAAAAGTATCAAAAACACATATTTTGTAAAATCATTCTTCAGATTGGAATTTTTCTAACTTAACAAATAAAGCATATCAAATTCAATTGATAATAACAAATATATAGTTAGAATAATCAAACTATATTTGTTTGATGTGGAGGATATACTTCATGTCCTTCGTGATTATCTACCCGCTAGAGTTATACGATACAAGTTTCTCTCTCTCTCATCATGCAAAATTTTTTAGTCTAAACTTTAAGGAATGAATGAAGAGAAACTTAGAAAATTCATAGCAAGAGAAAATTTAGAATGGACTATCTGTAACACCCTTTATATCCATATGTATAATATACATACTCTGTATATATAAAATACATATCCATAATGCAAGAATGTCACTCTTCTAGTAATAATAAATTTACCATAATTTTAAATAAAATAATTTGTCTCTTTAAATATAAGTTATTAGACAAACAAATATAAATATAAGCAATTTACATATTATAATATCATTTATTAATGTAAATCTCTAGAAAAAATTCGTCAGAGTTTTATCAGAAATTTGAACATTTTTCGAATCAATAAAACTCAACCTGCAAGAAATATAACACTTCCAAAAACATATTTTTACAAAATCCATCACTTCTCCAAATATATCATTAATTCATCAATTTACATTAAAAAGTACCGTATACATATGTAATATTTTTCAAAATAAGTTTAAGATACAAATGTTGTTTATTTGCTATACAAAATCCACATTACACAATACATAAATAATACATGAATGCAACACCTTCAATGTTGGTTTCGTGGCACCCACAACTTCAAGTCTCAATCACACACTGGTTCACCTTGGTCTACACTTTTATTACTTGCCCGATACACACTATCGCGCTAAGCTCAAAAGACTAATGATACATACTTTAATAATATAAAAATTAAAAAAAATCATTACATGCTTTCATGACAAATAATACATTATGCAATCGGTATCCATTTCCATACAATACTCATTCAACAATCTTTAACATTGTTTAATTTTACAAACACAACATAAATACACATTGAGCCCAACAAGTTCATATACAATATTCAAATTTCAGAAATATTGATTTGGTCCATCGTGATACCAATGTGTCTAGCCCCGAAGGCAGACACCAGCATGTCTCGTAGAAAGGGTAATAATGTCAATGACACTAGTGTGTCTCGTCCGAAGGCGTATGACATGCCAAACATCACCATAACAACTTTTTAGAACTAAATATTGAATAAGGCAACATGCATCACTTATTATCATATTTCCAAATTTACATTTCCTTTTCTCGTTCTCATCACTATTTTCATATTTTCCATCTTTCACATATTATTTATCAATCATATAACTTGACCATGAGTCACTTTCATAATGTGACTCTTTTCCACATTACATCATATTCACTCACTTTTCATATTCATGTTCAACATTTCCCAAGCAATCGTTTCAACCCATGATTACTTACACCTTTTCTCATAACATCCACTTCCATATTACACATTAATAAATATATCACAGTGATGGAACCAAACATAGTTTACATGCATAACCTCAACTCATACTAACATAACACATTTCATAAATTATTATCATTTCTTATTCTCATAACATTGTTTATATTTTTTTTGACCATTTCCAATCTTATAGAAAATATATATTCAAGTCACATTCACAATGTGGCCCATTTTTTCCATTTCTAATACTTAGTATACACTTTTCACTATTTAAATATAATATTGTCATTAATTATTCTACAATGGCTTCACATTACATGAAATTCACTTTCTTTTTATTATCACAATGCACCTATCAAGTAAAACCAACATCAAAATAACATAATACATTTACCAAATCTCAATGTGTTATGCCAAATCAAATGCATTTAAAACATAAGCTATTAAAGTAGGTACTAACCTCAGTTATGCCAAAATCTAATGTCAATTTATCTCCTAAGTCTTACTTTATCAATTGTCCTTCATCTCTTTGATTTTACAATTTCACCTTAATCAATCCTAAACCACATTTTAAGTAAATATATTCCATTAGCATCACATACCAACCCATTTTAATCAAATAAACATCAATTTTAATAATTCTACCCAAATTCCATCAAAAATCCTAATTCAATATTACTACTTCTTTCAAACTACCACTCAACCTATCTATTTCCATCATCCAACCATAAAATCTTTACTTAAACATTAGAATAATATCATTACAAATTATTTTAGCAATTATCAAAAACTCAATTTTCACATATTCACTCCTAAAACCATAATTTCATTAATCATGCTCTTCCCAACCAATAAACCACCAAATCATCATGTATTCATCATTTTAACTTCATTTTCATCAACTTTCTCAATTTAAATGAACTTTTCTTTCTAGCCCAATTAAAAATAATCTTAAAAAAAACTACTTTAAGCTAAAGAATACTTACTTGGATCCTTGGGAAATCTTGAAAATCACCTTTAATCCTTGAAGTTTTGATGAAATTTTGTATATTTAGAAGAATTAAAATCCTCCAAAAAAAAATACCATAAATTTCATCCAAAGAAGAGGAAGAGGAAGAAGATGAGGATAAAAGTGACATTTTGATTTTAAGTCTTCTTAACCACACACACATACACACATATATATTATAATATTAAAAATTTAAATAATTAATTATTAATAATTCAAAATTCTATCTTTCACCAAAAATAATCTTAATTTTTATTTATTTTATTTATTTTTTTCTTTTACTTTTTTATCGTTTGACTTTTACTATTTATTTTTTTGACATTTTTTGTATTTTAGAAAATTTTATATTTTATGTATATTTTACATATATTCAACATATATATTAAATATTTTCTCTTTCCAACCCACCTTTTAATCTTTTTAAATTATTTATTTATTTATATTTTAACCAAAATACGGATGTTACACTATCCTTTTACATTTTTATTGTTGGTAATTCTGAAAAATGCAGAAATTACCTTTAATCGTGATAAGGTAAATGGTTTTTTTAAGCCCAAAATTATTTGGTGCATCGTGAAGTCTTGCATTGATGCTTTTGATAGTTTGGCTTTGACTGGGAGTATAGACCTTCTCGTTATTACAGTCTTAACTAGATGGAACAAACCTTTTCAAGATTTTATTATTTTAAATTTGAATGGGACTCATATGAGTTCTTATTTAGCCATAACTTAAGGGGTCTTTTGAAATTCAAAAGGTTATTGGCTTGGGGGCTTTTCGGTAATGTTTGGTAAATATAATGCTTTCCATGTTGAACTTTGTAGTTTGTATAATGGTCTTCAACAAGCATGGCAAAAAAGGATGATGTAAGATCAAGGTTGAAGTTAACAACTCTATTATTGCGATTATTTTTAATGTTCAAGTTTCTTATTATAGTCAGAATGTTGATCTGATTACTAAAATTGATAGTTTTTGAATCAGGATTGAAAGATAGAAATGCAATATATTTACAAAGAGGCAAATATCATTGTTGATTACTTAGTGGGCTTAACTTTTACTCAATGAGATCACTTTATTTGATATGTGGTGCCTCCACTGAGCATTAATTTACTTTTTTTGATGATTTATTTAGCGTCTCTCAACTCATAATGATTTGTTTAGTTATTTTTTATTCCTTTTGAAAAAGATATATGTATTATCCCTTCAACCAAAAATTAATGGTCCAAAGTATATTATAGCTTGCTTTCACTATTTAATTTTTTAAGTTTTCTTTTATAATATATTCATTTATTAATTGAAAGATATGAAATATCAAAGTTTAATCATGACCAATGCTAATTTTTATTTAATGTTTAAAAAAGATATAAATTCTTAAACATTGAAATATTTTCATACAGGTTTATAAATAGATTAAATTTCATATTTTGGTAAAAAAAATGCATAATAAAAAATGAACTATTAATAAATCATATTTACTAATTAGTTATTTTCTACCAAACAATCAAAAAAGATTTAATTGGTATTCGTGTTTCAATTTTGAGTAAATTTTATTTATATTTAGTTTAATATAAATAACATAATTAGTATAATATAAATATAAATAACATAAGTTTAATAACATAATTGTATAAGTATCTAGATATTTATTCTGTTATTGTAGTTGTTAGAGTTAGTTAGTAAGGTCGTTATGAAGGCTGAATATGCTAGCTAGTTAGAGCAATAAGAGAAGTTTAGTTATACAAATATCAATAGCTTATATAAGTTGTGAACCATACATAAGTGTGATTTTCATTGCGAATACACCTCTCATTCTTCTGCTTCATTTGCTTATTCTTATTTCCCAACATAGTATCAGAGCTTCTGGTTGCTATTTATGGATTGATTTTATTGATTAACATATAGTTTTTTTTTTGTTCTGTAATACATCTACTTCTTGTTTGTTTTACTCCTTCCCTGCTCTTCTTCGATTTTCTACTGATGGCTAAAGCTAGCGCTCAGCGTACTGAGATAACTACACCTACAAAACCATCCAAAACATCAATTATTCAAATTTTTCTCTAGTCACAACACCTTTCAAAGGTGCAAATTACTTGACCTAGAGCATGCGATCCAAATTTCGTTAGTTGCTAAAGATAAACTCGGGTTCATCAATTGAACCACGCTCAAACCTAATGAAGGTACACTAGAATACTTGAAATGGCAAAAGTCTAATTATATGGTCTAATTATGGATTTTGGATTCTTTGAGAAAAGAATTGATGGAAAATTTCTTCTATTATTCTAATATTAAGGTGCTTTAGGATCAATTAGAGGAGCGATTTGGAGTAAGCAATGGTCCAAAGATATATCATGTCCAAAGGAAAATTAACTTTGTGGAGCAAAGGAATAATGATTTGGCTACTTATTTCACCAAAATATTGAAGCTATGGGATGACCTCAATAGATTAAGACCCTTACCTTATTGTGATTATGGAAGGTGTACATGTGTAGTGAATTGCATATTGGGAGAATTAGATGCACAGAGCAAATTAACTCAATTCTTAATGGGATTAAATGAGGCATATGATGCTATGAAGAATCAAATTTTAATGTTATATCTTATGTGTAACATTCCCTGACAATTCTTATTAGAACTATCATACAATGTTACTTGATATACTGTCAGTATTCAAATCAATTCATTTACAAAGTTCTCTTCCAACTAACAAAAATTTTTAAATAATAATACAATCTATATAATACAACACTCATAAGTCCAACATTTAGACCAATCTCCAATAATCCAAAATACTAATTATAATCCAGATAACTTTCATAAGTTTGTCAAATCAAATGAATATATAATACATTCCTTTATTTGATAATCATTCACTAGAAACTCAAACTTCATCCTCTAAATACATATATTCCTTTCATGTTTACAAATTTGTACAATCTCTCAAATAGCCAAAATAAATCGTATACATACATTTCATAACTTTAAAGTACAATATACAAAAGATCTCTATATGTATTATAAATAAGTTCCTGAGATCCTTAATTCAACTTCTTAACTTGCTTCGATGACCTGATATCTGCGTGTCAGAAAATAATTCTAACATGCTAAGCAAAGCTTAGTGGTACTTGTATAAACATATTTTGTTACTTAATATTAAAGAAAAATATTTATGGCAATATAGTAATAACACTTAATATTAAGAAATATTTTAATATATTAACTATTTTCAATTACAAACCAACATAATATGTTGATTACACAAAATAATAACTTTAACTTTATAAAAGTCGTCATGCTATACTATACATTCGGTATTGTAACTTTTCTCTTCATGAATCATTTTATTTAAGACTTGCTTTCTCATTTGATAACATTGCTCACAATACACTTATTTTATTTTTCAATAAGTCTTACTTTTAAATTTCACATATAGGATAATTTCATTCAATCTATAATTTTTCAGCACTTAAATTTAGTACTAAATTTTGGGGCACTTTGTATCTTATACCATTATATGCACTTTCAATTATTACCACACTTATAAAGTTATTAATTAATTCAATAACTTAAGCATAACATTTCTATTCCGTGCATTAGAACTTTCACTTATAAATATTAATATATATTACCAATCACTTTCACATTATAACACAGTAAGTCAATTTCAAGTAATTGACTTATATTATTATCTACATTTCTTCCATTATTCACAACTATCACATTCATATATATTTTCAATTTAGATATCTTCATTAAATATGCCCATACATACTGAACTCAGATCATAGGTATGGATAACATGTTAGTATAGCATTTGTAATGCCAAGTCTCAAGAATATATATATATATAATGGCAATTATGCCCACTGTCACTGATGATACAATGTGTCCATTAATGGCAAGAGATGCCCACTATCACTATGGCTATCCTTCCTTTGGTTAGCCATTCAATCCAAAGCTAGATCTAAAATCAGTATGATTTGGACAATTTATTAGTTTTGATTAACACTGAATTGTGTATATCATTTCAATGGTACAATACTTTTATCAATATTTAGTACTATATATATTTATCACATATCCAAAGTTTATCACTCTTTTCCATGCTTTTAATACATATACATGAATTCTGAACACAATGGTAATTTCATTAGCTTTCTAGTTTATTTTATTTTTTTTTAAAAAAAAGAGAATGTATGTTTAAGTTTGTTTGAAGTTTTATAATTTAGTTTGAAGCATGAACATGTGCAAAATGAAACTTTATTTCACTTGTTGAAGCCAATTTGGGGGAAAGGGTATTGAACACGACCAAGTTATATTTAATGACTGGCCATGTCTCTCATCAATGAAAAATAAAAAATTTTGACAGCATATGACACATCCACTGACTTGGCCGTGTCATTGCCCGTGACACTAGACACACCCACTGACTTGGCCTTATCACTGGCCGTGTCTCTCATCAAAGAAAATAGAAATTTTTAAAAACATGTGACACACCCACTGTCTTGGTCATGTCACTGCCCGTGTCACTAGACACAACCACTGACTTGGTCATATCACTGGCTATGTCTCTCATCAAAGAAAATAAAAAAATTTTGACAGCATGTGACACACCTACTGTATTGGCTGTCACTGCCCATGTCACTAGACACACCCACTGACTTGGCCATGTCACTGGTCGTGCCTCTCATCAAAGAAAATAAAAATTTTTTACAGCATGTGGCACACCCACTGACTTGGTCGTGTCACTGCCTGTGTCACTAGACACACCCACTGACTTGGCCATGTCACTGGCAAATATTACATATTTTTACATACTCAACCATATAAACATAAACATATTCAATATCTATGATAAAAATGAATCAAAACTAATTTTTTAACTTAAAAAAGAGTCTATATCAAATATTCTACTCAAACATCAATTAATGAATCTTTAACCATCACTTACAGCTAAAAACAACATCAAACCACTCATTTCTTATAAAGATTGAATTAAAAATCATACTTAGCACTTATAAGTTCCTTTGAATTCATTTTTCACTCATTAATCCATTTAACCAATATTTTTAAGTAACGATTCAATATAGATGACTCAATCAACCAATTCAAACATTAAATTCATAAAAATTCATATATTTACAAATTATAATACATAAGCACATACCTCCTTCACAATCCCTCTTCTTCTCCCTTTTCCTTCTTTTTCTTTGATCACTTGTTGATAATCTCACCTACTCTAACTAATTCTCTTAAAAAGATTATTAAAAAATATATATTTTCCCTTGATTCTTTTATGAAAGGAAGAAGAAAATAGAGAAGATAGTGATGGTGGAGGAAAATGGCATGGGAGATGAAAGAAGAAATAAGAAGTTTTCACACACACACACATGTACACACACACACATATATATATAGTTTAATCAAGTGAGGGAATGCTCATAATAACTATGGTGCACCCTCATTCTTAACCGTTGATTCTAAATCGAGTTTTAGTCCCGTAAAACCATAAAAATAATTTCTTCAGTAAATTTTGATATATTTTATTCACTATTCTCTGCTTATAGTATTTATCCACATTACTTTTATAACCATACATTATCAATTATCAATATTATTTAAAAAGTTCCATGTTTAAAATCTTAACCTTTACAATTCTCCTCCACTAAAGAAATTTCGTTCTCGAAATTTACATGCCTTGGCAATAAGCCATTTAATTTAATTTACATAACTTTTATTTAATTTAATTTAACTAATCTCAAATCTCACATAAAATCAATTAATTTATTAATTTACATAACTTTTATTTATGTCTGATATCAATCAATGTAACATTTTCAGAATAATCTTATTATAGAACTGCAGAAAATTCAGCTCTACACACTTACACTATTCAAGTTCAATTCAGTAATTTTCTTTAATTGTCTTTAGATTTTTTAAAATATAATTTGTGTCATTGCATTCCACTGTTATAGATATATATATTTCTTTCTTTCTCTCATATACTGAATTTTCAATCCTAGTTCCAAATAGCGAGTCACTGATGGCAAGTAAATGCCACTGTATAAATATGGCCAAAGGCTCACTATGGCATGAATGCCCACTGCATATGATGACACAGAGTATCCACTGAGAGAAAGGGACCAATGGTCCTCTATGACTCAAAGCGTCCACTAATGGCATAGATGCCAATATCATGGGGACATGTATATAAAAAAAATGACCTCTATGACACAAAGTGCCCACTTTCAATATGGGACATATGGCACAGAGTGCCCACTTTCAATATTGGATATAAGTGTCCTCTATGGCATAAAGTGCCCACATTTAATATGGCATAAAATGCCCACTATCACTTTGAACATTCACCCTTTAGCTAATCCAGAAACTAGATTTAACATTAGTATAATCGATTAATATATTTATTTTATTATTACAAATTATTGTCAATTATAATATCTTTTGGAATATAACACATTCTCTTTGAAGTATTTGTTTATTACTGTAAATTTATAAGATATGCGCAATTATTTCAAACACATTTATCATATGAACATATATACACATTATATTTATTTTCGATTAGTTCGACTAATTTTATTTACTCATCAATCTTTATCTTTTCAAATCATTTCCATATTTCCACTGTAATAATGAAATCTAAATGGATTTCCACTCTTAATTGTTTAATTCTTTTCTTAACATATTAAGAATTTACAACTATTCTTTCACTTTAAGAGTATATATATATATAATGTATTCACTATGTTTAATACACACACTCACACACATATATATATTTCTAACTTGATCCACAATACATCATTTTACTAGAAGGGTTAAACTACCTTCAAATCTCATTACATTCTTTTCTTTTTACATTATCAATTCCTTTCTTTCTATTGTAATCAATTAGTATCAGTTAACTCTTTAACACTTTTATATATAATCTATAACTTATCTTTAATCACCAAATAATGTTACTATCATGTATTTCATAAGTACACAGTATATAAATCTCACATTCTTACGTTCATTGCTCAATCAATTCGTATATACACCACTTTATTTTTTTATCTTGCTCTTAAAACTATGTAAAATCATCAATGATTCATCAATATATCATTCTTCTCACCTTGCTTCGGAAATTATCTTATTTCTTCATGAATAATGTGAAATCCACTAATCACTTGTAATCATTTTTTTATCTCTTCTCTAATCTTACACTTATTTCAAATATCCAATTATATTTATCCATATTTTCCTCAAGCTTTCTTCACATCTAAGTTTCATCATTTATTGGATTGATTTCCTTTCAATCTTATAAGCAATCTTTCGTTAATTATAACTATTTTCAAGATGTATTCAATAATTCACTACTAATTCCACCCATTATAAGAAGGTAGAAATATGCATGTCCATAGGAATGATCATGTGTCTCACTGTTGGGATTTTTTTCTCAAAGTTTGAAGGATAGAAATTTGCACAAGCATATGCATAACTGTACAAATGATCATGCATATCTCTATTAGAATTTCATTTCATGATTTAATCAATAACTTATCAATAATTCAACTCAAACAAATTGAGAAAATAGGATCCAACTCTTTAAAGCACAACCAAATTTAAATCCAAACTTCCATAACCCTAAAATCTTTGAAAACCTTATTTTCTTCCACAACTTATATCAAGTCATAAATGATTCAATGATGGATTTAATCATTGTTTTAGTTAATAATCAATAAATACACATTTACATATTATAAGAATAATTTTACTATCATATAAGTAAAGTTTTATACTCATATTTTCCACAATTATTCAATATACAATATCTTTCACTAGTAATGGCGTTTTATCAATTCACAAATCTCTTTTCATAATAAAAATCAAGATCAATTCAATAAATAGCAAAATAAATATTATATAAGCACTAATCTCTTTAAAAATATTCTTCCATCACTTTTCCTTTCAATATTTTATTTTGATGATGTTTTAGAAGACAATAGAAGACACTAGAAATCTTTAAATAGGTTTTAGGATTTTTATCCAATATACTCACTTATACAATATTTTCAATGCATTCACTTTCTTTAATTAACTATCACTTCAATTCTTAAAGCCAAAACATTATAAAAACAATTACTTTAGACACTTTTAAAATCCCATTATCCATATTTCACATCTAAATTACAACTCGAATTCATTTCGAGCTATAAGGGTAATTTTATAATTTCTTACATCTTCGAAATCTTTTCCAAAAATGCGAATATTATCCATATTCGGATTTAATGTTACTCTTATTAAGGCCTATTTAACCTTATCACTATCAGTTTCAAATGCCCAAGCTACACAATATCATAATTAATCCAATTTACACTCCTATATTCACTTAATGCAGAAAATCAATATTTAAAATTTTAGAGCATGACAATTCTCATTCTCGTAAAAAAGTTCATTCTCTAAATTTATCAATCTGTCATAATTCATTCCTCATATTCCAATAAATTATTACACTTCCACTATAATACTTTGATATATCTCTTTAACTATTCATATCTTTTTTTTTCACATCCTTCTTTTTCACAAATAAGTCTAGTGCACTGCAAATAATACATTATGAATTCTCAATCAATTCTTAGAAAATATTCTACTACTATAAACATATGAAATATCAATTGTATCAAAAATATACCCATTTACTCGATTCATATAACTTAGACAATTGCAGTTCACTTCTCCTATAACTCCACATGCCAGAAACGCCTAAACCACGCGCTGATACCACTAAATGTAATATTCCCTGACAATTTTCATTAGAACTATCAGACAATGTTACTTGATATGCTGTCAGTACTCAAATTAATTCATTTACAAAGTTCTCTTCCAACTAATAAAAATTTTCAAATAATAATACAATCTATATAATACAACACTCATAAGTCTAATATTTAGACCAATCTCCAATAATCCAAATACTAATTATAATCCAGATAACTATCATAAGTTTGTCAAATCAAGTGAATATATAATACATTCTTTTATTTAATAATCATTCACTAGAATCTCAAACTTCATCCTCTAAATATATATATTCCTTTCATGTTTACAAATTTGTATAATCTCTCAAATAGCCAAAATAAATCGCATACTTACATTTCATAACTTTAAAGTACAATATTCAAAATATCTCTATATGTACTATAGATAATTTCCTAAGATCCTTAATTCAACTTCTTAACTTGCTTCAATGACCTGATACCTGCGTGTCAGAAAATAATTCTAGCACGCTAAGCAAAGCTTAGTGGTACTTGTATAAACATATTTTGTTACTTAATATTAAAGAAAAAATACTTATGGTAATATAGTAATAACACTTAGTTTTAAGAAATATTTCAATATATTAACTATTTTCAATTAAAAACCAACAAAATATTTTGATTACACAAAATAATAACTTTAACTTTATAAAAGTCATCATGTTATACTATACTTTCAGTATTGCAACTTTTTTCTTCATGAATCATTTTATTTAAAACTTGCTTTCTAATTTGATAACATTGCTCACAATACGCTTATTTTATTTTTCAATAAGTCTTACTTTTCAATTTCACATATAGGATAATTTCATTCAATCTATAATTTTTAGCACTTAAATTTAGTACTATATTTTGGGGCACTTTGTATCTTATACCGTTATATACACTTTCAATTATTACCACACTTATAAAGTTATTAATTATTTGAGTAACTTAAGCATAATATTTCTATTCCATGCATTAGAACTTTCACTTATAAATATTAATATATATATTACCAATCACTTTACATTGTAACACAGTAAGTCAATTTTAAGTAATTGACTTATATTATTATTTGCATTTCTTCTATTATTCACAACTATCATATTCATATATATTTTCAATTTAGATATCTTCATTAAATATGCCCATACATATTGAACTCATATCATAGGTATGGATAACAAGTTAGTGTAGCATCTGTAATGCCAAGTCTTAAGAATATATATATATAATAATTATTATGTCCACTGTCCCTGATGACACAATATGTCCATTAATGACAAGAGATGCCCACTATCACTATGGCTAACATCCTTCCTTTGGTTAGCCATTCAATCCAAAGCTAGATCTAAAATCAATAATATTTGGGCAATTCATTAGTTTTGATTAACATTGAATTGTGTATATCATTTTAATGGTACAATACTTTTATCAACATTTAGTACTATATATATTTATCACATATCCAAAGTTTATCACTCTTTTCCATGCTTTTAACACATATACATGAATTCTGAACACAAAGGTAATTTTATTAGCTTTCTAGTTTGTTTTATTTAACAAAAAAAAAGAATGTGTGTTTAAGTTTGCTTAAAGTTTTATAATTTAGTTTGAAGCATGAACATGTGCAAAATGAAGCTTTAATTCACTTGCAGAAGACAATTTGGAGGAAAGGGTATTGAACACGGCTAAGTTATGTTTAATGACTTAGCCATATCTCTCATCAATAAAAAAAAATAAAAAAATTTGACAGCATGTGACACACCCACTGACTTGGCCATGTCACGGCCCATGTTACTAGACACACCCACTAACTTAGCCATGTCACTGGCCATGTCTCTCATTAAAGAAAATAGAAATTTTTAACAGCATGTGACACATCCACTGTCTTGGTCGTGTCACTACCTGTGTCACTAGACAGACCCACTGACTTCGCCATGTCACTGACCGTGTCTCTCATCAAAGAAAATAAAAAATTTTGACAGCATGTGACACACCCACTATCTTGGCCATGTCATTTTATTTAAGACTTACTTTCTCATTTGATAACATTGCTCACAATACGCTTATTTTATTTTTCAATAAGTCTTACTTTTCAATTTCACATATAGGATAATTTTATTCAATTTATAATTTTCAGCACTTAAATTTAGTACTATATTTTGGGGCACTTTGTATCTTATACCGCTATATCCACTTTCAATTATTACCACACTTATAAAGTTATTAATTAATTCAATAACTTGAGCATAACATTTCTATTCCGTGCATTAGAACTTTCACTTGTAAATATTAATATATATATTACCAATCACTTTCACATTGTAACACAATAAGTCAATTTTAAGTAATTGACTTATATTATTATTTGCATTTCTTCCATTATTCACAACTATCATATTCACATATATTTTTAATTTAGATATCTTCATTAAATATTCTCATACATACTGAACTCATATCATAGATTTGGATAACAGGTTAGCGTAGCATTTGTAATGCCAAGTCTCAAGAATATATGTATAATGACAATTATGTACACTGTCACTGATGATACAATGTGCCCATTAATGGCAAGAGATGTCCACTATCACTATGGCTATCCTTCCTTTGGTTAGCCATTCAATCCAAAGCTAGATCTAAAATCAGTATGATTTGGGCAATTCATTAGTTTTGATTAACACTGAATTGTGTATATTATTTCAATGGTATAATACTTTTATCAACATTTAGTACTATATATATTTATCACATATCCAAAGTTTATCACTCTTTTCCATTCTTTTAACACATATACATGAATTCTGAACACAAGGGTAATTTCATTAGCTTTCTAGTTTGTTTTATTTTTTTTTTAAAAAAAAGAATGTGTGTTTAAGTTTGCTTGAAGTTTTATAATTTAGTTTGAAGCATGAACATGTGCAAAATGAAGCTTTAATTCACTTGTAGAAGCCAACTTGGGGGAAAGGGTATTGAACACGGCTAAGTTATGTTCAATGACTTGGCCATGTCTCTCATCAATAAAAAATGAAAAATTTTGACAGCATGTGACATACCCACTGACTTGGCCGTGTCACTGCCCGTGTCACTAGACACACCCACTGACTTGGCCATGTCTCTCATTAAAGAAAATAAAAATTTTTGACAGAATATGACACAACCACTGTCTTGGCTGTATCACTACCTGTGTCACTAGACACACCCACTGACTTAGCCATGTCACTGACCGTGTCTCTCATCAAAGAAAATAGAAATTTTTGACAGCATGTGACACACCCATTATCTTAGCCTTGTCACTGCCTTTGTCACTAGATACACCTATTGACTTGGCCGTGCCTCTTATAAAAAAAAATAAAAATTTTTGACAGCATGTGGCATACTCACTGACATGGCTGTGTCACTGCCCGTGTCACTAGACACACCTACTGACTTGGCCCTGTCACTGCCCGTGTCACTAGACACGCCCACTGACTTGGCCATATCACTGGCAAAAATTACATATTTTTACACACTCAACCATATAAACATAAACATATTCAAGATCTATGATAAAAATGAATCAAAAACTAATTTTTTTAACATAAAAAGAGTTTATATCAAATACTCTGCTCAAACATCAATTAATCAATCTTTAACCATCATTATAGCTAAAAACAACATCAAACCACTCATTTCTTATAAAGATTGAATTAAAAATCATACTCATCACTTATAAGTTCCTTTGAATTCATTTTTCACTCATCAATCCATTTAACTAATACTTTTAAGTAACTGTAACACCCCTATATCCGATGCGCATACACTACAACCACAACAATGTAGTACAAGTGCACTGAACATAGGGATGCTACGATTTTCTTAACATTCAAAACATTTTTAAACTTAATACAATACCCTTATCGTTATATATTATAGAAAAGTAAATCATTTACTTATAAACAAAACATATTAGATATATATACATACATTTAAATATTACACAGCGGAAGTTATAAAATAGGTACATATTTACATTATAAACATTACTTTACAAAATATAAAAGAAGTATACATGATTGGCAAGTCTGCTCTGATCTTTAAGTCCTCAAAATCAACTCTTCACTGTTTACTCTCACTCGGTCTTGATGAATTCTCAGGTTCAACTCTATCAACTCTATTACCTGCGCGATCAAACACTATCGCGCTAAGCCAACGGCTTAGTAAGATAAAACATGCTAATGTTATGCTTTAATGCAATGCAATGCCAATTCTCAATCCATATTATACATGTAACATCATATATGCAAAGCTAACAACATACCTTTACATTTCATAACTCAACATAAATAGACATATCATATTTCAACATTTTATCATATACC
Organism: Garcia nutans; assembly: GCA_947685225.1. Taxonomy (NCBI): domain Eukaryota; kingdom Viridiplantae; phylum Streptophyta; class Magnoliopsida; order Malpighiales; family Euphorbiaceae; genus Garcia; species Garcia nutans. Next base: position 51,330,189 of record CANTUV010000037.1, on the reverse strand, counting down.
TCATTAGTATTCATTTAATCATTCATAATCAACACTAAGCAAAGACAAGTATGGGCCCAAGACACACTAATATGCCATTCAATTTTCAGAGTTAATGTTTTGGTTTTGTTATCACATTTATCAATATCATATACCCAACTAGGCTTCAAGGATTAAGTTCAATCAAGCTTCAAGGGGAGCAAAGCATGCTAAGCTTCAACCCAACTTGGCTTCAAGAACCAACCCAACCTAGCTTCAAGGGTTGTAACATCTCAATTAGGCTTCAAGGATTCAATCCAACCTAACTTCAAGAGATTGTTACTATCATTAGGCATGCCACCAACAACAAACTCTGAAAATGGAATAACACATTAGCCACACAATTCATTTATTATTCAATTATCATTTCCATTTCCAATTCTCATCAACATTTAGGCAAACATGCCTTCTTTCTTTCAATTGCATCATCATAGCCAATCACAATGGCTTTGCATCATATCATTTCTTATTTGAATCATCATAACATCTTTGATATAACATTTCAATATACATTACTCATGAAACACATTACCATTTACATTGCATAACATAATATTGTTCAATCTCAACAATGCAATTAGGGCAAAGAACAATTTATATTATTTATAGCTTTATGATCTTCCACATCCATTTGATTAGGGCTTTCCATGCTTTAAGTATATTTAAAGTGTTTATGTTTAGGTTTAGGGACCAACCCACCTTTGAAGAACCAAAACAATACAATTAGAACAAAGAAATAAAACCCTAACCAACACAGTTGAGGGACACGGGCAGCACCCTTGAGGGACACGGCCAAGCTTGTGGCCGTGTCACTCAAACCAATTGGACAGTAAGCAACACGGGCAAGGGACACGGCCAAGCTTGTGGCCGTGTCTCTCAACCAAAAATCACAGTAGCTAACACGGATTGGGGACACGGCCGTGTCTCTCAAAACTAATCCAACACGCCCAAAAGTTCCATGACTTGGCCGTGTCTCTCCTTTGCTTTTGTCCGTGTCACCCATAAACAAACCCTAACCAAATCTAACACTCTTTCAATTGCACTCAAATACAATATACACCATACAACATGTTTCAAATGAATATAATCAATGTTCTAAACACATATCCATCACAAAAACCACTTCACAATACATTAATATTACATTTAAACAAATACCATTTCAAAACCCTAAAATCCAACATCATTCATAATCTTTCAAAATCAACATCTACCACTTTCCACAACAACACCTATGTAACCTTTTAACTTAAAATCACTTTAACACTTGAAAACACATCATAAACACATCTCATCATCAAATCCTACAAACCTTAATTCACTTCAAACACCCCTTCAAAAGAAAAGAAGAAATCAAGGAAAAGATCTTACCTCAAATGAAGAAATTTCACAAATCTTTAACCAAATCCTTTGATTGCTTCTTCAATTTGCTTCTAGCATCAAGAAAACCTCTCTTTCCTTTTGGTTTTTGGAGAGCCGGCCACTTCTTGAAAGAAAGAAGGAAATGATGAAGACACAAAGTCAAATTTTGCTTTTAATCTCCACCAAGTGATCTTATCCAAGCAATTACCAAAATGCCCTCAATCATATAACTAACTTTTTGTCTCATATAAGCCCTTATATGTAATTGCACATTCCACACAAAATAAATATCTCTACCCCCTTGACTCTTCATTTGACCAATTTATATGCTATATATATCATCATATACACAACATATACCATTCTCTCTAAACCCTATTTTCTTTCCCAATTTCTTTTCTTTTGCAATTAACACATATATTCAATCCAATATAACAACAACAACAATAACAACAACATAATCAAAACTTCTAGAGCATAAATGAGGATATTACAGTAACAATTCATTATAGATGACTCAATCAACCAATTCAAACATTAAATTCATAAAAATTCATATATGTACAAATTATAATACATAAGCACTTACCTCCTTCACAATCCCTCTTCTTCTCCCTTTTCCTTCTTTTTCTTTGATCATTTGTTGATAATCTCACCTACTCTAACTAATTCTCTTAAAAAGATTATTGTAAAAGATATATTTTCCCTTGATTTTTTTATGAAAAGAAGAAGAAAATAGAGAAGATGGTGATGGTGGAGGAAAATGGCGTGGGAGATGGAAGAAGAAATGAGAAGTTTCCACACACACACACATGTACACACACATATATATATAGTTTAATCAAGTGAGGAAATGCTCATAATAACTATGGTGCGCCCTCATTCTTAACCGTTGATTCTAAATCGAGTTTTAGTCTTGTAAACCCGTAAAAATAATTTTTTCAGTAAATTTTGAGATATATTATTCATTATTCTCTGCTTATAGTATTTATCCACATTACTTTTATCACTATACATTATCAATTATCAATGTTAGTTAAAAAGTTCCATGTTTAAAATCTTAACCATTACATTATACCTACTATGAACTATTATTCAAGCTATTAAATCACAGAAACAAATTTAAAGAAATTACTTGAATCCTCTTGAAAGTAGTGTTATGCTTTTTAGGGAAAAAGAGAATTACAAAGGAAATTTGAGATGTAAGGATGCGAGAAAAAAGGATAGATATTGTGATAACTGTAAAACTATTGGACATTTAAAGGAGTCTTGTTTTAAGGTCCATGGTTATCTAGATTGGTACAAAGATCTGAAAACCCAAAGAGAGAATAGTTCAAGCATGACTCAAGTTCATAAAGTGGCTGATACGCCAATAGATAATGCAGTGAAGGTAGATGATAAACGACAATAATGGATTTCAGAATCCATTAAGCAAGAGATGGTAAGTTCATGAAAGAAAAATTGAAAAATTGTAACACCCTTATACCCAATATATGTACACTATATATACCCGCTATATGTAATATACGTATAGAGGATATAAGAATATCACAACCTTTTTATATAATCAAATCATCATTTATAAAATCTGTATGACCTTAAAATGTTTAACTGATATTATAATAATAATAGATGAAACATCACTTGTTAAAATACATATAAAACTTCATTACCAAAAGTTTATTCAAAACATTTCAAGTAAAGAGTGAAATATATATACATATATATACATCAAAATATACATGAAATCAATATGTACAAAAATATAAAATTTATACATGCTGGCAGTTTGTCTCTGATCTTGATGTTCCACAATCAACACTGCACTCACAATATCAAGCCTAGACTCGATTCGGTCAAAAGCTTAGTGGTACAAACTTTGATAACAATATAGTTCAAATGCCATGCCAATGCACAATACATAAGGATACCATATCTATAACATTATATCTCACTATATTGCTCAATTGCTCCACATTTCATAAGGATATTATATCTCATAGCATTATATCATTATATCTTAATAAATTGTTCAATTATTCCATAATTCATAATTCACATTAAAGCAAAGACAAGCATAGGCCCAAAAAGGATCTAATATGCTATTCAAATTCCAGAGTTACTGCTTTGGTCTATAATGACACCTTGTGTCTAGCCTCATAGGCAATATATTCATGGATTAATCCAACTAGGTATGAGTTTACGACCCGGTCTTTCACCCAGCCTAGCTTCAAGGATTTGTTTGAGAGGCTTACGACCCGGTCTTTTTACCTCAAAAATATTTTTACAGTGATGCCCAGTGTCTAGCCCGTAGGCAATTCATAGGCATGCCGCCAAATGTAGAACTCTAAAAATTGAATAACATACTATGCACACAACTTATTTTTATTTCTCATTTATACCGATATCAATTCATTGTATTATGTTTCCATATATCTCATTTCATTATCGAATCCTTTCTCATTTTCTCATGATCATAATAGGCACAACGCCTCAAATATCTCACTTATATCAATATTGTCATTACCAATGACTTTACATACTATCTTTAATGTACACAAAACAATTTGCATTATCTATACATTTTGGATCATTATCATATTTTGCACCGAGCCCACATTATACATAATGCATTTGTGATATTATACAAATCATAGCATATTAATCATGTACCAATCATGTAGTAACTTAACACATTTTTCCAACCAAATGTGTTAAGTCCCAATGTCATGTAAATATAAATAATTATTTAAAGTTTGTACTTACCTCTAAAAGCAACAAACACCACTTCCAACCTCCTCTTCCAAGATATCCCTCTACACTTGGATTAGGGTAGCTCAAATCTCTTCAAAGCCTAAACCAAAGGTGATTATAAATAATCACTAAGTGATCCACAAAGAAAAATAAGGAAAAGAACTATCTATGCAAACTCTACACATGACACGCTCAACAACAAGGGCGTGTCCATGACCGTGCCCTAAACCCACAATACATAAGCTTTGACACGTTCAGTGACATGGGTGTGTCACTGCACGTGTAAATACAATAACAACACAGTAGCTATGACACGCTCAATGACATGGGCGTGTCACTGCACGTGTCAATAATCCTCCAACACAGTAGTTATGACACGCTCAGTAATATGGGTATATCACTGCCCGTGTCAAATCTACAACATCATAGAAGTTGTGACACACTCAATGACATAGGCGTATCACTGCTCGTGTCATCAACACTAAAAATAGAACCATCGACAAGCCCAAAGGCATGACCGTGCCACCGGGCGTGTCAGGCCAAAAACCTGATATTCACACAATATTACCACATCCAACTATCATCTTTCATTAACCTTTTCAACTCCACACAAACTCAACCAAATCCATCATAATATCACATAATACTTGCATAAACATCAAAACAACTCAATCAAAAGTAACAATACACAATCACAACCATACTTCATAACTCAAAAGTTACACAATTCCAAAACTCTTATTCTCTTAATCAAACTTAACCCTTTTCTTCAATCCAACCCCAAACTTCATAGTTAACTAGACAAAAGAACTTCAAACATACCAAAATCAATCTTTAAAACATACTACACCAAACATCCAATTCACACATACAACTTCTAAAGGAAATCAAAGAAACAAGTTGGAAACTTACCAAATATGGAGGAAACCCTTAAAACTCCAACTTGAATACTTGAAATCCTTCAATTACTTGAGTTAACAAGAAGCAACTTCTCTCTTTCCTTTGATGTAGATGATGGCTGGCTACCAAGGAGGAAGAAGAAGATGAAAATAGTCAACCACCAACTCAATCCAACAACTCTCTTATTTTAACCACAAACTTTTCCCTCTTTCACTCTCCACCGAGCAATATATATATTATATAATTAATCTCAAATATCATCTTCCACTATCTATTAATTAATATTTATTTAAATAATTAAAATATCATTTGACCTTATTAAAATGTTGACTTGTATATATTGTATATATCACATATATACATCATATACACATCTTTCCTTTCTCTTTTCTTTTCACTTAATTATATATATATATATATATTTAAATCATTAAATTAATTTTCAAAAATTAATATTTTTAAAATTTTGGGATATTACAAAAACAACCTACAATGGATAGCTATGTGAATTTTGTTCAAATTCCTGATTTTGCAAGTATAACAAATACTTGGTCTATGAATTATGGTAAACCTAACTATTGGATTATTGACACTAGTGTATCTAATCATATTTGTGTTAATTCTATGTTATTCACTAATTTATACAACATGGCTTTAGCTATTATTATGCTTTTACCTTATGGCTCTGTCAGAACAGTAACTTAGATGGGTCAAGTTAAACTTTATAATGGTTTAATTCTTCAAGAAGTACTATATTTGCCATCATTTAATCACAATCTGTTTTCAGCTCAAAAGTTATGCAAGAAGAATTCAATCTTCTTTTCCTTCTTTGTTGATAAATGCATGTTGCATGACCTAAAGAGTAAAAGACTCTTAGCTATTGGACATGTCTCTGGCAATCTATACTACTTAAATGCTCACTATTTTGAAATTGATGTTTTGATTTATTTGATTTCAGAAGCAAGCCTTCTTTGGCTAGTTCCACTTTGTTTTGTAATGGTTCAAACATATCAATATGTACAGATGAAGATATCCTCAATAAGAATGTTGATTTAGATTCAATTTGGCACTATAGACTTAGACATCTAAGTGACTTAGTCCTTCAGCATCTTCCTTTCATTTCGTCTTCTATCAATGTTCTTGAAAATTGCAGAGTTTATCCCTTGGTTAAGTAGGCTAGAATTCATTTTCCTTTAAGTCAAAGACACAGGTCAACTTCTTTTGAGTTAGTACACATGGATGTTTCAGGTCTATACCGATTGCCTTCACTCACTGACCTCATTACTTTCTCACACTAGTGAATGATTATAACATATATGTTTGGGTGTTTCTTATGCAAAATAAGACACAAACTACTACTTTACTTAAACACTTCTTCATAATGGTGTCAAATCAATTTCACACCTTAGTGAAGGTAGTCAATTCAGATAATAGAATAAAGTTTCTTAAATCAGTTGCAGAGTGTATTGTTTGAACTTAGTATTTTACATCAATGTAGCTGCCCTTATACACATAAGCAAAATGGAGCTGTGGAAAGAAAATATCGGCACCTACTCCAAATTGCTTAGTGATTCTCTTCCAATCAGGTTTATCCAGCACATTCTGGGGTGAATCTCTTCTTCATGCAACCTTTCTTATTAACAAGCTACTAACCAAGCTGCTAAATTGGAAGACCCTCTTTGAATTGTTGCATGTAAGAAGACCATACTATAGTCTCTAAGAAATTTTGGCTTTCTTTGCTATGTTACAAATACTCTTTCTCAGAAGGTTAAGTTCAAATACTCTTTCTTGCTTTGAAGTATATTTTTTAGGTTACAACCCTAGAAGGAAAGCTTGTAAGGTTTATGTCACACCCCATTTTTAGAAGTGTGATGGTCCTAAGGTCCAGGTAAGCTTAAGGCCACCAGACACCATTTAGAACCCAACTAAGTTATGTATTCATACATATTGATTTATTGCACTAATGAATTAAAATTTCATATTATAACTTTCATTATTTACTTATAATTTTATGATATATTATTACACATTTATTTTGATATTATATATACATACATTTATTTTTTTTTACATTATAGATTACTTCCACACTTTACTAAACCATTCATCATAGTACTGCAAAGCAACTAGAGTATAGCACAAACATAATTATTTAATTACATATGATAGTATTTGCTAATTACATTATTCTCAAGCTTTTTGTTGGAAGAAGAAGTCAAGAAGTTGATGGTCCTGGGTCACCTCTACCTGAAATCACAAACGATGGGGTGAGTGTTAACTCAATGAGATTATAGTGTCATAAGGGTAGAATGTATAATAAAAATATTTCAAGGTTCAAGAATAGTAAATACATAAGGTAATTGCACAATAAAGATATAACAATAAAATTCAATCTACAAGAAAGGCACATAATAATTGGACCAATATCACAAAAATAAATTACATAATATGATAGATAACACATAGCAATAGCATTAAAGAAAATATATCATTATATGCATTTCAGTGTTACCACATATCACATACACATAGGGCATTAGCTATTACTTTATCACAAATCTCTATGTGTACATAATATGATGATATAGCCTCCATCAAGTTAGGATTCTATCACATTGGCTAAACAAATGGTTTGGTATGATCACATAGGCCTAAAGGCTATACCGAGTCTCATAATTCATAATTATAAGAAAACAGTCAACAAAATAATATCAAACAGCTCAAGTATCAACGGTTAAATTTTCATTAAAGAATTCCAAAAGTGACAAAATAAGGGATGGGCACTACAACCTACATTTAACATGCAAACTTAATTCTTCTAACTCATTGAAAATAATTGGTTGGTTTGATAACAATACTCGACCTATATTCACATGCACACATAAATCACATATTTAGATTTATTTTTAATTTATTATTTGTCATTCTTGTTTTAATTATTTATTAGACACATATATCCTATTTTAGTATCTTAATATGTCCTAAGATTTATTTTATAATTATAAATTTAAATATCATAAAATTATATTACAATAAGATTATGCAATTAAGTTCTAAATATGTGTCATATGTCTATATAAATGCATTGATTTTCTCAAGTAATTTGATTTACTTATTCATTGAATTAATATTTGGACTTTTGGAAACATTAAATGTACATATTAAAATTTATGTTTATCTATTATATGCTTATATTTATAATTAGATCAAATATATTTTGTTATAATCAATTCAGCCTCAAATCAACAAAATACCTAAATTTCAGTATTTGATTAGTTTGTATTTATTTAATTGTATATTAATTTTTTCAGATTCATTTACTCTGAAATTTCTCCAGGATATTTCTAACATCCTAAATGATTTCCCAATAAATTTTTATGCATTATAGAGTTCATTTAGTTAGATAAATAATTCAAATATAGTAGCAAAAGTTTCAGTGATATTCATTCAGAGTATTAGAATAAACAACTTGTATTCATTTAATTACCCACTCATTTTTTCTTATCATTTTGATTTGGCTTTTTACCACAACCTTCTCAACATCTAGATATACATTTCTGTAAATTTTTATGAATTTTAAAGCTCATTTGCATATTGAAAAAAATAAACACATCGTATTTAATTTATTGAGAATTCAAGCGGTTCAATTTGGACAGATTTGAGTATTAAGGTTTCTAGCTTCGTTCTTTTCAATTTATTTCAATTCAAATCAATTTACAACATCCTAAATACTTATGAGACAATATCATACAACGAATGTAAATGGAAACAAAACTTTTCCATTATTCCTCCAAAAATAAACTTTTGATTACTAAATTTTTAGCCATTTTTACAATTATTTTGAAGGGTATTTATTTTACTTCATTGACTCAGATCTTTATAGCATATGAGACAATGGTATCGTAGCCTTTCTTTAATTTTTGAGTGGGAGGGGATGGGGTTAGGGGCCTCATTTTCATAGGCTAGGGGATGGCTCTAATAGGAAGAATTCAAGTTTCTTTCATAAATTATCTTATCTTTTGATACTTGAGTTTATATGCAACTAAAAAATTAAAATTTTAATTTTAACAAAAATTAATAATACTAATTAACACTTCATATGTAAAACTCTCATAATCAAATGTATTTATTATAACTGTAATCGACAGTAACATTTTATATTATTATTATTATATAAATCTTAATTAGTAAAATATGGAGTGAGACTTACACATTTATTTCATTAAAATAAAACAATTTTCAACGTTTAATTATGAAAATATAAAGGTGAATCATATGAATAGACCAACAAATGCATGATATCGAAGTTTTAATTATATTAAAAGTTGAAAGAAATTAACGTTTTTATGGAAAAAATGTTATGACGTAAAATATAATTTATTTATTTTGTTAGACTACGATACTAAAAAATTATGTTTGGTAGGTGCGGGCACAATTTAATTAATCGATTAAATTTTTTATTAACCGATCGATAATTTAATTTAGTCAATTCGAAAAATTTAAATTATTTTAATTTTTAATTAGGTTAATGTTTAACTTATTCGGTTTAATCGGTTAATCGATTAATTAAAAATTTTAAAAAATAATTTTTTTATTAATTTCTTATTTAAATCTTTAATTATATAAATTTTTATTATAAATATATTTTTATTATAAAATAAAATTATATTTTGTTTATTTTTTAATATATTTTATTTAGTTATTCAATTATATTAATATTTTTATTAAAAATATAATTTTTAATTATAAAATAAAAAAAATTAATTAATTTTATTAATTAATTAAATTTATTAATTTAATTTGATTAATTAATCGAATCGATCGAAATTAAAAATTCATCAATTTGATTAATAATATTATTGATTAAAATAATTGATCAAATTAAAATTTAGTCTGTCGATCCTAATATCCACTTTTTTAGTATATATTGAAAAATATTAACAAAGTTTCAATTTATAAAGCTATAAAATTTTAAATTTATAAAAAAAAAAAAACTAATATGTTTTATTTATTAGTAAATTATGATAACTTTCAATCGCAGCTGGTAATTGGCAACCGAATGAGACTGGTGACTTCCAAGCGTGACGGACGGTAACGAGTAATTGAGTATACAATCACGCACTTGATTTTCTTATATTTTTAGTTTATTTTAAAAAACTTATGAAAATGTAAAAAATGATTTTCTCTTTTCGATAGAAAAAAAATATTTATTCTTTAAAAAATAATTTAAGTTTTAAACATTATAAAATATGAAAAATATTTTAAAAAGTGGAGCTTAATGCAATTATGATCGAATTATCAATTTAATTTTTTAACTCATGATTAATTTGAATGAAATTAAATGAGATGGAAATCATGAATATTAGTTAAAATTAAAAAAAGGAATATTATTATTATTTTAAATTTTTAATATATTTTATATTAATATGCAGATAATAATCAAAGAATATTTTATCTTAAAATAATACTTTAAATGTAGTTGAAGAATTTGTAAATCAACAAAAATGAAAGTTATAAATACACATGTCAATAATAAAAAAAATTAAAATTTATTTATATAAAATTATTTTTAGAAATTGATGAACAGGTCAAATGAAAAAATTGTCCCAATATTAACATAATACTATATTTTAAAATATTTAGAATTAAAAAATATAAAAAAAAAAGTCCAAGAAATGAAGCCGCTAGCGTCGGCTTTAACTATAGCTAGAGCCGTTCAAAAAGGATTAAGGGTTTGCGTTGCGTCTAATCGACTAATACTTCAAATTTCTCATTTCCTAAAATTTTAGTAATTAAAAGTGAAAAAATTTAAAAAAAAAAAACTGTAAATGTGGGGGATTTTATTTTGGCGGGAAATCGCTGTCAGAGCAGGTTCGACAGTCAGGTGGGCGGTTTCTAGTGGTGGGTTCCATTTGCCCCTTTTGTTGATTCTCTTAACTCATTGTTTACTCGCTCGAGACTCCACAGCCGTCTTACTGGCTCTGTCGATAAACCATGGGTCAGGGATGGCCTATGAAGAAGTCATACCGTGGGAAGTGAAGTCACTGTCTGGGAAAGGAGAGTGGAAAAGAGACTTTGTTAGATAGGAAAAAGAGATTTCGGGTAGTAGCGGAGAGAGGAAAGGACCCCACACGAAACTGCGACCGTGCGCGCAAAAGTTCACGGGGGAAGGAAAGGATTAGTCCTGTGGTGGGACCCACGCGGTTTTAGTGCTTGTCTGGTACTTACAAAACGCCCTTTTTTTATTAGATTTTTTATAATTTTCTTGTTCATGCTTTTTTTTTTTTTTTGTGTCACTCGCCGATTTAATTAGTCCATATCAAATTATTTTTATGTTACCGTTTTCTTTTTTCCTTTTTTTTGGTAAAAATAAATAAAGATAAATCTGTATTAATTGATATGTATTTATGATTGATTTTATTTTTCTCCATATTATTCACATTAAAACTCACCAGACCTCACTGTTGATAAAATATGTCGTCCAATCTAAATTTTTTGTGTCTGTTATTTTTCATGTTATACTCTACTAGCATAAAAAATCAGTCAAAACATATTAGGTTATAATGAAATTTAAAAACTAACGAATCAATACTATTTATTATATTATATATAATTATATCATAATGTATTAATATATAAATTAGTCTAATTATTTTTAATAAATTTTACTATTAATTTTAGACTGACTTAAATAAAGTGATATAAAAAATTAAATTTTTAAGTTAATAATTTAATTTACATAAAAAATCTCATTTAAATATGTAAAAATTTTGAATAGTTTTAAGAGATTAAATTATTTAAAATTTTTAACATTTAAACATTAAGATAAATTTAATTTTAATAATTAAAAGCCTAATTTTATTTAAAATATTATAATATAAAATATGGTAAAAAAAATAATATTAATAATACTATTTTTAAATAATTTTTTAATTTAAAATTGAATATGATATTATTTATTTGATAAAAAAAATAATACTCACTAAATCTATTATTTTATCATTAATTTGTCAACTATTTATTATTAATAATAAAAATTAAGTTTGTAATTTTATTTAAATAAATATAAATTATAATATATTTATTTGACTTGACATATATAGTTGGGTTTGGATTCGATAAGAATTTATTTTTTCCCCAAGTTTTGTTTATTTCTTTGCATTTAGTAAAAGAAAGTTAGTCGTAGGAAACATTCTTTAACAAAGATCCCTTCCTGCTCCAAATAATACCAGCAATGGATCACAAAGTCTAATTCCCTCCAAAATCTAAAAATTAAAAAAAAAATTACAAAGTCTCTTTTTGATGTCAATTGAGTATGTTTTTACATTAATCATTCTTTATTTATTTTCATTAAAAAAGAAATATAATCACTCAATTTTTATTAATGTCTACCTTTTGTTCTCTAATAATGTGTGAACTTTTTTTTTAATTTCTACCTTTATTATATAAAACTAGAGAGAAATTAATTTTTTTGATTTTTTTATATTTTTTAAATTGGATCGATAAATTCATTGGTATTTTAAAATTTATTAAATAATTTTCAAATATCATATAAAAATAGTGAGGATTCAAATTTCCTTGTTAATTTACTTTTTTTTTTCAGATTCTTTCGCTAAATTCATCGGTAATTTTAAAATTCATTAAATAATTTTTAATAGTATCTTGTAAAAATCCCTCAATAATTTTTTTAGTTCTTTATTTTTATAATCCATTATGTCGATAATTACGAAAAATGAGTGAGAATATTTATAAACAAAAGATATTAAATAAAAAGGCCAAAATCAAGATAATTTTTATATTTCAATTTAAATGGAGTTGGTTAAATAATGTCAGAAAGGGGTGAGTAGGTTCAGCATCTACAGCCTTTGATAGTTAAAAAAGACTTCTTGAAGGCGTAATGTTATTTTCAAGAAAAGAACCTAAACCCTTAATTTTGTTTTCTTTTTCCTCGTTTTCTTGATAAATTTTTATAAGGTAATGTACTTTTGTCCAATTAGCAAATAATCTTGGATTTTTAAATTAAAAAATTAGAAAAAAAATTAAACACAAAAACCTATAATCAACCATGACTAATTAAATTAGTTATTAATAATTAATTAATTATTATTAAACAATATTTGACGAAATTGGCACACGACAAGACTAGCGGCATTCTTTTGTTTTGTCGCCATCTTTTGATAAAATCTTTTTTAAAATCTTTGTTTTCTTTTTGGATTATTGTATTATTATTCATTATTTTTAGGTTATCAATTTTAAACTAAAGAAATATATAAATTTTATTTGGAGGAAAATCTCATCAATCTTGCTTGCTTAATTTCCTTTTTTATCTTTAAGGGCCTGTTTAGTTTAACTGTTCATAGCAGTTGGTAGCTGATAGCGGTTGCTGATAGCTGATAGCTGGTGGCGGATAGCTGGTAGCTGATTCGGGTTAGTGTTTGGTAAAAATACAATAGCTGTTGCAGTTTGAATGTAAAATTACCAATAAGCATATCATTATCTAATAAATATTAATTTTTATTTTATTTTAATAGGATTAATATAGTCTTAATATGAATCAGCTATCAGCTGATATGAAAAAGCTCCGAGTAGGAGCTTATTGAAACAGCAGCTGTTTGGGGTTCCTAACAGCTATCAGCTGCTGTTTTAAAATTTTACCAAACATCAAATTTTACCAAACAGCTGTTGTTTGGGGTTCAAACCTCTATCAGCTGCATCAAACAGCTAAACCAAACACCCTCTAAAAAAAATCTTATCACTTAACGTGGAAATATTTTCATATATAAGAAGGTATTTATTTTAGTTTATAAAATTTAGTTTATAAATGTGAAAAGTATTTAATGTTTTAAGTAGTTATGTTTTTATTTTAAGTGTTTATAAATAGTAGATAAATATTTAATATATTTGATAAAAAATAATTTATAAATATATTTATTATTAAAATGATAAAAATATATAAAATTATATTATTAATAATATTTATTAAAATAAATAAAAATAATATAATTAATTAATTAATTAAAATAATTTATGCATTAGGTATTTATAAATACTAAAATAATAAATTGATCTCTCAACTTATTTTTTTTTAATTTATAAGTTGAGCTTATAAACTTATAAAATTATCTAAATAAATACGTCCATTAAAATTTAAAATTTTTAAATTAATTTAATCAATCTATAAGCTAAGCAAAACAACTTCTAAATTATAGTTTATTAAAAAATTATTTTTTCTATTTATGATTGGAATTTTTGCGTTATTGGTGTATGACTTCCAGCTCCCTCAATATACAATCCTAAATTTGTCTCTGGTTAAAAATAATTCAAAAAGAGTTTGTTCAAAAATGTAATAATATTCAGGAGTACGTAGCTTTCTAAATATTCAAGCGATTAAAGCCTTATTTATATTATCATTTATCATGGTTTTGCAAGGTATAATATGCATTAGTTTCTTATTTGTTTTATCCTAATAATATAGTTTTTCATAATAATCTCATAATTTAAAAATTATTTATTTTAATAAATTTTCTAAACCACCAATTTAATTATTTTTTATTAGAATTATACACGAATAAGTTAGAATCATATTTTGATGGAAAAATGAAACTCTCCACTATATTTTTTTTAAATTTTATTTTTTTACTTAAAATATTTTAATTATTTTATTATAAATTCATTATAAATTATGTAAAATTTATAAACTCATATTAAATTAATAAAAATCTAATATTTTAATAAATATTTTATAAATTTTAATATTTTGATAAATAATTTATAATATGATAAATTTAAAATTTTTTTAAATTTTTTTTATATTTTTATCAAAAGCTCTATTTTAATCTAGTCAAATTTATGGGCCTGAGCATGTGGCTTGCAGCCCAGTTGCAAGCCCAAGCAGCTCAAATGTATTTAAGCCACTTTGGCCATATAGATCAACCACATTTATATAACTACTTAAAAATAATTTTTATTCTAAAAATACTATAAAAATTAAAAATATTTATATTTTTATAAAAGGTTAAAATAAAATTTTAAAAATATCTCGTTCCTTACTAAAATAAGAGCTTTTTTTTTAAATATATCTTCTCTCGTTACAATCAATTTTTATTTTTTTATAAATTTCATTATTAAGTAAAAATATTCTACATAATAAAATTCATAATTTAAATTATTAATTCAGCATATAAAATTTATTAATTTTTATAAAGAAAAATTTTTAATTTTAAAAAGTAAATAACACTCATAAAAAAATAAAATATATAAAAATATTTTAAAAATATTAAATTTATTTTAAATAACTTTTATATATTATATACATAAAAAATATTAATTTTATTATATAAATATTATATAGATATTTAGTAGATGTTTTGTGTATGTTTTGTAGATGTTGTATATGTTTTGTAGATATTGTATATATATTACATATTCGTTATCTAAGTTGTGCATATTTTATATAGAAGTTGTTGAATGTTGCATGAATATTATATAAATATTATGTGGATATTGTAAGAATAAAAAATTAAAAAAATTAAATTAAATATGTAATAACTCAATTTTTTAATTATTTTAAAATGACATTGAAATAATATTATTATTAATTAAATAAACATTTGAGATTTATAAAATAAAAAGAGAAAGAAAAAAAATGTATACTAGTTAAAGATTAAAAAGGAAGAAAACAAAACAAAAAAAAGAAATGGGAGAGGAGAAAGAGAGCAAAGGAGAGAGAGAAAGTGAGGGAGAGATAGAGCATCCGATATTTTTTAGATCTATCACCGTCCGATGATAAAAAAATTGACACCACTGGTACCACCGTGTAGCCCATTGTCCGATGAGTTCAGCGCCACCAAGAACGCTGCCATCAGTCACCGAAGCACTGTTCACAGGCAACACGAATGGGACGGCTTATGAGAGCTTCCGATGATAATTTCGGCAGATTTTGACTTTCTTTTTAACGAGACTAGTATTTTTAAAATTCTTTTTTCAAGCTTCATTTTGATATATTATTTGTAAATTTTAGAGCACGTTTTAGGTTAGCTGAAATTTTTCGACAATTGTGATAGTATTTAGGAGATGAAAATATTATTTCGGCAAAAAAATGAAAAATAAATAATAAATATATGTAATTGGTTAGAAATTTTGAGGTAAAATAAATTTTAAAAATATAATTTTTATTAGTTAATTAATTAATTATATTTAAAAGAAAATATGGATAAAAATAAAATTAAATAAATGATAATATAAATATATAAATATATAATAACAATAACAATAGATAAATAAATAAAAATAGATAAATAAAAAAATTGATAATTGATTAATTAGTAAATCGATTAATTTAGTTATATTAGTTATTATTATTAAAATTATTAATAATATAGAGAATTAGCATTTAAAGATTAATTTATTAATTATTTATTTGATTATTAAATAATTTAAATTAAATGAATAATGTACTATATTGAAAGTTTATAAAATAAATTATTTAGTTAAAATAAGAGAATTAAAGTCAATAATAATTATTTTTTATTTGTATGATAATTAGATAAATTACTCTCTAAAATTTATTCAAATTTAGTTAAAAGGTATTTAAAAAAATTAAATAATTCTTATAACTAAAACTAATTAAGTAAATTTGTGACTATTATTAATATATATATTCTCTATCATCATGATTATAATAAGTTATTATTTGTGAAAATTTATTATCATGATTATAATAAGTTATTATCTGTGAAAATTAAGATAAATAAATTATATATTAATTAATTATAATTAAATGACGATTATAAAATTATTTTTTTAAAATTATTTAAAAATTAATTTAACGTATATCTTAAAATCTTAAGGGAATATTTTATAAGTAAATTAAATAAAAAAAATTAATGTTAAGATTAAATTAGAGGTCTAGATAGAGCAATTAGATTGATGTTGATTATTGTAGACTATTTAGAAGTGTTATTCTTTATTTTATTTCAGGGAGATGTCCTAGTTATAGGGGAGACTTTACCAAAATTTAGACAGAATCTTTAGAGTCATATTTGTTTATATTCTAATAGATTTTATTATAGTTTGAAAATAATTTTCAAGTGTTCTTTTACCTTTAGTCTATGCTTCGAGCCGAGTTGTCGGATTTTATCTACAGTGAGTTATATAGATTAATATAATATTTCATTCTTCTAATTTACCCTAATAACCATATTTACATAAATGCATTGATTTCTTGTACAATATAAATATTATTATCATTATTAGCATTTGAGTATACAAACATAATGTATGTTGG
This sequence comes from Garcia nutans, assembly GCA_947685225.1. Classification (NCBI taxonomy): domain Eukaryota; kingdom Viridiplantae; phylum Streptophyta; class Magnoliopsida; order Malpighiales; family Euphorbiaceae; genus Garcia; species Garcia nutans. The sequence goes on along the minus strand of CANTUV010000037.1, from coordinate 51,312,869 downwards.
TACATAGGTTAATGGTTTGTGATGCATATAATATTTGTTGTTGAATAGAGTTAGGATGATGTGGTACCACACATGATCGAGGATACTAGTAAAGACGCAATGATATTATATGATGATAAGGTTAGGACTAGGGTGACGGCGGAAGTATTCTCATGTTCAACGCTGCTTGTCAGGTGGATAGCGATGCTTGGCTATGGCTGTAGCGGCATACCCTATGTATTGGATTCTAAGAGCAATATATGGACTAAGAGAGTCAGATAGGGGAATCGACTCCCAGTTTGATTTTTAGTGTGATCTAATTGACTTACTCATATCATTGCTTGCTTATGTGCTTTGTTGGTTGATTGACATTTGCATGAGTACGTTGTGTATGGGATGATTGTATTATATTAATTACTATATAACTCATTGAGTTGAACACTCGTTCATGTTCACCATTTTTCCTCAGATTGTAGGTTGAAAATAGGATTACTGCTTGTTCAGGTCATATGCCTTTCTTTTTTCTCGGTGGGAGTACTATTTTTCTTTATATATATCATTATATAATTATTTTATACTTATTGTTTCTTAGATGTTCACATGATATTTCTTTCCTTATTTATTTATATGTTTAGTTCTGTTATTTGATTAGGTGTGATTGTAATTGATGTGTGATAGCGAATAATGAGATGTACTAATCGTGCATAATTAGTGGGCTCTTGGATCTAGCTTGAGATACTGATGACTGTCATAATCTAGATTTATAGAAAAATGAGTTGTCAGACTAACTACGAATTCAGAAAGTCACGTGCTTTTTCATTTTTTAGTGCCGGTCACATGCCCTCAAATTTGAATCTTGACAAAATAACTATTAAAAATATTATGTAGATGTATTGTAAATGTGTAGTGAATGAATAAATAAATATAAATAAATTAAAAAAAAGATAAAATATAACAAAATATAACAAAATTAAAAAAAATAAGCTAAAAGTTAGATTAAAAAAATAATTTCAATAAAAGTAAAAAAAAAATATTGTTGGAGTACGCATATTTATAAAATCATTATATATACAATGTAATTTTCTCTTTAGATCATAGGCCAAGTTTCGAGCCTTTAAATGATACCAAAATAAAAAAATAATAGAGAAATTTATACCGTTTGCGTCCAAAATCAACTCACTTTTCAATAATACGGGCTGCCCATTTTTTTACAAATTTATCTCTTCCACATTGATTTTTCTTTTTTTTGTAATTTTCTTTTTTTTACAATTTTTTTTATTTATATTTTTTATTTAAAATTTTTTTAATGTTATATTTTTAATACACACATAAAATATATATACACAAAATATACATAATATATACACAATATATATAAAATATATAACTAATAATATAAACTACATCTATCTGTAAAATCTATAATACGACTACAACACATCTATAATATATCCACAGCACATCTAAATAATATTTTGAATATTTATTTAATTTAATTTTTTAAATTTTTTATTCACACAATATTCAATAATTTTTATATAAAATATATACAACTTAAATAACAAATATAGCATGCATACAACATCTACAACATTTGCAAAACATACACAATATATCTACTATACATCTATATAATGAAATTATATGTATTTTTTTTATTTTTTTTTTCAAATGTATAATGTGTAAAATTTATTTAAAAATAAATTTAATAATTTTTATCAATATATTTTTGTATATTTTATTTTATTTTTATTTTTTGAATGTTACTTATTTTTATAATTATAATTAAAAAAATTTCTTTATAAAAAATTGTGATTTTTATATGATGAAAAAAATTTAAAATACTAATATTTATTATTTTATTAGAATATTCTTATTTAATAGTAAAATTTGAAAATAAAAATAAAAATTTGAAATAAAATATTAATTGTAGTGAAAAAAAAGGGATTTAAAAAATTTTGCTTTAGTAAGAAATGAGATATTTTTAAAATTTTGCACTAACTTTTTATAAAAGTATAAATATTTTTAACTTTTGTAGTATTTTTTTATAATAAAAGTTATTTTTGAGTAGTTATATAAATGTTCAAAAAAATACAAAACAAAAAAAGAGAAAAAGAAAATAGTAAATAGTAAATATAAATTATCAAGACTTTAGATTTCACAAATTATGATTTGCATAGAACCAACTATTCATTAATTAATATGCATATTAATCATTCATTATAAATATAAATAAAAAAATAAACATATTAATTGAGTGCAAATATAAATAAAATAAAAAAAATCATCAACTATGGGAGATGAAAAAACACTAGAAAGAGAAGATGACACTGCAAATGAAAAGAGAGTCATATGAAAAACAAAGTAAGGGTTTATTGGGTTAGCACTTGTAACTTGCTAGCAAAGAGGGTAAGAGCAAAGCATTGAGAGTGAAGTTGAGACGAAGGAAGACCATGATAAGAGAGAGTGAGATAGAGACATAGGGATAGGAGTGGGCATTCGGTCGAACTGACTAGTTATCGAACTAATCTATTTTTAAAATTTTTTAACTGAACCGATCGATTTTCAGTTTTGATCAGTTTGGTTAATTAATCGAACCGATTAATTTTTTTTAAAAAAATTTATAATAAAATTTTATTTTTAATAAAAAATTAATATAATTAAATGACCAGGCAAAACTTATTAAAAATTAAAAAATAATTTTATTTTGCAATAAAAGTTTATATTTATAGTAAAAAATTAATATAATTAAATAATTAAATAAAAAATTAATAATTAAATAAATTTTTATTTTATAATTTTGGTTAACGGTTAACCGATCAAACTGAATTGGTTAACCGTTAACCGAACTGAAAATTAAAATACTCTAAAATCATTAACAGAATCGACTGAGATATAATAATTTCTGTTAACCAAACTGAATATTTGGTCGTTAGCCAAAATTTACCCACCTCTACATAGGGAGACCAAAACTAAGGAGAGTGAGCACAACACAGTGGCGAGATCAAGAAAAGCAAGGACCATGAGCAAAAAGAGTGAGTAGAGCATACGAGTGGCATAGGAAAAAAAAAGAAGAAAAAGTAGGTAAGATTAGTAGAATATAAAGTATTTACAATGCATTAAATGATGACATTTTTTTCCTAGAAAGAGAGCTTTATAGATAAAGAAAAGCAAAGATATAGCCAAAAGGGGGTAGCAAATACAAGTTCATCAGTACAAGCTAACCAAAATGCACTTTAGATGCCCCTTTGCTCAACAACCACAGTCTCTCCAAAGAAACTTACATAAGCATAAGAGCATGAAAAGTCATCTAAAAACATAGCACCATAAAAACTCATAAAAATGGACTTACTATAAATCAAGCCAGTAAGAAAGAGGTTGTATAGCTCAAATGAAGAACTTGAGCTTGTGAAACCAAGGCTGTCACACGGATTTGGCTTATTGCTCGTAGTGGGTGACATAGAGGAGTATATAACTTTGTCGATTTTGATACTGACAAAGAAAAACTAGTGAAATACTGGAATCGACATCTTGAACAGAGACCATGTCGAACCATAGAAAGATGTTGCATGATAGGGTCTTGAGAATCAAGGATTATGAGAAACTTCTAAATACTACGGAGCAGACAAAAACCTATGGGAGTTGGGCTGCTTCTAGCTTGCTGTAGAATATCAAAAGAGGATCGGACAATAGGGGAGTAAAGCGCACTGCATAGAGAAAAAGAGTCCAACTTCCTAGAAGTCTTAAGAATAATTGCATATTCATCTTGAGAAAAACTATAAATTATAAAATCTGCAAAACTGCAACACCTTTATATCATACATACGTATAATATATATACTCATATATATAGAGTACATACATAGAATACCAAAATGTCACTTTAAATCATTGTAGAAACTATTATAATTAACCTCAAAATAATTATATTATTAAAAAAAAATTTAACAGACAAATTCATATATTTTATAATTTAAAATAGTATATTTAATGAAAAATCTCTAAAAAAATTTCATCATAGTTTTATATGTAATTTCAATATTTTTAAAATAATGAATACATAACCTGCATAAAATAGAACACTCCCAAAATATAGTTTTCATAAAAACCAATACTTACTCATATCTACTAGCATTTCATTCCAAAACTCTCTTTCATTAATTACATCCAAAAATTTCTGAACATAGACATTACCTAATATATTCATATATATATATATATATATATATACAAAATGTCCCCAAAACAAGTTCATTTCACATATTTTGTGATCATAATGTAAAACCAAAATATATAATTATTAAAAACTATATATGGATGCTGTCGGCACTGTTGGTCTGGTGGCACCCCAAATATTTAGATATCAATTACAACCTGGATCTCTTTGTTCAGTAACTCTCTCACATACACTATTCATACAACCACACTAAGCCTCTAGCTTAGTGGTGCATGTGTAATAACAATATGCATACATATATTGAAATATTTTTAACTTCAATAATAAATTTTACAATATTAATATAGTCACATTTTCTTGACCATTCATTCATTATATATATATATATATTTATATGAAAATCTACAATCATATACAGTCATATATACTTTGGGCCTAATAACCCTTATATAATTATCTTGTCCAGGTTTCACATTAAATTCAGGACCTAGCTCTGATCTGGTTTATTTTCAAATTCAACCTCATGACTTAGCTCTGTTTAAGTTAAGACCTAGCTCTGCTCAGGTCTATTAACATATACATCATCAATCTCAACTATTTGGATAAGTAATTATATAGGTTACAAACACAGTATCCCATCTCACTTTCACATTTTTCAGGTGATCAACACTTTTCATAATCACTGCTCATTATATCACATTTTAAGCTATTTCCTATATATTTTTTTTCTCATTACTTATCACATTGTTCATTTTTTTTTATCTTTTTACTCATTTTAAGCATATTTTGCATTTTATACATTATGCATATAAACATTCCAATAGCCTTTTAAAATGGCTCATCGTCCATATTTCGTGCATTAATCACTCTTTTAAATTGTACACTATACATACTCATATCCAATCCAAAAATTAAAGTGACATAACACATTTTTAAATTCACAATGTGTTATGTCATTTATAATATTATTTAAATAATAATTATTTCAAACTTGTACTAACCTTATTTGTTTCCTAAATTCCCTCCAAAACTCTTTTCAAGTCAAAATCCTAAATTCCACTAATTTGATCTATGTACACATAAATCCAACAACAAATATTATTATTTGTTTAAAATCACTTCTATGTCCAGTATATATCAAACAACCAATATTTATACAATTTTCATTAAAATTTCAATAAAATTCTAAATTCACAACTTACTACTTTATCTAAACTCTACCAACTCAACTCATTTTCAATATTTAACCATAAAAACATTACTTACATACTAAAATCACAACAAAACTACTTATTTTTACAATTATCATAACCTCTTCCAAAAATTCTAATTTCACATAGCACACCCATAAATTCTAACTTACTAAAACTTACTCATATCAAATTTTCAACTATGAAATCATAATATTTACACTAAAATAACACTAAATTATCGTATTATAATAATTATATCTACCCATAGTAGAAATCCTAATTACACATATTCACTACAAAACTATACTTCCATCATTTATGCTCATTTCAAACAAACAACCAACCAACAATTCATTATATACTCAACATTTTAACATCATTTCTATCTATTTTTGCAATTTAAAATCATTTTCTCTTTCTAGCCATCTTAAACAAAACCTTAAAATTAAGAAAATAAAACTTAAAAGAGAAAGAACTTTCTTATTTTCTTAATTTCTCTTCAAAATCCTCTTAAAACCTTAGAATTTCTTAAGTAATTTGTAGTATTTAAAAGTGAAACTCACACTCTCTCTCTCTAACTTGAATTTTCGGCCATGGAAGAAAACAAGGAAAAAGATGACTACTTTTTGCTTCTTCCTAATTTCTTGTTCATAAATATTTATATATATATATATATATACTATTATTTAATTTACTTTTAATATCCACCACTTATGTTCTTTCTTCTTTGGCTTTCCCTTTTTTTATTTAATTTAATTTTCATCTTCCATCCATGTTTATATATATGTATATGTCTTTTATATTTTAGGTATATGTACATGTAGTATTTATGTAATGTATATTCAATGTATACATCAAATAAACAATATGTATATTTCTTATATATATTATATATATCATATTTTTTTTCTCTTCTAACATACTAACTACCATCTAAATTAATTATTTAGCAATATTTAAAATTTACGGGTATTATAAAAACAAAACCATAAAAGGAACACAAATAGGTAGACATGAAGGACCACAAACGAGTCAAATCTGAAGAAATTAACCAAAACATAAAATTTATTTGGGATAACATGCAAGAGAGAGAGAGAGAGCAGAAGTATAGATTAAGGTTGTTGCTAGCCTTTTATCTAGAACTGAAGAAGAGTTTGGTAAAGGATGGAGATTGGAGAGAGCAGCGAACAAACCACAAGAATGTCAAATTGATGGCATTTTCAACTAAATGATGGAATTTTGAACATTGAAATATTTAAAAAAAAAAAAACCAACAACAACTTAGGTCATGGCAGTTTGACATTTACTTTATACTTAAAAATATATAAATGTTGGAATATAATATTTGTGCAACATTTAAACAATATCTATGCTATAATTAAGAACATATAAAAGTTGTGGCATCTACATAATATTTACACTATACTTTTTTTTTTATAAAAAAATATTTATACTATACCTAAAATATATAAACGCTGAATACAACATATATAAAATATCTACACATTAATTAAGAATATATAAAGGCAATAACTCAAAATATACACAATATCTATACAACATCTATATAATACCTATACAACATATTCAAAGTCAAAATATTTTGTTTAAATAGAAATAATTTAAAAATATCAAATGCACAACACAATAATATAATAGAAATTTTATTTTCATTTTGTATGTTTTTTTATTTATCATACACAATATTTACATAATATAGACACTATTAATATAGTATAATTTTGCACCTTATTTAGTTATTGTATGTCTTATACATTAGATTTCAACACATACTCATCGTGTAAAACACATTGACACTATTGTTAAATTTTATATACTTTAAGTAGTTGTTTTTATGATTTTTTTGTTAACATGCACACAAAATATACATTTTTTTATTGTTGATTTATTTAATATATATAGCTATATTTTTTTTTGCTACAGATTTATTTAGAAAAAAAAAGTGCATATCTATTTTGGAAGAAAGTATATATCTTTTTTTTTTTCATGTAACCTATTTTTTTTAATTTTTATGACGTTGATTTTTTCTTTCTTTTTTAATCAATATTGATTTTCAATTTTAAATCTAATTTTTTTGTTAATGATTTATGTTTTTTTCTTGCTAATTTATTTTGAAGGAAGTGCAGATCTCTTATCTGTTTACTTTCTGCTTTTTTCCTCAACTTTCTGCTGTTGATTTTTTCTTGTTTAATATATATGAGTCTTCGGTCCATGAATTTAAAGTTAATTTTTATTTATTTCTGTTTTCATAGTGATTGTTAGATGAAGAAGATGAAAAAAAAAAACTTTGATGAAATGAGAAAACTTAAAAATAACGATTCCGTCGAACGGCGTATTTTTATTGTTTTGTAAGATACCTCCTTAAATATGAAAAAAAAATTGTCTGAATATGCAAAGTAGTAAGTTTTTTTTTTTTCTTTTTTTAAGGTTAATTTCAAAATTTTCCCGTTATTTAATTCATAGAGACCTGTAATTCGCCTTGATAAAGATCCAATATAATGCAATGAAACTCCTGTAAAAGCAATATCTGAATTCTCAGCCTTAAGTGGAAGTAAATCCAACTCCCCAATGGGTAGATCTTGCACAGCCAGTCTGCTGGTGGAGCAGCCTTTTGTACTTTTAGGCTCTCCCTGTAGCTCTCTAATATCAAATATTTGCCTAATTGAACTATTTTACTTGTATCCCGCCAAGCTCATTGGCATTGTGAGTTATAGAACAGAAATCTTTCGCTTTGACGGAAAAATTTTCTTTTAATTTCTGGTGTTATTTTAACAATGCAAATCATGTCCAGTAAAACTAAGTTTTGAAGTTGCTTAAATAACATTATTATTTCTGGAATGAAGCTACGTTGTAATAGACAGATGATTCTTGAATTGGACAATTGTGAATACCTTGAAATAGCCTGTGAACCAAGCAAGAACTTGACCACTAGCCTAAAAGCTCAATGGTGCATACTGTTCAATTTTAGTTTGTACCAAATTTAACTAAAATGTCATCAGGACATTTCTACGCAAAAGCTTTATGATATTGATGATATCGAGCAAATATATAAATATATATATATATATAGCAAACAACTTTAACAAAGAAAACACCTAGAGAACTCATTGTTTCCATATTTACATTTTCCTTGAAGAGTTCTCAGGTGCCTTCCAGAAATCCTAATAATCAAACCACTTTCCAGACTAATATTGCAGCTCATTCTGGCACTCTTCAATTTAAATACTACTTGAAAAACTACCGTACGCAATAGACTTGCCTGTCAGAAGCACGAGGTGAAGCAATAAGGAGTAATGTCCAAGTCTGTCTGAGTAGATCAGTATTGTTTCCTATTTAACCCTACATCGAAAAAGAAAAAGAAAAATAGTGATCAAATCAAATACATCAGAACAGAATCTCATCAATTAAGTTAAATAATTGCATAAAAATGAAAAAAAAATAAAAAAAAGAAGACAATTCCCAGTACAGCTTGATCAAAGATACCTGTCTCCGTCGGCTTTGTACAATGTACCATGATTTGGCCATTACATAACATGGCAAAAGAAAGCCAACAAACCGAAGAAGAGAAACCTGAAACTAATGTTATAGAGTATGCACTGAGTCCATATATATGTATATAATTGTATATGCAACAAATATTATCAGCCAGAGAGGTTACATTGAACAAAGCTGTTGACTCGTGCACCATTCCAGCATCTTTAGTAACCATTAGAGCATGAAATAGAAGCAAAATTACCAGCAACTGCACATACCACCCTAAGATTAGCTTCTAAATATAAATTGTTATTATATGCTTAAGAAGACTGCTTCAAAATAGTTGCTTACAATTAGAGCAACAGATCGAAGACATGCAATGCTGCTTGTATTGGCAACAGCGTAATCCTCGTATTCTGATTGGAGTAATTGATGCTCAGCAGCAGCTAAAGTTAGAAGATGAGAATCACGCAGATTGATGTGTTGGCTCCATGCTTGTCTGATTAGTCAAGGGGGAAGAACATCAGGAAGTTTTGAGTGGCTTCAAATCATACACACACTATAAACTCCAGCAAAGACTCAGAAAGTAAGTCAACAACAAATATTTACAGAAAGCATAAACATTTTGCACCAATGAACTATGAAAAAAGCATGTACCTAAATAATACGGACCGGACTACATCCTGTTAGAGGCAATGCAACACAAAAAAGACAAGTACTCCATGCTGTTCATTAGCTATTATCAATTTATCACTTGGAGCTTATAGTTAAAGAATCCACAGTACACTGTTATATTGGTGAAGATTCTGAGATATTGCTAAATTACTTGTATCTAGAGGCCAATGTTGTTAGGGCAGGGAAGGAGCAATGAGGCTATCTCATTCATTTGAATTTTGGGTCGCTATTTTGTGAATACCAATAGCCCTCAAAGCATCAAGTGAATCATCATCAATAGGCCATGCACACGCACTATGTATTGTGGCCTATTCTTTCATTTTACAAATTCAGATATACATAAACACTAGAAACAGTTGTGGCTAGGCTTAGAAACAGAGATTATGGGTATGAACATTTCTCAACGGGCAGCCACATCACATGACATGCAAAACTGAAACTTTGACTAATTCAAAGAGTATCTTCTTAGACTATGCTTATCTTTATTTCTAGTACCTCTGATGATTTTTTTTTCAAAAAAAAAATTACTGTAGCAAAAATTTATTCAGTTAGCCGGAGTGGGGCCCACTAGTCAACATGGTTAGAACCAATTATAATGCCAAGTGGGAAGCACATAGCACATGCACAAATCCTTACGCTCTAAATGCTTAGGGCATGTGCTAGTATCAAAGTACAAGATAAAAATTTTAAATATGCACAAGGTTGAGGATATTATGGATCATTTGCCCTTATCTGTAAGGGCAGAGGCAGATAACTAATTTTACACCTTACAGCTATCCCAATAACTCATTCAACAATTTAAATTCAACACCATATTAGCCTTTTAACTTGCAATAATACATTGAAGTTAGTTGGTACGATTCCCCCATTCCAAATGCATGTAGATTCATATAGTCACACATTTAGATAGGTGCACATGTTTACATTTTTGTATATAGTGTTCTGCAATTCTTGGTTGCTATATAAGACATTTATGATTGCAAAACTGATAGTTACCTGATATCAATTGCCATTGCATCAGGATTGCTGCGGACTGATGGAATGGAATAATTTGGTGAAAAGAACTGTAAAAAGGGAAAGAACAGATGTTATAGACAACATTGACATATTTTTCTACTCCTTTTAGGAACAAAGTACTCGTACTGTGAAATGAATAATCCTAAAGAAATACTTACCTGATTGCAGATTTCACAGGTGATATCCCCTTTCTTGTTGCACCATCTCTGAATGCATTTCCTATGAGCAAACTACAAACAGGAACAGAAAATATCAGCACAAAATTTACAACTCAAGTGTAATATCCGATAACTGAAAATTCAAGAAGATTTTTACTCTATAATCAAAATGGACTGCCAGTTTATTATACTTTGTATGCAAGAAATTGGTGGCAAAGAATACAATAAAAAGGATAACGAAAATAGTTATTCACTTTTCAACCATATAAATTTAATTGAACTGGCTTATAACATCAAACTTGAAAAGATGGTAATTACCAAGAAAGGAAGAAATATTTAGAGTTAAACATGGTATAGAATTTAAAGAGTCTCAAAATTAAAAAATCTTCACTTATATTTTGGCTACATTCATAATAACCATAATCAGATGCAAATATTTATATGAGGATTCTAATTATCAAGCCATTGAAGAAGTAATCCAATACCCAAATCCTAACATTAAATTACCATTTACTGCTTGTTTAAATTTGAATAAGATCAACTGAAAACTCAGTTATCTTTGTTCTCTGAACTCTTATCAGTTGAAGCTATTAATAAATTTTTGTCGTCAGATTTCTTGTCAACCAAACAATGGTTAAAAGTCTACCACATGTGCGACATCGGACAGGTATACTGAAGAGTTGAATATTCAGCAAAGACAAACAAAGAGAGTCATTAAATGCACACACCCAACAACGCTTAAATATCCAACGCAAAACAGTATATTGATAATAGCAGTGGTGGTGGTAGTAGTTCAGAAATTTTTCAAAAAAAAAAAAGAAATATTAGATATATATATGGCCCATCTCTGTGAAATACACCCCCTCCCCTCTCCCTTCCAAAAAAGGGGAAAAAATCTAAACCATCTGAACAAACTTAAAATCACATTTGTAAAAAAGATTAAGACCTCGAGAGTTGCCATTATAGACCACAAAAACAAAAGGAAAAAATCTCCATTTTTTTTTAACTTCCATGGACTTAGAAATGTGAACCAGAGTTTAATTAACCCATAGATGGAGAAAGAGTCAAATTTGATACCAAGAATAAATCCAAAAAAAAAAACCCACATTCAAAACAGAACAAAAGAACACAAAAAAGATAATCGTTCTGAAAAGCAAATAAATAAAGAAGAAGAAGAAGAAGAAGGACAAAATAGAAAAAAATGGAGGATTCAATCAAAACCCATGAAAAATTAGAACAAATTTTAGATACCCAGAAACATAAATACAAAGAAACCAAGAAAAGCAAAGACCTTGAGGGTGCCATTGCAAGCACAAGGAGCTTCCATCGAATGAGCCTCATCTTCCTCCTGGCATATTCTACATTCAACCATCTCTTTCACTTTCTTTAAGGAAGAAGAAGAAGACCCTTCTCCATTATTTTTCAAAGAAAGATCACTCTCATTCTTGATTGTAATTGCTTCAATGTTTCTGTCTCTTTCTCCATTAACTGCTGACTCAAAGCAAGCTGAGGCAATGATTCTGTCCACATAAACCATAAAATCATCCACCATTTCTCTGTCTAGTTCTCTATATTTCCGTCTCTCTGCTTGGGAGTGGAGAACAAGAGAGGAGAGGCAGACTCTGGAGAAAGTGGGGGTGAAAATAGTGGAAGCTTTCTGGTGGCGGAATTTACGAAATGGACCTGTCATATTTTTATAGACCAAATTACCCTTGTTGTCAGAATTCATTTACGATGTTGTTCTTCTGACATTAGATACAGACAGTGAGTCACACAGACTTATCCAAGTTTCTGATCCACCCTGAGGAATTTCCTGTTGGTTTGCACAGTGATTTCCAGCCACTTGAGGGTCATGATATTGGACAATTTTCAGGGTTGGAGTCGAGTGGAAAAGCGAACAAGATTGAATACTCGGATCAATAATTATTAGCAAGTGTATTTTTGTCTGATAATAGTTGATTATGTAATTCTCATTGTTTAATTAGGAACTGGTGGTCTCAGTCATTTATAAATGCCCAACTGCAGTTGAAAGCCAATCTTTTTTGAGGAATAGCCAGAGGCAGATGTATATGATGATGATGATAAGGTTGATTCACTTGAATAGCAGAATAGGGAAATTATCAGACAGTAGAACCTTGACCCACTTCGCTTCATGCTCTCACCTCAAAATTATTCACGACTTATGATGACCCCATAATTCTGATTCTTATGGAGATGCTGCAACAGTTAAAGATGCATTATTAAAATTTCAAATTTTTTTAATCAACAATAGCGCTTGTTTCACATTTTTCAATGTTTTGAAAAAAAAAAGTAAAATATTTGTCAATGAACACAGATAAAGATCTATTTATACCCATAAATATAGATATTGGTGAATTTCATACATAGTATCTCTTTAGATATTCAATGAGACAGTACCCTTTTGACTCTCTATGCTAGTTATAAAATTCTCTAACAAGTGATTCTTCATATTAAAGGATCGAGTTTAACAGATAATATGCGAAAAGTATAGAGAAAAAAAGAAGATTTAACTTAGAAATTTATAATTTTATTAAACACGCTGGGGATATAAGAAAGGTAAACTCTCTATATCTTCCATCATACAAAGAGAGCTCCTTATATAGAAGTAGGAGCGAAGAAACAAACAAATATGCTTATATTAGTGCTTATATCATAAAATACTTACACACTAATCAAAAAAGTAACAAGTCATGTGAGGAAATAGTATTTTCACTCACTGAAATTATTACAGCAAGACGAAAAATAGTATAATCACTATATAAAGTGAGATGGTGACATGTTCATTTTCTGATAATTAGAGGAGTCTGAGTCATAAGAAGCTGGGACCATCGGGTTGTCTTCTTGTGTTCTGGATGCATCAATATATTAGCGTGACATAATATCCATATCTTGTCTATTGGGAGGTGAGTTGGCACTGGCAATTGTCTCATCAATATCTTGTTGAGTCATTTCTGTGTTATCAAGATTCCTTTGGACAAGTGGCTGAGATGAACTGGAAGACACTTCTTCTGATTGACTGAGAGATCCACCAAAATCAACATCATAGTCAATAAAATATTCACCAGTGAGCTGGAAAGGAAGCTTAATAGTATTTTCTGTAAATCTTATCTGAGCATTGAGTGCTGACTCAAATCTTTTCTTAGCTTCATCAGAAATATGTTCAACTGTGGTAGTCCAATTGATATTAGGAATAAGTGACATGCAAATAAGTGGAGTCCTGATATTTAAGCGGGAATTATTGAACTGACACAATAGCATTTTGAGGTATATCTGCATGCTTTCTTTTTGATAAAGCTGACCAACATAAGATTTTCATTCAAAAGCAAGATTCTGAGACTAAAAAACATTTGTTCTGGCATACTGAAAATATGGTCTGTGGAAGATAAAGATAGAATAAAAATTCTTAATCTCATCTTCTGGCTTATCCCAAACTTTATAATATCAAGCAATCTTCTTAAATTTTTTTATCCAATTGGAAATTGAATCAAACCATTTTAAATATCTCCAAGGTAAGGAATCAAAGTTATTATCATTCTAGAGAAAACTTATCATGTTCATGAGAGGGATCTCAATTGCATGGTGATATAGTATCGAATAACACCATAATAATCATAGTTCTGAAATTATTTTTGGATTAGAAGGGGCAAATGATAAATAAGAAACCATGGAAACTCATGATAAAAAAGATTAAGCTCACGATTAATATTGAAATAATCATGAACTTTAGAAAGATAAATCAAAAGATGAATTCTTGTAAAATGTTGGATAAAGGCTAGACTGGAGGGATGAAAACCAGGAGAAAACTGTAAAAACTGGTAATCAATATATCTATCGGTATGACTGGGTGAACTAGGTGGTCTAGAGCTAGATGGTTTGATATTCATCATGATTAGAGGAAGGGAGTGTTTTTGGGTAATGAGAAGAATATGTTTAGATGGTCTGGACAAAAGATAAGAGATGAGATTTGTCTTACCTTTTATATGCTGGATTGAAAAGTCATATTGAGCAAACCATTTTTATAACCTTAGCAACTGGTGAGGAGGTAAGATTTTCTGTTTGAATTTAAGTGCTCTAGGAAAAGATGTATTGTCATGAAGGACAAGAAAATGGTAGTCAATAAGATGAAACTCAAACTTTTTTATTTCATACTTAACAGGTAATATTTCCTTATAAGTGGAGTGGTAATATTTTTCACTATCTTTAAAGTGTTCACTTGCATGTCCACAATAATATCTTTTTTCATTAAATTCTTCAAGAAAACTTGCACCCTAAAATTTATCACTTGCATCTGTCTATAAAATGTGAAGTCCAGTAGAAGGTATGTGAAGGGAGATTGGTTTATGGGCTATCTATTTAATGGTTTGGACTGCTTAGGTCTGAGTTTCTGTCCAAGGTGGTGGATTTTTTTTGAGGAGTTTAGAAAGTTGGCTAATGGGCTGGGCTATTGCTGGAAAAAAAATCTCTGATATAATTAATTATACCGAGAAATTATTGAATCTATTTTTGGATAAGGTTTGAGTCTGAAAACTTGAGGAGTTTTTGGGCTATATGTGGGCTAGGTGAGTAGGATCCATTTTCAAAATCAAGGCTTAAGAAAATCAACAGTGGTTTGGCCTAATAAGGTTTTCTTTTCAAACAACATTATCCCATATTACTGGACAATCGAGGCAAATTATTGTAACAGTTGTTGATGAGTTTCTTTTGTAGCTGAGAAGAGGAGGATATCATCAATGTAGACCAGAGTTGAATATAGAATAGGTTGGAAGATTCTGATCATTACTTTTTGAAACAAAGATAGGGCAACTTTAAGTCCAAAAGGTATAACTGTCCATTGGTACTGAGCATCAGAAATGTAGAAAGTTGTCTTGGGTCTATCTTCTGGATTGATATCCAATTGCCAAAATCCTGCTTTAAGATCAAACTTAGAGAAGATCTTAGTATTTTTCAAATTTACCATGAGAGTAGAGATTTTGGGTAAAGGAAACTTATCATCTGCCAAAAACAAGTTGAGAGGCTTATAATTAATCGCAAGTCTTTTTTGTCCTCTTATCTGTTCAGCTCTTTTTCTAAATAAAAAGCCTGGCAAACCCAATTAGATTTAGCGGGCTCAATGAGTCATTGTTGTAATAACTGTTCACACTCTTGTCTAGCAAGAGCAAGGTTTGAGGAGACATTCTAGGGTGTGAGGCTTTAGTAGGGTTTATATCTTCATTTTTCTTGAAATGAAGTAAAATGAAAAAATCAGAGTTCTTTCACAAAGGTTGAGAGTGTTTAAAGTCTAGGTGAGAGTTTGCACAAGAAGAAAGAAGCAAAGCTTTCTCATGATCATATACAGAAGGAAGTTCTGCAAATGAGTAGAGCTTAGCAATGTTGGTATATGTTTTTAATATTTTCTAGTGTTTGAGACCAACGGGAAGGATTTGGAGATTTTTGGCTTAATAGTAGATATCAAAACCAATGAGGAGGTCTTTATCAAGAAGGTTTAATCCAATGACATGAGTCCAAATGACACAATGAGGGAAAAATTGAATTTCAGTTTTTTAGCGGGTAATCAAGTGTGTAGAAAATACTTGTCCATCAGCTGCTCTGAAATGTTCAGTATGAGATTTCCAATATGAATCAGGTAAGATAGATGGGTTCATCATAGATTTATGGGCACCTGTATCCATGAAGACTATCAACGGAATAGGTTTATTATATTTGGAAGGTAATAATGAAATATTTACCAAAGAAGTTGGTAAATTTTTAGCAACTGGTAAAACTGAGGGGAGAGTTGTAGGGTCAAAATGAAGGATTGGACTGTAAGGATCATCTTCATCTTCAATTAAGTCTAAATCAGTATTAAAGACTTCCAAAATAAATAAAGTTTCATTTGTTGGTTCATTCTATTCAGAAAGAACTGATTCAAAATCTGCATCATTTGGAAGAGATACTAAGGAAAAGTGCTTAATTTGCTGGAGCAACTTTACAGATTTAGAGGTTTGTTTAGGACAACTCTTAGCAAAATGTCCCTTCTTGCCACAAATAAAATATTTGTCTGAAGCTCTTCTTTTCTTTGAAAAGGGGGATCTCTTTTTGAAGAATTTGAATCTCCTTCTTTTTTTGAATTTTCTAACAGGAAAAATTTTTGAGGGAGTGTATCTATGGACATGAGATTTCTTTCTGGGTCTACATGTACATTTCTTATCTTGACATTTGATCTTCAATTCTGGTCTTTTACATAATGTCTTCAAGATGATTCTATCATCATTTCATTTCTAAAAAAATTCTTGTTGTTCATAAAGTCGTCTGAAAACAGTAATAGTGATTTGGTGAATTTAACCAAGAGATAATTGTATAATCTCCTTTCCAGATTATTGAACTATTTTATAAATCTCTGGTTGTAACTTATCAGGCAAAGAGGCAACATAAGTGAACTTCATGGTGGCATCAAAGCCTTGATGTTTAACAGTAATATGTATGGATAAATAGAACAAGAAAGAGAATTAAAATACCATGGCTAGTTCTTCCTTAACACCCACTTCTCATACTTCTTCTTTAGTTCTTTCTACTTCTAATAAATAGTCTATTACTAGTAAAATAGATCATCTTATAGAAATCACTCATCTCCTAGAAGAAACAAAGGTAGATGGCATTAAATTTCCTTTGTTAAACCCTTATGTTGTTTTCAAAAAGACCACCTATGTTCGCAGTATTAGAAATCTTATCACTTCTCGATCTCCTCATATAAAAGAATATGTACAGTCTTTGACCTTAAGCCACTGTACTCTTTCTTCAACTACAGCTGAGCAATATGTCACTCTTGAAATTCCAAAACCCTTTATTTCTCAATGGCAGAAGCAATGATATTCTCATCTCCATCTTGGAGCTATAAGAATAGTTCTTTTTTATCATGGCAGAAAGAAATTATCAGTGACTGCTCGACTTTCTCTCTTGGACATTAGATATGTAGATTTTGAAAATGTTGTAATTGGAATAATTTTGATAACACTTAATGCTGAAAGTGTTGTAATTACCTTCTTTTCCAACTATAATTTGTCTTTAGCAGATTCTTTTCTGTCTAAAGCTTTGAAGGTACAAGTTCAAATTACCGGTGCTCCACAAGTTCAGAATTCCGTATCTGCTACACTCCATCATCAATTTGTCACGACCCAAACTGGGGAGCCGGGACCGGCGTAAGGCTATACCTAAGTACAACCTTACAAGCATAATTTAAATTTATTATTATAGTGCAAAATTACTAAGTTCAATAAATTCATTCCATAATCAAGTCATCAATAGAAAATGATATTATCCAAAATCAAGTTCAATAACTACAACTCAAACTAGATGCAAAGAAACAGTCTACTCTTTATAACAAGAAAAAGAGTTTGAACACGGTCCGCCCATAAAATATCCAGAAATCTCTACGGAGTAAAGAAAATATGCAGACGAACCAAAATCCATAAAGAGAATGACCGAGCTCACTAAGAAATATAACTTCAACCTGCAAGTCAATCTATAAGGGTGTGAGCGTTATATATAGACGCTCAGTAAGTTCATGAGAGGCAGAGAAACACTAATACAATCAAAGTAATATATATCAAGTAACAACCACAATAATCACATACATGATGGTGTATCGGGGTCTATAAAATATAACATCCTCCTCCTTCAACCATATCCAAGAACAAGTAGGCACGTGGCCCCAAGAGTAAGTAGGCATAAGCCCAAGAACAAGATTGATATCGATATACAAGATAATCTCCATAATCACAATCAATATCCTCCGTCCCCACTAGACACACCATCGCACATCACAAGAATATTCAATATCACAACAAAGCATTTAGCAAATAGCATACAAGTTTCTCTGTCTCCTATTCACATGCGAGGCTAGGGCAAGAAAGGATAATATATCGAAATTAGAAAGAATAATATATACGAATGGCTTATATATATATATATTATTTTAGTTAGCAAATAGCACATCACAAATAATTCACATACACCCATGAACTTACTTGGTATCCAAAGAAAGCTTAGCCCAATCCTCACAACCTACTGACCTCGAGCTTCAGCCGGATTATTGCCTAAGGAAAGATAATTACATAGTCCAACAATCAATCCCACTATCTCATCTATCATGAGGGATGCAATGCATGCTATGAATACAAAAAGACCAAGACTTAACCAACAATTAACCAAGATAATCCAAAATTAAAAACCAATCCAACTCAACCTAAAATTATGGTTCAACCCAATGGTTAAACCGATTGCACCTCAAAAATACAAAATCAATTAATTAATTAAAATTTATTAGAACCAGAACCTCAACTCAATTTTTATAACTCATTTATCAAATAATATCACATCAGTCCCTATGCAAAAATCATAATTCATACCAACACCCAAAACCGATAAAAATTCTTAAGTAGTCCCTATAATTCAAAAATCTCCAGAAAATAATTCCATCATTCAAAAACTCTAGAAAAATTCCAGTAGCTTCTCCAACATCAAAATAACATGTGTGAAAAATTTCAGATTAACCCAAATTTATTTGGTCCCCCAAAAATATTTTACAATATTCTAGTTCTGTTTGAACCACTAAAAATCAGTACAGCAAAGATCATCATAAATCCTTCACATTTCGTTACCACAAAATTATCCAAATAATTTTCTCATATTATAGACATCAGGAAGGACAATATATAAAAATTTCATAATTTTTCAAGACATCTAAGACCTTCAAAATAATTTTAAAACCAGACATCATCAGAAAACCCTTAACCAACAGCAGTGCCAATACTTAATTTATTTTGGAATCTAAACATTAGAACCAGACTCAAAATTATTTTTCCAAAATTCAAAACATCCAAATAAACAACATATCAAAATTTCATAATTTTTAGAAACCTCAAGTCCCTCAATTTAATTTTTAAATCGGATTCATACAACCAGTTACCATACTGGCAGCAGTTGAGAAATAAATTTATTTCGAAACACAAACATTTGACCCAGACCTCAAAATATTTTTTATAAACACCTAACATAATATCCTAAAACATATCAAAAATTCAGACCTAGATCATTTACCAATAATTTTTAAAAATTCGACAAAGTTACTGAAATATTAGTAATCACAAGCAGAAATAATTTTTCACTTTATTAATGAATTAAAAATATAAATCAAACATGAAAATTCAAAAATAAATTTCTAGATCAAGTTTAACATCGCTAGAACAGATTACAATTGCCAAAAATACCAGATGATTAACTTAAACTCCCAAATCAAATATTAAACATCAAGAACCTCCAAAATCATCCTACAATTTTTAATTATTTTTAATTAATTAAAAATTAAAATAAATCAAAAATATTATTTTCTAACACCCTAAACATCATACAAACATCCAACAACACAAATCATGCCATGAAGTTTGAAGAAATTGAAAAAAAATTGAAAAAAAAAACCTCAAAACATCAAAGCTGCCAGAACTGGGAAGCCCGAAACGACAGGTGACGCAGCCCGCAGCACGCCGAATGACAGGAGCGCGCCTCGCCGAACGACGCCCTTGCCTCGCCAAACGACACCGGCAAATCGCACGCCCACTGACGAAACGACAGCACTCTGATTTTGAAGAAAAATTAATTTTTTTCTTCCCCTTTTCTCTCTCCGACGGCACAAGAAATTAGACACTCAATTGGGTACCCTAACGCCCCTATTTATACAATTTTTAGTTGGTAAATTACCAATATACCCCTAAATTAATTTTTTTAATTTAAAAATACCCTAAAACTCTTTAAAATTTCAAAAAAATACCTAACTAACTTATAAAAATTTACAACTAACCCCAAATTCAATTATTTTCAGAATTATTTTAATTAGTTAATTAATTTATTTATTTTAATTAAAAATTAATAAATATCCGAAAAATTTCAGAAACACAACCCCTAGCAAAATTATACTTAAAATAACTGTAAGACATCACGGTCACCAAAATGACATCAAAAATAGTAAAATGAAACCCGAAAATTTTTCGACCTCCAAAATGACCAAAATACCCCCCGAAGCCAAAAGTACAATATTATACTCAAAACAAACATCTCAACACCCACATTATGAAAATAAGCACCAAACGTTATAAAATGCACCCGAATATGAATTGAAGGCAAAATTACCATTTTGCCCTTAGACTCAAATTTTCCCAAAAATCAAGGGTTTTACAATCTAACCCCCTTAAACAAATTTCGTCCTCAAAATTTTACCCAATAACATACTAATCATCAAAACACTTTTATATTTCAGGTTATACACAAATCCAGAAGCATAGCTCACTTAGTACATGTTATTATGGTTGATCAGGCCATAACCCCACAATACTAAGCGCTACAGACTGTTCTAGTTTTGCTCTAGGTTATGTTGATTATAAAATCAAACAGAAGCATTTTCTTTTCAACTTCCACTCATCCACAATCATCACAAAAAGCCAAAACTCAAGTGTTCAAGTCAAACCCAAATTAACCAAAACCATTACTAATATAACACTTATCCATATGATACTCATCATTCTACCAACAACTTAGACTTATTCAAGAATGACATCCGATATCAACAAACCAAGATTAATCAAAACGTCTTCCAATAACCAATTTAATAGCAACTATCATAAATAATACCAGACAAAACACATATACATTTATGATGTACAAAAGATATAATGGTGTAATAATGATGTAATGATATGAAAGCATATGGTGCTATATCAAGACTATTAATAAACTACACTCTAACCCCCTTAAAATGATTTCGCCCACGAAATCAATAATGCACCTGAAGACTCAAACAAATGAGGGTATTTTGCTAGCATGAGTTTCTCTGCTTCCCAGGTGCATTCCTCAACAGAATGATTACGCCAAAGAACCTTTACCGAAGCCACATCCTTTGAACATAATCGCTTGACCTGACGGTCCAAAATAGCTACAGGCTGCTCCTCGTAAGTACAATCATCAGTAATCTCAATGGTCTCTGAAGCCAGAACATGATTGGGGTTCGATACATATTTTCTCAACATCGAAACATGAAAAGTCGGATGCAGAGCTGCTAACTCGGGTGGCAAATCTAGTCTGTAAGCAACATCACCGACACGTTCTAGGACCTCATAAGGACCGATAAACCTGGGAGCCAATTTTCCTTTCTTACCAAACCGCATAACACCTTTAAAAGGTGAAACTTTTAGAAACACCCTATCACCAACTGCCAACTCAAGATGCATTCACTTAAGATCAGCATAATTCTTCTGTCTACTAAAAGCAGTACGAATCCGATCCTGAATTACCGGTATAACTTGGGCATTATACTGCAAAAGATCGGGACCCTCAATATGACGCTCACCAACCTCTTCCCAATACAATGGGGTTCTGCACCGTCCACCATACAATGCTTCAAAAGGAGCCATACCAATGCTGGCTTGATAACTATTATTATAGGCAAACTCTACCAACGAAAGATGATCTGCCCAACTTCCCTTAAAATCCAGAACACACAATCGTAGCATATCCTCCAAGGTTTGAATGGTTCCCTCCGACTGTCCATCTGTTTAAGGATGAAAAGCCGTGCTATAATGAAGATTGGTACCTAACCCCTTCTGAAGCTTCTGCCAAAACATGGATGTAAATTGAGCACCTCTATCAGATACAATGGAAACTGGTACCCCATGCAGACTCACAATCCGATTAATATACAACTTTGCATACTGAGACACTGTGTACTTGGTATTAACCGGAAGAAAATGCGCTGACTTGGTCAATCGGTCTACAATCACCCAAATCGAATCATAGCCACCAGGAGTCTTTGGCAACCTGACAACAAAATCTATAGTGATTCTCTCCCACTTTCACTCGGGTAGTGGTAACTCTCTCAGTAAACCGGCTGGCTTGTGATGCTCATACTTAACTTGCTGGCAAGGTAAACATTGAGAAACAAACTCCGCAACATCATTCTTCATTCCTTTTCACCAATACATCTGCTTTAAATCTCGATACATCTTAGTAGAACCAGGATGTATAGTGTACTTGGTAGAGTGAGCTTCTTTCAAAATCTTTTTCTTTAAATCATCCACTGAAGGCACACACAACCTCGAACCGAACCGCAAAACTCCTTTTTCATCAACCGAGAATTCTGTGGATTCACCTGACAAGACTTTCTGGCGGATCGTTGACAACTCTTCATCCGTATTCTGCGCTGAAACTATCTCATCAAGGAAATCAGGTTTGACTGTTATATTAGCCAACAACACACCTCTATCACCTTCAATTTCTTTGTCAGACATATGGAAAGTTAAACCATCACCTAGCAGTTGATGTATCTCCCGTATCAACGGTCTTCTGGAAACTGAAATGTAGGACAGACTACCCACAGACTTACGACTTAGAGCATCAGCCACAACATTCGCTTTACCCGGATGATACTAGATGCTATAGTCGTAGTCTTCAAGAAACTCTACCCACCTTCTCTGTCTCAAATTCAAGTCTTTTTGGGAGTATACATACTTAAGATTCTTAAGATCAGTGAAGATCTCACAAGTAACTCCATAAAGATAATGTCTCCAGATCTTGAGTGCAAACACAACTGCAGCCATTTCTAAATCATGTGTAGGATAGTTTACCTCATGCTTCTTCAACTGTCTAGAGGCATAGGCGACTACTTTACCATGTTGCATCAACACACAACCCAAACCAAAGCCTGATGCGTCACAATAAACAGAATACCCCTTAGTGCCTTCTGGCAACACAAGTATTGGTGCAGTAGTTAATCTTTCTTTAAGAGTAGCAAAACTCTCCTCGCAAGCATCATCCCAAATGAACTTAACACCCTTACGAGTGAGTTTTGTTAGAGGTGCGGCTATTCTGGAGAAATCTTTGACAAACCTTCTATAATATCCTGCTAACCCCAGAAAACTCCGAATCTCAGTAACAATCTTCGGTCTCTGCCAATTCATCACTGCCTCAATCTTCTGTGAATCAACCTGAATACCCTCTGCGGATATAACATGTCCCAGAAAGACAACCCTGTCCAACCAAAACTCACATTTGGAGAACTTAGCGTAAAGCTGAAGTTCTCTTAAAGTCTGCAACACCAACTTCAAATGATGCTCATGCTCTTCCTTAGATTTCGAATATATCAGAATGTCATCAATGAATACGACAACAAACCGATCAAGATAAGGACTAAACACCCTGTTCATCATGTCCATAAAAGCAGCAGGAGCATTAGTAAGTCCAAAGGACATCACTAGAAATTCATAATGACCATACCTCGTGCGAAAAGCAGTCTTAGGTATGTCACTCTTCTTCACCCTCAACTGATGATAACCCGACCACAGATCAATCTTGGAGAAAAACTTTGCTCCCTGCAACTGATCAAACAAATCGTCAATTCTGGGCAATGAATATCTGTTCTTCACAGTCACCTTATTCAGCTGTCGATAATCGATACATAGCCTCATTGATCCATCTTTCTTTTTCACAAAAAGCACTGGAGCACCCCACGGTGAAGTACTCGGTCTGATATATCCCTTCTGCAACAAGTCATTCAATTGCTCTCTCAACTCCTTAAGTTCTGCTGGAGCCATCCTATATGGAGGCATAGAAATAGGATTGGTTCCAGGTACAAGATCAATGGAGAATTCAATCTCTCGTTCCGGTGGTAACCCCGGTAAATCATTTGGAAACACGTCCATGTAATCTCGTACTGTCGGGATATTTTCAAGTTTCGCTTCTTTCTTGTTCACATCCCGAATAGAAATAAGGTAGGCATTACAATCCTTTCGCAACAATCTTCTAGCTCTCATAGCTGAAATTAGCTAACTGGTTCCATTGATTTTATAACCATAAAATGTCACAGTCTTGCCGGCCTCATATGCAAACACCACTACCTTATCCTTACAGTTCAAATTAGCTCCATGCCGAGCTAACCAATCCATACCCAAGATGACATCAAATTCTATTACATCCAACGCCACTAGATCCGCAAGAAGTTCAACATTTCCAACTTTAACAACGCAATCCTTGTATACCTTTAAAGATTCTACCTCCTCTCCTAAAGGTGTATGAACAACTAATGGCATTTCCATAGGTTCAAATATAATACTCAGCCTAGATGCAAAACTAGGTGATATGAATGAATGAGTAGCTCCAGGATCTATCAATATGTGTGCATCTAGAGAGCAAATAGAAAGAGTACCTTGCACCACATTGTTGTCAACTTGAGCCTGTTGATGATTTAGGTTGAACACCAGAGCATAATTCTGGTTTTGGCCCTGATTCCGATTCTGATTTTGGTTCTGACCATTACCTTGTCCCACTAGTTGAACTGCTCTACCATTTTGTTGGTTTCCATTATTTGCAGCACCCTGGTATCCACGACCCTGCTGACACTGCTGACCCTGATAGCCCTGATAACCGCGACCCTGCTGGCCCTGGTATCCTCGGCCCTGCTGGCCCTGATAGCCTCAGCCTCCATTATAACCTCGACCACCCTGATATCCGTTATCGTTAAACTGTCCACGGCCACCATTACCTCTACCATAACCATTTCCATTCCGATAGTTACCCCTATATGCTTGATTGCCAAATGGTCTGAACTGAGTATGCTGACCTGCCTGAGTCTGATTGCGTCTAGGAATTGGACAATCTTTGACTTGGTGATCCATCTGTCCACAGTTAAAACAAGCTCCAGTCTTCCTTCTGCACTCTCCCGTATGATGTAAGCCACAAGACTCACAAGTAGGGGCTCTAGGACCCTGTTGCTGATAGCGCCCACCATTATCTCTCTGACCACTATACTGCCCCTGATAACCTGACTGATTCCCTGGCTTGTTCTTCTTTCTGCTTGATTCCCCAGCATCATCCTTCCTTTTTCTGTTTTCTAACCCCAGAGCAGCATTAACAGCCAAATGTATTTCCTTGTAATTGTGACTGGCTATCAAGTCATAGTATTTATCATTCAAGCCATCCACAAATCTATCAGTCATAGATTCTTCATCCTGAGACACACGTGTAGCATACTTCCTTAGCTCTTGAAACTGCTCCCAGTACTCAGCTATAGATTTGTTACCCTGAGTCAACATT
Organism: Garcia nutans; assembly: GCA_947685225.1. NCBI lineage: Eukaryota > Viridiplantae > Streptophyta > Magnoliopsida > Malpighiales > Euphorbiaceae > Garcia > Garcia nutans. The sequence continues at coordinate 51,287,043 of CANTUV010000037.1, read as the reverse complement.
TCAAACTCCCTTGCTTTCGCTTTCATCACATTCCGAGGCATAAAGTTTTGCATAAACATTCTTCTGAAGTCTTCCCATACCTCAACCTGGCCTTGGATAGAGATCTTATACCATTCTTCAGCTGATCTTTGCATTTGATGCCCAGTTAACTCTATGGCTCTCTTCTCAGTACATTTCAAAGCATCACAGATCTTCTTAACTTTATTAAGAAATGCTAGAGGGTCTTCTGTAGCAAGATTGGAGAATGTAGGTGGATCAACTCTAATAAATTTGTGCAAATCCAGGTCGTCAGTTAATCCATTTCCTCTAGCTGTAGCGTGAGCATTAACATTCATATTGTTACCCATGCCTTGAACAACCCGAACTACTCCATCGGCGAGAGCATCCATAGATCTTTGTAGTGTTAGAAGTGTGTTTAGATATGCATCTGGGTTTCCTTAAATTGGTACTTGACCTGCCACATGCACATTATCAGGAGTTGGAGGTGGTGGCTCCTGATCTTCATTAAGTGGTACATCAAATAGCCCCTCATTCTCCGGTACAAAATTCTGATATTCCATCCCTCGCACATTTTCATTTACCACTCTCCGAGGTCTTCCACGTCTACTTGGCTGAGGTGGCTCCTCAACATGAGTGGCTGGCTGATGTTCAACTTCCTCAGCTATTCCGGCACCACTAGACCCACCAACCAAAAGGAAATGAGGGTTTTCTTGAGACATTGCACCTGCTAGCGGAGGAAAAGATTGATTAACGCAGAAAGGAAGCAAGACTTTTTAGAAAAACAATCCTAATGATTTCTGGATAGTATTAAGCTAAGTAAAACCTATGGCTCTGATACCACTTTTGTCACGACCCAAACTGGGGAGCCGGGACCGGCGTAAGGCTATACCTAAGTACAACTTTACAAGCCTAATTTAAATTTATTATTATAGTGCAAAATTACTAAGTTCAATAAATTCATTCCATAATCAAGTCATCAATAGAAAATGATATTATCCAAAATCAAGTTCAATAACTACAACTCAAACTAGATGCAAAGAAACAGTCTACTCTTTATTACAAGAAAAAGAGTTTGAACACGGTCCGCCCATAAAATATCCAGAAATCTCTACGGAGTAAAGAAAATATGCAGACGATCCAAAATCCACAAAGAGAATGACCGAGCTCACTAAGGAATATAACTTCAACCTGCAAGTCAATCTATAAGGGTGTGAGCGTTATATATAGACGCTCAGTAAGTTCATGAGAGGCAGAGAAACACTAATACAATCAAAGTAATATATATCAAGTAACAACCACAATAATCACATACATGATGGTGTATCGGGGTCTACAAAATATAACATCCTCCTCCTTCAACCATATCCAAGAACAAGTAGGCACGTGGCCCCAAGAGCAAGTAGGCATAAACCCCAAGAACAAGATCGATATCGATATACAAGATAATCTCCATAATCACAATCCATATCCTCCGTCCCCACTAGACACACCATCGCACATCACACGAATATTCAATATCACAACAAAGCATTTAGCAAATAACATACAAGTTTCTCTGTCTCCTATTCACATGCGAGGCTAGGGCAAGAAAGGATAATATATCGAAATTAGAAAGAATAATATATACGAATGGCTTATATATATATATTATTTTAGTTAGCAAATAGCACATCACAAATAATTCACATACACCCATGAACTTACTTGGTATCCAAAGAAAGCTTAGCCCAATCCTCACAACCTACTGACCTCGAGCTTCAGCCGGATTATTGCCTAAGGAAAGATAATTACATAGTCCAACAATCAATCCCACTATCTCATCTATCATGAGGGATGCAATGCATGCTATGAATGCAAAAAGACCAATACTTAACCAACAATTAACCAAGATAATCCAAAATTAAAAACCAACCCAACTCAATCCAAAATTATGGTTAAACCGATTGCACCTCAAAAATACAAAATCAATTAATTAATTAAAATTTATTAAAACCAGAACCTCAACTCAATTTTTATAACTCATTTATCAAATAATATCACATCAGTCCCTATGCAAAAATCATAATTCATACCAACACCCAAAATCGATAAAAATTCTTAAGTAGTCCCTATAATTCAAAAATCTCCAGAAAATAATTCCATCATTCAAAAACTCTGGAAAAATTCCAGTAGCTTCTCCAACATCAAAATAACGTGTGTGCAAAATTTCAGATTAATCCAAATTTATTTGGTCCCCCAAAAATATTTTACAATATTCTAGTTCTGTTTGAACCACTAAAAATCAGTACAGCAAAGATCATCATAAATCCTTCACATTTCGTTACCACAAAATTATCCAAATAATTTTCTCATATTATAGACATCAGGAAGGACAACATATAAAAATTTCATAATTTTTCAAGACATCTAAGACCTTCAAAATAATTTTAAAACCAGACATCATCAGAAAACCCTTAACCAACAGCAGTGCCAATACTTAATTTATTTTGGAACCTAAACATTATAACCAGACTCAAAATTATTTTTTCCAGATTCAAAACATCCAAATAAACAACATATCAAAATTTCATAATTTTTAGAAACCTCCAAATCCCTCAATTTAATTTTTAAATCGGATTCATACAACCAGTTACCATACTGGCAGCAGTTGAGAAATAAATTTATTTTGAAACATAAACATTTGACCCAGACCTCAAAATATTTTTTATAGATACCTAACATAATATCCTAAAACATATCAAAAATTCAGACCTAGATCATTTATCAATAATTTTTAAAAATTCGACAAAGTTACTGAAATATTAGTAATCACAAGCAAAAATAATTTTTCACTTTATTAATGAAATAAAAATATAAATCAAACATGAAAATTCCAAAATAAATTTATAGATCAAGTTTAACATCCTTAGAACAGATTACAATTGCCAAAAATACCAGATCATTAACTTAAACTCCCAAATCAAATATTAAACATCAAGAACCTCCAAAATCATCTTACAATTTTTTAATTATTTTTAATTAATTAAAAATCGAAATAAATCAAAAATATTATTTTCTAACACCCTAAACATCATGCAAACATCCAACAACACAAATCATGCCATGAAGTTGGAAGAAATTGAAAAAAAAACCTCAAAACATCAAAGCTGCCAGAACTGGAAAGCCCGAAACGACAGGCAACGCAGCCCGCAGCACGCCGAACGACAGACCTCCGCACGCCGAACAACAGGAGCGCGCATCGCCGAACGACGCCCTTGCCTCGCCAAACGACACCGGCAAATTGCACGCCCACTGACGAAACGACAGCACTCTGATTTTGAAAAAAAATTAATTTTTTTCTTCCACTTTTCTCTCTCCGACGGCACAAGAAATTAGACACTCAATTGAGTGCCCTAACACCCCTATTTATACAATTTTTAGTTGGTAAATTGCCAATATACCCCTAAATTAATTTTTTAATTTAAAAATACCCTAAAACTCTTTAAAATTTCAAAAAAATACCCAGCTAACTTATAAAAATTTACAACTAACCGCAAATTCAATTATTTTCAGAATTATTTTAATTAGTTAATTAATTAGTTTATTTATTTATTTATTTTAATTAAAAATTAATAAATATCTGAAAAATTTCCGAAACACAACCCCTAGCAAAATTATACTTAAAATAACCGTAACGACATTACGGTCACCAAAATGACATCAAAAATAGCAAAACGAAATCCGAAAATTTTTGCACTATATATGTTTTATTATTTTTTTTAATTAGTGAATATTTAGGATTTTATGATTAGGCATTAAATTAATTATTTTTCTATTTTATTATAAATTGGGTATGTATGGTTATGTGATTAGGTTATTGTTAGAATTTTGTAATTTGATTGTGAATTGGATAAAACTAATATTTTCATTTGAAATAGTTTTTTTTAAAATTTTAATTAAATAAAATTATGCAAATAAATTATTAATAGGTTTAAGAATTAAAATGAAAAGACATCTAAAAGATTCAATAAATTTTTAAAATTTAATAAATAATATAAAATTTTGATTGATAAGTTTTTTTAATAAAAATTATAACAAAAATTTTAATTTTACTAAAATATTAAATTTTTTTAATGAGGGACAAGGCAGGGCTATCTTATTTTAGATCAAAATTTTTTGTTAATTTATAATTTTTTTGGGCCAAAAATAGAAATTGAACCTACCTAATGAAAGTTAAATTTTCTATTTATTTTTTATAATTTAGTATTATGTGAGATTCTCTATTTAAATTTTTTAAATACAAAAATTAAATATGATCTTAAAAAAATTTAAATATTAAATTAGACCTCATTATTTTTTGTAGCGAACTATTGTAAAAATATATATTTATGATATTATTATTAATATTTTTAAACTAATATAAATACTTTCATCACCAATAATAATATTTAAAAAAGAAAAAGTTTAAAAATATAAGTAAAATACATCAAAATTTATTTACTATTTATTTTATAATATTATTTTCTTTTTTATTTAATTTATTAAGAAATATCCTAAATAAGTAAATATTAACTTTAATCAAATATTCAAATCACATAAAAAAAATTCAACCTGCGTCTTTATAAGGAGTAAGGATAAATGTCCAATTTGAACAAAGTATTATGATATTAGGTCAAGATTGGATTTCAATTTTTTTATCAAATTGATTTTTTTTTCAAATCCAAGTCGGCTTAATTACATTAATCATCTTTACCTAATCGTATTAAAATTCACAAATTTTATTTTGTAAAAATAAAATCTTTAAATTTTTTTTTATTTTCTTTCAATAAAATTCTTAAGGAAGTTTTTTGACAATTAGAACGTGATGTGGCAGTCACATGTTGTTATATGGCTAAAAAAGGAATCCAATTTCATCTTATTCTCTACTGATGTTATTTTTAGCAAATCTAAAATTATATATTTTAACTTAATTTCCTGCACTTAGGGATAGAATGAAGTGAAATTAAAATTTGTTTTCACATGGTAGCATGTAGCTAGCATGTTACATTTCAATTGTCAAAAAAGGGTCTCAAACATTCTATTGGAATAATAAAAAATTAAAGATTTTATCTTCACAAAATAAAATTTAAAAATTTTAATAAGATAAGACAAAATATTAGGAACCATCAATGTAATTAACTTAATTCAATTCAAATTGAAGTTGTTTTTGGAACAGTTAAATTAAGCTAACAGTGGGTTTCAATTTAGATTTCTTTTTTGAATTTCGATTAAATGTCATGATATAAATAACTTTTTAATTATAAATTATTTATAATATTAATAAACATTTTTATAACAATTTAATAAATAATAATTTTAATAATTTTATAATTTTAACAAATAATTAATAATTTATAATATTAAAAACAAATTTTATAATATTTTAATTCATAATAATTTTAATAATTTATAATTTTAACAAATAATTTATAATTTATAATATTAAAAATATTGTAATTTATTAATGTTATAAATTATAGTATTAAAAAATTATTTTAATATAAGGGCCTATAAATTTTTTAATATTAATATTTATAATACTAATAAATAATTTTTATGACAATATTAATATTTAAATTAACATTTATAAATAAAAATATAAAAATTAGAAAAAATAAAGAATTTTTTTAATCTTTTATTTGCGCACATATTACTCTAAACACCATTATATCATTGTTGGGGGTAGAATTTGTCATATTATATTTTTTAAAGCTAGAGTAAACTTATTCTGCTATAAAATCACTATTTATAACCTAAATATTTTGCATCTCCTATATACACGAAACTATAAATCTACAACATTTGTCTTATGATCATTCAAAATCTATATTATTTTCATTTAACACATCCCTAACATTATCCACTATAAAATTATTTTAATGTCAAACTACAAGACTAATATATTACCCCAACCTCTTTTATGCGCAGGTGACTTCGAAAGAAAATGAAGTTTATGCTCTAATCTCCAGAGTATCTGAAAATGTTAATATGAATGAGGTAAGTACAACTACTCAGTGAGAATATAATTATATAATAAAGTGAAAATAAATATATTTTTCTCATATACTTACTAATAAAAATTCATACAACTTTATCATAAAACAAAACATAATTTCATAATATCATTTTATAAAACTTATCTTATATCTTCATACACTTAAAATATATAGTACATAGATTACGTAACACTTTAGGCACTAATAAACATATATTTATCTGCAGCCTAAGGGCAAATCCTAGCATCTTGGGTATAATGATGGTGTTAACAACCCAAAAGTAAATAAACATTGCTATAAATATGTGTAGAGATGGCGTCAAAGAGCGAACCACCTGATATACACCTCAAAAGCTATATGTATATCAACCACTGTCCTAAATATAGTATCATATCATAATCCGTCAATTTATCCAACACTCCGTCATCACAAGTGTCTTTATTAAAAATATATATAATGAGTGTATTCGAATTATTTATTCAGCTGTATCAATAAATAATCATCATACTATAATTTAGATATTAACATACCATTATTTATTCTCATTTTAAATATATAAAGATTATTTCTTTCAAATCCATCATAAACTGAATTTTATCATAAAATAAATTTTAACAAATCATATATATATATATATTAATAAAATACAAATGTTATATAATTACTCACACACTTTAATCAAAAACTATTTTCATCTAGTTAATATGATTATCTCTATGATTTACCTCAATAGCTAGGTCCACTCCTAAATGATATAAAATTATTCATTAACTGAGGAATATTCTAGAATTGAAAAGCTACTATAAGATGTTTTTAAATTGGGCATAAGAACGATCCTTAAATTCCAACAAAGTTTTCAGTATACATTGGATATTTTCTCAAAATAATATGATTATTTAATCCCTTTTCATAAAAAAAAAATATCTTTTAACATAATTTGAACAAATTTTGGAGATTAATTTGTTTGGTTATCCTTTTTAAATAAAGATAATATTATTTATTTTAAATTTTTTTATTTTTTCATAATAAATTTCAATAGTGATAATAAATAAATACAATGCTAATAATAATAATACTTTTTATATTAATAATGTCATTTAATAATTAATTAACTCAATTTAATAAATAAATAATAATCCTCAAGTTAAAAATTTACAGTAGTAGTAAATATAACTTAATTAATCAACTACTAATTTATTTTCTTTCAATTAATTAACTAATTATATATATATTTAAATATATTAATTAATTCTATAAACTGATATTTATTAACTATAATTAAATTTTAAATTATTGATTGATTAATCTTTTAGTAAAATAAATAGTTCTAATTAAATAATTAATCAATAAACAATAATTTTAACTTAATTCATTAAATAATTATTAATTATTTCAATATAATACTTAAAATTTATAATAGTTAACTTAAGTTAATTATTTAATAAAATTGTGATCATTATTCATTTAGTTATTTATTTACTTTTAAATGTAGTTTATTTATCAATTAATTAATTAATTTCCAAAAATCCATATATATATATATATATATCTTTAATTCAATAAATCTATAAATAATTATAATTTAAACCATGAGTTTAGCAATTACTTAATTTTAATTATTCTGTAACCAACAATCTATATAATTATATAAAAGCCAAAGAAAAGTAGGATTGTTTTGAGGTTGCCACTTCATCATTTTCTACAAATGGCTATTTCACATTTTTTTTCTTTCTAAATTAATTTTTTATTTAGTTTTAATAATTAATATAAAATATAAAATATAATAATTAATAGATTATTTTTATCTTTTAATCGTATTCTATTAAATAATTACACATTAATATAATTTTACAATATTGAATATCTAAATTATATTTTTGACTTTTAATTTTTTATGAATTAATTACATATTAATATTATTTAATAATATTGATTGATTGATTGATTTTTTTTAAAATTTAAAAAGTTAAAAAAATAAATAATAAAATATATGATTTTCTTTCTTAATTATTTTTTATTTAGTTTAAATAATTTATATAAAATTTGATTTTTTCTTTCTTAATTATTTTTATTTAGTTTTAATATTTATATAAAATTCGAAAGTTACAAATGATGCAATCGCACCTACAGTACAGTTCGTCAGATAACAGTAGCAAACTTGAATTTTCCAAAAATATACGATGCTCCAAAATCCCAACAATTATTTTTCTCATAAACTAGACTCAATTTCTAGCCATATATCCAAATTTTAGATTTTTATCATGTTCCAATATTTAATTAAAAATCGAGCAACATATAGCACTAACATCAAACTTCAGCAGAGAATTAAATCATCCAAAAACTCAAAGAAAACAATTAATTTGAAAACCCTAATACCCAATTTAATTCAATCAAACCCTAATTCAATACATTCATCAAATTTCAGAACCCAACACACTAGCCCAAATCAATTAATTCAACACCAAAATCCATCAAAACAATAAAAACCCCAAAACCTAACCTATTTTGTAAAAATCAATTTAATTAAATAATAATTCGAATTTAGCCAAATTAATTAAGAAAAATACCAACCCAATATGATACTAATATGAACTAATCAAATTGAAGTCGAAATAATGCAAAAGGAATCAAGAAAAACCTCAAAAACACCCAAAAACTTGAAAATCGAGCTGCTGGACAGGACCCAAAACGATAGGGGCGAGCAGCCCGCAGCACGCCAAATGATGGCGTCTGCACGCCGAACGACAGGAGCGCGCCTCGCCGAATGACGCACGTCTCTCGCCAAACGACACCGGCACCCTGCGCGCGCACTGACGAAACGACAGGACTCTGATTTGAAGGGAAAATTTTATTTTTTTTCTTTCTTTTTCTCTCTCCGGCGGCACAAAAATTTAGAGACTCAATTGGGTGCCCTAACACCCCTATTTATATAATTTTTATTTGAAAAATTACCAATATACTCCTAGATTAATTTATTTTAATTAAAAACACCCAAACACTATTTATTTTCATAAAAATTTACCCAAAACCATAAAATTCACAAAATCAACTCAAATTTATTTTTAACTTCAAAATTTAACCCAAAATAATTTATAAATATGTTTTACGCATAATAATACCTGAAAATACCGAAAACGACAAAAAATCCAAAAATGACGAAAATACCCTCGGCACCCAAAAATACAATATTATACTCAAAACGACCGTCTCGTCGTCCTGAGTATCAAAAAGACATTCAAACCATCAAATTATGTTCAAACAACATATGAGGGCACAAAATAACTATTTTGCCCCTAGACTTAAAATCATTCAAAAACCAATGGTTTTACAATCTAACCCCCTTAAAGTAATTGCGTCCATGCAATTGAATCCAACATAATCATTATCCATCAAAAACTGTCATTACAATAGTTATACACAAATCCGGATGGTATCGTCTACTTAGTATGTGTCGTTATGGTTGATCAGGCCATAACCACAAGATACCAAGCACTAATGACCATTCCAGGTTCGATCCATTTAGAGTTCATTAAATAAAAACCAATTATCAGATAACCAAAACAAAATCAATGAATAGCGCTTAGCGCTCAACCAAGTCAATATCAGTGCGAAACAATCGAGTGTAACATTATCTCTGTTCATTTTTCCAATCCATAATAATATTAATATACTGTACCTCTGTAACCAATAACAGAAATATTCCGTAACTCAACATTATTACACATACACCTTTTCAATAAGATCCATTGCATACAATTGTCAATCATCAGTCACAAACAATATCATGCGATGTATGAGTATGATGTTATGCTGGTATGCAAGTGCTCTAACACTAAGACTGAAGAATATTACAGTATAACCCCCTTAAAACGATTTCGACCTCGAAATCTAAAACATACCTGAAGACTCAAACAGATGGAGATATTTAGCTTTCATAAGCTCTTCGGCTTCCCAGGTGCATTCTTCAACAGAATGATTGCGCCAAAGGACTTTCACAGAAGCTACATCCTTAGAACGCAAACCGCTTGACCTGACAGTCCAGAATAGCCATTGGCTGCTTCTCATAAGAACAATCATCACTAATCTCTACAGTGTCCGGAGCTAGCACATGATCAGGACTAGGTACATACTTTCTCAACATCGAGATATGAAATGCCGGATTCACAGAAGCCATCTGAGGTGGTAAATGAAGCTTATAAGCAACATCACCAATCCTCTCCAGAATTTCAAATGGACCAACATACCGTGGAGCTAATTTTCCTTTCTTACCAAACCTCATAACACCCTTGAAAGGTGAAACCTTCAGAAACACTCTATCTCCGACAGCAAATTCCAGATTTCTTCTTTTCAAATCAGCATAGCTCTTTTGTCTACTAAAAGCAGTCCGAATACGGTCTTGAATCACTGGTACAACCTCAGCACTGTATTGCAAAAGTTCAGGACCCTCAATTCGACGCTCACCAACCTCCTCCCAATATAATGGAGTCCTACACCTTCTGCCATACAGAGTCTCAAATGGAGCCATACCAATACTAGCCTAATAACTGTTATTGTAGGCAAACTCTACCAAAGGAAGATGATCTGCCCAACTACCACCAAAATCAAGAACACACAATCGTAGCATATCTTCCAAAGTCTGAATAGTCCTCTCCGACAACCCATCTGTCTGAGGATGAAAAGCAGTACTGAAATGAAGATTAGTTCCCAAACCTTCCTGAAGCTTCTGCCAAAATCTAGAAGTAAATTGTGGTCCTCTATCAGAAACTATAGAAACTGGGACCCCATGAAGACTCACAATCCTGTTGAGGTACAGTTTGGCATACTGCGACACTGTGTACTTAGTATTTACTGGAAGAAAATGAGCGGACTTAGTCAATCTGTCAACAATAACCCAGATCGAATCGTGCCCACCAGGAGCTTTAGGCAAACCGACAACAAAATCCATATTGATTCTCTCCCATTTCCACTCAGGTAGTGGTAACTCCTTAAGCAATCCCGCAGGCTTATGATGCTCATACTTAACTTGCTGACAAGATAAGCATTGAGAAACAAACTGTGCAACATCATTCTTCATCCCTTTCCACCAGTACAACTGCTTCAAATCCCGATACATCTTGGTGGAACCTGGGTGAACTGTGTACTTAGAGAAATGTGCATCCTTAAGGATATCAATCTTCAAATCATCTACCTTAGGAACACACACCCTAGTACCAAACTTCAAAACACCTTTATCATCTATAACAAACTCCTTGTTCTCACCGGCTAAGACTTTCTGTCGTAAATTTTCCAAATCCGCATCCTTACTTTGCTCAGAAATAATCCTGTCAAGAAAATTTGGCTTCACAGACAAACTAGCAAGAAACACCCCTCTACCATTCACAACTTCTTTGTCAGACATATTAAATGTCCAACCCTCATCAAGCAATTGGTGAATCTCAGAATCAAGGAGCTCCTCGTCAAACAAATATGTGACAAACTCCCCATAGACTTGCGACTCAAAGCGTCTGCCACAACATTTGCTTTTCCAGGATGGTACTGAATATTATAATCATAATCTTCCAGAAACTCTATCCACCTCCTCTGCCTCAAGTTCAGATCCCTCTGCGAGTAAACATATTTGAGATTCTTATGGTCAGTAAAAATCTCACATGTAATACCATATAGATAATGCCTCCAGATCTTTAGTGCAAACACAACAGCAGTCATCTTCAGATCATGCGTAGGATAATTAACTTCATGCTTTTTCAACTGTCTTGAAGCATAAGCAACCACCCTACCGTGTTGCATCAACACGCATCCCAAACTAATACCAGATGCATCACAGTAAACAACATAGCCTTCATTGCCCTCCGGCAAAACAAGTACAGGTGCAGATGTCAACCTTTCTTTCAGAAAGTTAAAACTCTCCTCACAAGCATCATCCCAAACAAACTTAACACCCTTGCGAGTGAGTTTAGTCAAAGGTGCTGCAAGTCGAGAAAAATCTCTAATAAATCTTCTATAATAACCAGCCAAACTCAAGAAACTTCGTATCTCTGTAACTGTCTTTGGTCTTGGTCAATCCATGACTGCCTCAATCTTCTTTGGATCAACCTGAACACCCTCAGAAGATATAACATGACCCAAGAACACAACTTTATCCAACCAGAATTCACATTTCGAGAACTTGGCATAAAGTTTATGTTCCCTCAGAGTTTACAAAACCAGCTTCAAATGTTCCTCATGCTCTTCTTTAGTCTTGGAATACACCAAAATGTCATCAATGAACACCACAACAAACCAATCAAGATATGGACTAAACACCCTATTCATCAAGTCCATAAAAGCAGCAGGGGCGTTGGTAAGTCCAAAAGACATTACCAGAAATTCATAATGACCATACCTTGAGCGAAAAGCAGTTTTAGGTATGTCACTCTCTAGCACCCTTAACTGATGATAACCAGACCGAAGATCAACCTTTGAGAAAAACTTCGCCCCTTGCAACTGATCAAACAAATCATCAATCCTTGGTAATGGATATCTGTTCTTGACCGTCACCTTGTTTAGCTGCCGATAATCAATACACAACCTCATGGAACCATCCTTCTTTCTCACGAAAAGAACCGGAGCTCCCCAAGGTGAAGTACTCGGTCGGATGTACCCCTTCTGTAACAAATCATTCAGCTGCTCCCTCAACTCTTTAAGCTCTGCCGGTGCCATTCTATAAGGCAGCATAGAGATAGGATTTGTGCCCGGTACAAGATCAATAGAAAACTCAATCTCTCTTTCAAGAGGTAACCCAGGCAAATCCTCAGGAAAAACATCCATAAAATCTTTCACTATAGGGACGTCTTCTGGTTTAACTTCTTCTTTCTTCACATCCCGAATAGATACAAGATAGGCGTCACAACCTTTACGCAATAACCTCCTAGCTCCCAAAGTAGAAATCATCTGACAAGGACCAATGGTCTTGGAACCATGGAATGTCACCGACTTACCTTCTTCATAATCAAATCGGACTATTTTAGCCCTATAGTCAACATTAGCTCCATGACAAGCTAACCAATCCATTCCCAAGATCACATCAAATTCCAACACAGATAGGATAATCAAATTTGCAGCTAAATCTGCATCCTCAACTCTAATCATACAGTTACTATAAACATCTACCGTCTCTATCTCATCCCCCAGTGGTGTATGAACAAACAAAGGCTCAGCCAAAAGTTCATGTGATCTAGATAATCTAGATGCAAAGCTAGGTGATATGAATGAATGAGTAGCTCCATGGTCAATAAGAACATGTGCATCAAATGAACATACAGAGAGTGTACCTTGCACCACATTATTATCAGCCTGAGCTTGCTGAGCATTAAGATTAAACACCTGAGCATAATTCTGATTCTGATTCTGGCCTTGGTTCTGATTCTGAGCATTGTTCTGACCTGCTGGCAAAGCGGGTACAGCATTCTGCTACTGATTTTTCTGGTGATAACCCTGATTCTGCTGACCTTGGTAGCCTCGATAACCTCCATTCTGTTGTCTGCCATTCTAATTACCTCGGCCTCCATTATAACCTCGACCACCATTACCTCTGCCATAACCATTGCCATTACCATTACCGTTGTCACGGTTGTTGTTACCCTGATTCCCTACTGGTCTCACGTAATTCTGCTGCCCTCCTTGATTCTGACCATGCCGAGAATTAGGACAATCCTTCACCTGGTGATCCATCCGTCCACAACCTAAACATGCTCTAATCTGTCTCCAGCAATCTCCTGGATGACAGTTACCACAAAACTCACAAACAGGATTCCTCTGATTCTGATTCTGCGATCGATAAGTCTGTTGTTGACCACCTCTATTATTACCTCTCTGATCTCTATTCTGTCCTTGGTAGCCATGCGAATCATTAGGTCTACTTCTCTTCCTACTAACATCAGTAGTATCCTCAGTCCTGTCATTCTTACCTCTGTTTTCCAAACCCAGAGCTGTGTTCCTAGCCAAATGCAACTCAGTGTAGTTATGGCTAGCAACAAAACCATAATACTTATTGTTCAATCCCTCCACGAATCTGCGAGTCATCCGAGCCTCATCCTGAATCAAGTGTGTAGCATACTGTCGCAGATCCTGAAACTTCTCATAGTACTCAGCTATGGATCTATCCCCTTGCTTCAACCTTTCAAACTCTTGGCCTTTTTGCCACATAACATTCTCAGGTATGAAATTCTGCATGAACAAGTCCTTAAACTCATCCCAGACATGAACCCTATCTCTGATCTCATCATCGAACCACACCTGAGCCGACTTCTTTAACTGATGACCTGCCAACTCTATAGATCTATCATCAGTACAGTTGAGAGCTAAACAAATCTGACGTACCTCATTGATAAAGTATACCGGATCCTCAGTAGCAGAGTTGGAGAATGTAGGTGGGTTCACTCTGATAAACTAATTTAATTTCACATACTAGGGTTCAACAATAGGTGGCTGATCATTTGCTTGCCCAGTATTCTGATTCATATTCTGCACCAACTGAGCAATTCCATTGGCAAGAGTCTCCATAGATTTATCCATGGTCATCATAGTAGTCATAAACTGCTCCTGACCCACTGCAACATCCGGTGTAGCCTCAGGTACAGGATTATTCCCAGGAGTAGGTGGCTGAGGACCAGGCACAACTCCTGCAGTATTAACATTCCCTGCTGCAGCTCTAGGAGGTCTCCCACGTCCACGTGGAGGCAGATTAGCACCATCTGCAGTTCCAGAAGTTCCAGCACCAGAGGAACCTCCCCCTATCCGAATTCCAGTACTTCTTTGAGACATAACTACTGATATTAGTATAAGCATATCGGTTAACGCGGAAGCAAAAGAAACACAGAAAGAATTTTTCCTAATGATTTCCGGATACAACTAGACAAATTATAAGTGTGACTGAATCTTATGGCTCTGATACCACTTTTGTCACGACCCAACTCGGGGGCCACGACCGGCATGCAGCCAAACTAAAGTCCGACCACATAAGCCTTTAAAAACATTCATAACAGTCTAAGTGCAAAATAATTCAATACTTATATAATCCTCAATCCTAATTCAAATGCAAACCATCAATATAATCAAATCACAATAAAATCATTTGGAAAATCTAATGCAGACAAGTTCTACTTATTACACAAAAAGGGATTCAGATTCAATCCGCCCAAAAGTTCAATATCCGGAAATCTCTAAGCAGAAGGACTGATAAACACAAACGGAAAACCTGATCTACTTCGCCAAGAAGAGAAAGAAGATAGACGAAGGCAATAACTGAAAACCTGCAAGACAATCTGTAAGGGTGTGAGCGCTTTATATAGACGCCCAGTAAGTCTATGAGAGGCAGAGAAACATCTAACAGTTATATAAGCAGTACATATAATACATTCACAAATTAAGCAATCAAGATGGTGTGTCGGGGTCACCAATCAGTAAACAGTACAGTATAATATCAGTCACATCCGCTCTTATAACTCCTCAGTACAGTACAGTAATCAGTAATTAGGCATGTAGCCTCAGTAAACAGTATAGGAATTAAGCCTCAGTAGCAGTATAGGCATTAAGCCTCAGTAACCTCCTTCCCCTTCATGACACACCATCACACAGCACAAGTAACATCAAATTCAATATTCTCACATAAATACAATCACATGCAAGTTTCTTTTTCTTCTAAAGCATGCGAGGCTGAGTTCGAAAGAATAGACTAGTGAATATATAGAAAGGATAATATATTATAAGAAGGGTTTATATATATATATATAAGTTGTTAGCAAGTAGCACAACACAAACAATTCAAATACACCCATAGAACTTACCTGGTCTAACAGTCAGCTAAGCAATCCGCCACCCTAAGTCTGAGGTGCTGCTCGACCACCGCCTAACCATTAACCATCAATTAACAACCACCCTTACAAATGTATGCAAGTGCAAATGGGAATGCATGACGTTAATGCACGCAATTCAATAGTTTCCATAGCAAGGTTAAACCTTTTTGTCAACCAATCATAACTTAACCATCATGATACCACACCTTTAAACTTGCTTTCCAGAATATAAAACATCATTAAAAAGTCCTTACAATTTAAATTTATCAAATACCTTACTTAAGTAATCAATATACACAAGATACAATTTTACCGATAAACCTGAATAACGAGTGTCAAATTATAAAATTCAAAACAATTAACCAGTATATGCAAAATTTATAATTTTCAACCAGAAGTTAATTTGATATCTGAAAAGAATCCTACCAAAATTTCATAATTTTTCGAGACTTAGAAGTCCCTCAATCAATTTTTATTCATAACAGTATACAGCTCACAAGGTATACTGACGGCAGTAGAAAGATCTACTTATTTCAAAAATATAACAACAGAAACATAACCCAACATATTTTTCTTGTAAATTAGACTTCCAGAACTTCATTATATATGAAAATCAAATCTAAAACATTTTTACACATTTTAATATGAATTTCGAAAGTTACAGATGATGCAATCACACCTACAGTACAGTTCGTCAGACAACAGTAGAAAACTTGAATTTTCCAGAAATATACGATGCTCCAAAATCCCAAAAATTATTTTTCTCATAAACTAGACTCAATTTCTAGCCACATATCCAAATTTTAGATTTTTATCATGTTCCAATATTTAATTAAAAATCGAGCAACATACAGCACTAACATCAAACTTCAACAGAGAATTAAATCATCCAAAAACTCAAAGAAAACAATTAATTTGAAAACCCTAATACCCAATTTAATTCAATCAAACCCTAATTCAATACATTCATCAAATTTCAGAACCCAACACACTAGCCCAAATCAATTAATTCAACACCAAAATCCATCAAAACAATAAAAACCCCAAAACCTAACCTATTTTGTAAAAATCAATTTAATTAAATAATAATTCGAATTTAGCCAAATTAATTAAGAAAAATACCAACCCAATATGATACTAATATGAACTAATCAAATGGAAGTTGAAATAATGCAAAAGGAATCAAGAAAAACCTCAAAAACACCCAAAAACTTGAAAATCGAGCTGCTGGACAGGACCCAAAACGACAGGGACGAGCCAGCCCGCAGCACGCCAAACGATGGCCTCCGCACGCCGAATGACAGGAGCGCGCCTCGTCGAACGATGCACGTCCCTCGCCAAACGACACCGGCACCCTGCGCGTGCACTGATGAAACGACAGGACTCTGATTTGAAGGGAAATTTTTATTTTTTTTCTTTCTTTTTCTCTCTCCGGCGGCACAAAAATTTAAAGACTCAATTGGGTGCCCTAACACCCCTATTTATATAATTTTTATTTGGAAAATTACCAATATACCCCTAGATTAATTTATTTTAATTAAAAACACCCAAACACTATTTATTTTCATAAAAATTTATCCAAAACCATAAAATTCACAAAATCAACTCAAATTTATTTTTAACTTCAAACTTTAACCCAAAATAATTTATAAATATGTTTTACGCATAATAATACCCGAAAATACAGAAAACGACAAAAAATCCAAAAATGACGAAAATACCCTCGGCACCCAAAAATACAATATTATACTCAAAACGACCGTCTCGTCGTCCTGAGTATCAAAAAGACATTCAAACCATCAAATTATGTTCAAACAACATATGAGGGCACAAAATGACTATTTTGCCCCTATACTTAAAATCATTCAAAAACCAAGGGTTTTACATAATCTTTCATAAATTAACTACAAATTAATATAATTTAATAATATATTTATATTTTTTAAAATTTGAAAAGCTAAAAAATATATAACTCTTAACATTCATAATAAATTAATTATAAATTAAATAATTTATTTCTAAAAATAATTAATTTATAAGTTTAGAAATTTAAATAATAAAATATATGATATTCGACATTATATATATAGAAAAATAAAAATATTATATGATGCCACAAAATATATATATATATATATATGCATAATGTGAAAAAATAATTGTATATAGTAAAATAACTTATTAATATATAAATATAAAAGATCACGTATTTAATAAATTATTAATAATATTTTTAATGTAAATTATTAATTTTTAAATTTAATAGATTATTAATAAAAATTTAATAACTAAAAATATCAATATATACAGATTAAAGTTTATATATTTAATAAACTATTGATAAATATTTTAATTGAAACTATTGATATATGAAAATAAAATATCATATATTTAATAAATTAATAATTTTTAATAAATTTTTAACGAAAACTATTAATATATATAAAAAATAAGAGATCATATATTTGGTAAATTATTAATTTACAATAATAAAATATCTTATATATAATAAACTTAATGACTAAAATTAAAAAAAGAATGAAAAGTAGATTATCATGTAATATATATCTATATATAATATAAAAATATCATGTATTATATTTATTTACCTCTTTATATATTATTTGTGTCTCATAATTTGTTATATAAAATTATTAATATATAAAGATAAAAAGTTAGATCAAATTTATTTTTATTTCTTACAATAATACTAATGATTAATTATATTAAATCTAAAATTTATTAACTAAAATATTTAATATGTAAAGATAAAATATAAATATAAATATTAATATATAAATATAAAATATTATATGTGTAATAAAAATTGTATAACAAAATAAAAAGTCACACTCGCTCATCACACACGGACATGCGACTAGTTATAACTTAAATATTTAGATTTTAAACAATAAATCCTAAATAAATAAATTTTAAATTTTAATTATCATTATTTATAGATATTATTTATTATTTTCATTTATTATTATTATTATTATCATTTTTATTTATTATATATATTTAAACATATTTCATTTTATTTGCACATAATAACTTTTATGATTTAGTACATAATATCTAAAGCTCAACTTTGACTTAGGGATTAATTAATTTAAAAACAATTAGTAAAATAAATAATTACAATTTAAGTAATTAATTAGTTCTAAATTATATTTTTACATACTATACATTAATCATTTAATCCAAATCAATTAATAACTAAAATTTTATTTCAATTTAAAATATACAATAATTAATCTTAATCAAATACTAAATTATTTTACTCTTAATTTTTCTTATTTCTAATTTCTAATTAATTAATTAAATTTTCTTTTTGTAATAATTATAATAATAGTGATATTAAAAATAACAACAATAATTTGTAATATAGGTATCAAAATAAAGCTGGAGAAGAGAGGATTTCAACACCGTCGAAAATGGATATCGGAGCCGGCAGAAAAAATGGCAGAAAGATTGACGTCGTCATTGCCATCGGACAGTGCTTGCACCGTCGTCTGGCCACCTTTTTGTCGCTGCTTCTACGTCTGGGGTCGTCGCATGGTGATATGTCGTTTGGAGGGGGCGGTGCCGATTGATGATAGACGAAAAGCGGCATATCATGGTAGATTTCGATCTATCTCTCTCCTCTCACAATTTATGTTTCTATCTCCTCTTCTTCTTCTCTCTCTCTCTCTCGAATTAACTTCTTCTCTTTTTTCATTTATTAAATATAAAAAATATAGAATTTATATATATATTTTTGTGTGCAGGATATTACAAAATTTGAGGGGGAGTTCTGGGTGATCCATGGACCCCTCCTTCCCCCTCTTATCCTCCTATATATATATATATATTGGTTTTTTCGCATTATATATATTTTATATTTTATTTTTAATGAGTGAATATTTAGAATTTTATGATTAAATTAATTATTTTTCTATTTTATTATAAATTGTGTATGTATGGTTATGTGATTAGGTTATTGTTAGAATTTTGCAATTTGATTTTGAATTGAATAAAACTAATATTCTCATTTGAAATAGTTTTTTTTTTAAATTTAATTAAATAAAATCATGTAAATAAATTAATAGATTTAAAAATTAAAATGAAAAGACATGTAAAAGATTCAATAAATTTTTAGAATTTAATAAATAACATAAAATTTTGATTGATAAGTTTTTTTAATAAAAAATTATAATAAAAATCTAAATTTTACTATAATATTAAATTTAATTTTATATTTAATTTGCCTTTTTTTTTTTGCTTAAAAAAATTGCCCCCCTTCTAATTCTTGGTTCCACTACTGATCATCGCCGATCAATATGGCCACCATGGCCATCGACCTAAAGTTTAACCATCACATTTAGTCATCCACTAGCAGTTATCAATCCCTTGAAGTTCAACCATATAACTTGCATCGACTCAGCAGATCACACCCATTACCAAACCATATGTTGCAACATTGTTGGTATGATCTACTAGTGTATTTTTTTTATATAATTTTTTTAATTTTTATACTTTATATTATGTATATAAGAATGAAAAAAATCAATTACAAGTCTATTATTTAAAATAATATGTATTTATTTTTATGTTGTGCCTCGATATGTCTTATAATCAATATCTAATTTTATTGTTTTAAAATTAAAAGTTTTTCTTTTTAGTGAAATATAAACTAATTTTATATTATCAAAAGAATAAAATAATTTTAAAGCATAACATTTTCAATTTCCGTAACATTTTCAATTTCCGTTCGAGAATTGAAATATGTTATGTTTTTAAAATTTTAAAAATTAAAATGTGTATATATTAAAATGCAATGTCAAATTTTCATATGCAAATGTTAAAACATTTCTAGTCATTGTTATTATTTTAACTAAAAAAATAATTTTCCTTAAATATGGATGGACAATAACGTGTTAGTTTTTTTTATTGGTAATGAAATGATTCATTAATTAAAAAAAAGAATAATAAGCTTTAATGAACCAAGACTTAGACTACAAAATAAGCATCAAATTTCCCCTAGAATTACTAGAAACAACCTAAGAAAAGAAGAACTCCTCATAAAGAAATGACCTAGAACAATAGAGGTCTATTGATATAGAAAGGGCAACAACTTTGATATGCAACAAAGAATACACATAAGTCCCAATTAACCTCAAATTCTGGAGAAGAAGAGGGGAAGAAAAGCTAAAAAGGCCAAGTCTGAAACTCGTGGACAAATAGTTCAGATAAGTCAATAAAAGAGAGCTAAATAGAGAAGGCAAAAATATCCACTAATAGGCTAAAGAGTAGTAGCACCGACTAACGAAATACAATAAGTAGAGAGCATTGCATAACAGCTTGTAAAAATCTAGAGGAAGAAGGATGTTCTTCTACAAAAAAAAATCACTAGTAGCCTTAAGTTATGACACCAACTCTATTAGTAGAGAGAACCTTCACAAATGCTTCACCACCAGAGAGAAGCCTATAGACTACAAGAAACTCCCATAGGTGCAAAAAGACATCTAAAGTAAAATCTAAAGATAAAACACAAAAAACCTATGAAATCAAGAAATAAACAATAGAAAATTAAGAAAAAAAAATGGAAGGTTTAGCCTATTGCCAGCTAAAATGAGAACTAGATAATCACCGCCGAAGAGAGGAAGAGAGAGAATGAAACCTTAACCGGCTAAGATTCTCAATTTCTCCAATAATGTGTCAGTTAACTTATAGCAAAAAGGGGAAATATTTAATATTTGTTTGATTGGTCTTTTGAAAATTAGTAGTTATTTAAAGTGATTATACACTCAAATTTAAATATTAGATATTTAGTAAGAAAAAATATATTGACATTAGTAACTTTTTATCAGTCAATAGAATTTTTAGTTTTAATTTTTCATTAGTAGCTAGAATTTTTAGTTTTTTTGTGTAAAAATATATATTTTTATAAATAGATTCGTATTAGTTAAATATTAATAGAAATTAATAAATGAACCAATGAGTACTAAAAAATATCAAAATTTATTTTAATTTAATAAGAAAAAGCATTGTTATACTTCATGTTAATATTAAATAATATATATTATAATTCTCCTAAAAAATAATAAGTATTATAGTTAATTATATATCATAATTTCATGTTGATTATTTTCTTTTATTTCATATATTATACTTACATGTCGTTTAAGAGTATATGGCAACAAATCTATATATCTATACATATTATACTAAAATAATTCATGCTGACTCAATATTATACCATCTGTCACTGTCTCAATCCTGTCATGATTTTAATTTCTTAATATTTTAAATTAACTTTATTATTTATTATATAATAAATATTTATTTGATAGTGATTTATATTTGAAAAATTCAAATAGAATTATAATATCCTATTTGATATTACCAATAATTATATTTATTTAAAGAGTTTAGTAGGATTATAACATCCTATTTAATATTAATAATAATTAGTTGTATATATATAATATATAAACAAAAAAGTCATAATTTCTACGTTATTTTCTTATTCTTTCACAAAACTAAGTAAGTTTAAAATCACAATACTATTGTTCAACTATTACACTATTGTTGAATTGATGTATAGATAATAAATTATATTTTTTTATATTTTATTTATATTTTTGATATTTTTCTATATTTCATTAGGTTTATTATTTATTATTTATTATTTTCATTTGATAATCAATTTATAATTATGATGGAGAATATTATAGTTCTTCCTTTTGTAGTCATTTTTAGCGCTCATTTTTATATAGTATATTTATTTATATAGTATATTTCCATCGTCGATTATTATTCAATATAATATATTTTAATATTTTCTATTTATATGATTTTTATTAAATAATTGATTGTTTTGTTTGATTTTTTTATTGTTGGATTTTTTTCATATTACATTTTTTGTTATTTGTTTATTAGATAATTTTTTGGATTGATTTATGTTGTTTGGTTGTCATATGATTATTTTTTTTTTGCATTCTTTGCAATGTTTTAGGTTGATTTTTTTGTTGATTTTTTTGATATTTTTAGATTATTTTTGAGTTTTTTTAAAATTAATTATTTTATTTGATTTTGGATAAACTTTAATTTTTTTTAATTTATGTTGAGATTTTTTAATTTCCATAATTTAATTTTTTATTGGGGTTTTATTTTAATTTCAATTACATTAATTTAATAATTTTATTTTTTTGTTTATTTTATTATTTGAGTAGTTTTTATTTTTTAATTTGTGTTATTTAATTTTATGTTAGGTTTTTTAATTTTTTGTTAGATTTATTTTTTAATTTCTATTATTTATTTTTAGATTTAATTTTATAATTTTTGCAATTTAATTTTTATTTTATTTACTTAAATTTATTTAAGCTTTAAAATTAGTATATATATATATATTGCGTGAAAATACACACAATAATGTGCGGGACCTTTTTTTAGTTTATTATATTAAATTAGCTATGTTGGTACAATATTATACCATGTGTCGTTGCTTCAATCTTTCCACTATCCTATTTTTTTAATATTTTAAATTAAATTTATTATATAATAAATATTTATTTGAAGAGATCAAATAAAAATACGGTATTATATGAGATAATGATTTATGTTTGAAGAGTTGTCTTATTTAATATTGATAATAATTATATTTATTTGAAAAGTTCAAACAGAAAAATATATATTTATTTGATATCCTATTCTCCCATAATATTATTCAACTTTAAAATCACAACACTTTTTTTGAAGCCAAAAGGAAATCAATATAGTAAAACCACAGTAAAAAACAATAAAAAAAGCAGAATGCATCCTATAGACCCAGGTTAGTAGGCCTCCTTTCCTCTCTCTTAATAGTCTCTGCAATTGCTTCCTCACAAATAATTGGAACTAAAAAAAACTAGGAACAGTATCCCAAACATGATGACTAGCAAATAACCGAGCTACCCTAGCAACTAGGGCTGTAAATGAGTCAAGCTACTCTAGCTCGGCTTGGGTATCAGCTCGAGCTCGAACTGTTCGTTTATTAAATGAGTCAAGTTCAAGCTAAGAAATACTCGGCTCATTAGCTCTCGAGCTGGCTCATTTAAAAAGCTCATGAGTTAAGCTCGTAAGTTAGCTTATTTAGTGTATTTAATTAAAAATATATATTTTAATTTATATATATTAAACTATCTATGTGAATATATTAATTTTTTGACTAATTTAATTCATATAATTTATTAGTATATCATATATATGATAAATAAATTAAATAATATATAATATAAAATAGATTAATAAGTTATAGTAAAATGTAATATTATAGTAATATAATATTTTATTTTTATTAATATATAATTATATTATTTATCTTTCATAAAACTATTAATTTTAGTATATCTTTTATGAAAATGTAGAAAAAGATAAATAAAAAAAAATAAAAACTGAAATAAGTTCATTGAATTCGTTAAACTTATTTAAATTAAGCTCGAGTTCAAGCTCGAGATACATGATATATGAGCCGGCTCGGGCTCCGTTCTGGCTCGATTCGAGTTCGAGTTCGAACTCGACTATTTTATAACGAGCCGAGCTTGAGTTTTTTAAAATTCGACTTAACTTGGCTCGATTATAGCCCTACTAGCAACTATATGAGCAACACGATTGCTTGTCTTCAAACCCATTGGAAGGATATTTCTTGAATGAACTTTCTAATTTCCTTGCAGTCTTGAACAACATTACCAAACTTAAATATACTCTCATTAGAGGTTAGAAGAGCAAAATAAACTTTTTCATTATCCATTTCTACCTCTAGTTAGAAAAAAACAGAGTCACAAAGCGATGATAGGATATATCTAATTGCAATAGCTTTTGGCATTTTCGACTAGAAGTTACCATGGATTTTGCTTGAGTATGTAGCAAGAAAATTCCCATTATGATCTCTCAATTCTCCTCCACGGCGCATCATATGATCTTCCATAAACACAACAACATCCATATTCACTTTGCATTTTCTAGGTGATGCAAGATGCTAGTTGATGGTCTCATTCAACCATGCTCTAGAATTTCCAGACTTGCAACATTCAGTGTTAGAAGCATTTATGCTCAGAGCCTGTCTTTCCTACTAACAACAGATGGTGTAATTAACAGTAGCCATAGAGTTATAAAATACTCCTTTGCATATCCATTTGTTATGTCACTACCATAACACTATTTTTTATTTACTATACTATTGTTTAATTGACTTGTAAAAAATATATCATATTTTTTATATTTTTGCTTTTATTTTGATTTTTTTTCATTTAGTCTAATATTTATTTATTTATTTATTTATATTCTCATTTGATCATTATATTTACAATTATAATGGAGAATATTATTATTTTTTCTTTCATAGTCGTTTCTCGCTCTTCTCCTTACCTTTCCTTCACCGTCCAATGTAGTTTATTTTAGCATTTTTTGTTTGTGTGATTATTTCTTAAATAATTTGTTATATTGTATGATTTTTTATTTTTTTTGTTAATTGAATTTTTAGTTTTTTTTTACTATTTGTTTGTTAGGTATTTTTTTTGTTGATTTGTGTTGTTTGGTTATTGTATGGTTTTTTTATGTTCTTTGTAATGTTTTGGGTTGATTTTTTTTATTTGTTTTCCTGATATTTTTAGCTACTTTTTAACTTTTTTAAATTAATTATTTTTTATTTGATTTTGGCTAAATTTTAATTTTGTTTTAATTTATGTTAGGATTGTTTAATTTCTATAGTTTAATTTTTTGTTAGTGTTTTGTTTTAATTTTAGTAGCATTAATTGTTTTATTTTAATTTTTGTTTGGGTTTATTTTTTGATTATGCTCTATTTTTAATTTATGTTATTTAATTTTTTGTTAGATTTATTTTTTTAATTGCATATTTAAATTTTATTTAACTTTAATTTTATAAATTAAATTTTGTTTTATTTGCTTTATAGAGAGAGAGAGAGAGAGAGAGAGAGAGTAAAAATACTCATTGCATCGGACAAGATATTTTTCTAGTTTCCTACTGTATCCTTATATCTTAGCATTTTTTAGCATTTGCTTATATTTTAATTTTAATGTTGAAATAAAATTTTATTTGCATGCAATAAATTATCATTATTGTATAACTAATAAAATTATTCAGTACTTTTAATTTTTTTAATTTAATAAAGAGTTGTCAAATATTTTATTTTTGATTAAAATTATTTACAATGAATAATTGGACGTGTGTGTAATATTACTATTAAAGTAATTTTATTAAAATAAGATTTGCATTATTTAAAGTTTAAAAAATATGGCCTTCAAAAAAAAATTTAAAAATATGATTTGGAAAAACTATCTTTTTTAATTTTTCTCAAATTATAATTTATAAAAAATAATTAAATTTTTTTAAAAACTAAAAAAATATTACTTCATCCGTTCCAATTTAATTATCGCTTTTGGGATAATTATACAGATCAAAGCAATTATTAGACATTATAAATTTTTAAAAAATTATAACATTTTAATTAATTACCTCTTTCAAATATTATCTTTTTATTAATTACTAACCTTAAAAGTATTTAATACTTGTAAGGATAAATTTGAAACTTTATAATTAATACAATATTAAATTTGGAACATTATAATTAATGCATTGTATTAGCTGGAACTGTCGAAGGCTTGGCAAACCCTGAGTAGTACGTGCGGTCAAGGATGTTAAATTGAGCTATAAGCCATGCATTGTGTTTCTTATGGAGATGTTGGTTCATGTAAATATAATGGAAGAAATTAAAAGAATGTTGGGGTTTGATTATGTCTTTATAGTGGATTGTGTGAGAAGAAGTGGCCGTGTCACTCTTTATGGACTAGCAAAGTTGATCTTCAGGTCTGTAATTTTGCTTCAAATTATATTGATGCTACTGTATCAAATGTAGATGGGGTGCAATGGAGAACGATGGGCTATTATGGCTTTCCTGAGCATAGTAGAAGACGTGCTTCTTGGAATTTTTTAATGCTCTCTCATGGAGACGTTATCTTCCTCATTTGGTTCTTGGGGATTTTAATGATATCCTTTCATTGGAGGAAAAGTGTGGAGGTCCCTCATCCGAGTTACCTTATCAACGGATTTAGAGAGACTTTAATAAACTGTGGGCTTTTTTTATCTTCCTTGGACTGGTTATCAATGGACGTGGGAAAGGGGTAGAAATTATACTTCTTGGGTTAGGGAAAAGCTTGATCATGTGATTGCATCGAAGTTGGCTAGATATTTTCCCAAATAGCTTTGTAATGTCTGAAATTTTAAATAATAATTTTTTGAATTATATATATATTGGTCTGTGTGTAATGTTGAGAGTAGCCTAAACACTTGAAATTAATAAAAATAGGGTTGGATAAGCCTTAAAAAGTTTAAAATTAAATCTGGATATGAATTTAATTGGTATTATCGAAAAAGAATTTTTAAGAGGTAAAAAATTATGAACATGCCCGTGTGGCCTTAGAATCAAATTTTACTATAATTGGAATGAGAAATATGGGTAATAGAGCTTTCAAATAATTAAAGTAAATATTTTTATGATTTTATGAAATTAAAAATCGGATTAAGGGATAATTAAAGAAAGTATGTATATCGAAGCAAAGGTATGAGCAACACATAAAATCAAACCCTAGATATTATATAATGTAGAGTTGACTTCTCTTTTCTTCTTCTTCTTCTTCTTCTTCTTCTTCTTCTTCTTCTTCTTCACCTTTAGCCGAACCCATCACCATTCTCACCACCATATCTTCTTTCTTTCTTCATCTTCCATCACTACATTAAAAACTTAAGGATCTTTGGCAATAATTCAAGATTTTTAAGGGAAATAGTTAGTTTATGAGTAATTTTCCCAGAATAATACTATAAAATCAAGAGATAAGAGAAAAGAGAAAGGGAATAACTACTTTGAAGATGTTAGTATTTGTAAATTTAATAATTTACTATTATTTGGATTTTCTTTGATTTTAAATGTTTATGAAAGTTTGTTAATCTCTATTAATTGAATTATTTGTGATAGAATTGATTAATTAAACTTTTTGAGAAAGAATTGAATATGAAACTAATTGAGGAAGAAATTGTTTGTAGATTCATTTGTGAATGAGATTAATTGTGTTTGTGTGGCTTTTAACTTAAAATTATGCTTAAAGAAACTTTTGAACCATTAAAGTGTAGGTTTAGGGTTATAGAAAGTTTAGGATTTCAGGGAAAAAAAGTGATTATTTATAGAATATTTGATGAATATGTTTAAAATGAAATGTGTTTATTTTCAATTAAAGAAGAATTTACTTAAATATATTGTTAAACTTTGAAAAATAATTGATTGAAAAGGAAAAAAAAAGTGTTTACTTCAAAGAAATGTTTTAGTAAAATTGACATTATAATTGTGAAATTGATTGGAATAAGAAAATAATTGAAATGCCTAAGTTATACTAGTAAAAAACCTAGTTATTGGATAGTATAACTAACTTGAGGGTAGACGTTTACAGTGTTAGTGGACACTTTATTTTATTATTAGACACTTTGTGTCATATTAATAGTGGGCATTCATGTCATTATTGGGCCACTGGCCACATTGATTGGTATAGACATAAGTACTGTAGAGCTTATGCTGAATTTTCTCTTCTCATTTAAACTCTGAAAGTGAAAATTTAATTACTATTGTTGAACTCGTTATCTGAGTCTAGAATTTTAAATTCAGTATATGAGAGCAAAATAAATGAAATATACTGAAACATAAAAAAAATGTGCAATATGAGTACTGAAAATGAAAATAGAATTTTTTTACCTTAACTATTAATGCTTTAGCAAATAACTGCAAAATGATTATCTCTCATTAATTAAGTATTAATGTTTTAGCGAATAACTGCAGAGTGATTATCTTTCATCAATTAAGTAGAATTTTGAACTTATTAACATTAAAATAAGTTAATTTGAATGTAATTGATTAAATGAATTATTTTTAAAGTTGTGATTTTAATTACATTTATTATTATAATTATTTCCTTATGAAATGAAGTAGCAAATTATGAATATACAAGCACCACGAAGTAATTACTTAGCGTGTTAGACTTCTTCTGATACGTAGATTAGACGGACCAGGCAAATCTGATAAAGTAAGGTTTTAAAGTGTCTAGGATCAACTACAATTCAGAAAGGTGTGAATTTGAAAGATTTTATAATATGTATTTATTTACTATTTATATAGCAATATTTTAATTTAAATGACAGTTGTATAATTTTGGACAAGCTTGAGAGTTGTTTATTTTGTAAATATAGGTTGGATTATAAAAATTTAGTAACCAATATTAATTTTGAAGAATATTTTATATATAAGCATGCTGATGAAAATATTGGATAATTATGTTGAATTATGATTGAAAATAGATGAGTTAGTGTAATTGGAGTTGAGAATGAATCAGAGGAAGCTAGAAGTGTTTTCTGCATGTTGTGTTAGGTTGGAGAAGATTTTGGCAGTTAATATATATAGAGGAAACTCTGCCAAAATTTTTAGTTGAATTGTTAATAATGTTTATTTAATATTGATTATAGGATTAATATGTATTGAGTAGCATCTTCTGATAGTTCTCTAACATGATTATCAGGAAGTGTTACAAGCTTTGTGTGTGTCCTTGTAACATCAACATCTAATCATGCTCCACTGTGTATTAGCCTAGAAAAATCGAAATGAGGAAATAGGAAGTACAAGTTTCATTTTGAGAATAGTTGGTTATGTGAAGGAGAGCTTAAAGAGGTAGTTCGAAATGGGTGGATGGGTATTGATGGGACCAGTATCATGGAATTTAAACTAAATTGTTGTATAGCTCTTGAGTCTTGGGGCAATAAGAAAAGGTTATAGTGTTGTAAACAAAAGGATTGTTTGAAGAAGAGGTTGGCTACTATTAGAACATTAGTATTATAAGTAGATAGAGAGGAGTATGTGCTGTTTAATAATGAATTAATTATGGAGCTGAAGAAATAGCTTATAATTAATGTGTAAAATTATTTTGGCTTCAGAACGGAGATAGAAATACCCGCTTTTTTCATAATTCAGTGAAGGGAAGGAAGAAGATGAATCTCATTAGTAGGTTGCAAAATGATGAAGGTGGATAGGTTGATGATGTGGATGCACTCAAACATATGACTTTGGATTATTTTTTGAAGGTGTTTATGACTAATGGTATGGGAGGTGATGAGGTGTTAGGATTAATGGTTAGGCGAGTTACAAATGATGACAATGATATGCTTACGACTCCATTTTTTGAAGATAAGTTCAAGTAGGCTATTAAACAAATACACGTAGATAAGGCACCGGGTTCGAATGAGCTTAATTTGACCTTTTATCATTAATTTTGGCATATGATGGGTGGAGATATGGTGAGGAGCTGTTCTGATTGGCTTAGTAGAGGTACTTTTCATATCCATCTATATGATACTCATGTGGTTATAATTCCCAACGTTGCTAATCCTAAATCTTGGAAAGATTTTAGGCCTATTACATTATACAATGTTTTATATAAAATTCTTTCAAACGTACTTATTAACCGGTTAAAAAAATATTACCTAGTATTATCTTTGATAGTAATCAACTTTTGTCACTAAGCGATCGATCTCATATAATATACTGGTAGCTTTTAAATTAATTCACTCCTTGAGGAGATAATATAGAGAGCACAATGGTAATATGACAATGAAAATTGACATCAGTAAGGCTTATGATATGGTGAAGTGGAGTTTCTTGAAATGTATACTGGAGGCTTTGGGCTTTTATTCTAAATGGGTTGAGTGGATGATGCTTTATGTTATGAATGTTAAATATTTTGTTTTGTTGAATGGTTAAGAAGTTGGGCCAATTACTCCAAACAGAGGTTTGAGGCTGGGTGACCATTTGCCACCTTACCTTTATATTTTATGTGCCAAAGGTCTGTTAACCTTGTTAAGAAAAGCAGAGAGGCATGACTTATTAAATGGGTATCGGGTGACTAGGTATGTGCCAAGGATATGTCATTTTTTCTCTTCTGATGACTCTATCTTTTTCTTTAATGCATATGAAAGTGATTATAGAACTATAAGGGATATATTGCATGTTTATGAGGTTGCTTCAGGTCAATAGTAAATTTTAATAAGTTAGGGATCTTCTTTAGTGCAAATGTTAGTGAAGCTAAAAGGAAAGTGCTCTTCGATATTTTACAAGTTCATTCCTGTATGGGGAGTGGTGCTTATTTGGGACTCCCTTCCTTAATTGGGAGAATTTGAAGGTCTAGTTTTAATTTCCTAAGGGATAAAATGTGAAAGTGTATTCATAATTGGAATAATAGATTTTTGTCTAGGGCAGGGAATGAGATGTTGCTAAAGTTAGTGGCTTAGGCTATACCTTCATATTGCTTGAGTGTGTTTATGATTCCTAAGTCAATATGTAAGGAGCTTAAAAGGATAATGAACTCCTTTTTGTTGGGTATCAATAATGAAGGTAGTGGTGGTGTTCGATGGCTCGCTTATGATAGGATGAGTGATAGTAAATGGAGTGGGGGTATGAGATTTAGAGATCTTTCACAGTTTCAATGTTGCTCTCTTAGGGAAATAAGAGTGGAGGTTTATTACAAACACTGATTCTCTTCCTTATAAAGTTTTTCAAAGCTAAATATTTTCGTAAGGGTATTTTTTTAAAAGCTCGATTGAGATTTAATCCGAGCTATATTTGGAAGAGTACCTTACAATCTAAGGAGTGTTTGTTAAGGGTATGAGATGGAGGGTGGCTAAATGTAGGAAAATTAAGGTTGTTAATGATCCTTAGTTGCAAAAAAAATGGCGTAGAAGATGGCGTAGCTTTTGTGGATAGGAATTAAGAGTGTGTGATTTAATGTTAGAGGATAGAAGGCATTAGAATGTGGAGTTATTGTTGGATATCTTTAGTGTGAGAGATTTCCAAGCTATTCTTTCCATTCCATTAAGTTCACGGAGTTGTAGTGATAAGATTATTTGGCACTATGACACTAAAGAAGCATATAAGGTGAAATCGGGGGTATCATGTTTATAGAGGGTCATTTGGAATGAATATGAATGAGGGTAATTTTTGTTAGGCAAAATTATGGAATTTGAATATACCTCCAATGATGAAGGAGTTCGTGTGGCGAGTAAGTAAATAAGTTATTCTAACTAAGGTGGCATTAGATAGGCGAGGTATAGATGTGGATGACGCTTATGCTTGGTATAGTGAAAGAGAAGATGTGAATCATGTGTTGCTTTCTTGTGAGTTGGTGATAGATGTGTGGCTTGAATGAGATAGAAGTACTTGGAGACCTAACTTATGTTTTAAAGATTTTGTGATGTAAGTTTTTCAATCTCCAAATAGAAGCCAAGTAGAAGAAAACTGCATTATTGCATGGTATCTTTGGCAAAGTGGTAATCGTTTTATGTAGAAAAATCATATTTGTTCCAAATGATGCAATAAGGAGAAATGCAATTCAGCTGTTGCATGCATGGAAACAAGCCAACCAATCTAGCCAATCTTTTATACATGGCAATGGTCATTGTCAAAGCCACATGGTCCTTTTATCCCATCAAATTCTCTTGGTGCTACATGGTATGGTTTTTTAGATGGAGCAATCTTTGAGCAACAACAAAACCATGGCTTCGTAGTGGTATTTCAAAATGATGAAGGTACATTTACAAGTGCTATTTAGGACCATTTTCTGGGAATTTATAGTCCTAAAATAGTCGAAGCTCTAGCTTTACATGCAGCAATTGGATGAGTAGCCTCTAATCATCACTCTGCTAGGGGAACTATTTATATAAATGCTCAAGTAGTAGTTCATGCTTTTGAAGAGATAAGTGTTGATTTTTCAAAATTTGGTCTTATTATTCAAGACTATAAGTTTTTTTTCTAATCCTAATATTAGCATTAGGAGTATTAGTAGGCAAGCAAAAAAGAAGCTCATTTACGTGCTAGAGTATCTTTGTTCTATGCCAATGATGTGATTTGGGATCCATTTCCATATTGTATTCCTTATTCCATTTAATAAAACTCATTTCTTATCATAAAAAAAATCTTTTCCATGATAGTTGAAGTGGAACGAAAAGAGTAAAATGTTATTTTTAAAAACAACTCTAAATTCAAAAATTAACTGCTTATTAATTATCATTTATCCACTAGTCGTGATTACTAAATTAAAAATATTCTTAATCATGGTTTCCACAATTACCAATCAAAACTCAAAAGGAACGAACTATTATAACTATTCAATCACATTAACTAGCTATAAGATACTCCTCCCATTTATGAATATGTCACTTTAAGGTTTTTTTACACAACATTTAAGAAAATTGTTTAACAATCTATTTTATACAACCATTTTACTAAATTACCCTTGTCATTTAATTTATTACTCATTGTGAATTGTAGAAACTTGGGAAGATTAAAATTTTAAATTTAATTTTTTTGAGAATTATAAAAGGGTAAATTTGAAATAAAAGATATAAAAAACCTTAATTTTTTTTTAAAAATGATAATTATTTATAAATAAAATTTGTCACTCTAAAGTACTTATATTTGTGAACGGAGGAAGTATATATTTCTTGCTATTGACAATGGGATGGAGAATCTCGATTCTTTGTAAGGATTTGCTCCAGACATGGCAGAAATTCTCTGAGTTGCTTCTCCATGAAGATGGGGAGAATTTTCTTCTAGTTGGCATGGATGGAGGATTATTATATACTTAATTTGCTTCTAATTGATATATTCACTTTCTTTTTTTACCCATCCTAAATTATAATCTACTTGTCATTTCAATAAGTTAGTTAATATGTAAAATCTCTATAGTGCTTTTATATAGGAAAAATTACATCATTGGTTTATGATCTTATCCTTTTTTTTTCTGCTTTGGTGTTTCTATAATTTATTTTGCTAGTTTAGTGTATGAACTTCAACGAGCAATATTTGAGTATTTCAGGTTGTTTTATTCAAAATCCTTGTGATGACTAGGCTTAATGGGTCCCATTTTTAGCTTAAAAAATGCCATATCATCTTTTAATGGTAAACTTACTGAAATGCACTTATTTAATGAGCAAAACAAAAGACCTTAGACTACGCTAAGGGTTTCAGCTTAAGGATTTTTCCTTTGTTTTTTTACTTTCTCTAACATTTTAGGGATTTTGTTTCATTTTTTCACTCTCTAACTGCTTTAATTTTTTCAAACACCAAATTCTCTAATCACAGCTTAACCCTAATTAAAACTAGAATTGGAGTTATCGAAAGGGGAAGATTAGCCTCTCTAAGGTGATATCGATTTTTTCATCGAAAGTGAAGATAACGTGTGATTATTGTGAGTTTTGTTAATATTATTGCATGTGTAGAAAGTAATGAGTTTATGGATGTTGTGGGGATTTTAATTCATTCATGTTTCTATTATCTATAAAGTTGGAATCTCTCTCTAACTCTGTTTAACTGTTTAATAGCAAGTTATGGGTTATTATCCATTCTTGCTATAATGGACAATGTCAAAGTAATTGATATCCACTATATAAGGAGGGGTTTTTTTAATTGATAAACAAAGAAAATAAGTGAGATACATGAGGGGTGAGCTGATGAAAATTCAATTAAGGATTAAGGATTTTGTCTTTTCTTCAATTAAAAATACTATGTAAGAATTATTGCGGGATTTGAAAATTGAAAAGGTCTATTTTAGAAAACCCAATGAAAGTTTAGCACAAGGTCTGATACTTCTTTATGAGAGGACCAACAATACTTTTCTACAACTTTTAATCAAATATGATAAGGCTGAAGTTTATTTGAAGCATACCTTTGTTTGGGGTTTAACAGTAATTGAAAACAATGATTTTCAAGAGAGAGTTACTAAAGTGGGTAGAGCTAGCAAGGATTCATCTAAGAGGGACCAAAGTGTGGTGGGTGAGGCAATTAATAAGGCTGGTTAGATATTAGAGTATTTGTTAGAGAGGAGGCAGTTACTCAACCATCATTAAATGAGGAGATTAATTTTTTATTATATAGTGCATTTGGAAATTCTAGTGGTAAAGATTATTTACTAGATGAAATTTTAGGAGACATTCCAAAAGAGAGTCTTAGGGACAAGACAATGATCCTACTAAAGATGGCCCTAATGTAGGAAGTATTGTAAGTGGCAAATCTGGTATTGATGAAAGAGATGTGGAGGTTGGGAGAACTGGTTAAAATAGCAGCAGATCTAAACATGATATGAACGTAGAGTATGATAGAGGTATGCTATTTTGTAGATCTATTTGTTTTTGTGTTTTATTTTATATTTTTGTAACAAGTTTGATCATTGTACATTGAATGTAGTATTGAAACCTAATCAAGAGTGTAAAGACGAAGATGATTTTTCCAATTAAGATGATTGGAGTGCATACAATGAAGAGGATGAAGAGGAGGATTATATTTTTTGTGAAGATCTCTCTGATGATGATGATGAACTACAAGCGTCAAAAAAGGCCTTAAGGGAGTAAAAAACAAAAAAAAAAGACTGTTGTTGGAGCAAGTGTTAAGGGTAAAAATACTGATTATGCAAGTGCACAACAATCACTAATGTTTGAGCATATAGTAGAAGAAGGTGATGAAGGAAGGGGTAACTTGGATGCATGTTTTGAGTCATGTGATAGAGATTAAATTTGTATAGATACTGATGGCAGCGATGATGACCGTGTAGTTAGGAAGAGAAGCAAGTTTTCATCTTTCAATCCTAGAGCTAAGAAGATCAGTTTCAGTTTGGACATGACATTTAGCGGTCTTAGAGAATTGAAAGAAGCTATGATAAGATATTCCATCCAAGAAAGATGTGAAGTCAAGTTTGTGAGAAATACTAACGAGCAAATTAGGTTAGTATGTATAAAGAACAATTGCCCATGGTTTCTGTATGCTTCATTTAAAATAGGAATAAAATATTTCTAACTGAAGGCCCTTGTGAACGAGCATAATTGCTCTATTTCATACAAAAATAGAAGAGTTACTGTTAAATGGCTAGCATGTAACTACTCACACAAATTTACATGCATTAAATCAATGAAACTTGTGGATCTAAAGCATATTATCAAGGAATAATTAAAGGTCGACCTACCATTTACAATAGTTAAGAGAGCAAAAATGCTGATAATGTCTAATTTTGAAGGAGATTTGCAAGAGGATTATTCAGGGTTGTGAGATTATTGGTTGAAATTAAGAGGTCTAATCTTCGGAGCACAGCAGAAATGAAAGTGAATAGACCTAGCCCGGATCAAATGCTTGTATTTGAAAGGTTGTATATATGTTTTGATGCCTTAAAGAAAGGATTTTTAGAAGGTTGTAGGAGAGTTTGGTTTGGATGGGTGTTTTCTGAAAGGCTAAATAAAAGGAGGGGTTTTAGCTATTGTGGGGAGGGATGGAAATAACCAAATGTACCCTATGACATGGGTTGTTGTTGTAACATCCTCATTTTTAATACTCAATAAAATAATTAATATGGAGGGTTAGTTAATATGTTGGAAAAGAGATATATATGGTATATACCTAATATATATACAAGATATATATAGAATATACATTGGATATTGAATATATATATAAATGGTATATACCTAACATATACTTGATAAGTACTAGATACATAATATATAACTAAAATATACATGATATATGCACATATATAAAGATATAACATAATGTATACGCTTTCACTAAAAGATAAAGAATGATATAAAGTCAAAAAGTTAAAAAGTTAAATATGTATTTAATATTAAAAAAAATTAAACTTGTTTTTGGATAGGAAGAAGATTAATTTGATATTAATTTATTATTTTGTAATTATATATAAAGTGAGAGGTAAAATTGGAAACTTAGAATATAAAAAGCCGTCTTCTTCGTCATTTGGCTATGGTGGCCAAAATTTTCATGGGAGAGGGAGAAGGAGGAATTTCTTCATCAAACACTTCAAATCTTACAAGGAATCCAAGGGTTTTAGGTTGGTTTTGAAGATTGATCAAAGTTATAAGTAAGTATTCTTCTCCTTTAACTTGTTTTGTTGATTTTTAAGATTATGTAGTTATTGAGTTAGAAATAAAGTTGGTTTAAATTGTCAAAATAGATGGATATACAGGTAATATGATGAATAAAAGATGATTTAGTGATTAGTTGGTCAAGATGAGTTTGATTGATAAAGTTAGAGTTTATGGTTAGTTTTGGGATTATTATGATGTGTATGTGATGATTTTTATGATTGGATGATAGGAATAAGTTGATTATGTTGAAGTTTAAGTAAGGTAGTAAGTGGTGAGATTAGAGTTTTGTTGCGATTTTAATAGAATTTGAGTATTTAATAGTAGTTTGATATAAATTAAGCATGAAAATAATTTTGATTGAATATTTATTGTTTGATTTATCTGTATTTAGGCCAACGTAGCCCTAACGGAGGAATTTAGGGTTTAAAGAGAGTTGAGCTTGAAAAGTGAAATTGAGTTGATTTGAAGCAAAGAAAGATTAGTACATACTTTGATAGTTTATGTTTTAATTATATTTGAGTTGGCATAACATATTGTGATTTTGTAAATGTATTATGCCACTTTGATATTGGTTTTTACATGATATATGAATTGATGCTTTAAAGCATTGAGTTGGAGATGAAAAGCCATTGTATTATTGCTAATGTCATTGTTGTGTACATATTATGTAGTGAATTATGCTACATGTGACATGAAAAATGTGAAAAATGAATATAAAAATATGGAAAATGAGAAAATAGGCCACATTGTGAATGTGGTTAAGTAATATATTTTATATGAATGCAAAATATGAAAAAATAGTTAAGGAGTATGGAAAAAAATGGAAATTCTGATAAGAGAGTAAATGTGATGAAAATTGAGAAAATATGATAATGAGATGAAAATGAGAAAATATAATTAGTCAATGTGTGTGTGTGTGTGTGTGTTAACTTTACATAATAACTTGTTCCAGGGAATTAATTTTTGGCACTGTTAAGTTAGCATGCCAATGATATGTCATGACGTTTATTACACCTTCGGGCTAGACACACTAATGTC
This sequence comes from Garcia nutans, assembly GCA_947685225.1. Lineage (NCBI taxonomy): Eukaryota > Viridiplantae > Streptophyta > Magnoliopsida > Malpighiales > Euphorbiaceae > Garcia > Garcia nutans. The sequence continues at coordinate 51,249,160 of CANTUV010000037.1, read as the reverse complement.
ACTGTTATTATTACACCTTCGGACTAGACACGCTGGTATCATTGTTATTATTGTGCCTTCGAGCTAGATATTATGGTGTCATTGTTATTATTGATCCTTCAGGCTAGATACACTGGTGTCAATAGTGGACGCGCCTTTGGGTGGTATATGATACTTAGATCCCGGTGTCGCGATAGACCGAATTAATATCTTTGGAACTTAGATATTGTGTAAAGACTTTTAGGCCTAATGTGTGTGCTTGTGGCATATTTATATATATTTGATGAGTTGAAGGGTAGTAAGTAAATATTACAATCTAATGGTATTGAATAATTTACAAAATAATGGTATTGAATAATTTATAAAATAATGAATGTGTGATATTTCATGTTGTGTAACATGAAAGCATTTCTTTTATGAGAATATGATACATATTGCATATCTTTGTCATAAGGCAATACATAAAGTATTATTTAAAAATAATTATTATTATCAAAGTATGTACCGCTAAGCTAGTAGCTTAGTTAGATTAATTTAATCGTGCATGTAACAAAGTAGAGATAGAGAGCCTTGGTAGACCGGATCAGAGACCTAGCTTTAGAGTTGATCTTGAAGTTAAAGCTTTTGCCTCGAAATTGAATAGCGGGTGCAACATTACATGTAAAACTTGGTTTTTAATGCATTTTGGTTTTTGTACATAATCATCATTTTATGTAAAATGTTTGAACTAAGTGAAGTTTTATAAGATCTTATGATTGTATATTATGTATATTAAATAAGTTTAATAAGTACTTGAGTATATAAATATAATGATGAATTTGTAAACTTTTGAGAAGTTTGGGAGAGATGATGAAGTTTGGATAAATGTATATTTTGGGAGTGTGAATTTTTTTATTTCAGGTCGAGTTTGTTGATTTTGGAAATTATTGAAATTATAGACAAAACTTTGGCGATTTTTTTCTAAAGATTTTCTTATAAATTTATTAATGTATTAAACTTTTATGTATGTATTTCTAATAATTATATTTTTATAAGTTATATTTATTTTTATATTGAATTATAGAGTTTGCTTCTGATATTTACTGTAGCATTATTATATTCTATATATGTACTTTATATATACGAGGTGTATGTATTGTACGCATATAGAGCATAAGAGTGTTATAGTTGTGGCTACTGAGAATAAGATTACATAGATATGGTTCATAACACTGTTGTCCATAGACTTTGAGATGGAGGATGGCAGTAGGTGGACACTAATAACTGATTAACAAAAGTTAAAATGTGTCTAATCTTATACTTTATTTGTTTTTATACTATGAATTCATCTTGTAACTTTTGATGTTTAATTGTATTTTCATTTGATAATTAGTAGGGTTTAATGGATGTTGTTTAGACTATACTACCACAAACATAGCATAGGTATTGTGCAAGGCATTTGTATGCCGATTGGAGGTGGAAGCATAGGAATAAAGAATTGCAAAAGGTGTTTTGGAGGTGCAAAAGGTGTTTTGGAGGTGTTGTAAGTCAAAAAAACATGATTGATTTAGAAGCTAATATGAAAGAGCTGCAAAATTTAACTCATCAATGGTTTGAAAAAATGCTTTTAACATACCCAAGACAATAGTGCAGAGCATACTTTAACACACAGGTAAAGTGTGATATTATTGATAATAACTTAATTGAAGCATTTAATAGAAAAATACTTGAGGGTAGATCATTGAACATTTATAATATGTTGAAGGCTATATGAAAATTTGTAATGAATAGGGTAAAGGAAAATTAAAATCTATATGATAAATGGTCATCTGACTTTGGTCCTAGGATTAGGAAGAAGGTGTATGAAAGTTACATGGAAAGTTGTAATTGTTATATACTATGAAATGAAAAAAGTGGATTTGAAGTGGAGTATAAGGGGGATATATATATATAGTGGATTTAAATGAGAGAACATGTCCTTGCAGAGTGCGAGACTTGACATGGATTCCTTATTGCCATTGTTTCTGTGCAATACATCATATAAGCCAGAATCCTGAGGCTTATATATATAGTTATTTTAGAAAAGAAACCTTATAAACTAGCTTGTGCACACATGATGGGGGATTTAAATAGTAAGAAGTTTTAGAGAATGTTTGAAGCTGATCCACCACAGCCACCACCAGATAGGAGGATGCATGGTAGACTTGAAAAAAATAGAAGGAAAGAAGAAGGAGATGGACGAGGTAGACATAAGTTATCTAAGCAAGAAAGACAAATAACTTGCCAACTATGTTATCAACCAGGCCATAACAAAAGAAATTGTCCATAGTAAAATAAAAAACCAAGCAATATGACTGATATAACAAGCTAAAAAACCACTTCCTCAAACACCAATTCCAACTAATGATGAATATGAAATGGCATGCATTCTTTAATCCACTTGCAATTTCTAATATTTTATGATTAAGAACACTTGAAATGAGATAACTAATTTATTGTTGTATGCAATTTTGGTAGCACACTGTTGGAAGTTCAAGGCCAATATTTCAAAGTCTAGAAAGAAATCTAGAACAATTGAAAGCTGCTTATATAATAAAGAAGAAGCTAACATATTCACAAGCTACAAAACCATCTACTCAAGGGAACAAGCCTTGGAAACCTCCTAGTTTTGTCACACAACCACTATATGGGTTTGGAATGTATACTGATTTGAACGGTTCTAGCATAATATTAGATGTAAGTTAATATTAAAATTAGATAAAAGAAGCTGTGATTTTCTTGCTTTAAGTAATAATTAACCAAATATGACATAATTTCTATATTTTTGATAGCCTAACACCAAAAACACAGATAATTGTAACCACTGGGAATATAAGACTCAGGAATGAAGCTGAGCCAAGTTTCATGACCTAAAAAAAAGAAAGGGTTTGATGAAGGGTAAAAAAAATACAATACAAAAGGACAATTACAAGTTAAAAAAGATGAAAAATTGAAGACAAATAGATAACTACAAGCAAAAAGAGCTAAAAAATGAAGCAAAAGTAGAAGAACATTATTGTGTTATGCTTTATCTATACTTTGTTACACTATTTGTATTGTAATACAACTAAGAATTTGGATATTTTGAACTTAATTTAAGTTAATGAATGCAAACTATTGTTGACTACACCAAAATGTGATCTCCTTCTTCCCCTGCTTATTCTTCTCCTTCTTCTTCTTCTGCTGCTTCTTTTTCTTCTGAAAATGAGACTCACTTAGAGGGTGTTTGGTTTAGTTGATGAAAATTAACTTATAACCACTCGGTGCTTATAAGCTAATATAAACTTATAAGCATTTAAAATTTTAAGCATCTGCATGTTATTTTAAATGTTTATAAGTGGCTGATAAGCATTTGACATATTTGTTAAAAAATAGCTTATAAGTATTTTTTTTAATAAAATGACTAAAAATGACATAAATAGTATTATCAAGAAATAATTTAATTTAACCATATCAATATTATCAAGAAATAATTTAATTTAACCATATCAATTTAACTTTTTTACAATTATAAGTGTATATCAATCATATTAATTGTTCCCAATTATCATTGCATATTTAATAATTTTTATATTTAATTATTGAAATTAAAGTTGTAAATTATAAAAAAATTATGTAAAATATATTATTAAAAATGGTTATGCATTCTTATTTGGTTTATATTTAATTAAGTATATGAATGTATATACATTATAAAATTTTTATAAATTAAAAGTATACATATTTTTAATTGAGTAAGTATTTTCATAATATTTTAAATTTTATTATTTTTAATCCAAATGTTAGCTTTTATATTATAAATTCAAAAATTAGCAATTAAAAATAGAAAAGCCAACTTTTAGAAAACTTTTATATTATAAATTAGTAATTAGTAATAGTAAATGAAAGAAAAGAAATAGGGCATACCTTGAATTTGGAGAAGATGACAATATTGAAGATAATAATAATTGAAAAATAAATAAAAAAAAGAGACAACATTAAAAATTGTTTTTATGTCAATGATAAGAAAGACCCTAAAAAAATTCTTTAAATAAATTATAAGAAGAGTATTAATGAATTTTAAAAATCAAATAGGATAGGGATAATATAATAAATTGCTTGGTCAAACTATCAAAATCATAAGCTACTCCCTCCAATTTATTTTTTTACCTTATAAACTCATAAAATTATATAAACAAATGCGTTAGCTTAAATTTAGAGCTTATCAGCTGATTATTTTAAAGGGTGTTTGGCTTAGCTTATAAGCGAGTTAAACTGACTTTTAAACTTTAAATTTAAGTTGATGCGTTTGTTTATATAATTTTACAAGCTTATAAACTGAAAAAATACTCAATTTATTATTTTAGTGCTTATAAATACTTGACTTATAAATTAGTTTGATTAAATAAATTACTATATTATCTCTATTTAAATTTACTGAATGGTATTAAAAATTTTACTTTATATTTTGCAGTTATTTTATCAGCAAATATGTTTATAAGTTATTTTTTATTAAATATATTAAATTTTTTTAAATAATTTATAAATATTCAAAATAAACATACAACTGCTTAAACTTATAAGCTCAAATTAACTTATAAGACTTAAACTTATAAGTTAATTTTAATAAGCTAAGCCAAATATTCTTACTCTAATTATTATCGAAATTATGAGTAAAATGGTATAAGACACTATAAATATAACTTTTTAATGAATTTTAAACACTAAATTAATAAAAAAATTACAAAAATATTAAAATAGAAAAAAATTAAAATTTAGATATTAATAATATAATTTTTTACTCTTATTTAATGTTACTTATTCAAAGTACATTTCCTTCGAAAAAAAAAGGCTACAATGGAAACAAAATATGTAGAAATTTATATTTTCAATACAAATATAAATATTGTACATTATACATTATATTAACGTATATAAACCCTAAAATCAAATATCCTAACTGTTATTGCTCTTTCTAACCTAGCGTCATCAACCCGACGTTTTAGATCCAGCCTCTCAAAGTCAAGCCTCACTGTCATCTTCGTCCTCAAGCCAGCCTGTCCACCGTCATCTTTCTTCAAGCTATCCTCTCACCAGCACCATCACCGCTTCAGCTAGCTACTTACCATCATCTTCATCGCAAACCCACCTGGTATGTTTTCTTTTTTACTTTTTTTTTATTCTCATGTTTTTTTTTTTTATATTCTTATGCTTGCCTTTTCTTATTCATACTACGTTCGGTGCTCTCTTTCACTTGTTGGACAGGCAAAACATCAATTCATATTGTTAATTGGTGGTGAAATTTCAGATATATATTATTAATTTATATTCCATTTTGTTAAAAATTTAAGACTGTTTTTGAATTTTTTTGGCTGCTTATGGTCAAACGCAGGGCGGCATGATAATTGATAGTTGTATGGTTAGCTTATTGATTATTATAGTTTAGTTATCACCCTTTGTTCCTGGAGTAGGTCGCCATCAGAGAAATAATTTAAGGTCCCTTATTAATCAGGTTTTTTTTCCTGTTGACGTATAAAAGTAATTGTTGAAAATTAGCATATATTGTTGAATTTGTTTAATTAAAGGAAAATTTTTATTTTGTTTCTGCAGTGCTCTATATGCTCAAATCTCCATAGTTTGATAGTTTAATTATTTTCAATTTGCAAACATTGGCTTGAGTTTAAAAGCTAATAATGCTATTATTTTAATTTGAAATGAAGAAATTTGCAAACATTGGCTATATTAAGGTTGCTGCTGGAAATGGAGATATTTGAAATAAAGCATTTTCATGAATAGAGTTAATTTGCAGTAAAAGATAGGCAAATCATAGAGTTCTTATATTAGGGATTGCTACAGGATTGAAAGTAAACATTCATATGTTCTGAATGCTTATGAGTTCATCAACTTCTTGGTTTTTTGTATCTTTCATAGAAATGTGCAATGACAGACACCCCTGATCCACCGTCAATTAATCATGTTTCTAGTTTCTACAAAATTTGATCGAGAATATGTGATGGTTAAGAAAAAAATTTTCACAACATGAAAAACGGAATCAAATTTGTAACAGAGGTTAACATTGGTTGTAAAAAGAAAACAGAGTCCTTTTACTCCATTAAGAAAAGTTTATTTTAGTTCTTTACTTTCATTCTTTTCTTTTTTTTTAATCACTTCTCTTTTAATTTTATTGTTTGATTTTTAGTGTATAATACATCTTGAATTATTATGTATGTGAGTATACAATTATTATGGGTTATTATTTTTTATATTATTAAATTTTAATTCAAAAAAAATTAAAGAAAGAAAAATCCCTGGGGGAGATCCTCGCAGGGACGCTGACGGGGCTAAACCTGCCCTTATTTGTGGGGCGGGGATGGGGATTGTCTCACCTCGCCCTGTTGCCATTTCTATTAATAAGCACTTATCCTTGTTTGGAAAGAAAGTAATCATACATTCATTAAAAAGGGTAAGAAATATTAAAATTACAAAAATGTTAGTTATGTCATAAAATAAGAATCTAATTTAAAATGATAAAAGAGTCAAATCACTATTTTTTATGACTTATTAATTTACTTGTCCTTACACCCTAATTTGAAGTATGAGAAATTTTCACTGTATAAAGGGGAAAAGGGTAAGGCTTACCTTTCATTTCCCTTCATTTAATTTGTACAATTCCTTCCAAACAAGAGTAAAAATCTACTCGTCATTCATACACCCTCCCTTCCCCTTCCTTACCTCCAATCCAAAAATTGTTTTATTTTTCTTAATTTTTTAAGTCATAGATTGAAATTCATTTGTTTTTATTTTATAGTTTTAAACATAATTTGTAGTATTTTCTAATTTAATTATAGATCATATTAGAGGTTTAATTTTAGGCTCCCTGTCTGTCTACTTCCTTCTCTTTTTCAAGTGTGTAGCTAGCAAGCGGAGCTTAGCATCAAAAGTTGGAGTTTTTATCTTAAGAACATACAAATAACAACAATGGCGGAGCTAAAAACCAAATATGATTGCCACCTGAGGTATTCACTGTTGGTTTTCTTGCTGCTTCTATTTTCTAATTTAATTATAGATCATATTAGAGGTTTAATTTTAGGCTCCCTGTTTTTCTCATTTCCTTCTCCTTTTTTAAGTGTGTAGCTAGCAAGCAGAGCTTAGCACCAAAACTCAGTGTTTTTACAGTAAGAACATAAAAAGAACAACAATGGCGGAGCAAAAAACTAAATACGATCGCCAGCTGAGGTATTTACTGCCGTTTTTTTTCTTTCTTTCTTCTATTTAGCTCTATCTTTTGGGAAATTTTCTTGCTTTCTGTTAATCTTTTTGTTGGTTTCAATGGAAAAATTTTTAGTATTGAGTTCTTAAAATTTGAAAACAAAAAAAAGAAAAGAAAAGAAAAGAAAAGAAAAAGAAGCTTGCTTTATTGCTCTGCTGAAATTGATATCTTAGTGTCTGATCCCCAAATTGGGCTTCAGTTTTTCTTTTTTCTTTTTATGAAAAATTTTGTTGTTTGAGTTGGTGTTGGCGGAGTGAAGCAGTTATTTATAATTCGAGACTTTTGTATAGCGCATTCGTAGTCTAAGTGGAATTATAGAGGATTATAGTTTGTTATATGTATTTTGTTTGAATGAGGTCGAGTAAATTTGATCATAAAAGTTCAAATTGATAAGGTAAGCTATGGCAAGAGCATTGCTTTTCCTAAAAATTGGTTGTAATGTAACTGTTTAATTGAGAACTACAAGGATTGTACTGATTGCAATTATTTTTGAAGTTTTTAATTAGTTCAATTCTTGATCTATTAAGGGTTTTGATTGTTTTATTGAAGTGTTCTCTTTTTGTTTGAAGTTTCAATATCCTAGATATCATAGAGACTTAGCAATTAGTTAGTTTATACATGGTGATGATAAATGCATTCAAAATTTGTTCTGCTTGTTTTGATATTTAGGATATGGGGTGAGCAAGGACAAGCAGCCTTAGAGAAGGCTAGCATATGCTTGCTTAATTGTGGTCCTACTGGTTCTGAGACATTAAAAAATCTTGTTCTTGGTGGAATTGGATCGATAACAGTGATCGATGGATCTAAAGTTGAACTTGGTGATCTTGGAAACAATTTCATGGGTATGCTTCTATGATATCTCATTCTATCTATTGATCTTTATGTTTTGGTTCTCATCTAGTCTTGTGATTTGATAGTGGATGAATCAAGTGTGGGGCATTCAAAAGCAAAATGTGTGTGCGCGTTTCTTCAAGAGCTAAATGATGCTGTTAAAGCCAAGTTTATAGAAGAGCATCCTGAGGCACTTATTGAGACAAATCCATCTTTTTTTTATCAGTTTACATTGGTAATAGCTACTCAGGTATGTAATGTTTTTCTCACAAATAGGGTATTTTTTTTATCTCAAAGAGAAATTTAAGTGTTCAAATTAAAAGAGATTTGTGCTTATATGACATAATTTCATGTCTTATCAAATTCAATTACGATCTTTACCTGGTATTGATGCGTGCTTTGCCATAGTTATATATGTACTTTGCCCAAACCTTTAACAGTGATTCTAAGTGTCTTCATAATGTATTTGTCTTCTGAATTTGATAAGCCACTATCAATTATATTATTTGGAATTTGTGATCCATTTTTCTGTAGTTTTTCCATGGTTCCTTAGTTTTTAAGCTTTTAAAAATAAATCCATTGGTTTCATGATTGTCCGTCTTCATTTGCTATTTTTGGAGAGAGATTTATAATATCTTCATTCTTTATCTATGACATATTTTGATGGATATTTTCTAATATCACTTGCAGCTGGTTGAAGATTCAATGGTCAAGCTTGATAGAATATGTAGGGAGGCGAATGTGATGTTGGTTTTTGCACGCTCCTATGGCCTTACTGGGTTTATTAGAATCAGTGTGAAGGTAATCTGTCTGAACTCCATGATGGAGAACTGCCTTGACATTCCACTTACAAAATATTGTAATCAATATACTATCATTTACTATGGATGCATAACCTATTGGTACTCTATGGCTATGTCTGCACTTGATTTCCCTCAGATACATTCATTTGGACAATTTTCTTTATCAAAATAAACTAGTGCCCAGTCTAGAATCTTGGAAATTCTCGTAATGACATGAGCATTGGCTGGTCAAACAGTTGAAAATTTTGAAGATTGAAATAGGTAGATGTAGGAGACAATTCTTGATCATTGTCGTTTCAAGGAATAACATGTTTATCTGGGCAGCGCTGAATTGACTTTACTTCTTTGTTGCTAGGAGCACACGGTGATTGAATCAAAGCCCGATCACTTTCTTGATGATCTTCGATTGAACAATCCATGGCCTGAGCTCAAGAGGTACAAAGATTTAATTTATGGAGATTTCCTGAGTATATGATGCTAAAAATGTATTATCACTCCTCTTAACCTGCATTTGTCTTGTGTTAGATGCACAAACAAATATATATATATATATATATATACATATTTATACTTTCAAGCTTCTTATTTATAATTACCTGCAATAGTTTTGCAGAAAGCATTGACTTGAATGTGGCAGATCCTGTTGCTCATAAGCACACACCTTATGTAATTATTCTTGTCAAGATGGCTGAGGATTGGGCCAAAGCCCATGGTGGTAGCCTTCCATCAACTAGGGATGAGAAAAAACAATTCAAGGTTTGTAATCTAGTTCATAGCTTGCCTCTTTGGGCCACTTTGTCTTGATGTCTAGTAATTTAATTTTTTTTTGAATGTTTTAGGAGCTTCTCAAAGCCCAGATGATTGCGACGGATGAAGACAATTATAAAGAAGCCATTGAGGCCTCCTTTAAAGTCTTTGCTCCTCGTGGAATTAGTGAGTAAAAATAGTCAGAAGATTGGATTTTAAATTCTCTGAGTATAATTCTAATGCAGCCTAGAAAAATAGAACTTCAAATAAAGATAATTGGATGAAAGTCCAGGCTGGTAATAATTGTGGAAGGAGTCTTTTTACTTGGTCACACCATGATAGGTTCTAATCCTATAAAATTCTACTGATTTTGGAGTAATTCCAACTTAATTATTTTATTACTTTCAGAAGAATACGACAAAACCTTATGTGCAGGATTTTAGAAACTGGAACTTTCGAGACTGAAGACCAATAAATGTGGATCTCTGAACTGAAAATTGGCACTAAAGGTCAACAATGAAAAAACTAAAAGATTCTTTGACTTATGTATTCTAAAGAATCCACAGGGACTGCGTTTCATGGCTTAGTGTATAGCTTAAATCGCAAAACCAACTCACAATCCAAGCAAAGGCAACTCTGATAAATGAATCTTCTTAGTTCTGGCAGTCCTTGTCTAAATTTTAAAAGCTCTTGATTGCAGTCTTTTTTAACACAAAATCTGCATCATCTCATTCAGCTGGGTGAAATTCTTGCACTAGCAAAATCTCCAAGTTCATGAGTGCCATTCATATTTCATTAGATTAATAAAAACAGTGGTAGCATTGCTTTGTGCAGAACTTTAACCGAGTTCTTTGCTTCATCCATGTGTCCTTGAACATGTTACTTAATATAATTTCAATCTCTCATACATTGGGGAAAGAATCCATCCGTCTGATCCCAAATATTGAGGTTAAAGCTTGTTGAGTTGAGTAGTGTAGTTTGCCACCAGGTTGCTTCTCAACTGGTGACTGTGAGCCTACTTAGAGTCTTAATAGGGGAACCATTAGAAAAAGAGATGATTAGTAGCTAAAATCAACAACTATATTTGATACCAAAGCCGATGCAGCCAGGAAATGAGAATAGAAATTAAGATAATTGGTTCTCTCATTAAAAAAAAAAAAGAAGTTTTGGTAACTGGACGAATGATTACTAGCTAAAATCAACAACTAGATTTGATACCAAAACCGATACAGCCAGGAAATGAGAATAGAATCTAAGATAATTGGTTCTCTCATTAAAAAAGAAGTTTTGGTAATTGGACGAAAAATGTATTGGAGGAGTTCACTTTCCTTGGAAAGACTTTGAAATGATCTAATCATAGAGATGGCTACCAGTATTGTGGACATACTATCATTTGATTCCATGTTAATCCTAGTTAATTTGTTTGCACTTCTTTCTTCCTCATCTTAGGTTCTGATCTTCAGCAGATAGTCGATGATAGCTGCACTGAAGTTGATTCTAATTCCTCTGACTTTTGGGTGATGGTGGCTGCTTTAAAGGTGAAAAATTATAGTGTGACTTGGATCTTTGATTTGATAGTCAATTTGCTTTAGTCTATTGTGGTTAATTGAGAGTGCTTACTGTAAAATTCAGGTTATTGTTAAGATGGAGCCTATTTGCTTGCTTCAGAGTTCATAGAACTGATTTTGGGATTAGTTCTGCACATTGTTCAGTTTATTTTTCCTTTATTATGCATGAATGGATCTAATTCTGTGATTTCATCAAGTTATATAACCTTTTATTACTCTCCTTTTCATGTGATTTTGATTTTTTAAGTTGTGTGCATTTTCTAGGAGTTCATTGTGAATGAAGGTGCTGGCGAGGCACCTCTTGAGGGTTCAATACCAGATATGACATCTTCAACTGAGTGAGTGATTTGTCTTAGATTATATATTAATTTATATTTCAATTCAAGTTCTGCAAAATAAACAGAATACAGATTTGCTTATATGAGAATCTTGCCAAATATCTTGCAGGCTTTATGTAAACTTGCAGAAGATCTACCAAACAAAAGCGGAGGGTGATTTTCTTGTTGTTGAGCGACGGGCAAGGAATATACTAAAGAAAATTGGTAGAGATCCTTGTAGCATCTCTAGAACTGTGATAAAAAGCTTCAGCAAAAATGCTAGAAAACTAAAGGTAAGCTTTTGAAAGTTTTTGAGGTTGACACTGATAATCCTTTTTCTGAATAAACTAGAAAGTTATTTTGCATGTTTTATTTGATATTTGCCATTGATTGCAGAAAATGCACCTTTGTGTGCTAAAGTACATAGGATGATGTGCTTCTGAGTGCTACATAGTATCTAGGTCTCTAAGTTAAAGTAATTGCACCTTAGAATTACCCCAAACTATATCCCATGAGTAGCATTTTGTATTCTTCTTTGGTGTTCCAATGAACTAACTGGACACATATGCCGCTCGATAATTCCTTCAGTTGAATATTCTGTGGCAGTAGTATAGATGCAATTTGTGAAGGCTTGATCTCTGTACCATGTATTAAGCAGCATTTGCTGGGGTCATGGTTATAATTGTATGTACTGGAAATAGGACCATGACAACTTTAATGTGTAATTGCGCATGGTGCAATTCATTTGATCAATTTCTTTGTTTTGTAAAAATGATACGGTGAATCAAAATATATATATATTCAAGGTGACCAAAATTTTAAAAATGCAACAAAGTTTTAAGAAATACATTAGTGTTCCTTGTACATTATTTAGTAATCAACTTCATTAATTCCTTGTACATTATTTAGTAATCAACTTCACAAATTTCTTGTACCTTATTTAGTAGTCAACTTCACTAACTACTGCTGCAAAAAAAAAAAAAAGGGAAGATTTAAGATAAATCATAGGTCACTAAAAAAAATGTCTAATGAGGCCTTGAGACTGATTATGAGTGAAAATGTTTTCCTGAGTGATATCAGTTGATGTAGGGAGAAAGAAATGGTCATTACCATCATCACTTTCATTTAACAGCCATTACAAAATTCTGTGGGGACTTTTTTTTTTAATGCTTATCACTCGTTGGTCTTTGACGGTGGCTAAGTCCGCTTGCTTTCCATTAAGTATAGTGGGTTATGTTATATTACAGCTGTTATTGAAAATCATTTATTACCTCTTTTATTGGGCCATTATTATTCTTTGGCTACTGCAGTGAGAGTTTTGAACTTCATAGATTTGCAGGTATCGCCTTATTGAGGATGAGTTCAACAATCCTTCCCTACCGCAGTTGCAGAAGTATTTAACTGATGAGGATTACAGGTGGCTGAGTTTATTGTTTATGATTTCACATTCCAGATAGCATATGAAGTGCAACATGAATTTTGAAATTTGAAGATTCTGTGTACAAATTCTGAAATTTTGAGGTTATGTGGATACGAAAATCCATGGTTTTTCATATACTGGGACTATGATTATTTTGATTCCCTAGATTTTTTTTAGGGTTTCAAATGATTTTTTGTTCAGCTTGAAACTTTTGTATTTTATTGTTTGCTTATAGAATTATATTTTCTGTTTCCTTTTATTGCAGTGCTGCCATGGGCTTCTATATCCTGCTTTGCGCTGTTGATCGTTTTGCTGCTAATTATAACAGTTTTCCTGGGCAGTTTGATGGGTAATACCTGATAACCTAGCCAGTAGCTTTTCCTTTTTGGAATGGCGTGACTCAATGATTGGTATCTTACAGGGGAATGGATGAGGATATATCTAGACTAAAAACTACAGCTTTTAGTCTACTAAGCGACTTGGGTTGCAATGGCTCACCCTTGACTGAGGACCTTATCAATGAAATGTGCCGGTTTGGTGCTTCAGAGCTCCATGCTGTTGCTGCCTTCATTGGGGGCATTGCATCACAAGAAGTGATCAAGGTCCGTTTTGTCCTAGCATATTTTGTCATTTATCATTATTAGATTTTTGGTTATTTGAAAGTTAATCTTCTTGTTAATCTGTCTTATTGCTAAAGATTGCATTCATTCTATTGCAGCTCATAACGAGACAGTTTGTTCCCATATCTGGGACATTCATATTGAATGGCATTGATCACAAATCCCAATTGTTAACTTTGTAGAATGCTTCAAAAGTAAGTTGTAATCTTCCCGCCATGAATGCAACTTCTTGCGAATCGCAGTTTCTGTTGAAGCATACATTCGCGGAATTGGTTTCTATGGGCAGGGATGGAGCAGTCAACCTTGTGCAGGTATACCTTCATCACATCATTTGCTGGGAGCTTTCTTTGCATCACAGCGAGTTATGTGATATCAAAGGTTTTTGTAATTTAGTAATTTATGTGAAACTTTTCAAAATTTAAAATTTGATAAAAGGGAGAACAAACAGTAAAAATGATAATATTCTTGTTGAGGGTTTCAGTTGACAGCGAAATTTTAATATTATAGTAGTGTAATAATTAATTTTTTCTTAGTTTGACAGCAGAATTTTCTATTAAAGTTTGTTTAAGTTGACGTTGTAACCTGCGTAGGCTAGTAAAAATTTAAATGTTTTTCCTATTATCATGTGATGATGTTTAGTTTATCTGATTTATCATGTGATTTGGTATTTTAATTTCCTCGATCTTAGGTATTTTCAAAATTATTATATTTACACAAAATGAATTGAAATTATATCTCAATTAAAAGTATAATAAAAAATAATTAAAATAATAATAATTATTGATAAAAGTTAAAATTAGAATGAGAGTTTATATTTTAAAAAGAAATGATAATAACAATAGACGGTTATTATTAATAGAAAAAAAAGAAAATTTAACCATGAAAGGTTTACAGTATGAGAGTATAAAATAGTGATTAATTTATTAAAATGATTAAAATTAGGTTAAATAATTATAAAATTTATGAAATTTTATATATTATATTAGTCGGTATTTATATTTTTAATATTTAATATTTATATTTTTATATTTTTAAAAATTAAATTGTTTAGTCATTCTTTTAATATTTTTATTCTAAAATTATTAGTTAATAATTTTGATATTATAAAATAATTTTTTTACTCTTGTTATATATATATTTATTTTTATTATTTACTAAGTTTATTTTATTTTTAATTTTATTTTATATATAAATTTTTTGTAAAATAATAAAAGATATTATTCATATTATTTGAAATTATCTTTTAGTAATATCTATAAAATTACAATAAATAATATATATTAATTGTCTGTAAAATAATAAAAAATATTATTCATATTATTTAAAATTATTTTTTAATAATATTTATAAAATTAAAATAAATTATATATAAAAATATAAATAAAATTAAAAATAAATAAAATTTAATAAATAATAAAAATAAATAAATATATAAAAGAAAGATATAAAAAAAGACATTTTAAACCTGAAACTGAGAGAACTAAAACTCAGATCTTGATTTCAACTAATATTAGTAGGATCATTAGACGAGCTTAAGTGATTGCCACCCAAAAACATTTAATTATAAAATTAATAAAAAAATTAACTTTAAATCTTCACTATTTAAAAGGTTAATTTTTTCGAATCCTTCATTTTATTTGTACACTTCTTCTAGTAAAAATGAAAATCTAGAAATTATGTCTTTTCTGCAGAACTTACAATTATACGGCTCTTTTTTTTTTTGCACATATTTGTCCTTCAATACCACACTATCTGAATAAGGTTCTGATGGGAATGGTGTTGCTAATATTATAGATGCAGCTGAAATGCTCGACATAAGGGTTAGCCATCTTTCTCCAATAAATCAAGAAAAAGGAAGTTTAGAGGGATTCAATCAAAGATTTTAAGATTTATGTGGCCACCCTTTCTTCGGTAGATTCTCGTTATTATTCATATTCTTTTTTTTTTTTTTTACTTTCTTCTTCTTCTTCATCATCATCAATTAATGGCAGCAATTTCAACCCATAAACATCTCTGCTTCTAGGATTCCAAAGAGTTTTTTACCTCATCAAAATCGCAAAAGAATTCATACCCACATTTGGTTCTTATGCAAGATGGTTAGTTCTCTTCTCTTTTCATAATTACATTACACAATCTTCGTTTTTATTTTGGGTTTAGTTTTTTGAATTGGGTTTGGCTTGTTTGTTGCTTTATTTATTTATTTTTGATTGGTATTTGGATTGATTGTCAATTTGGTTTTACATAAGCAAATCTTCAAAAAGTCCATATATAAATTTTGTGTGGGTAAGTTGTAATCAGTTATTCGTTGTATTGAAGCTGAAAAAGAATTGGAGGTAGAAGGTTGTCAGCTTTCAATCTTCCTGCAAATGATTGTTGAGATATTTGCTAGATGACACATTTTCCTTAGAAGTCTTATGTTGTTTTGTTTTTATTTGAATGGCAAATTCGTGTATAGGTGTAGTTGCCAGTGCAGTGAACCCATTAAAAAATGAAATTTCTTTCAAGGATGTGAAAGATGGATTGTTGTCTTCAATAACTTCTCTTTAGGAATTAAGAGATGCAGTTGATTTTGATGTAAATATGGACGATCATCATCTGTCAAAAGTATAGCTGTTAGTGATGTACAGTAATTATATTTTCCTTCTATATAGAGTTAAAAGTTTTGAAATTACAGATATGATAATCAATTGGGTTGGACTTTTGATTAGGGGGCTGACGGTTGCCTTCCTTTCTATGTCATCAAGTGATTGAATGCAGCATGTACAGTTGCTAATTTGAAATAGATGAACAAATGTATTTGTAGATGGTATATTAAACATATACCAGATTTTTGGAACTTACACTGAATATATGCCATATTTTTTGGTTTTGGAAATGTCTTTGTTTTCATATATGAAATTTAAAAATCAATCGTAAATATACCAAACATATTATATACCAGTTTTGGTTTTAGCATTGCACCTTTTTTTTTTCAAATTTGAAATTCGAAAATAAATCATAAATATATGTAATATATACTAGAAATATGTGCTTAACATATACCAGATTTATGGACTTAAATATTACATTTATTTTTTATATTTGAAAATTTTGGACATTAACTATAAAATATATTAAACATATGCTTAATACCCAATATATACCAGATTTATGAGTTTCGGTATTATCTTTTTTTTTAAAAAAAAAATTCAAATTCAAAAATTAACTGTAAAATACATGAAACATATATAAAACATATATTCAATATACACTAAACATATACCTAACACATATACAATGAAATAAAATTTTGAAAGAAAAATACATAAAACAGATTAAAATTTTGAGTAAAAGATACCCCAAAATAAATACCTATCAGGTATTATTTTTTAAAAATTACATTTTCTCTTCTATTGTACATTTGCCAAAAAAATATATGTTTTTAAAATTTTGTAAAATATAAATGACATATACCCATCAACCCATTCAAAATCTTCATGTCTAAAATTGGTGCAGGAGAACATCATTTTGATGCTCACAGTGATAAAAGAAAAATATATGCGGTGTCTGAGGTAGTCTTTTTGGATAGACCTTATAAATGTAAAAATTTATGAACAAGGTAGTATTTTTGTGAATTTGCTATTCTGACCGTATTTTTGTTATTTTTTTCTTCTTTAAGCAATTTTGTTAAATTCCCAAAAATCTACCCTTCATCCTAATACCCTTCCTTACCCCCAATCCAAAAGTTCTTTTATTTTTCTTAATTTTCTAAATCATAAATTGAAATTCATTTGTTTTTGTTTTAATGCTCCCTGTCTGTCTCCTTTCCTTCACCCTTTCAAGTGCGTAGCTAGCAAGCGGAGCTTAGCAGCAGAACTCTGAGATTTTACAGTAAGAACAAGAAAGAACAACAACGGCGGAGCTAAAAACGAAATATGATTGCCAGCTGAGGTATTTACTGTTGGTTTTCTTTCTTTCTTTCTTATTCTATTTTGTTCTATCTAGCCCTAATGACACTGCTCAAATTTGGGAATTTTTTTTTGCTTTCTGTTAATCTTTCTGTCGGTTTCAATGGAAAAAATTATATTATTGAGTAATTTGTTTAAAAAAAACGGAAAAAGAAGCTTGCTACTTTGCTGAAATTGATATACAAGTATCTTATCCCTAAATTGGACATCATTTTTTTTTCTTAAAGAAAAAATATGTTGTTTGGGTCGTTTTTGGTGGAGTGAAGCAGTTATTTATAACTCGAGACTTCTGTATAGTATATCAGTAGTTTGGGTGGAAAAATCGTGGATTATGGTTTGTTATATGTATTTTTCTCTTTTTTTTTTTTGTTATATGTATTTTGTTTGAATGAAGTCCGGGTAAATTTGATCATAAGAGGTTAGTATGTCAAAATGGTTAAGGTAAAAAATAGAGGGAAAACTGACCAAATACCAGGGTCTGTATATATACATTGAGCCTTCTAGTAATGTTCTATATATATATATATATATATATATATACTCTCAAAACAAATTGAAATAGTTTGCATATACACAATTAAGATAATAAAAACAATTATAAAATTTATATTATATTTGATTAAATATTGCAATATTATATAGGGGTGTAACTTGGTTTGGAATATTACCGATTTAAACCGAAATCCAAACCGAAATTGTTATTTGGATTGAAATTTTGGAATGTGGAATATGGAATGGAATGTATTTTCTAAAATTTTGGAATATGGAATATGGAATGGAATGTTATAATGAAATTTCAAATTCCATTCCATATACCGAAATTTTATTATAAGATTTTTAATAATATAATTAATAATACATATTTAAATAAAATCATTAAATATTAATATTAAAATATGTAATTCAATTTTATACAATATTTTATTAACCCTACCCTATTAGGTTTAATATATATTCGTTTAATATATATTCATTGCCTGCTTTGGCAGCTTTGCTTTGTGAATACCGATAACAAACAAAAAACACAGGAAAGCTGTTAGTCTGCTACAAATCCTAAAGGTTAGAATACTGACTCTTTCTTCTTGGCTTTTCATCCTACCTATTGGCACAATCTATGATAATTATTATTTTATTTGCTTTACAACTAATGGTGGCTTAGGGATTATATTTATATAGGTTAGGGTTCTTGACACAATCATCAACTTTTATTGCTAGCGTCAGTTTATATATGTATAGTATATTATTTAGAATCATTAGATCCATATATATATAAGATTATATTATGCTTTTCCTCCAAAGTTGTAACAACCATTATGATATTGTAATAAAAACTGTTTTTACGTTACTGGTAATAGTTTTTTTTCTTTTATGTTATTAAATGTTTTGTGAGTATTACTGAATATATATATGTATATATATTTTTCAATATCAGATGACTGAAAATAGCGAACCAATTCTCATAGACGGAGAAGGTGCGAACCCTCAACCTACTAATGAAGCAAATGCTCATTCTAAAGAGATTACTACAAAAAGAAAAAAGATGGCCCCTCGATCTGTAGCTTGGAACCACTTTGTTCGAAAAAATGATCCTAAAAAAGGTATGGTAGCTCAATGCAAACATTGTAATTTACAATATGGATATAACACCTCCTTATTAGGCACAAGCGGTTTGTTGGCACATTTAGACAGATGTCCTAAATATCCATATACTAGGCCTAAGCATCGTAAGCAAACCCAACTTAACTTTCCTTGTGTCACAAAAGATAATGATGGTGTGAGTAATCTAAAGTTTCAAGCATGCTTAGACCCAATTGCTTTGAGAAAGGCTATATCATACATGGTAATTGTGGATGAACTTCCTTTTAAATGTGTTGAGGGACAAGGTTTTAAATATCTTTTTAGTGTTGTGGATCCTTCTTTTCGTGTTCCTTCACGAATAACAGTTGCTAAAGATTGCTACCAAGTTTATTGTGATTCAAGGATAGAACTTAAAAAAGTTTTACCCCAAAGGAGGATATGTCTCACAATTGATATATGGACTTCTATACAACAAATCAATTATATGTGTCTCACAGCACATTATATTGATGACAATTGGAAATTACAAAAGCGAATTATAAATTTTTGTCCAATTACTAGTCATAAGGCTGAGCAAATTGGAAAAATAATTGAGAGATGCTTATTAGATTGGGGCATTGAAAAAGTTTTTACTATCACAGTTGATAATGCAAGTTCGAATGATACAGCAATCAATTATATGAGAACTAGACTTAATACTTGGGGTGGTAGTGTCTTGAAAGGTGATTTTCTTCACATGAGATGTGTGGCTCATATAATTAATTTAGTGGTTGGGGATGGATTGAATGAGGCAAAAGAATCAATTCTCCGTGTTCGACAAGCTGTAAAATATATGAAACAATCTCCATCTAGATTGGAAAAGTTCAAAAAATGTGCATTAGAGGAGAAAATTCAAAGTAAAAAATTATTGTGTCTTGATGTTTCTACTAGATGGAATTCTACCTATATGATGTTGGATGCTGCTTACAAGTTTAAAAAGGCATTTGATAGGTATGACTTAGAGGATATTCGTTATGAAAGTGAGTTAAAAGATAGAGATGGGGGTGGAAAGCCTTCTGATGATGATTGGGTTAATGTTGGTAGGTTGGTGACTTTCTTAGAAAATTTATATGAGTTGACTTTGCGTGTTTCTGGCTCTTTATATGTCACATCTAATAATTTTTTTCATGAGATGGTTGCTGTAGATGCTTTTTTGAATGAGTTGAATAATAGCTCTGATTTGAACATGAGTTTTATGGCTGAAAAAATGAAAGATAAGTACTACAAGTATTGGGGAAAGCCTGAAAAAATGAACATGATGATTTTTATTTCAGTTGTACTTGATTCTCGCTTCAAAATGAGCTTATTAGAATGGGGTCTTAATCAATTGTTTGATTGTTATACCTCATCTAGTATTCTTAAAAAAGTGAGAGAGACAATTAATTGCATGTTTGAAGAGTATAAGGGTGCTGGTGGTTCACCTACAAATGAGGTTGGGGCACAAGTTACTGAAATAAATCTGCATTCTAATGATATGGTGGATAGTTTTCAACCTTCTCAAAAAATAAGACAAATAATGAAAGAAAAATACAATAAGCATAAATGCGAGAAAAATACAGGGTATATCAAATCTGAGTTAGATAGATATCTTGAAGAAGATTGCATTGAGGATGTAAATAAATTTGATATTTTACTTTGGTGGAAGCACAATGGTTCTAGATTTCCAATAATTGCAGAGATGGCACGTGATGTGTTAGCCATTCCTGTTTCTACTGTTGCTTCTGAAGCTGCTTTTAGTGCTGGAGGTCGTATACTTGATAATTTTAGAAGTTCTTTGAGTCCTAAAGTCGTGGAGGCTCTTATATGTGCACAAGATTGGCTTCGTGTTTTTCCATTTCCAATCAATTATGAAGAATCACAAGAAGATATTCAACAACTTGAGGAAGGTACATATAATAATTTTCATAATTTTAATTTAAATATTTTATTTAATACAAATTTTAACAACCTTTTATTTATTCTTTTTTTTTCAATATTCAGATTTGTCAAGACTACCATGATGCGGTGAAGAAATTTTTTGGAAATATATAGAGGTTCAAAGGATTACTTGAGATGAAAAGCTTTTCTTAAATTATTAAGTGCATTTGTTTTTAAAAAGAATATTATTAAGTACTTATTTAGTAATTTAACTTGAATGATATAATTTTATGAATTTATTTAGCTACTTTGAAATTTAAACTTATATAATGTTTCCATTTTCAGATTTATTTTAAATCTATTCTAATTTTAGTTTTGATGGAAAAATTTTGGAATTACCGAATACCATACTGAATTTTAATGGAATGGTATGGAACGAAATTTTTAAGTCCGAATAATATTTGGATTGGTATGGAATAAAATTCTAAATACCGAAATATTTTGGAATGAAATTGGAATAGAGGCGATTCCATTCCATACCGACCGAATTACACCCCTAATATTATATATATATATATTTTTAAAAAATTAATAGAGAATAATATATGTATTTTTATGTGTAAATAGCATATTTATGTTAAACATAAGTTTTGCTAATTATTGGTCTCTTGCACTAATTATTTGGCTTGCTCTCTCAAAAACAGGGGCTGTTTATTCTGAGCGGTCTTATGCTAATGCAAGGAATCCTTACCTCGTCAATATTGAATTCTCCAATTCTTGCTCTTTTACAAAAATGCAAAAACATGACCCAGCTAAAGCAAATCCATTCCCACATAATCACTAATGATTTAGCTCTTTTCACCTTTGTAACTAGCAAAATCTTAGCCTTTTGTGCACTATCACAAAATGGGGATATAAATTATGCCAAAACCATTTTCAATCAAATTCTAACACCCAATGTCTTCAATTTCAATTCCATGATTTGGGGTTTTTCTCAGAATTCACAATCTCAAATGGGTGTTTCTTTTTTTGCTTCTATGCGCAGTATTGGGATTGAACCAAATTCTCACACTTTTACTAGTTTGATTAAATGTTGTAGCTGTTTGTCTTTGCTTGGTCAAGTTCATTGTCAAATATTGAAATTTGGTTACAACTCTGATGTTTATGTTATTAGTTCTTTTATTAATGTGTACTCAGAATTTGGAGTAACGAATTTTGCTCGTCAAGTTTTTGATGAAAGTACTGGTACAAATGTGGTTTGCTGGACTAGTCTTATAAGTGGGTATTGTAGCAATGGAATGGTTAGTGAAGCCCGTGAGATGTTTGATGAAATGCCTGAGAGAAATGAAGTTTCTTTTAGTGCAATGGTTTCTGGGTATGTTTGGAATGGTTATTTCAATGAGGCAATTGAGTTGTTTCGAGAATTGAAGAGGTATGTTAATGTGAGGTTCAGTGGTTCTTTTTTGGTTAGTGTCCTCAATGCTTGTGCAGCAATAGGTGCATTTGATGATGGTAAATGGATTCATTCCTATGTAGATGAGAATTATTTTGATTGCGAGGTTGAGATAAGGACTGCATTGATCGATTTTTATGCAAAGTGTGGATACATAAAAGATGCAATTGAAATATTTAGCAAAATGCCTTATACAGATGCAACAACTTGGAGTGCTATGATCTTGGGGTTGGCCACCGATGGAGAGAATGAAAGAGGGATCGAGCTTTTTGCAGAGATGGAGAAGAAGGGACCTACACCAAATGCTATAACTTTTGTTGGTCTTCTTACTGCTTGTAATCACAAAATTCTGTTAGGTGAAGCTTGGCGGTTTTTTGGACGAATGAATAAAGTTTATGGCATTGCTCCTTTGATTGAGCATTATGGGTGCATGGTTCATCTTTTAGCTCGAGCTGGCTTGATCAAAGAAGCAGAGATATTGATAAAAATTATGCCAATGAAACCAGATGGTGCTATTTGGAGTTCTTTGCTTAATGGGTGTATGATGCATGGCCATGTTGAGATGGGGGAGAAGGTAGGGAGGCTTCTTATCCAATTGGAGCCTCAACGTAGTGGATGGTACATCCTTTTGGCAAACATGTATGCTGCAAAGGGCAAGTGGGAGGAGGTAATTAGGTTGAGGAAAATGATGAAAAAGAGGGGAGTAGTTATAGTTTCTGCCTGGAGTTCTATTGAGATTGATGGCATTGTTCATAAGTTCCTTGTTGATGATAAGACACATTTTCATTTCAGAGGCATTTATGAATCTCTTAATCATTTCGATGAGCAACTTGATTATTACTCTGTTGCTAACAACAAATAAGAAATTACATCTCAATTTGCGGATCATAAGTGCCTTAGTAGTTGATGATGTTGGATTGGAAAAACAAGAGCATTTGCAGTGGTGAAAAAGGGTTTATGTGGTGAAAACAGTTGCTTAATATAACTGCCAGTTGTTTTTTTGGGGGCATAGTTAGGTAAAGTCAGGACCTATAAAAGGGTGTTGTATAGCCTGCAATCACCTCGAGCAACCACGGCTATACATTATTTCCAGTCTTGCATGAAAGGGATCTACATGAGAGCTCCATGCTGAGTGGCTGTGCTGGCTTACGCGAGTGCTCAGTAATGGATAGCTACATTGGGGTTATGGCAAGTGTTAGTTTTATGGTTCGAAAGTTACAAATCAGTTATTTGGGAAATGTAATGCAGGTGGATTGTGTCTGGGCTTTCTCTTCTTAACCGCTAGCTTTCTAATGCGAGTTTTCTCAAGGCACTTACCAAATGGGATTATTGCACTTCTACGATACTTGAAGATTGGTCAGCTAGATTTGAGGTATTAGTGGACTTACCTAGCTTCCTTCAGAGTTACTCATATTGCATTCTACTTTTAAAGTCTTTCATATAGGTAATTACTGCGTCGAGAATTGATTTTGCTTGGTATGTAGTTGCTTGTTGGTGCCCATAGAATACGATAGATTGGGCTGCAAGTTACTTTTTACTTGTTGCTAATGCCATGAGAGAGTCTGGTAAAGGACACCACTGTATAATTTTTGCTGTTTTGACAGTTTACCGCTAATCAATAGAACTCTTATTTGTGTAATGTTGATTGGAATTTCCTGAAAACACTTTTTATTGGGCAATTGGCATACAAAAAAGACTGTTGAAAAATCAAACACGAAGATTTGAATTTAAAAAATAAAATAAGTAGTTTTTATTTAATAAGTTAATATCACATTTTATAAATTTTATTTGATTTTTTTGTTATAATTTACTTATAAAAAAATCATTTCATAGAAATAAAATTGAGCCATTTCATATAACTCCGCTAAAAAAACTAACATTTATAATATGGCAATATGCAATTCCTACATTTTTCCTCCTAAGAAGAAAATGATCTCTCATCACCACCACTCGTGAAAATTTAGAGATCACAGTTCAAATCCTCATCTTATTGACATTGGCGGAACTACTTCACTAGACTCAGAGACTCTTTAACAGACCATAATACAATTCAGCAAAGAACCAACATTGACTATACCAAACCCAAAAGCTGATGTGATTTCCTGATTCATCATCATTCTAATGAAAGAAAAAAATATATAAACCAAATACCCGTCTTCAATAATAGCTAAATGGTTATAATTCTTTCCCAAGAAGGCAGCTGAGAGAGGTTATTACCCGATTTTTTTTTTTTAATGAGAGGTTATGGCTCTAGTTTGCTTTAATTGCAGAGCATGAGGAAGAAATATTACGCATAAGGTGCATGCATTCTCAGTGGCGGAATATGAAAATTGAAGGAGAGGATAAATTTTTGAAGTGCAAGAAATTACGTGCAAATTGAAGATAAAATTAAACATTTAATATTATAATAAAATTTAAATTTTGATTATAATTTTTTTATAAAAAAACTTCATCAAAATTTTATATTATTTATTGAATTTTAAAATTTTATTATATTTTTTAAATATTTTCTCATTTTAATTCTTAGATCTATTAATTTATCTGAAAATTTTATTAAATTAAATTTTATAAAAATACTATTTCAAATAAGAATATTAGTTTTACCCGATTTATAATCAAATTATAAAATTCTAATATTAACTTAAATACCTAATCACAAAATTCTAAATAACTACTAATTTAAAATATATATATATATATAATGCAATATATATATATATAATTACATAAACATAGTTCCTCTTTAGTTTAACCATATAATTATATAAACATTTTACATATAACTTTAAACATAACTTTCTTAACTCAAAATTTTTCTTTAGTAGATTAACCATTTAGCTTCACGTATACTTTCAATTAATAAATAATTGGTTCATCACTCCAATTTTCTAAGTAGTATACTTTAGATAGCTATTTAGCTATAAAAGATAAATCACTTTTAACCCAAATAATTAACACTTCAATAACTCAAAATATCATAAACATAATCTTACTTTCAAAATATCAAATCTTTTAACACTAAAATCTTTCAAACTTTGTGTTTTCCAAACCCGTCTTCTACATAAACATATTTACTTGACATGCCATAAGTAATCACTTTTCTCCAATCTTTACACTCTTCATCCAATCCTAACTTTTCACATTTAACATTGTATATACTTAATATTCACTTGTCGTTTTTCTACTCTTTTTCACATTTTAACACATGTACATGAATTCTCAATACAAGGATAAGAAACACAAGCGTACAAGCCTCATACTATGCCCGCATATCATAAAATAAAAGCTAAAAATATTACCTAAGAACCCCACAGCCATAGAAACTCAATCCCATGCCCGTGAAATACAAAATAAGGCTGTCAAACACCTTTGGACACCCTCACGGTCGTGGCACTCAAGGGCCACACCCGTGGCATGCAAAATAACATTGTTTTTTCAAAATATTTCAAGAAAACAGACTCGATTCCAAGCTTACGGTTGTGGCACTTTAAAGGCCACACCCATGACATCCCAAATTTGTGTAATTTGTACATTAAACTCCATAAAAAATAAACATATTGAAGATTTATAATAAAGTTGTATCAAAATTAAATTTTTGACATAAAAAAGATTCTCATCAAATACTTTACCCGTTCTTCAATTATCAAGTCATTAATAATTAGGTTTCAAAACTATCATCAAGATTAAAAACAACATCAACATATTCAATTATTACATATTTCACATAGTAATTTATTTATTCAATATCTTAAGAAATAACTCATTTAAGTGACTCAAATAACTAATTCAAACTTTAAAACTTAAAGAAACTCAAATATTAACCGATCATAATACATAAACATATACCTCTTTCAAAAGTCCATTTCTTTCTTTTTTTCCTCTTTTCTTTGATCACTTGTTGATAATCTCACTTTTTCTATCTTAGTCTTCTAAAAACTTATAACTATATATGATTTCCTCTTAAATTTTACTTAAATTAATGAAAAGAAGAAGAAATAAGAAGTTTTGGTGGTGATGGTATTGATAGGCGTCGAGGATGGAAGAAGAAAGAAGAAAATCTACACACACATGTATAATAAATTCAATCAAGTGAAGATAATTTCATTTTAACTATAGTGCACTCTCTCTCTTAACTTTTAATTCGAATTCAATTTTTAGTCTCATAAAATAATAAAAATAGTTTCTTCAGTAAATTTTAAAATCTACTATATATCATTTTCTACTTATATCATTTATCCAAATCACTTTTATCACTATA
Organism: Garcia nutans; assembly: GCA_947685225.1. Classification (NCBI taxonomy): domain Eukaryota; kingdom Viridiplantae; phylum Streptophyta; class Magnoliopsida; order Malpighiales; family Euphorbiaceae; genus Garcia; species Garcia nutans. The sequence goes on along the minus strand of CANTUV010000037.1, from coordinate 51,222,476 downwards.
CACAATCAATTATCAACATTAGTTAAAAAGTTTTAAACATTATATAAACAACTAAACTGTGGCGGACACAATTTTTTTATTAAATCAATTTATTTTTTTAATAAAATATAAATAATATATAAAGGTTGGTCCCCTCAAATTTGTTTAAATTTTTTGACTCAAGTCATTAATTTAGATATTCAGTCCAAAACTCAAATTTTTTTATCCAATTTCGTACTTAAATGTTTAGCTCAATAAGATTTTTTAGAAGAAGTACCATTAAATAATTCTTGGTCAATTACATGAAGTAATTTTAATTTTTTTATTAATTTAAAAAATTAATTTCTTTCTCTTTTAACGGTGGTAGCTTATTTATATGAATATGATTAAGTTTATTTTATTTAATTATTTCAGGTGTAATTTATTATTTAATGTATTTATTAAAATATTTCTTATTTAATTAATTGTATTTACAAGCATAATTTTATATGAACATATATTTTGAAGATGATATTTTTATTGTCTACTGCTAGATATAGAAAAAGAAATTTACTACAAATTCAATTATAAATGACGCAACTTAAAAAACGACGTGCTCTTTTTTTTATGCGTTATTTACAGTTGGAATGTATTATGATTTTTTTAATTATGAACGATAATTATTATTTAGTAAATATAATTATGAGCCTATTATAATTAAAATATATTAATTTAGTAATTTTCTTTTAATTTAATAAAATTTTTCAGTATTATCATATCGATTTCGACTTGTCATCATATATACTAAGCATTCATATCAAGAATATCATTTTCTCAATACTTTTCGTAAAAAGGTTTCACTTTTTAAATAAAAAAATTCCCATCATCTTTCCTCAATTTTTGAAGAATTTTTTTTTTGAATAAAGTTACATTCAATTTAACAACTAATTATGTGATTTTTTTTATTTAATTTGAGGACGTAATATAATTTAAAAGAAAATTGGAGGCAAATAATAATATAATTAAAATATAGACGTAATATAATATATTTACTCAATCCATCATATGTAACTTTGGAATGTCATTTTTTAAAAATTATTTAAGCATTGAAGAAGGATTCAAATATGACTTGATTGTGAAATAAAAGAAGTGAGGGATTAGCATGATTTAAATTCTAACATATCTTATATCTTAATACGGAAAATCAATTATAATAAACTATATATTGAGCATTGTCCAATAATAAATTATTTATTGAGTACAACCAATATTACAACAGGAGAATAAAATAAAGTTACCCCATTCCATTTAATATTTTAAATACATTTTTGATGAATTATTGATTGAAGCTTTACTAAGAACAAGAGTTGGATTGGAAAAGTCAATTAATTTTGCAATCGTAAAGGTATAGCTCGCAAAGGTTGAGCCTTTTGTAAAGCGAGGCCAAACCTATCTTCCATGTCCAAATTCTCCTGTGTAACTCCATCTTCAAGCTTCCAGTCAAAAGCATGAACAAGTCACCCTAACATTAAAGGCAACATTCTCATTGCCAATGGCAATCCAACACAAATTCTGCGTCCACCGCCAAATGGAATTAACTCAAAGTTGTGTCCTCGAGCATCAATATCTGAACTCAAAAATCTTTCTGGCATAAACAAATCTGGATTTTCCCATAAACTTGGGTCTCTATCAATAGCCCATATATTGAAGATGACTTGAACATCTTTAGGGATTGTAAAGCCACACATTTCATTATCTGCTTCTGTTTTTCTAGGAAGCAGTAATGGACCTGCTGGTTGCAATCTAAAAGTTTCTTTAATGATTGCTTGCAAATAAGGCAACTGGGTAATGTCTAATTCTTGTAGAAAATTGCCTTTGCCAACAGTTTGCTCAATCTCTGCTCGAGCTTTTGATAAAGTTTTGGGAATACGAAGTAGCTCTGTCATTGCCCATTCCAATGTGCTCGAAGTTGTATCAGTCCCAGCAGCAAGTAGATCCTATTTGCACATTATTTTAATCCAAAAATGTTAGTACTTTAAGCAAATCAATCAGACCAAATTCTATTTTAAAACTTTTTGGACCATCTAGTAGCCTAGATATTACATATGAATCTAGATTTACACTAAACATATTTATTAAGGAGTAAAACTTTCTATCTCAAATTTCAAAAATATTCTAAACACGAGAGAGAAAATTCTTTATCATCTTATCTCAACCTTAAAGGCCTCAGTTGTATCCAATTTTATTTTATTAAAACAATAATAATGAGAAATCAAACCAATAATTAAAAAGAGAGAGAGAGAGAGAGAGGGAGGAGAATCGAACTAACCAAAAACAAATGTTTCATGCTATTTCTATCCAATTCTTGATTGTCAACGAGGGTGAGAAGGGTATCAAGAATATCATTCATTGGGATATAGCCTTGCTCGGCTTTTCTTAACACTAATCTTTCGTCGATTATATGATCACAAAGATCAAGCAGCTTCCCAAAAACAACCGTCATACGATGCTTTATACCTTGTGGATCAATCTTCCTGAGAAGTGGAAAATAATCAGCAATGTTTGGTTTGCCTAATTCATCAAAAATGCTCCTCACAACTTCCTTGAACTCTTGTACAAAATCTGAACTTGAATCGCTCAAATCCAATGAAAAAACATTAGTAGACAACACATTAAGTGCAGCTTTAAAAGCTACTTGGTTGATTTCTACAGCAGTACCAAGATTGCAACTTTCTTGAACATCAGCAACAAGTTGTTGGATTTTCTTGCTGCGGATATTTTGATTGGCATCGAGTTTCTGAGTTGTAAATGTAAGAACTGCAAATTTTTCTAAGATTTCTCCATTGAGCTCCAATGGGTAACCAAGCGACAGAGACTTCATGGTGCCCACAAACTTGGATAGCTTGAGGCAGAGCTCTAGAGAAATTGAGGTCAAATATTTGGAGAACTTGTTTAGCTAAAGTTGCAGAAGAAATTACTATGGTAGTTGTTTGGCCTAATTTTAGAGTCATCAATGGGCCATGAATCTTCGCAAGTTTGGCTAAGGACTTGTGAGGATTGTCACCAAGCTCAAAAAGGTTGCCTAAAATTGGCAATGCTTTTGGACATGGTGGAAGCTTAAGCTTACTGGCTGAATTTGTTTTTGAAATCAGAAGTAAAGCTTGAACAATGGCTATGGTTAAAACAAGAGTTCGTGCAAAACCCATGAGCAATTCCATTGTTACTTGGTTTGTGATTTTAGCCCAGCTTTGAATTCAACAAGCATAGTCCGCTTATTTTACTTTACTCCTACATGCATATATAAATTTTTTATAACCAAAATTATCCTGCACTCGCTAAATTAGACTAATTTTATTCGCACTGAATCGGTCTATTAAGAGATAAAATGTTTTTTCAGTAAATAGTAACTTCATTCATAAGAATCGAACACTCGATTTTCTGTTTAATGGATGAGAATACCGAATCACTGACACCAATAATTTATTAGCCAATAATTTACATTTATTAATATCAAAATGAATAGAATTCCATCCATCTTATATTATATGAAACGTCTTGGACAAAATAATAATTTTATATATAATATATTTTTTCTCCTATATTTATCATATATAGAACCCACACAAGTTGTAACAGCAAGTTTCATGAAGCTTATCCAGTGATAAATGAAGCATGTTTGCTAATTTACTATGAGTTCATGATATTAATATGGCTATCAATTTGTCTAAAGGATGGATATCATGAAACAAGTGCATGCGTTTAGATTGGGTGCATTCCATTCTCACTTCAATTACAGTGGGCTGTAAATCGCACATGCAACTCTCTTCAACAAAGTATATTCTATGTTTTAAGGATAAGGAATTAAGGATGACCTAACAAGAAAAACACCAATTAACAACATTACACTCAAGTTTGTGAAACAAATGGGCATAAGCATGCTATATGTGTTGAAATCAAATGTTTATCAGCTTTGTATTGTATAACATACACACTGAAAAGTGTGTGAATTTTGACACCCAAGTACTGAATGATTACGATCTTACAGAATGTGAGTTCACTGTATTGCAGAAAAGGAATTGATTATGTAAATGCTTTGCAGACTTGATCATGCTAATTAAGAGCTGAACCTTACTAAGAGGGTGTTTCTCAAAACTTAAAAGTTGGTCAAAACTGCTTATAAGCTGTTTTTAGATTATAAGTTGTTTATTTAAGTGTTTCTGAAAACTTAAATAGTAGATTATAATATGATTTTAATCAGTTTTTTAAAAATTGGGTTTTGCTACTTTTTTTTTAAGCACTTATTTTTTAAGCAGTTTTAACCAAGTAAAAGACCATACTATCCCTACCTAATCTTCAATATTCCAAATTTGCCTACCTTATACACTTTAGTTCTCATCAAAGAAATTTTTTATTATTATTATTATTATTATTATTAAATTTATTATTATTATTATTATTATTGCAAAATAAATTTTGAATTGACATTTAAAAAATTATTTTTATACAATAAATAAACTCATTGACAGTTTGGTCATTTTGACAGTTTCTACAATTAAAAACTGATTATAAGCTGATTTTACAAAAACACTTAACTGATTATAAACTGATTATCAGCTGATTATTAGCTAGTTTGCAGAAACGCTTAACTGTTTATTTTTAATCTGATTATAATCTAAAAATCACTTATTCACAATAAGCTGAAAAGCTCCGGTTCTGAGAAACACAGGATAAATACATCCACTTATCGAAGCAAAACAACAAAACACATTATAAACTATGGTCATGAAACTAGAGTTTTCTCATACACAATATAAGACACGATTCACTATATTGAAACAAATACTGATTGTTCAAAACAATTAAAACACAAAATTATTTTCACAAAAAACACTGACACAAACTTGAGAAAGAAAATACATTAAAGAACGAACCACAAATTGAGAAAAGTACATTATAGGGAGAACCACAAATTGAGAAAAGATATGTACACAAGTAGCTGAGGCAAACTGAAAGAGAAGCCTTTATATCAATCCTTCACAACTACACAGGAGGTATGTTGGAGAAAGAGAAGCCTTTATATCCCTTATAAGCATAATATGCAATCCTTGTATAATAAAACCCTGGTATAAACAAAACCACTCCCAGAATTGCAAAGAAAAGCCCTGATTCAGAAAATTAGCAAATTTCAGCTGCCGTTCGCAGAAAAAAACCCTAATTCTCCAGTTACTAAATAAGCTAATAAAAATAAAAGAAATTAAAAATTAAACTCAAACCCATCAAATTCACGAAGAGAGGGACATACCGTGAGCACGATCACCGCCAATTCTGTTGTAAGTCATAAAAATGCCCAAAACGATACCGACAACGCCGAAAACGAGAAGAGCAACAGCAAGAGCGATCTCCTTAATGGGAGGACGATTATTGACTACGTATGATGACTCAATCATTAAGTCATCGTCCGTTATAGAGAAAGCATGGTCTACATACGCCATTGCTAAAAAGAAGAAAGATTCAGATGCAGAAAGAATCGAAATTTACCTATATTATTCCTCTTTTCTTCTATTTTGTTTCTGGGTTTTCTTTATTGCTGCTAGATTTTGAAATTGCAGAGGAAGAAGAGAGATTCAGGTGATGGGTATGGGATTCTTGGTGTTGTGTTGAATGTATCGCAATGGGTAAATGTGCTTTTCTTGGACTGTAAGTTCAAACAGACTTTTCAAAGGCAAAGAGAGAGAGAGAGAGAGATCGTTCGCTTCTGTGCTATGCCGCCACGAAAACAAAACAAACGAAGAAAGATTTGATATTTTGGTAAAATTTAGAAATTAAGAATAATTTAATAATTTTACTCGTCAATGGAACGGAACGGAGCCACGTTAATAATTTTTTTTAAATAAAATTATTTACCGTAAAATTTTATCACTTAAAAAGTTTAAAATTTCAGAATAACCTTAAATTTTATTGTGTTGAAGTCACAGCTGCATTTGTTTTATATATGTATTATATGTTAAAAAAATAATTTTTATAGCTGGTGCACTAAAATTTATATTTTTAAATTCTGTATTATTTTAAATTTTATTTAAAGTTTTTTATTTTATAAATTTTTATATATAAATTATTGGTACATAAAATAAAAATTCAAATATAAATTTAGAAACTGAATTCGAATGGATAATAATGATATTTGTATTTAGATATAATAATTCTTCGCACTAGCCATTTTATATAATTATTTGTATAATAATGTGTAAAATTCATAGCCTTTGTTTGATAATTACTGTTTTTTTTTAAATTAAATTATCATAAATAAAATTATATTTTTTTATATTTTTTTATATTTATTTAAATTTTTTTTAAAAAAATAATATAAATTTAAGAGTAAAGTTTTTGTCTGTTTAATTATTGTAAGATAAGCTCTAGGATTATTTATTTGCGGGTTCAAACCTCCAAAATATATTTTCAGAAATTTTAACCTTTTTTTTAATAAAAAAGAAAAAAAATAAAAAAAAACATATATATTTGCTGGGGATGAGAGGGGGTCAATGGACCACATCCAAGACCCCTAATTTATATTCTGTAGTTATTGTTTAAAATCTAATAAATATGTCTAAAATAATTATTTTAGAGCTTAAAGGTTAATATTTAACTAATAGCTTAAAATATTTAAGTTCATCAGGTTTAGAAAATTTCATAGCATCGCCCTGTAAATAAAATAACTTGCTATAGCATAAAATAATTGTCTAAAAATATAGGTATATAAATAAATAAAAAAGGAGAAAATTAAATATGAAACTTCATGCTATATGTTGAATAAAGGTGAATTTATTGCTATATTCAACATATAGTATGAAGTCTTCAAAAAAACTATATATATCCAATTTTCATATAAATTTTTTAGTTTTGAGGTATTTACAAAACAACCTTAAAACAAACGTTATTTTAAAAAATACTGCACCTTCAAAAAAATTTTTTTAATAATATTAAAATTAATTTTTTTTAAAAAATATATTATTTCTTGCTAAAATAGATTTTTTTTAAAAAAAAATACTTCATCTCTCTCTACTAGCAATATTTTACTATATTTTTATTTTTTTTAAACTTTACAATTAAATAAATATATTCTGATAAAATAATAAAAATTAAAATTTTAAAATATATGTTCAATCAATAAAATATATTAATTTTTTATAAAATAAAATTATAATTTTGATTACAAATAACGATAAATAAATATAAAAAAATAAAATATATTAATATATTAATAAAAATTATTTAATTTATTTTAAATAAATTTTACATATTAAACACATAAAAAGGTTTAAAAAATATTAATTTTATTATGTATATTATATATATATATATTGTGTGTATATTATATATAATGTAGATATTATATAAATATTATGTATTTATTTTGTATATTATATATATTTTATTTATATTGTGTGAATATTATATATATGTTATATGAATATAAAATTAAAAAAAATAAAGTTAAAAAATTAAATAAATTATATAAATATTCTATAGATAATATATATATATATATAGTATATGTTGTTTATGTATATGTTGTTTATATGTTACAGATTGTTATGATTATATTTTGTATATATTGTATATAAATTTTTTTTTGTGTATATTGAGAATATTAAAAAAATATTTATGAGTAAAAACACATAAAATAAACAAAAAAGAAAAAATCAAATGGAAAAAAAATAACACCATGTTGGCGTAATAAAGAAAAAATAAAAGCTGAAAAACGTAAAATTGTAAAAGAAAAAACCCGCGCCGGATACATTGATAACGGAAATTTTTTCCGTACTTTTTTGTAATTCGACAAGAGTTTTTGTGAAAATTTTGTCAAAAGCCCGTTAAATACATCATCAAAGCCCATGGAGTGGCCACCAAGGCCACCGCCGATGATCTCTTTAGACTGATGTTTCCCAGTTGGTCCCTCCTTCCGATCCCTGGCTCATTTATAGTTGATACTTCGGCTCCGGCCAATTTTAAATAGGTTCTCGAAGCAACCGGCCAATTTCACGGTTATGCACGTTCACCGCCTTCTGTGATCTAATCTGGGTTCCAGGCGGCCACTCCACCGCCATGCCGAGTCTCTTGTGCCTCTGCAATTATGCTAAGAATCTTCAATGGAGGCAAGGTTAGAGCATCTGATAATTAAGGTAGAGGCAGGCCTTAGACATGGAAATTGGCAGGCCTTAGACATGGAAATTAAAACATTGCGATAGAGAACGAAAAATATAAAAAGATGAGTCTGCCATGGCGGGCAAACCTCTATGTATATAAATAGAGAAGCGGAAAATCACGTGAAAAAGAATCAGACAATAATGTTTTCCAGATGATGTTTTTCAGATTATTCTCCAGTTATGAGCCAAGAATGATTTGCCTAAAGCATAATCAAAGGATAGAACAATCGTATCCTTTGATTATATGCTTATAATGATGTGAAGATCACATGATTGTGAAGGGGAGAAACATCCCCATCGTCAAGAAAAACACCAACACGGCTGCAATAATGCCTATTGTTCCTATGATTCTCTCTGCAGCCACTGGTCTCCTGCCACGAACCCAGAAACTAAGTAAAAGGAAAAGAAAAGCTAAAGAGTTAAAAAGGGAGCCTTAGCGCAACGGTAAGTGTTGTCGCCGTAAATTCGATTTTTTTTTGAACTCCGCTCATTGCAGGAGCATTCGTGCAATTATAAGAGGCCGCTTCCCTTGCAAAAGCTAGAGAGTTAGCAGCCACAATAATATATAGTAGGCAATTTCTTTTGGGAGCAGAAGAAGCCATGGGAGCATAAGCAATGAAAGAGAGACCTGCCTGTCCAGTAAGGCCAATAAACATATCTCGAAGCTTTAAAATGTTTGAATTTTCATTTGAAATCTGAGGCAATGCTTCTTCAATCAGATGATTTAGATCTATAACAACATGATCATGATTGGACTGATCCATTTTTTCAAAAACAAAAATATATCTGAAAGAACTGGAGAAATTTGTGAATTTTTTCAACTTTTCAACTTTTTGTATTCTGTTTTAGTGTGGTTGGATAAATATGTTATAAAGTTGTTACCATTGAAAAGAAATGTAAATTCCGTTTGCCTTCTTTGAAATTGCTACTACTTATTTAATTATTTGGGAAAGGAAGTATGAAAGGAAACAAAACAACGTAGAAACGCGATTACGACAACTCGTTTTCTCTTTTTTACTTTAACAAATTTTGCCCGGCTAATCAGATTCCAGGTGCTTGCATAATCTAGTAATAAGGCTTTTTTTTAAAAAAAAAAAAAACAGCATTTGCTAATCTAGATTGCAGGTATTTGCAATATCTAGTCATGGGCTTTTAAAAGACAACATTTTTAATTTATTTTTAGTGTAAATTATTATTATTATTATTATTATTATTATTATTATTATATTTATATATATGAGCAACTGAGAGATTCTATGAACACGCCTTCTTCTTTTCTTTGTTTTTGTTTATTTATTTAAAAATTTTACTTTTTTCTTTTTACTTTATTTTATTTATACTTGAAAGAGAGAATTTCCAAGAAGTGTCAAGTGTTGAAGAGGGTAGAGAGCAATGGATTTTCAAGAAAAGAAAATTTGTTCCTTTGTGTTAATCAATCCTCCCAAACCCAACAACAGAGTAATGAAAATCATCATCTGTATTTGCTTCATATTTGCTAACATTTTATCGCTTCTTCCCTGTGACTACACAGATGGAAGCACAATTCCATCCATCATCTTCACCACACTATCATCGAACACCTTCCATGCGTTTACAATTTCCCTTGTTTTGGCCTTCAGCACTTCATTTATCGCTTTGATGACCGAGTCCTTTGTCAGACTGATTTTCTGGTACATTTCTGTGATTTCCACGGCAATAGCCTGGTCAATACTTGCATATGCATCTGTTTTCAAGTGGGCTTCTCAAGTTCCGCAGGGTTGAATATGTATTAGACTCTATTGAATTTCATTTGGCTGATCTTGTATGGAGCCATGGAGGCCTAAATCCAGCAAGTAAAGAGAAGATCAAGATTTACTTACTTGATCATTGCATCAGAACCTTTATATGTATTTTCTATTTCAATTAATGATCTTAAATTTCTTGGTATTGTTATTCAAACTTAGAACTCACTTGTTATTGAAAATTCTTTATCTATTTGTTAAAGATTTTCAAAACGCAGAATAACTCTGTTTTTAAAAACCAAAACACACAACCTCATGCTCCTTCATTCAAAATCCATTACTATTCATAAGGATAAATTACACTCGTCATCACTTATATATATGCAGCAATGCACATTGTCGTCCACCAACTTTAATTTGTGACACTGTAATCAGTTATAATTTTTTACTTAATTAGTTAAGAAGTGATGTGGTGACACTATAAACTAACATCCCATCTATATGGACACTGGATATAGATTTTTTGTAAACTGACAAAAATAATAACATTAACATACAATCTTGTCTAAAATACAAACTCTAAATTTTTATACACAAGTGTATAATATTTCAAGGGCTTCATTTTATCATTGAGGATATTCACAGAAACATTGATGCACTTTAATTAAAAGCGAATTTTGCCTTAAGAGAAGTGGCTTTTGATATATGAATTGAGCATTTCTAAGTTCTTTATTCTCAATTTCAAACACTATTTCAGTACAATATGCAGTACATAAATTGGTCATGCGATTTCATCTAACTATTATATTTTTTTTCCAAAGAGAAAGCTAGTGTTCTTTCCCAAGTATTTAATTTCCGTATGATTTAATATAAAATTAAAAAAAATGATTATTTTTAATTGTATAGACTAGAAATACAGAAATTATATGGGAGACAGTTACTATCCTGTGACAGAATTTCATTAGTTGTCTAACTGTCAAAAGTAGAGAATTTTCCTAGTTCTCTCAAAAGGATTATAAGGAAAAACTTTTCTTGGAAAAATTAGAAGAGTGACATTCATAACCTCAAGTCTATTTTATATAGCAAGCAATAAATTTAAAGTTACTTAGTAATAGAGCTGTTTCAGAAGATATGATCGATGTTTAACTCATTTAGAAATGCTATTCTCTTTTTGTTTTGCTAAGGAGAGAAAGATTAACAAGTTAAAACTAAGTAGATGGGTGTAATTACCCATGCCTAGTTCAAGATCAAACTATCAAGAGTCAATTGTGAAAAACCAATCATAGTCTTATCTCTATATCCCAAAAGTTATCAAAAATAGATGTTCTAAGTATATCACCACAACTTGATTACTTAGTAGCAGCACTGCCAGAGAAGCCCAGTAACAATACAGTAACAAGCACACAAATAAACATCACCCTGAAAGCTAACATATTCAGGAAATAATTGTCAAGAAAAATAATGCAAATCAGGCTAAATCCCATGTAGTTCAAGACTCATCAAAAACCTCTAGACCTTCTATTATATAAAAAATAAATAAATAAATAAATTACAGGGCCAGTAGGTTCACTTAAGAATTGGGCACAATTCCTCATATCGTCAGGCCCATCAAAGTGTGAGAAAATAGATGAATTTACACCATTTTAGTGTGAAAAAATAGATGAATTTACACCACTTACCATCTTTTAATTTAAATAAATCTTTTAATTTTTCTTATTTAAATCTATGCACTTATCGTCTTATTTTCAAGCGTAAATCATTTTTTTATTGTATCTTTTGTTCATTTTACGAAACTGTTAATTGATGTTAACAATCCGTTTTTTACATTGATTTTTTTTTCTGTTTTTTGTCCGGATATAATTTTTTTTATATTATATTCTCACAAATGTATAATATATATACAACATATATCAAATACTTACAATATACATAAAATACCTATCAAACATCTATAAAATTTATTTAATATTTTTAACTTTATTTATTTTAATTTTATATTCATACAATATATACACAACATTTACAAAATATACACATAACATATACATTAAAAACTTAAAATACATATAACATCTATCAAATATTTACCAAACATTCACATAACATCTATCAAATATCTATATAATGAAATTAATTTTTTTTTACTTTTATTTTGTATTTTTCTAATGTACAAACAACATTCACATAAGATGTATATAATATAACACTCTTATATTATATATACATACAGTATATATATCATATATATATATAATATGCATATAAAATATAAGAGTGTAACAATAAATTTCATAATAAAAATTATCATTTTAATTAATATAAATAATTATTTATAAATAAAAAAAAATCTCTAAAAAAAATTTACTAGAATTTTATCTAAAATTTCAATATTCTCCAAATTCATCAAAACATATGTAAGTAAAATTTCACTCCCAATAACATATACACTTGATTTTTCTCACTTTCAACACCACATATCTCTCTTAAATTATTTAATTTAACTCAATTAAATTTTATTTGATTTGATTTGAATTTTATTTTAGCAAAAAAAAAATATGGATGTTACATAACAAATTCCTTCATTATTTATTTTTCAATATTTTTTACCACTTTTCTCAATTTCCACATTTCATACCCATTTTTCATTTTCAAGTGATCATCTCATGTTATGGTCACTTTCACATCACATTTTTAATTATTTTATAATCATTTCTCGTATTCTCAATCATATTTTACATTTTTCATCTTATTATCATATTTTATCAATTTTACAAATTTCTTACATTTTTCTATTTATTTTTCACATTTACACAAACATACACATATTACACATCACATTACATAATATTAATATATATTATATAAATCATATCCAATCACCATTTTATAATAGACAAATGCTCATTATTATACTTATCATATAACTACGTAATAATGCATAGATTATATTAAGTGAATAATCACTTTTCAAAGTAATAATATAAAATATATTAAATTATATTTAATAAAAACAAAAGTCATCGAAGTATATACTAACCTCAATTTATCAATTTTCAAGCTAATTTCACCTTCCAACTCAAACTTTCATCAATGCCTTTTAATTCTTTAATTTTATAACTTTCATTTACTCAATTCTAAATCATATTATAAGTTTCAATATAGCATTAGCAACTCATTTTAACACACTTTAATTATTCAAATATCAATTATATTAATTCTACCTAAATTTTCATCATTACTACCTTATTCAAATTTCAATCTATCTAATTTATTTCTAACATCGAACTATGGAATCAACAATAAAACATCAATATAATATTAAAACCATACATTACAATAATTATAAATAGCTCTTTCAAAAATCTTAAATTCGCATAATTCACCCAATGGCCTAACTTCATTAACATCCACTCATATCCAATTTTCATTCATAAAATCATAACAAACACATCAATATAGCATCAAAACAAACCATTTTAACAATTTACAATAATTTTCTTTCTCCACTTAATTCATACATAACCTTAATAATATAAGAAGCAAAACTTCTAAAGAAAATATTTACTTACTCTTGCTCAATCTTCAAAATTACTATCAAATCCTTTAAAAATCTTGTGAAATTTGGTGTATCTTAATGTAGCCAAGTTCTTCCTCTCTTCCTTAAATGAAATTCAGCCATGGCGTAATCAAGAAGGAAGAAGAAGACTTTTAAATGCTGGTTCTTCCAATTTTGTCCCTCTCCTTTATAAATAATTACCAATTTAATTAATTATTAAAATATTAAAATATTTCTTCTTCCCATCCATTAATTAATTTTTTAATAATTTTAATTTTTTAAATTATATTTATATTTTTAACATTTTATTTTTAAACTTTGACTTTGACTTTTTATCTTTTTGTCTTCTTTGTTTTTTAATAAAATTTATATTTTATGTATATTTAACATATAACCAATATATATTACTCATTTTCATCATATTCTCCAAAAAAATACCTAACTTAATTCCCTTTTAAAATTACTTAATTAATTATATCCAGAATTACGGGAATTACACATAACATACACAATAAAAACTTAATATACATGTAATATCTATCAAATATTTATAATATCTATCAAATACACACAAGACATCTATCAAATATCTACATAATAAAATTAATATTTTTTAAAATTTTTATTATATATTTTTCTAACATACATAAAATATATACAATACATAAAAACACTTTTATTCTTTATTTTTGATATTTTTATTTTCATATCTTTTTTCTATTGCTGATTTATTTTTCAAGCAAAGTTAAGATTTGGTTGTATACAATTTTTTTTTTCAATTTGCTTTTAATATGATTTTTTCATTTTGATGCAAAGTTTTTACATTTAGTTACATATAAAATTCTTGAATTTTAATTGATGATTCATATTTAATTTTTTGTTGATGAAGAAGATGACGAAGGTTTTCAAGAACAAGATGATGATTTATTTCTAATCTAATTTTTGTTAAGTTTTTTTTTTTATCTTGATTTCTGCTTTCTTTTAATGCTTTTTTTGAGTTTGAATTTTTGATAGCTGAATGTTGATCAATGATGATAAGGAAAAGAAAAAACGGCACCATCATTCTCGCAATAATTTCTTTTTTCGTTTTAGAAGCATGTTTTTTATATTTGTAATATCTTCTCTTCTTGCCGTTTTTGTGTAAATAAAATAGTTTTTTTTTTTAATTTTGTAGAAAGCCTTAAAAAAATACTATGTACAAGTTATCAATTTGAATATTTACAAAGAAAATTTGAAGAGCAGCACCAAATTCCAGTAAAATCCAACTCATAATTCATTTATTTTTAGTTTCTATCAAACAGGTAGGTTGTGGTACACAAAGCATGACTCATTATAGTTATATCTTAAAATCAGCTACAACATAGATAATTTTGTATCTTAACCAGAGGATTTTACAAGAACTAGTTATTAGTCCCCACTTGCACAGCCCTCATACTATACTGTACCATATAATACTATATTTTACTGAACATACTATATCATATATTACTTAATCATGTTGGAAATGCTCCCAAACAAAGTGTGAGGATGCCCATCACTTAACAGAATGCCTTGTTCAATCTTTCTTCCCAATCCCATGTGACATATTGTAGATTCCTCGTCCCTGAAAACACATAACATTCGAAAGTTATATAAAGCACACATTGATTCTTATATTTTTACAAAGGCAAAGTATAGAAAATCATCAGGAGTTCATGAATGTTAATAGACTCACAACAAGGAACATTATAGAGGCTGCCAAAGTAATAGGAATGGCAACAGAGGTAAGCTTGTCATAAGGTCCTTTCAAATATGTGTATTTATGGACGCTCTGGAAATATTTCTGCTTCTCAAGAAGCTTCTCCCGGGGTCGGAAAGGTGCTTCTGACATCCTGCATTGGAATTAAAATCTAAGAAAGGCAACCCAAAAATGAAACAGTTCTGCCACACTATTTTACCATTAAATACAATTCAACTAACAATTCCAGAGGGAATAAGCACAATATCATCAAAGCAAGAGGACAAATTAACCAAATCCAATACCAAAAACAAGAGGAACAAATTTTCCAGTGGCAACCCACCAAATACACCAAAGGAAGATCTGTAATAGATCATTAAATCAGGAATGAGAATATGTTTGTGATGCAATACTTAAGTCATTATTCAAAACTTATACTGCAACATAAAAATTATCTTACATATCATATCATCTTGGATTTACTACAGCTCAATGATGAATAAAGCCAAATGGAAAACACTGAAGCATCAAATTATTCATAATGTTTCACATTAAAATGCAGTCCACTTCACAAATTAGATCTAATACTGAATACAAAATGAAAATTAGATCCAAATACAGCAGAGGAGCTCTCTACATACCAACCCAGTAAATAGTTACAAAATAAATAGTGACAATTCAAAATTTTATTCCAACAATTCAAAGATTTTTAAAACAATATACATATCAATTCTACAGAAATAATTGACAATATGGAAAGATTTCAAACTTTTCTTCCAGAAACTCTCAAACTGCTAACCTTTGAGGCTAGAGGATTTAAAAACTAAATAAAATAAAAAAATCACACTTCAAGAAATCAAACCAAAACTCATTCTTGAAGAGGGCAATCGATTGAAAAGATAAACAAAAACCAACTGTCAATTAAAAAAAAGAGATAGAAAAACCAACCTATTATTTAAAAAAATTCAAGAAAGGAAAACTCAAACCTCAAAACTCGTTTTACCTCGCCCTCTTTCGATTCTCTTTGGTCTTTGCCAAACTGAATCACTGTATCTAGAGCTAGAACTTGAGCTTAATTTGGTGAGATCGCTTTCTTAAGTTGCGTATAAGATGGTGAGAACTGAGAAAATGCTGCACTAGAAGTCTGGAGATAATAGTGATGGCGATGGCAATGGAGATAATATTTTAATTATATTATTTTTTATCTTATACTCCAAGTGATCATAGTCCAACTGAAAGTAATAAATATATGAAGCTAAATAATAAATAATAATAATATTTATTATAATTATAAATATAATAATTAAAATAAATTAAATATTAAATAATAAATTAAATAAAAATATAAAAATATAAAAGTAAAAATATAAAAACTTACATGCATAAAATGTAAGAAAAAGTCATCATTGATAAAAGTAAAAATAAATGCTCTCTCCACGTGCAAGAAAAGAATAATACCATGATTTTGAAACTGAATGGTGTTGCAAGAAAAAAAAAGTATTAATGTAGTTATTATAATTTTGATTCTTTATATAATTAATATATAGATAATTAATCATTATCAAATAGATATCATAATTATATTTAAAATTTTTAAATAAATATAATTATTATTAATTCTAATTTTATTTGAATTAATTTTATATAATATATATGATCTATATGAGCTTATACAAAACCATAAAATTATTTATATAATTTTTTATATAATTATAATATAATATTATAATCTTATTTGAATCTTTTAAATAAATATATTATTATTGATTTTAATTTCATTTAAAATTTCTAAATAAATATTTATTATAATAAATAATAATTTAATTTAAAATTTAGTTATTTTGATTGAAAATATGGATCCAAATATTAGGTTTTAGTCCAAATTAAAATCCTTCCTTCCTTCATATACATATACATATACAGCCTTTTGCTGAAATTCAATCTAGTTTCCGTTTGTCTGAGACAGTTGGCAAGTTTAGGGGTTCTCCTTCAATCTCTTTCTCAAAGGTTGATGTATCAATCTTATCCTCCCCTTTCCGTTATGCTCTAGTCGGTAAATTCCGCCTTAAGAGGCCTGGTATGTTATTCCTGAAAAAATTTCTTGATACCATTAGTTTCAAGGGATCTTTTACCTTGGGTTTGCTTGATGAGCATTGCGTTTTAATCAATTTTGATTTGGAAACGGATTTTCTCCGATGTTGGCTCAAGCAGTCTTGGCAGTTTAATCAATTTCACATGTTCGTATTTAAATGGTCCTCAAATTTCAGACCACATGTTGATTGTCCCATTGTGCCAATTTGGATTACTATGGAGGGATTGCCAGTGCATTTTTTTTATAAGGAAGCTTTGTTTAAAATTGTTTGTCTGATTGGAAATCCACTAAAATTAGATTCGGCTACTGTGCAGCGAACTCGGCCATCGGTTGCTCGCATCTGTGTGGAGATTGATGTTTCTAAAGAGCTTCTAGCGAGACTGTGGATTGACAATGCTGGAATGGTCTTCCTTCAATCCATTACTTATGAGGATTTGCCTCTTTATTGTTCTCAATGTGAGAGGTTTGGCCACTTGGATAATGATTGCTCTCATGATTTGGATGTCAAGGATCAGCAGGTTTATGGTGATTTGGAGAAGATTAAGCCCCATGTTCAGGCTATCCCTTCATCTAATCATCCTGCAGCTCCGCCTAAGAAAGCTAATTTGGCCTGGGTTCCTATTCCGTCTGCGGAGCATCAGGTTTTTAATGATAAGATTTCTGCTTCCTTGCAACAACAGAATGATGATGATAAGAATGTTTCTACGGTAGATAATAGAGCTAACAATCAATCTTTGTCCGGGAAGGAGGCTATGACTACTAAAAACGATAATGGTGATACTGCAGTTTTAGTTATGACTGTTGAGGATAAGATTGATGATAAGGAAGTGCCTGCTTTTGATAGAGATAAAAAAGATGATGCTAATAATTTGGATATGGCTGTGAAACCTTGCAATTTGTCCATGGCTATCAAGGGGGTAATCCATGAAATTGCAAGTTATTCAAATGTTGATAAAGTAGTGATGAGTCAACAGGCTAAAGTTTCTTCATCTGATGCTGAAGATACGGGTCAAGGAGATGAGGAGTTGGGTCATGAATCTGATGATGGCTCAGCTTCGCTCAAAGATATCGATCAGCTGAAGAAGGATGTTGCCATCATTGAAAGGAAATTGTTGAATGCTAATGATGATGGTTTTATTGAAGTCACTAGGAAGAAGAAAGGCAAGCAGAAATTTGGTCGTGACTCTCCAATTGCTACGCGTCGATCGCATCTTAATGCTTCTTTGGATAATAACAATAATCAATGAATTGTTTGTGCTGGAACATTAGAGGTATTTCATCATCCTTCATTAGGCTCAAAAGTTTATGTATTTCTCATAAATTCTTATTAGTTATAATAATTGAACCTATGGTTAATGTTGAGCAAGGTCCTGTGTTTGCTAAGAGGTTGGGTTTTGATCAATTTTTTGGCAATGATAATAATAAACTTTGGCTATTCTGGAATATTCAATCAATAACTTTTCCAAAATTTCTTTGATAAGGGGCAAGTTACTTTTTGCATGGCTCAATGTTTATCCATTAATTTTTCTTTTACCTTGGCTATGGTGTATGGCAAGCACTCAAGGCATGAGAGAAGTAATTTATGGGAGGCTTTGACTGAGTATAATATAGATTGTCCTTTTCTTATTGGAGGAGATTTTAATGTTACTCGTGGCATTGATGAATACAAAGGCTCTTCTGTTCCTAATCAAGTCAGTATTGATGACTTCAATTCCTGTTGTGATACTTGTGGCTTTATGGATTTTCCTTTTATGGGACCGGCATTTACTTGGTCTGGGAATCGAAATAGTGGTATGGTTTGGAAGCGGCTTGATCGGTTCATGGCCAATGATTTATTTTTTGAACAATTTGATGTTACATTGGTGAGGCACCTGGGCTCTACTACTTCGGACCATTGTCCGCTTTTTCTTTACTGTAACAAGACTAAATTTCAGCTTCCTAAGCCTTTCAAATTTAAGAAAATGTGGCTTGAGCACAAGTCTTTTATTCCTTTTGTGCGGGATCAATGGTCAATGAGGTTTTATGGAGTTGGTATGAAGGGACTTCACTTGAAACTCAGAGACCTGAAAAAAGCTTTACGAATTTGGAATAAAGAGGTGTTTGGAAACATTTTTGAGGGTGTGAAGGAGGCTGAATGTGAAGCTGCTTTGGCTGAATCTTCTTATATTGATGACCCTTCAGATATAAATAGGAAATGTCTGAAAGAACTTCAAGCTAACCTTGCCCAAAAGCTTCGGTTAGAAGAAATCTATTGGAAGCAGAAGGCGAGAGTTAAATGGATTCAAGATGGGGATGCCAATACCCGCTTTTTTCATCGATATGTCAAAATTGCCAGGAATTTTAGGCGTATTATTCGTATTAAATCTTCAGATGGCTCTTGGTTGACTTCTCAAGAGGATATTGGTTCGGAAGCAGTTCGGTATTTTCAAGAGCTTTTTCGTGGCGATGAGGGCCATTACGACTTTTCTGATATGCTTGCTCATATTCCGACCATGATTTCCGAAGATCAAAATGCTTCCCTCACTGCTATTCCATCTGACTTGGAAATTAAGAATTCTATTTGGCATCTTGATCCTGATAGCGCCCCTGGTCCGGATGGTTATGATGGTTCTTTTTTCAGAGCTTGTTGGGATATTATTTGTTGGGATGTGTGTAGTGCCGTGAAAGAATTCTTTCTCGAACTCTCTATCCCGCAGTCCTTCAGCTGCACTCAAATTATCCTGATTCCCAAAGTCAGTTGTCCGACTACCTTTGCTGAATTCTGTCCTATTTATCTTACTATTTTTGTTAGTAAAGCTTGCACAAAGATTTTAGCTTCAAGATTGGTTCCTATCCTTGCCACTTTGATTTCTCCTGAACAAGCTGGGTTCATGCAAGGAAAGGTAATTCACTCTCAAATCCTTCTAGCTAATGAACTTATTCACGATATTGACCGCAAAGCAAAGGGAGGAAACATTGCTATCAAACTTGACATGGCAAAAGCGTTTGATAGAGTTTCATGGGTTTTTCTCAAGGAACTGCTTGGTAAGCTCGGCTTCTCTAGTAGGTTTATTTCCATTGTTATGGATAACTTGGCTTCATCTAAGCTTTCTGTTTATGTGAATGGTATTTCTTATGGTTTCTTTGCTCCTTCCAAAGGGGTTAAGCAAGGTGACCCTCTCTCGCCTTATTTGTTTATTATTATGTCTGAAGCTTTTTCTAGGGGCCTTAAAAACTTGGAGAATAGTAGAAAGATTTTGCCTTATCACCTAGGCCATGGCTGTCCGGTTGTCACTCATCTTGGATTTGCAGATGATTTGTTGATTTTTACAAGGGGTGATCTTCGTAGTATTAAACAGCTCACAACTTTCCTCAACAAATATCAAAGTGCTTCTGGTCAATGTATTAACTTCAACAAAAGCTCCTTTTATTGTTCTAAAAATATGACTAATACTGGTATTCGTCGCATTGAGCATGCTTTTTCCATTAAAAAGAAGGATTTTCCATTCATTTATTTGGGAGCCCCAATTTATCAAGGAATTAACCGTATTTCCTATTGTGGTGACATTCTTAGGAAATTTAATGACAAACTTCAGGGTTGGACTAAAAAATATTTGTCTGTTGGAGGTCGTATTACTTTGATTAAGCATGTTTTATCCACTATTCCTCTTCATGTTATGGCTGCCATGTCTCTTCCTAAGAGTGTCATCCGTATCATGCAGCAAAAAATGGCAAAATTTCTATGGGGATCAGACAAAAAGCATTGGGTGAAGTTCTCTCTTTTATGTCATCCGGGTGATGAAGGAGGCATCGGTTTGCGCTCTCTAAATGTGATTCAAACAACCTTCTCAGTAAAGCTATGGTGGCTATTAATGAAAAGAGATTCTCTTTGGGCTGACTACATGATACATCGTTATTATAGGAAAGGTGACATGAGCTTCCAGATTATTAATTCCAACATTTGGAAGCGCATCTGCAAGGTACATCATCTGGCTCTTGGTTTTTTCTGCGAATCTCAGGAGAATTATCAACATCGTGATCGCCTCGAGGCCAAATTCCATTTTGCTTCTGTTTACAATTTTGTGAGAAGTTGTATTGCAACTCGTTTATCCTTTTCCTCGGTTTGGCACTCAAAAATTTCAAAGACTATATCTTTCTTCACTTGGAGAGTACTGCATCAAGCTCTACCATTGTATGTGAATCTGCACCTGTTCGGTATTTCTGGACCTTCAGTGTGCCCTTTATGCAATGAAGATTCGGACTCTATGGATCATCTCTTTCTTAATTGCAAATATGTGAAAAACATATGGAGATACTATGGTTCTTTTTTCCTGGATGTCATTAATACTGGTCCCTCAATCAAACAAACTTTGATTAGTTGGTGGTTAGTTAAGAATACGGGTTCTATTGTGAGCTTGCTGAGAAGGTTCATTCCTCAAATCATTATTTGGCATGTTTGGAAAATGTACTGTTCTTGCAGGTGGGGTGATGGCAGCATATGGATTGGTGGATTGCATCAGCAAATAGAGTCTTATCTCTACAGTTGGGGGGTTGCTGTCTCGGCTAAAAAATATGGTAAGCAACTCCCTTCTGAGCTTGTTGATTTGTTGCCCGAAGGTTTTGGTAGTTTGTAGAAGAAACCAATGCTTGTAAAATGGATGAGGCCTACTCGTGCTAGATTAAAAATGAACGTGGATGGTTCCTACACTAAGCATACAAAGTTTGGTGGTTTTATATTACGAGATTCCTTAGGCAAATTTATTGTCGGCCAAGGTTTCCTATTGAATGCCTCATCTCCTTTTCAAGCAGAAATTCAAGCTTTATATGTTGCTACATTCTGGTTTGCAAATGCTTACAATTGCATGGTGGAAATTGAAGTGGATTCCTTGGCTCTTGCTCAACTTTTCCTTGGCTTGCGGGATTTAAGGTCAACTGATCATAGGCTTTGCTTTATTCGTGATTTTCTTATCTCCTCTGGATCTACTGTTCGTCATGTTTATAGGAAAATTAATCAAATCTCCCACTCTCTTGCTAGCTTAAGTAGGCTTAATTTGTGTCATTTTTATTTTGATTCTGAAGCTTCACTACCTCAGGTTATAAGAGGCTTAGTGAGAACTGAATGTATTGGTTTACTATTTTTTAGATATAAATAAAATTATCCCGGCGGTGCCGCCCGCCTTTATAAATAAATAAATAAATATATATATAATGTGCTGGAAGCTATCAATTGCATAAAGTATCAACCACATCAAGCCCTCTTATATCTTGGCCCACGAAAATCACACCATATATATAAAAGCTTTCGATAAAAATATAAAAAAAAATTAAAAAATTAAATTTATCATATTTATAAATTATTTATCAAAATATCGTAATTTTTAAAATATTTATCAAAATATCAAATTTTTATTAATTTATAATAAATTTATAATATGAATTTAAAAATTTTAAAGGAATTTATACCACATGCTCCTCTATTTTTTATTTTTCAAATATACCACACAAATTTTCTTTTTTTCAAATATACAACTTTTCTTTTAAGTTTTATATTTTGTTCAATTTTTTTTTTCCATTTTTACCTCTTTAGCTGTTAACAGTGTTAAAATATAAGCATCTCTTTTTCTCCTTTTTTTGGCATTATTTTTTTTGCAATTTTTTATTTTTCTTTACGTTTAATTTACGTATGGGTCTGCTATGATTGTATGAATTGGTTATTCTCTTAGCTAATAATTTCTTTAGCCTTGATTGAATGAAATATTGTTAATATATAATTGATTGAGCACCAATTATGTGTTTTAGGTATTAGATGATGGATTGAGAGATGAAGTCTAATACTGGAACAATTCAATTAAGTACTTAGGTGAATTAGAGATATAACCTATTAAAAATATTATTTCAATTATAACAAGATTAGTTGAAAAAGGTTTGAATGCGAGAGTTTATTTCCTTGACTCGATTAATTAAGTTGTTTGAGATTTAATCTTTGAAATTAAATTAGTTAAGAGGAATAACCGTTCATACATATAAGTAGTAGAGAAGTGCAAACCCTAGACCTATCTATCAAGTGAATCAAATCATCAGCTTAATTTACTTTTATTCGTTTTTAAACTTCAATCAATCTTTTTCATTAGTTAACAATTTAAATTTTCTTCATTACTTGTTATTCATAATTTGATAATCAATTAGCCACTTTAGCTTCCTTGTGAGACGACTTTGGGGCGATCACCTTTGCTACAGCTACCTCGTATACTTGCGAGTGACGCTTTGTAGTAGAGTTAATTCGAGCGCAACACTTCACATAGCCTATTTAGTAAATTCTTTTTATTTAGAATAGATTATTTAAAGGTTTATAATTTATTACTAATCTATTTGCTCCTCTTTCTATTTCAGAAGCCTTGTTAACATAGAATATTGCACAAGACTATGAGCTTCTAAATTTAGTAATCAATTTTTTATTTTCTAAATCAATTATTTTTTTTATAAAATTCAATCATATTTAGCGTCATTTGAATGGACCGAGTTTTAGTTGCAATAAACTTTTCATCAAAGCCTATTTCATAAGATAAATCAACAATATGTTATTTTTTGTTTCAAAAATATTTGAAATATCAGCACATAATTTATTTTTAATTTGAAGTTTTATTTTATTTATTTTATCTTGTATTATATTTATTTTTAATTACTTATTTATTTTTTGTAAATAAAAATTATTTTTTAAATTGCAAAGTTGTTCAGATTTTGCTTTGATTAAAGTATTTATTTTTAGTTTAGATATATGATGTGCTTAAGTAAATTTAAGTTTTTCTTTTTTAGATTTTTTTATGAATGAAAATATATATTTTTTAATTTTTAATTTTAAATTTTATTCTATCATCTTTTACCGAATATGATTTAATTAAATTCATAAATGATGTTCCTAAGATTACCATATGATATGCTTTTTAATTATATATTTTGATTTATTATTGACGCTTCTGTTTTGTCTAAAATTTTTAAACTAGATTTTTTAGCAGTTGAAAATTTTTCATTTGTCTTTTGTCAAAACCTTTTAAGTACTATACTAGATTTTATACAATTTAAATATGCTTATATATCAAACAATGCCGCAATATCTATAATATAATTTTCTGAGAATTTTAATTTTATTGAAATTATATATTTTCTAGATGTTATTTCTTGTAATAAGAATATAAAATTATCAGGTATTTTTTCTGTATTTATTATACTAAGTTTATTTTCATTAATTTTAATTTCTTCTTCTTGTTCTTCATCTGAAGATTCTTCTTTATTATTTAGTACTAGTTGTATTAATTCAGAATCATTTTGTTATTTTAATTTTAATGTTTTTATTTCTATTTTAATTTTTTTTGTAAATTATTTATTGTTGGTTTACTTTTTACTTGTTTATTTTTATTTAAGATTGAAGTTAAATCATAAATTTATTTACTTGTACTTTGACATTACATAGGGCTTTTGTTTATCTAATGTTTTATTATTAAAACTTTCTAATAATTTATTTAATAATTTTTTGCTGTATTTTATTATTATCTATAGTTTTATAACTTTTAAAAGTGATTCTTGATCTTTAGTCAAAGCATTTATTGATTTGCTATTACTAATTTCAGAGCTAAAATCTAAACTTATATCCTCTATTTAATTTATCACTTTAGAATCTAAACTTATATTCTCTATTTAATTTATCTCTTCAGAATTGAAAAACTTTTAGAATTTGAGTATTTTAAATATAATTTATAAATTTTATTTAATATTTACTCTTTTAAATTTAATTTTTGTAGTTTTTTTTTATTAAATTTATAGAATCTTGAAATATATTATGTATAAAAATTTATACTCATATATAAATATATATACTCATAAAATATAAATATGTAATTTCATATATATAAAAATTATAATCACATATAAATATATATATATACTCATATAAATATCTTAAATATTCATATATATACTCATAAAATTTAAATATATAATTTCACATTCATATTCTTTGTTTAATTGGCCAAAATTTTTGAAATTATCTTAAACATTCTGTCTTTCTCGTTGATCTTCCAACCATTTGTAATTTTTTTATTGTTTATATTAACTATTAATATTTCATTATTTTGTCACATTAGATTCCCAAACTAATATATAAAAACTGAAAAAAAAAATTCGTTGTACATTATTTTAATTATTAAACGACATATAGTTTATGATTATTATTATGAAAATACTTTTTTATATTTAAAATTATATTGTGCAAATAAATATCAATTAATATTTTTATCCTAAAAATATTAGTTAATTACTTTGATATTATAAAATAATTTATTTATTTTTTCTTTATATATATATTTTTTATTATTTGTTAAGCCATATTTATTTTTAATTTTATTTATATTTTTTATGCATAATTTATTTTAATTTTAAAAATATTATTTAAAAATAATTTTAAATAATATGAATAATATCTTTTATTATTTTACAGACAATATATATATATTATTTATTTTAATTTTATAGATATTGCTAAAAAATAATTTTAAATAATATAAATAATATCTTTTATTATTTTACAGACGATCTATATATAAAATAAAATTAAAAATAAAATAAATTTAATAAATAACAAAGATAAATATATATAAATAAAGAATAAATAAATTATTTTATAATATATTTATCTTTGTAAGAGTATATATAAATTGATAATATATTTATCTTTATAAAAATATATATAAATTAAAATAATTTATTAAAATATTTATAAAATTAAAATAAATTATATATAAAAAATATAAATAAAATTAAAAATAAACATAACTTAATAAATAATAAAATATATATATATAAAATAAATAAATTATTTTATAATATCAAAGTAATTAATTAATATTTTTAAAATAAAAATATTAATAAAAAAACTAAATAATTAATTTTTAAAAATTAAAAAATATAAAAATTAAATATTAAAAATATAAAAATTTATTAATTAAATATATAAAATTTTAAAAATTTTATAATTATTTAGCCTAAAAATTAAACACTTAACTTTTTACTTAAAAAAAAATAAAAGTGTCGAATCCTCGCACCAACCACTTATTCCTACTTACTTCGTAGCCGAGTCCAATTGCCCGATGATTTAGGTTTCGGACGATCAGCAAATTAGCCACCACAATCAACACCGATGCACCGTTTCCGCCATGTCGAAGATCTCTCCGCAGAAAGCTCAAAACGCAGAAGCGCAAGCGAAAGAGATGAAGATTATACTATCAGCTTCTTTCATGATGGGCATAATAATAACTTTACTCCCTCAAGAAACTATAAATGGGAATCCAGTTCCGATTATCATCTTCAAGGGCCATCCATCAATATTTCATGCCTTTCTGATCTGCATCATGTTTTCATTTTCTGGTTCGTTCTGCTATTTGATGATTGAAAATAAACAGAAGTTTAATCTTGCTAAAATTTGCAGGTACTATTCGATAATTTCCATGGTTATGGCTTTATCGATATTTGTTTATGCTTTGTTTCTGGATGGACTGACTTAGGTGAAAATTATGGCGGAATTTGAAGATATGGAACAATTTCCCCAGTTTTTTTGGTTTGTAAACTATGTTTGATCAGGTTTCTGAAAACCCTAAGTTAGCTTTTTTTTTTTTTTTTTGTCTTCTCTTATAATATATGGTGTAATGGAAGCTTCTTTCAACTCACAACTTGTTTTGTTTGATAAAATGGTCATTAGTCAGCTCTGCTTTGAATCGCATACAAGTGAATTTGTATATAATATAAAATATGCTGGTTAGGATGTCTGAGATATGGTTTGTATAAATAATTTTTTTTTTTTAAATTTAGTTTGATGAAAATTTATAAGAGTTTAATAAGTTATGAAAATAAAAAATAGATTTTAAGAATATATTAAAAAAATTATGGAGTATATTTTTGAAATAATGCTTTTTTTAGTTCGTGTTTTGTGCATTGATTCTCAAAATTTTTATTTGAAGATATTAAACTTTTCAACTGTAGGGTTGATGCTGTTAAATCTCTTTATGTCATTTACTGTAGCTGTTAAACGTGTAATTGTCAAATAAAAAAATTTAATATCATGAAATAAAAGTTTAGAGACTGAATACATAAAATAAGTTTAAGATGGTTAAAAAATATTATTTATTAATTTTTTATTTAAATGTATTATTTTATTTTAACAGTCATGCAATTTTAACCGTAATTAAATATATATGTTTAATTTTTGTAAAAAAAAAATTAATATCAGTCATTCATTTAGTTAAAAAATTCAATAACACTAAATAAAAATTTAAAAATTTAATGTGCAAAACAAACATAAAATTCGGAGGGCTAAAAAATATATTTTTCCTATATTTTTTAAAAGATAAAATTTTAAAACCAACCAGTTATTTGAAAAATGTATTAAAATTTATAACTTTTTAAATAATGAGATTATCACACAAGTCTAAATAAATAAGAAAACTACATCATATATTATAAAATTGTAGCAAACTATTCAAATAAGAGTAATTTACAAGATCAAATTGCAAATGAAATGATATCTCAATAGAAAATTATCAGAAATTTTTTCAAATTTGGACGAGTAATAACTGTAAAATTATAAAAATTAAATGCGATTTTACATTAGAAAAATTCAATTAAATCAAATTAGATTAAATTGTTGCATATGGCTTTTCCTAAACCGTAGTGTCGCAGCTTAGACAAATTATATCTTCAACACATGATTTGGTGGGTGCTCAGTGCTATAATGCAAAAATATATGGTCATGCTGAAATTTTTGAGCCCAATATAATACATGATCCACTAGAATTAGTTGATCATGAACAACATTGGTAGCTCATCTCAAAATCTGATGCTTCAACATTTGGAAAAAAAAAAAAAATCTAAGCTTGATCCGAGTAGGGAATTGGCAAAGACAATCCAGCAACATGAGGCGTACTCACCTGCCGATTGATTTGTCTTTTTCCATCTACAGTTTCAGGAAAAGATGGGATTGCAGAGGTCCTGCAAAAAAGGCATATTTCAGATTTCTATTAACTTTCAAGGTGTATCACGTACAAGTGATACACGGTTTTAGTGATAGCTAACCGGAAAGTTTAATAACCAAGTAATGAACTGGCACAAGCACATGCATCCAAATGTGAAAGGCCAGTGGAACTTGGATGCAACATTTATGCCTCATAGGCAAAAATTTAAGGACAATATAGTGGCCTATCGTATTATCGAAGAGTCACCAGTGCAACATATAAACAGATATTGAGTAGATTTTAGCTTTGCCAGCAACTTTTGCTTCCCTCTCTTGTTTGATTTCTTTGTAGAACTCATCTTCTGAAAATCCTTCAATACTATTCTCCTCTACGCCGGAGGTGTCATCACTCTCAGGTGTGCCAAGTTCATGCATAGCATCATCCTCAGACTTGGCTCCAGCATCTGCCAACACTCGAAAGATCATGTTTCCTTCTTCTTTCTCCAATATCATCTCTCTTAGGTAAATCATCATCGCCAGAAACGACCTTCCCACATGGAGGTAAAAAAGAAAAGAAGGTTTACTAACGTGACAGATTTTAAGCTAAAACTCTTCTACAACCAGTAGAACTTTTCGTAGCAAAAAATTCTGTCAAGAATAACATCACAGCTTGAGCATGAATTCATCAATAATGGAGATAATACTGTTAGTTTTGAATAATTGCTTTACTTTTATGCAGCCGGAAGTAATTGAAGAAGAAAATCATTTTATCAGCTCCTTTCAAAATAAGATGACAACAATGTTTGATAATGCCTACCTTTGGTCTATTTGGTTTAGCAGAAACAAGTTGGGATGGTATACTTGAACCCAACGAGCTCAAATTCCCATTACTCAATCCATGATTGCCTCTCTCAACATTGATGGCATCATCGTCAAAATCATCATGTGTTTCAAGTTGTCTGTCCAATCCCAAGGAGTACGGATTAGTCTGCACAAGCTCATAATTGCCACACATTAGGGAGGAAAGATGTGAAACAGTACCCATTCGCTGATGTTTTATATTTCTGAGCTTTTTCAAGCTTTGGAGCAAAGAAACTAAAGACTCCTTTATGCTTCAATTTTTCTTCAAATGCAGCTCTTACTTTTAGTATTTCCATACTTTGGATACCAACCTGATCAGTCTGCCAATCATGATTTTTCAATATCAGCAATATTGTTAGTGATACCAACTATTAAAGCAACAGAAGCAATAGCGGTGAACGAAATGAAACATCATCCTTAATCATTTGCACTTAAGACTTATAATTTCAAGATCTCAAGTTCAGATGAAACAAAGTGACCTGCTACTAATCTACAATAGAAGAAAAAAGGGTGAGAAAATATGCAACTCTTTTGACTTAACCTTATACGTGTGTTTCTTCTCTTTGTTATCCTGATCCTTTGAAGATTTCGCTTTTACCAATTCCAATGTGCCACCCAGCTGTAGTACAAAAGGGAAATTGAATACTTAAAAAAACAAAGAAAGAAAAAATCATAAAACATGAAAAGCATTTTCTAAAACCTCTGCTAGTTCTTGTGCATCAGCTTCTGCTGTGGCAAGAGAAGAGCTGTGATATTTGCTGACAGATTCAGATGCCAATGCAGGTGCAGCATTCTCAGCAATTTTATTTTCACCTGTTTTCAGTCCAATGATTTTTCTTCATTACCTCCTCTAGTTGCAACAGAAGACTCCCATCAAGTTGTTTCATCTATTCAAAGTAAAACAAACTTGAAAAGTTATAAGATGTGAGATAAACCCTTGAATATTGCAGACTACACTGCACAATAAAGAACAATTAATTACATGGTCATCTACTAACAGATACAACCCCGGCATTTTTTTTTCACCAAGAAATTATAGATTCATCCAAAAATGCATAGAAAAGACAAATTCAACATGCTTTGAGGAGAATTTCATGATACTAGTAGTGAAATGAAATTTAAATGAAATTTCAGGATGGATAGTCCCAACTAATATTTGAAACATCAATATTTTATTGGCTTTCCTATGGAACTCTGATTCATATGAAAGTATACCCTGCTAGTGTAAAATGAATAATATTGCCAGAAAGGCAAAAGTCACACATGGCAATTATCCCTAAACAAAAAAATGCAGCATTGTCCATGCAATGATGCATGTCACACTTGTCAACACACATTATTAAATGAAATAAATAAATAAATAATTCATCGTCACATTCACAGAAAAACTGCAAAACCAATTTATTTTTCTGAAGTGAACGGAAAACCTTATCCAATAAGCCCTTGATCTCTACAAGACGAGCTATGACAGGATGATCACGGACTGGCTGCCCTTTGGATTTAAGAAGAAGATGGAAAGTAATGAGAAGATGGAAAGTAATGGCTTGACAGTAAGCCAGTAAAAGAAGCTGCAGCATTTCCAAATGACATAATCCACTGTCTCTTATACCTCCACCCGTTCTAACCTGCACAAAGCTTACAAACATTATGCTGATCACAAAAGCATCAATAAAATGCAAAATGGCACTCCCAAAGTAAACACAAAACATGGTAGGAAAAAATGTCTTGACAGAGAAACAATGCAAAGGAATTAGAAACTCAGTTGTACAGCCCCAGTATATACTATATAGTGTTGGAAACTGGAACATGGAAGACAGAATCTCAAAAGAACAAGAAAAGTACCTTTACTAAAATTGGATTAAACCTTTACTAAAATTGGATTAACTCTTTCAAGCTGTTCAATTGCATCATTTAGGTCAGAAAGCAAACACACTAATTCTGGAGCAGCACTGTGGCAAGAAAAATTAGAAAGATAAGGAAACCCCATAGTTTAGGAAGTGTAGGAAAAACATGAAATAAAACACACTAAAATAGAAAATCTGAAGAAACATTAACATATTACTGGCATATGGCATATTTACAGCACACACGTCTCCATATATAAGATCAAGAAGTACAAGGCAATAGCATATATCGCATCAAAAGATAACAATACACTTGTAAAATGCATGCATGCATGTATGTATGTTTGCATATCTCTGCAGATAGGATGTAAGAGCAAACACAGTGACATTTTTTCCACCTAATCTCAGGTTGAATTATCAAATATTTAAGATGAGATCTAGAATTCTTATGCTACAATTAGTTTGAGTTACATCAATAAGCAAAACAAAGGTCTTGCACCTCTAAAAACATTGATGTAAGTTGTAGAATCACAGAACAAGGAAAGAACAAAAGCATACATGAATACGTAAATCGACAAGGTTTTTACCTATATACAATATCAATTTGCTCTTCTCTAGACAATGCATTCAAATCTTTTGTTTTGCTCCTTCCTTTAACTGAAATTTCCTACAAGATCAATATACTTTATCATGCTTAATTTTTGAGTTAACATAACTCATAATTGAATTTGTTCTAATAACAATGGATGACAAGATACAGAAGAAATTCACCTCCAAGGTTAATTCCTTATCACTGCCATCTTCATCAACATTTTCAACATGAAAATCCTGTAAGTTATAAACATCACTCTTTTCCCTCCGCATTCTTCAAATCTGTTCCTCCTCCGCTTTAAGTGCCTCATCATGGCTTGAATCTATCTAGAAAACAACATCAAAGAATAAATATGGCTACTCTAAAAATACTTCAAAGCATCTGAGTGCTTTATCAAAAAAAAAAACAAGAACAAAACATATGACCATTTGAAAATATTTATTTCCTCAATAGAATTTAGTATTTATATCCTCACCGCATAATCTTGACCACCATAATATTGGCCCTTTCTCCCGCCCATACATTCTTCTTGTCTTCCTCATTTTCTTCCTCCTCATCATGCATTTCATCGTCAATTGCACCAAATTTTTCTTGGATATATTTTCTTTGCTTTTTGACTTCAAAACAATAAGTAATAACTTTACTAAAACTGCAGGAAGCATGCCTATGAACCAATTTTACTCACTAATTGAAGTAATAACTAATGAGAAAAATCGTATTGGATATAATCATGCAAAGATAAATGATTTACCAAAAAAAAAAGGCTTTCAAAAAAAGTTTTATTAGGTGAAATTTGTCAAACTATCATATAATCAGAAGCTCTTCAAGTCAGATGAGGTGAATGTGAGGAGGGTTGTTTTGTTTGGAACTATGATTACTGTTTATCTGGCTTCTCGTTAATCTGGTTTTCTCCCCTATCCAGTTCACTAATATGGCTCCTTATTTGAGTTGGGCTGTTGTTCTGCTGCTCTGATGTACAGGTTGTGGTAGGCGTGAGAGATTTGCTAGTGCTGCTTTTTTTTTGTGTAGCCTAGTGGATATAGACTGGAATTTTGGTTTATTCTTGGTTTTCTTTGATAGAATTGGTCTATTGTGAAAGTTTCAGAGGATCTGTAGGCTGAGTTTGTTTTACTGCATTTGTATCTTTGAGGAAAATGTTGTGCATATTTTCTTTCCTTTTGGCAATAAAGTTTCATTGACCAAAAAAATTTTTTTTTTTTGTATTCATCATTTCTCTTAATATTATGCTTTTATATAAAATATTCTTGCATGACATAAGAGTGTTTTTTCATATAAAAGAAAGTGATTGTAGCTGTTCAGCCTCTAAAACCTGGACCAATTTTTTCTTTTATTTTTTCTTTTATTTTAGTTAAAAATCAGCTACTTTTAGCTATTTGGAACTCAATAGTAACTGCTACTTACTTTTTGTTGAAGCTGCAGCAACCAAATATTCAGAGCAACCAGGGAATAAACAGGATAGCCATACCGACTATCATCAGCTTGCTTCAAATAGCCAACCGATTTCACAATTTCCTACCTCCAGCTGTTCCAAATTCTCACTCCCTCATCATTACTATTCACATAATACATAGAATTTGAGCTTACCTTTTATACCCAAAATATCAAATTTCAAATACTCAAATTATTTTTCTTAGTTTTTGCAGTAAATCCTTTCTCATCTTCATCTTCTTCTACATCATTGCCAGTATCTTTTTCATCATCATCATCATCAGAGTTAATATCCTGTAAAATGAAGCTCAAATAAAAAATCCAAATTCAGTAAATAAAATTAATTTCAAATATAATTAATAAAGGTTAAACAAAAACCTCATAATCAAAAACTGGTTCCTCCTCATCTTCACTTGATTCCCGATCATCAGCATTTATATCTAGTGGAATTTTATCTCTTTTCTTATGAACTATAATGCAAATATATATATATCAAAATCAACAATCAATTCCACAAATATATATGTATAAAGCTGAAAAGAATACTGACAAGCATCAATTTCATCGTCCATATCTTCTGGATTAACATATTGGCCACGCAAACTTCTCTTTTCGGTCTTCTTTTGATTCCTTCCTTTCTTTGCCAGTGCTTAAGAGTTAAACCTCAAAATGGCCAAAACCCTCCACGGCAATCACCTTCATTCAGAGATGATAATTTTAGAAGGTTTGATGGTTGGATCTTGTATATTATTGGTCTAGCCCCACTTAAAAAAATGGGTACGCCAGAATCCAAAAAGGTTTGGACTTGTTTAAGCAGAAAGTGTCTATAACTCTCAGTTTAATGTGAGAGGAAACCGAAAAAGCGTCTTTTTTTTTTATCTTATTCTAATTTTATTTGGTAAATCAAGTAAATCAAAAAGGCTCCCACAGGCATTAAGCATCGGCAACTAAGCGAGCTCCGGAATAGACAGCGCAAAACGGCACAAGAATGGTGGCAATCGCCGAGAGAGATACAAAGCACCAACGGCGGAACTAGAAATTTAGAGAGGGGGCAAAATTTTTACACAAAAAAATTTAATAAAAGTTCACCATAAAATACAATATTTAATATTATAATAATTTAATAATTAATTTATGTTATTAAATTTATTATATCTAAGAGGTGGTAACTGTATTCTACAAGTTTGAATATTTTAAAACGTTACATAATATATTTATTTTTAATTTTTTAAAAAAATATTTTTTTTCACATAACACATTAAATAATCTGTCAAAAAATTATCTCACATCCTATTGCATAAATCTGTTTTATATAGGGGTGGCCATTTTCGGTTCGGTTGGCCGAACCGAACCAATCTGTAAAAACCGAACAAAAACCGATCAAATATATTAGTAACCGAAACCGAACTGACCAGTCGATTAATAAAAAAAATTGAACCTAAAATTTTCGGTCGGTTTTCGGTCGATTTCGGTTTAGACCGAAAAAATTGATTTAGACAAAAAAAAATCGATCTGTTTCGGTTTAGACCAAAAAAATTCGGTCGATTTCATTATAAACCAGCGGTTTTACATCAAACCAAAAAAATTTGGTCGGTTTTCGGTCGGTTTGGTTTTCTGAGCAATGAAACTGCTGGCCGACCGAATATTTTCGATTTGATGTAATTTAGAACCGAAAACCGAACCGACAAGTTGATTAATCGATTTTTCGGTCGGTTTTCGGTCGGTTTCTCTGTCGGTTCGATTTTCTCGATTTTTTTGTCCACCCCTAGTTTTATAATATCCATTGCTGAAAAATCTCTCTTAATAGTAGTAGTCGCAATAGATAAGACTAAAGTCAATTTAATTAGCAGATATATCAAAAAAAATACAGTGTCATAATTTGTCTTAATCATTTTTTGAGTAAGAACTCTAATATCATCGAGGTTAGAAAAAACTATATTTTTTTTTACATCAGCAATGTAGTTATTAAATTGATCTTTAAGTAGCATCCTATTGGTGATGGCAAAATCATATCGATATAGTTCAGCAAGACGAAGTAATTTGGATAGTCTAAAATTGGAGAATGAGTTTTTAGGAAAAAGACAAGTAATGCATAAAAGTAATTCAGTACTTGATCCTGTAAAATGATTTTCCATTTCTTGAGCAATGAAATCAATAACCTAAAATTGAATAAACGAAAATTAGGTTTTAACATAGTAAATAATTAAGTGTGATAATATGAAGATAAAAGAGTACCTGATAAAATATTTTCACTCGAAAGTGGCGGTAATAAGTGATAAAAAAATCAGCATGCTTAGAACACAAATGACATGCATTATTTTCTATATTAGACACTGTGACATCATGATCTATACAAAAGTCATTAACAACTTTCAATAATATATCTCATCCATTATCCATAAAGCTTTGCAATTCTTGTTTAACAATTGCAATCAAATAAATCGCATTATTAATATTTTAATCATTTTTTGTAAGGCATGAGATATATAATATGTCACTCCTAAAAGCTTTCTCATTAAGAAAGCAATAAAAATAAATTCATAACTTCTCATTTTATCAATCAAGTCCACAATTGCCTTTCGATTTTTTTATTCAGAATTATCCTCATAAATATTCTAAAAAATCTTTCACTGATGATCATATAGAGAGAAGACATACAATTATTTTATAATGAGAATACCAGTGCTTGTTTTCGGGTAGAGTTAAATTTATTTCTTGATTTAAGTCTCTTCCACTTTGAATATCACCTCTCTTCACGCGTTGAACTACTTCATCATGTTATTTTTTATGGAGAGCATCCCTCTTTTTACATAAAACTCCAACAATATTCACAATCATTGCAACATAATAAAAAAAATTACTTACAAATATATTGTTCCCTGTTGTTGCAACAAGCACTAATTAGAGTTAATGAACGAAACAATGAATATACACTGTCGAAGGATTTTTATTAAAAATGAGGGTCTTTAACATATTGAATTCACCTCGCATATTAGAAGCATCATCATAATCTTGACCTCTAACTCTACTTAGAGATAACCCATATTTAGCTAAAAAATCATCAAGCGCATTTTTTAAAGACAAAGCAGATGTGTCACTCACATATAGTGTTCCAATTAATCGCTTAACCACTTATCCCAACTTGTTAACATATCTCAATACCATAACCATTTATTTTTTTACTGAATTATCTCGAGCCTTATCAATTAATAGAGAGTAAAAATCATCTCCAATATTCTTAATAATAATTAGCGTCATCTCTATAGCACAAGCACTAACTATTTACTTTTGGATACATGGAGAAGTGAGTTGATTATTTTTTGGAGCATTGAATTAATTATATTTTCAACTTCAATACTGTATTGATTGTACCAATTGAGAAGTTCAAGAAAATTACTCTAGCTAAGTGAGTTTTTTGACTCATTATTTCCTCAAAAAGCCAACTTATTTGCTAAAAAAAACAAATATAGTCAACAACAGTTGTCAAATGTGTTCAGTAATAAACCTCTTACTTAAGGCTGTGAGAAGATAGGACATGAGATACACTTTTTCTTAGATTGTTGAAACTACCATATAACATTCTAGCATTATTGTGTGGAGCACTTGGATCGTCAACACGTTCATTAAATTTCTCCATGGCTTTTTTTCAATTGCAAAATTCAACTTTTGTGAAGACATTACCTCTTATCTCCCCACTTAGATTCTTTATTCGAACTAAAAAGATAATACTATAAACAAAATACTACATTTTTTTAAAACACTATATTTCAACCAATCAAATTTAGAGAATCAAACATCTCTAAAACTCCTCATAATTTTTTCAAATTTTGTTTGAAAAAAATTGTGACCATATGATTGGCAAGGTACTTTAGCCACATATTATCTTCTAACATCATCCCTAATTTCAACATCAAACTCATCAATTGGTTTACACAATCCTGGATTATCCATAATATCACTAAAACTACACTCCGGACGACCTATTGTATTACTAGTTTTTGTAACATTTACATGACTACTTAATGTCTGGATTGGAGTCGGAGTTGGAATATTTGAAGATTCACCATATTCATTCTGCAATCTCTTAGTATTGATTACAAATTTATCCGTATCTGTTTCAATTTTTATTTTAAATATAATTAATTTACTTTTGATTAAATTTAGAGTTTAGTTCATATTTTTTATTTTATAAGTATTTTTATATTAATTTTATATTTAATTTATATTCAGTTTATATTTAACTATTAATTATTTTATATTCACAATACAAACTAATTTGTTTAGGTTCAATTTATAATTGGTTTAGTTTATTAAGCAATTAATTTATAAATTTATAATTCTAATGTTATTAACCTAATCATAATTTATATTTAAATTTTATTAACATAATCACAATTTATACTAATTTTTTTTATATTCAATATTTTAATTTATAATTATAATTAATTTAACCTAAAATCTAAAACACTAAATCAATACATTATTCAACCAATCACAATACAAACTATTTTAAATATATTATTATACTTGGTTAATCTCAAAATAAATCAAATTTTATAAAAAAAATAAAAAAAAATAAGATTGACCTAAAATCCTAATCACAAACAACACAAATTAATTCAACATAATCACATTAAAAATTATTTGAAATAAATCAAAGTAATTATTTGAGCTTCAAACAAACTACATTTTATATTTTTTAAAAAATCCATAATTCTTATCTAAACCTAATCTCAAAAAATAAAATAACCTATAAATCAATAAATAAAAAAATAGAAATAAATACCTGTTGAAGTCGGTCGTCTGGTGACGGTCCATTCTTCGGTGTCGTGCGTTGCCGGCGAGCCCTCTAGCTCATCCTTGCCAGCAGTCGCCCCTCGCCCTTCATCCCTCCCTCTCTTATTCTCTTGCTCCTTCGCCATGCAGAGCTGCTCGATTGAAACGAGCAGCTTCTTTTTTTAAAAAAAATATGTTATGAGTGAAACGGCGCCGTTTCACTCATAACTTATTGAAAAAATATATAATCTTTGCTGAAACGATGTCATTTTAGCTGAGGGGTTAAAGGGTCTTCTTCAATCCCTCACACACATTGCCTCTACAACCAAGCCATCTCCCTATAAGTGGTTTTGATAATCGGTGAGGGGGGATCGTTTGCCGCTCATGACCCTCCCTAATCCATCCCTGAGTAGCACAGTTTATATCAGGATGGAGAATTCTGAGCATGAGACAACATGCAAGAAGCGGGGCAAAAATGCTATCCAAGTTTAGAATTATAAAACCTTTATAAAAGTTTTTGGATAAATACCAAACCGATTTGACCTGAAGTTTAAACGAAGAAGGAGAAAGAATTACCGCAAATCAATGTGATATTGTGAATATTTCACCCCTCAAAAAATGTCAATTTATTAACTTAGGAGTGGAGTAAAAGCAGTAATTTTTTTCCTTTTGCATCTGTAATAAAATGAATTGTTCACTATTAATCTATCTTCAAATAGGAAGAAAAAATGTGAGGAAATCATTTATTAATATTATTTTTTTTATCAAAATAACTTTTTCATAAATAATAAAAAATATTTAATGATTAAATAACCAGATAATAATGTAATAAAATGAATAATTATATTATATTTTTTCTAAATAGATACTTATTTAGGAATAAAAAAAAAACTTAAATGGACACATAAAACGGAAGTAGAGAAAATCAATATTTTGTTAACTCCCATAAAAATCATATTAATAAACACATATAAATTGTTAATTTGCACTAAGGGCTCAGTTTGGATTTTTGAAATTTATTCAGGTTGCGGGTTGAAGTTAATTTTTTTGTTTGGGTTTTTTCGTTTAGATTTAAACTTGAATTCGATCCATACCGTATATAATATTATATATGTTATATATATGATCTGGACTGAAAATATAAATATTGATTGAAAATATATATAATTCGATCTAATTCAATTTAATATTTTTAATAATTTAAATGAATTCAATCTGATTGAAAATATATATAATTTCGGTCTAATTCAATTTGATATTTTTTATATTTAGACGGGTTCAACAAATTGCAAATATATCATAAGCTCAACCAAATTCGAGTGATGCACAGTTTTGCTCCCACTCATCTCTTTAATTATATTTACTCTTTTTCTTACTTTAACATTGCAAGCCACATTTTTTATGATGATATTATGCATAACCAAAATTTTAGAATTTTTTAATTTTATCTTCTTGTAGCTTATGGAACTTCTATGTATAATTTCAATAATTGAATGATAGAAGTTAGAATTGAAGATGAATATCTTACATTGATATTTACTTTTGTAATTTTTATTTCAAATCCAAACATACGCGTGTACTGCATAGATAGATGTTTGAATATCAATTTAGCACGATCCCATGTTCATTATCCAATATTGAACAGAAATCAAATAAAAAGAAAGAAATATTTAACAAAAGAGAAAAATTATTTCTTCATTTCCCAAATAATGTGTTGTTGCTTTGGAGATATTCATGTTGGAATTTGGAATGTAGTTTAAAAATTAACAAATATTTTCAAGATGCTAAGAGAATTAAATCATCATATGACCCAAATGCTCTACAAATCTGAAAATTTTTAACTTGATGTTTCAGTTCTGGTTGTCTCAAGCTCCAGAACAGCATTAAATCCAAACGCAGTTCCTGGTGTGAACAACTTCTTGAGTTCTTCTATCTTTTGGATAGTGTTAACTTTGTTGTCCTTAACATTCAGATTTTCCTGTTTTGAAAAGATCAAAAATAATATTTAGCTCCAATTCAAAAGAAGGTTCCTGCAAAAAAAAATTGGTGAAAAAAGAATTGCCTTCTTCACATAATCGGCAAGAGATGAGCTAACTATTTCTTGTATTACAAAATTGGTGACACGGTCTTTGCCAAGGATCTGTAGGAGGAAATCCCTTGGAACCTGTAAAAATATGGGGAAGCCCAAAACCATTTCAGAACAAAACATGAAGAAGCATAACAAGAGGCAAGTTGCTTTCAGGATAAAAAAACAATAGTTATCCTGCAAGGAACTTCTCTACAATTGCGACCAGCCACATTCCATGGTATCTCCAAATTGATATTATTTGAAGCCACAAGTTTGAAATCAGAAGCAACGAATTATAGTCTATTCAAATTATAGGGATTAGCATTTTTTACAACTAAAATGTTACGTAAATTTATGAAGCATAATGTTTAAGAGCTATGATACTTTTCCAAAATCAAGAAATGTGTCCATGTGATCATTGTTAAATGTGCATATTGCTTGTTCTTTTATACTTCATTTTAGCTAATTTTCGAATTAAAAGTCCTAATTCTCTTACTTTTGAGGTTTATATGCTTAGGAGGATAATATGCTTGGTGTTGAGGTGAAACTGAAAAGAACTGGAAGTTTGAGGACCAAAATGGGTAAATTATACTCAAAGAAGATAGGCACCTACTGTATCCCCCTGTCATATCACCTGTTTTAAGCTGCCTGAAATGGTCTAAGAATTTAGAAGAAGATAGGTTCATGCCTTTTTACCTGTTGAATCACCCATCTTATGTGAAAAAATCTGATGCTGCAAAAGTTTGAAGGATTCGCTTTCACCCCCTACTCTGACTTATGGGGTTAGATTAGGAGTTGAGAGCATTTAGGAGGTGGAAAGCACTATAAATAGGAAAAGGAAAACAAACTTAGGGATGGATTCCTTAATTTTTAGAATTTTTTAGGAGAATTACATAAGTTTTAGAATTTTAGGAGAGCTTACAGGCACGAAACTTTAGAGACATTCTCGTTGGAGAATTTTCACAAGAAAACTTGGATAGGTTCTTCCCAATTGTGTTGGTTTTCTATTCTCCTCTTGTTGACTCAATTTCTTTTGTTGAAAGATAATGGATTTTAATTCAATGAAGTTTTCTTATTCTTGTCTATATTTTGCTAAATTTCTTTTCCTAGAGCCTAGATATAATCATTGTACTGCTTATGATAATTTAGTTTTAGTTCTGTTGTATAGGTGAATCAAATCTTAATCTATTATCTAAGGGTTTACGGCAAGTAAATAACTGATCAATTTTTTTCTATATGATTTAAGATGTTGTGTGACAAATTCA
The DNA here is from genome assembly GCA_947685225.1 of Garcia nutans. Taxonomy (NCBI): domain Eukaryota; kingdom Viridiplantae; phylum Streptophyta; class Magnoliopsida; order Malpighiales; family Euphorbiaceae; genus Garcia; species Garcia nutans. Next base: position 51,181,398 of record CANTUV010000037.1, on the reverse strand, counting down.
AAGATGAAGCATGAAATTAGTTCAATAAGATAATAGATTTAAGTTTGCGTTAATCAAAGATGTTGATAGTACTCTGAGACCTAGCATAAAGCATACATGCCAAGCGGTTACATGAAGAATGCATAGGTTTCTAGGGCTCAATAGAATTTCAACTGGATCTTTTACAAGGTAATCAAGTAAAATTCTACTAATATAGTACACAATTAAGTTATAACTTTCTTATTTTTTGTCTGCATATCAAAATTTTATCTAAATTCCAAGAAAAGCCAATATTATCCAAATTTCTGGTCATATTTATCACATTCAAATAAAATCAAAGTTAAAGTGATATTGCTAATACAAATTTGAGTACAGTGACTATTCTGAATTCAATGATCATAAGTGAATTTAAGCCAACAAGGCTATAGCAAATGTAGCTGGTGGGAGGCTTGAATTTCACGAAGGCAAGAAAGAGACATAGATTTTGGCATTTTGTTAGAAGCAAGTTTATTAGGCCATCCCTTTCATTATATTCAACCTATGGAAAGAGTAACTATAGTGCTATTGTTTTATGAACATAAGGAAAGGTTTTCAATATATATATATGCATATCTTTTGCAGATGTGATGTAACAGCAAAAACGGAATGACATTTTTCCCCAAAATCCTTCAAGGTCAATTCGATGATCCCTGACGCCTAGGATATCATATTATGAGCTTGTGTATCTGAAATTTTGCTATTGAATTAAATATATATATAACTGGTGTTCATCTCTGTATAAAACTTCTATAAGAAACTAATGTGACTTTATATAGAAGATCCAAACACCCTTGCTAATAAAATTTTAAATCTTGTGAAGATAATTAAAATGATAATCTGAACTTCCTGAATGTTTCAAATACTTAAGTCATCAACATGATATACCAGTTTAACATTTTAGAATGTCACAATCTGGTACGAAAAATATCAACATTAGAACCATTCACCTTTGATGTCTTTCCTGGAACGGGCCCAATGTGCATGCAAAAGGGGAAATTCAAACGGTTAGAATTCATAGGTTGACAAATTCACAGTCTGCACAAGACAAATTAATGAATGGCAAGAGAAATATTAAGAGTAAACAAAAACATAAAGACATGAATTTGATGGCTATTTCGAACAACGGAATTTGATAACACTTCACAGAATTTATCTACAAAACCACACTTGAACTCAAAAATTTCATTTGGTTTCTACATCTTTAGCTCCATGGAAATAATAATGCCTAAACAAAACTCTATAAAAGTTGAAAATGTGTGATAGAGCTTTGGTTTCACTTCATTTACGGTTGAATTCTATCACAAAATAGATTTAAAATGAAGAAAATCCTACAATTTTGAGGCTTTTAAACACAATAGCCAAACAAAAACAACCCACAAATACTTCATACGTTCATGCCAAAGGTAGAACTCCTTTAAAATAAGCATAGATTAAAAATCAATTTCACCTCCCTTTTGCCTTCGAAACCCAGGAATTGGTGGAGCTGATCGACCCAAATCAATCAAAACCTTATCAAAAACTTTCTGCGTTTCATCTCCACATAAATCCACTCTTAGCTGACAAATGAATATCATGTAAGTTTGTTTCTATTCACAACATTTACAAACAATGCAGAGACCAGTAATTGCAGAAAAAAGAAAAAATTGAACCTGAATCTTGTTTTCATCTTTGGATTCTACTTCTACTTTAGCATTTTTCAAGTTTACTAAATTGTCTTTTGGTTCTGTAATCGACGCCTCCATCCCTAGTCATTAACAAGCAAAATTGAGAAAATTATTTTCATCAATAACTAAATTTTCATAGTTGTTATTTGAAGCTGAAGTTTCACCTGAGCCAACTGCTGCTAGTGGCTTGTAAACATGTTCAAGAACTCCTCTTTCTTTGGCATTAGAAGACAGAGATAGCCCCAAATTGACTCTTATGGCGGTGGCTTTGATGGTTCTATGGGCAGAAATGTAATTGCAGGAGCAGCAGCTTCGCAGAGAAAATGTCGCCATAGTTTTTCTGTAATCGCAGCTTGTGAGAACATTAGTACGTTACACTGCACCAGTCAATTCAAATCCTCTAAGAAACGCTGTCGTTTTGTCAGTTTTCGAGATGGATAAAACGATGACGTTGCATATAATCGGGTCAAAGCCTGCAAATTTGAACCGGGTTGTGATAACTGATAAGAGAACTGTTGATTAGAGCGAGGAATAAGAAGTAGAAGGACTGAGAAGATAAAATGGAAATAGCCGTTAAATTCTTGGGATTAAGTCCCAAGGTAAGCAAATGCCTTTTATTTATTTATTTTTATTTTATTTTAATTTTTCTTTAATAAAAGATAGCCTGCTGCATATTTTTTTCCCAACTAAAAAAAAAATAAAAAACTTCAATTCATTTCCCATCTGTAAATATGAACTTGTTTGCTTCAATTTATATGAGAAACTATGGCTTTTTATTTGTCTTTGTATCTCGTAGATCGGTTTTTATGGATTTCATTTTATATGAACTCTGCATATGCCACTTCCTGTAGCATTTCACCTGGTTTTAACTTGTTTACTGCCACTGGTAGTTCTCATATGCATTTTGTTTTACTCAAGAATGATAGCATTGGAATTATGAGTGTTATTTCTTTTTCTTTACTGGGTATTGGCAGTTAATAAATCACAAACGAACAATAGATGCCATCACTTTAAATCTTTCTTGCAAATCAGCATTTTTTTTCCCATCAAACAGGATGCAGAACTCCTGGAAATTGTGTGAGGTTAAGGTAAACTGATCTCATCACCTTAACTTCAGAATAAATTGTTGAATTATACAAGTTATTTCTAGTTCTTTTACAGCAATGAAGTTGTTTGTTTTAGCAGTCCCGTTCCATTTTTACAGAGAAAACCAGAGATGCTTTTCTCCTGTTTCTGCTGCTATATCAGGCGCAAACCTACTTTATTCTCCTTTAAGTAATGCTTTTAGCCTTCTTATTAGTCCTATAGTTGTTTTTTTTTACAATTAATCCACTTAAAATAGGTGCACAAGATGTTGGAGTATCGTCTACTCAATGTGAAGGATTCTCGGTAATGGCTTCAAGTACCAATGAAGCTGGAGAACTAAGGGTATGAGCTGACTATTGTACTCGAATTATCCTCTGGGATACAAAGCTAATTAATAAATTTAAAATTGTTAAACAGTTAATAGTTTTGACGATATTATTTTTCAACAGATTAGGGTAGAAATATCTGGTGCCAAAACTAGAGAAATTTTTTATAATGTTTTTGACAAAATGGTAGCTGCAGCCCAGCCAATTCCAGGCTTTCGAAAAGTAAAAGGAGGTACAACATTTGAATTTATTATCCGACTTATGAGTAACCTTGAACAGCCTATATGTGAGAATTACAACAACAACAACAACAACAACAACTAAGCCTTAGTCCCAAACAAGTTGGGGTCGGCTGTATGGATTCTCAACAAAATAAGCTCAAAAGACACCAAAAAAGATACTCCAGCCTTAGGCCCCTTCCAAGACACGGATTTTACGTCTCCATTTAAGTCTGTCATTAATCAAATCTGCATCAAGATCTAAGGCACGTAAGTCTCTTGCTATCACCTCATTCCACACAGTTCTAGGTCTTCCACAACCTCTAGCCCCCTCAATCAATAAATTCTCATACTTACGAACCGCAGTATTAGGAGGTCTTCTTAAAACATGTCCATACCATCTAAGTCTTCCTTCCCTCACCTTATCTCCGACATCCGCTACTTGGACTTTTTGTCGAATATGAACATTCTTAATTTTGTCCAGTCTGGTATGTCCACACATCCATCTTAGCATCCTCATTTCTGCCACACTCATCTTATGCAAATGTTGTCCCGTTGGTGCCCAACACTCACTACCATAGAGCATCGCAGGCCTAACAACCGTCCTATAGAATTTACCTTTCACTTTCAGAGGTATTTTCTTATCACATAGAACCCCAGTTGCACCCTTCCACTTCAACCACCCTACCTGTATTCTGTGAGCCACATCTTCATCTATACGGCCATCATTCTGGAACACCGAATCCAAATATTTGAACTGCTTGGTTTTAGGAACCAAAACTCCATCCAACTTAACCTCATGTTCCTGCTTCTTCCTTAGACTGAACTCACAGTACATATATTCCGTTTTACTCCTACTTAACTTAAAACCCTTGTCCTCGATGGTTTTTCTCCACACTTCCAACTTACGGTTTACACCAGCACTAGTCTCATCAATTAAAATAATGTCATCAGCAAACAACATACACCAAGGAACATCGTCTTGTATGCTTCTGGTTAGCTCGTCCATAACCAGGGTAAATAAGTATGGACTCATGGCCGAACCTTGATGCAATCCGGTAGTAATGGGGAAAGCCTCAGTGTCTCCACCAGGTGTTTTCACACTAGTGGATGCATTCTCATACATGTCCTTGATGATGTTGATATATTTGCCGCTGACTTCTTTCCTCTTCAAAACCCACCATAACACTTCTCTTGGTACTCTATCATAGGCTTTCTCCAAGTCAATAAATATTATGTGGAGATCTTTCTTCTTCTCTATCATATGTGAGAATTACAATATGTTATAATTTCAAAACTTTTGAACATGTTCTAATGTTGCTGCAATCAATCATCATCGCTTTAAAATTGGTTTAGTTGTGATAGCTAGTGTGAAAGACTTTCTATACCCTAACTGCATGTTGCAAGCAGGTTTAACTTGCTGCACATGTGCTCGTGTAATTTGGTAATCATTGTAGCCTTCGCTGCAAAAATGATGTGGCAGCATTGTGACACCCTCACCATCATTGATCTAGTCATTGTTTCTTGTAGAATTTAAGAGGAACAGGAGAGAAACATGTTATTTTCTTAATATTGAAGATTGACAGCATGTTGCCTTTTGGATCCCTTGTAGTTGAGATTGACCATGGAAGATGGATATCGTTAATATTTCATGGAAAAAGGAAATTTTATAGCACTTGTGCATCGTTTCCTAAAATTTGTTAAGTTGAAACAATATCCTGACTGATATTGATATATTGCCAAACTCTATAATTCTTGTCATTTTTCTTCTTTATTACCTTGGATAACTAATCACTAGCATTTTTTTCTAATTACCTTCATTGGCTGCACTATTATTTTGATGGCTATGGGACTATAAGGAAAGACACCATATGTAAGTTTCTCTAATCTCTGACTGAACTCACCGTGATTGGCAATGTACTGTTTTTTCCATGTAATACTGACTTGCTTGGCATGCTTAATTATTGATCATACCTGAGTTCATGATCTTCCATAAATGAAACAAATATCATACATTTTTCTACTCAGTATAACTTTGAAAGGGCAGTGTTCCATTGACCATTGTTGTTTGTATGACTTAATTCTTCAAGAAAAGCCTAGTAGATAGTAAAGAATTTATTTTGAATCATGAAAATGATGTTATGCAACTTGCACATGAACAGGTACACACGCACGGGGGAGTGTACGTATCTGCTTTATTATAATTTTGTATTCATTTTCCTTGTACCATGCTACAATGAAATGAGTTTGATCCCAGGCAAGGGTGTAGCCATTTTTGCCAAATCAATGAAGTTCAGCCTGTAATGATACCAACTGATTGTATCTGGAAGATTAAAATCATTTAGTTCTCGGCAGAGCACAGAATAGAATTGATGCAGAAGGAAGTAGGGACAGGAAACAGAGTTATTGTAAAATGAGGGGATAGTTGGCTGCTATTTGTCATGATTAACAGCAACTGATTTCATGAGAAATTGACTGTGTATGTGTGTGTTGGGCCTGTTAGTGTGCATGTTACAACTTTATGAATTTCATAAAGTTGCGTCATTGCACTGGAGAGATTGTCTCTTATATGAATGCAAAACACAAGTGCATGAGCACAAACAAATAGGTTAGTCCCACAAGCTCTTTACTGGCATACTTCCCATTTTTGCAGATAGGAACATGCATGATTATGTGCATAATCGGATTGATATAAAAAAAAATTTATGTACATTCACATATAGTATTAGAGATTTGTTCTTGTTCACTATTCAGCTGCTGGAATTTATGATCTTTCTCACATCTTGCAGATAAAGGTACCCCGGTGCACGAATGCTCCCGCAATGAGCGGGGTCCGGAAAAGGGTCGGACCCATTGGGTCTTTGTACGCAGCCTTCCCCTGCAATTAATTGCAAGAGGCTATTTCCACGACTCGAACCCATGATCTCAGGTCACACGGCGACAACACTTACCGTTGCGCCAAGGCTCCCCTTCCACATCTTGCAGATACCAAAAAACATTTTGTTAGAAGTTCTTGGACCTTCAAAAGTATACAAGGAAGTGATCCAGAAAGTAATAAACTCTAATGTTCCTTGGTATGTTGAAAAGGTAACCAGGACCAGATTTTGTGTTGGTGTTCAAACTTATTAATTTTCATGTAACATCATCAAGAAAATACTTTGGCAGTGTACTGTTTTGTTGTTTTTGCATGTTCTTGAGAATCCTAGGATTAAATATGTTTTTCTTACTTTCTCCAGGAAGGCTTAGAAGTCAGTAAAGATTTGAGAGTCGAGCAGAGCTTTGAAGATCTTGAAGAAATATTTGAACCAGATGAAAAATAAATAGGCCTCAAAGAAAAGAATGAACAATATTCTATACTTTTGAGAATGAATCAAGAATTTTGTATTATTTTTGTAAGTTTTTACCTTGAATCAGAATTAATGGTGTGCAAATCTAACAGAGTTTATGGCTCCAGATGCTGTAATGGCAGGGAATCATCTTTATACATGTCTATGTATATTCTGGACGAACCATTTAGGGAGATACAAAAATGCAATCTTTGATAACTTCGTTTACTCCCTTGTCTCAGTTTGATAGATTCACTTATTCAGAATGATTAAAAAAAATTAGTTATTTTTATTTGAAATATAACTTTATATGTATTTTTTCTATTATGTCTAGTTTATATGTTTAATAAGTACAAAATAAATTTATTAAAATAATAAATGAATTATAATCTGAAATAATTTAAAACAGTTTGCAATATTTTTTTAATATAAGTTCCAAAAAAATTGGAAAAGACCAAAATTTAATGAAATCGAAACTATGAGACACAATAGTTAGTGTTTCAAAAAACAGAGGCGACATAATTAATTACATCAAATGTTATGGGCTAAATAACAATGTGCTGTTAATTCAATTGGTTAACGACAATCTGAAGTCTAAAGGACATGTCGTATAATGAGATGTGGACAGATAGAAGCCTGGAGCTTTAAGAAGACTATATGAGAAGTGAGGAGTGTTTGACTGAATATTGATCCTTCTGGCTAAGTTAAGATAACAAAAGCTACCGCTTGCGATTTTCCAACACGAGAAAGATCTCAAATTCTCAATCAGATTCTAGTTCATGGTAATTCTTGATCCCTCTTTTTATGTATATATATATATATATATATAATTGTGTATGTATATCTAACATTTCATTTATGGAATTTCATAGTGAAATATCCCAATATAGGTTTCTAATCTGATCTTATATGAAGATTTGGAGTGATCAAATATGTATTTGATTTTTCCTTTGTGTCGCAATTTTAGGGTTTCCAAACTATGCAATGCGATTTCTTTTATGATGTTTATATGATTTTGCTAATTCTTATTCCAAAAAAAAGTAGTTTCTTTTACAACTATATCCGTTTCTCAATGAACTCACAACCATGTTTGAACAAAGTACTGAAAAAGGCTCTGTTTGGGTCAATCTCAAACGCTGTGAGTACATATTTTTGTTTATATTCTTTAACTTAGTTCTGGCGTTAGTTTTCGAGTGATGAAATTATGAGGAATTATGTGTTGGGGTGTAAATAATTTGTGCTTGTATTTTTATTGGTACCTTATCAGCATCATTGAAGTCTAAGGTGCAAAGGAACAAAATGGCAACTGCTGGTACACCCATTGAGTATAGGTGTCTCATCCGCGCCACTAATGGCAAAAAGACAACCTCTACTTCGGTATGCGCCTTTGTCTTTTGAGATTAAACATGCATTGATTTAAAGATTTGTGCTACTGCACTGGAAATACTTAAATTTGTTAATGCTTAGCTTACTTGATTTTGGTGATAATTGAGTCTTCATTTACTTCATAACCTAGCAAGTCATATTGGAAGATTTGAGATAGTACATTATAGGAATATTTAATTTCGTGTGAATTTAGCGATAAAGTAACAAATTGTTTGAGTAAACTAGATGTTGGTTATGCTTGCTTGTTTATCAAATAATTTATATTCCTTGAGGATTTTGTTATGTATTTCTCCTTACTCAATATTAGCCTGTTGTGATACAAATGGCCCTAATTCATGTGTTTATCACTTGAGTCAATGATTTTGTTGAAGTATTTAAGATTAATCTTTGGAGATGTGCCTGCAATTTTGAACGAATTGAATGTCCTTCTTTAGATAATAGATTTGTATTTTAGTTTGTTGTAGTTTAAATTGGAAATCTATGTGGAGCCATCTCATCCTAATGCCGGGATTTGTGTGTTCCTAGTTGTATGATTTATTTTGCCTTGATCATTTTCTGCACCTTTTTGCTCATATATGTATTTCCCTATTAAATTGTTCACCTTGTGCTTTCATACCTTTATGTGACAATTCTTGATAAGGTGAGGCATGGGAATATGGAAAAAAAAAAAGTTAGTTTGGGGTATCTGACTTTGCAGATGGGAGTAAAGATCAATTCGTGTAGTATTGGTGAGGAATGGCTCTTATCAATTTAAGCCTTTTGAATTCAATGTTAAGAGAAGGTTCTTCTGCAATGTTGGCAAAGCTGTATTCTTCGGAAGTTAGAACTTTGAATGATAAATTAAGAAAAAAATAAGTTGAATACTTAGGCTTGAATGTGACAAAAGATCCAATGTTCAAGATAGTGAAATGTTGACTTACGCATTGTAAGGGGATGTGAAATCATCTTTTGTATCTCTGAAGCATGATTAGACTCGACCTTTTTTTTTTCAATTGGTTGTTCTGTCTTCTATTTTACTTCCACAGAAGGTGAAGAGTTGATTCTTTGAGGATGATATAGATATAATTTAGAATTTGTTTACCCAGCTGAACCTCATCTTTGTATCAACTTAATAAGCTTGATTATTGATAGCATTTCTGTGTCTATGCTTTCTGGTTCATGCTTTTATTTCTTTAGCTTGGCTAATGACATTTTATTGTTTTTGGGAAGGTTGGGGCAAAGGATCACCAGCGCTTTCAAGCATCATATGCAACTATTCTGAAGGCCCACATGACAGCTTTAAAGACGAGGGAGAGGAAGCTCAAGAAAAATGCTGCTGGGGCGAAGAAGATATAATTTATTAAGACGAAGAGGGCCTGAACCCACTTCTGCTATTGAAGCCTTTGTAAAATGCCATATACCATCTCAGTTTTACTCGTCTACATTGGATGCTAGCAAAGACCTGAAAATTTGCCAGTACTTTGCGGGCCTGTCATGGGCCGTTGGCGTACTGATAATTGCTCTTTCCAGCCACATCTTGTCAACTACCTTTTTCTCATTCAGTTTCTGATAGAACCTTTTCCACTTATACATAGCTCTTTTTAGACGAACACTCTTGCTTCCCCTTAAAAGATACTTGATGTAGTCATTTGCTAGACGAGTCAACTCCTCACCACTGATGATATAAATGTACTGCATTAAAAATCAATGAACACAGACAAGTTTATACACATGACATAATAAACTATTCCTAGAAAAATGAAGTAAATGTAAGTCCTTTAAATTATTTGAGATGACACTCATTTTGATAATAAGCTATACATATCAGGCTAGTGATGCAGTTGGATGTGGAAGACAACAACTATCACCTGAGATGCAGTTGCAGTTTGTTGTGTATGAGAGAAGAAAGAAGCTAAGGAAGAATGAGGCAGCTTAGGATAGGACAAAATATGAGAATTAGCAAATGATGTACATAGTACCAGTAGAAGTAGCGGAGGGAATATTCTAACTAAAATTTTAAGCTAGCTATTTTGGTGCCTATATCAGGGGTGCTACTGTGCACAGGGAAATCAATCTGAAATTACAAGAATTATTCTTTCTTCTTGTCTCTTTCTCTTTCCCTCTTCTCTACCCCTTTCTATCCCTTTCTATTCTACTGTCTATTCTATCATCTCTTACTGATTTCACTTCTTTCTATTATTGATTGTTCTTATTCATTCATCAATCAAATGCCATTCACAACACAGTTGCAAGTGTACATTCAAGGAGAAGAAGAAGAAAAAGAGGAGTAGGGGGCAGCGACAGCAGCAGCAAAGCAGGCTCAGAAAAGAAGTTAGTAATCAAATTCTATGAATTTATCTCTCCCTCACACTTTTTTGCAATGGTTGTGCTTCCCCTTTTTTTCAGGTGGAAAGAATTGCATTTGAATCTAACACTGGAGGGTCAATAACCCATGCATAAAAGGATTTCAAAGAAAATATATATCCCTTGTACAATAACAACCAGAGGCATGAAGATCTGAATAATGGACAAGACAGAGAACTATACATCACATAGAAGACAACAGAAGCAGTGGATTAATTAATATCTAAGAAATTTTGGTGTCATGAACATTTTCTGTTAGTTTTCTCTTCTAACAGTCAAGAACACACTTCAGAATTAGAAAATGGAACACATTATAATATAGAGGCTGCGAGCTAAAGAGCTACCTAATGTGTATGACATTAAAAGAGGTTGAAAGATGATATCATTACCAGAAAGATAAAGCCAATAGTAGCTAAGACCACTTGTAGAGTTTCATCAATGATTCCTGCAATGCCTTCATCCTCAGATCCACCAAAGCCATCCCCACTGCCGCCGCCATGAGGTGAATTTTTCCCACTGCCTCCATCATAAAATTCATGTTTTTCAATTTGCTGCCGTAACACATCTTCTATTGACTTTCCCTTGAAACTTCCCATGACTTTATCAAAAGGATTCCATCCAGATCCCTGGTACTCAATTAAAATATTGTATCCAGATCAAGGAATGAAGAGAATAATCTACAAGTAGTTTGAGAATTTCTCAGGCCAAAATATTTGAATGCATTTAATCACTTCAGAATGTCGGGGTTTCATTTAAACACATCTGAAGATACATAAGATAGAGGCACTCCCAAACCCAAATGGAATAATGTCAAAAACTACACTAGCAGTAAAGATCAAGGCCATTGTTCATTACAATAAGAGTTCAAAGCTTAGCTGTCCAGAGAATAAGAAAGTTAACATTAGGTCAAACACCTTTAAGAATGAGTCTTTCTACAAAAGTCAGAGGATTCAAAACTTCCTCCTGTTCCTGCCTGTGCTGTTTTGGTTTCAGAAGAAATTAAAAGAAAAGAAAAGACCACAATTGTCCCCAGAATATTCCGACAGTTTAGAAATCTTAAAGCAAAACTGAACCAAAAAGAAAACAATCAGCAGGTTTAGTTCACCTTTCTCAATTTTCCAAAAGCTTACCAATTTAGCTTTATATATAAAATAATTATACATTTTTTATAGGTTATTTTCAGATGAGCTAAGATAACATCAGAACAATGCTAAATGGAACAATAAAACTTTAAAATGAAATTATTTTCAAATTGTACACTGAGTGGAAACTGAATTCATCAAAAATAAAATCAAGATCGAAAAAGACTAGATTGATTAGGACTTTTGATTATCTAACTCATAAAGTACCATCCGAAAAACAGAGAAAAACTAAAAACCTCCTCTTGCGACATCTATTTATTTTATTCCCCAATCTAGGCTGCTAATAAAAAGAAATAACACAGAAAGAAACATTTGAAATATTCAGCTGTTCGGTTATCAGGCTTGCTGAGTTTAGATAAAATTTTGCTCCATCATCCAAAAAGTAGCTAAAAATTATGTGAAGATGCATGTGCCATGTTCAGCTGACAAGACGCGAGGAAAGTTAAAGGTCTCATGCAAATTAACACTTACACATTCACATGATGATTAAAAGAGAAACTGTCATTGATTCCATTAGCTATCATTATCATTCATTAATAGGCATATCAGCAAATAGAGACAAAAGAGGAGAAGTCTCTTACTTCATTTTCAGACTTGTCTTTGCCACCGAGCAAGCAAACAGGTGTGCCTTGCTGATATTTCATAGAATGTTCGCCTAGTCCATGTTTCAGTACAAGTCCATTAAGGTGGTAAGTTGAAGCATTAGTTGTAAGTTTCAAAGACTTTACACGAACTGGCAAGACACATCGATTATGAGGGTGTTGATGTGATTGGGATTTCTTCAAGACAGGGAGACTAGGTCTACAGGGACTTGCGTGAACACAGGTCGCCATCTAAAATAAATCTCACGGGTGGATTACCCACACATCAATCTTCAAAACCCTACATTTAAATGTTTCAAGCAATTATTAAACTACTTAACTATGTTAAACATCAACCCCACAATGAGTATATGGATAACCCATTAACAAGCAAAATTGATAGACACAATCAGCATTAATATCTAAATTTCATCGGAACATTATTTAAAAACTCAACAATGTTAAACATCAACTCCACAAAGGATATTTAATAATGTATTAGAACAAGCAAAACTGATAGGCAAGCAGCATCAATAGTTCATTTATTGATAAATTATTAAGCTCAAAATGAAACTACTATCAAATTTTAGACATGAAAAAAGAACAATTCAATTATTTCCCACAAATTAGCAGGAAATATACATCCATTAATTAAAAAAATAATAGATAAAAATTCTAAATTTCAACACTTCGAATAGGTTCCCTTTGCATTTACAGAAAAAATCGAGACATGAATTTCATAACCACAAACAAAAAATCAAAAATACGATCAAGAACCTACCAAACACACACATGAATACTAGCTATCCCCTACTAGGAGAAGATTGGACGAGGAAGAAAAGAGGGCAATATAAGCCGAATGCTCTGAAGTCTGAAATGGGAGAATAGTGCGAGTTGGGCTACGTGTACTACGGATTTGAGGTCGCCTTTTCAAGTTTACGACCCCTTTATTTTCATTTTTACATTTTAACTTTGAGGACAGTTATACTATTTTTTAAGTTTTATTTGCAAGTTTTATTTGCAAGAACACGGTTCATGTTATTTTCTTTTATTTTCGATTTTTTTCTTTTTTTATATGTTTTCTCTTTTTTTTTAGATTTATGGAATTTAAAAAGAAAATGTAAAAAAAAACATATATTTAAAAGAAATGAAAAAAGAAAAAGTTAAATAAAAAAAAGTTAAAGAGAAACTTACACAAGTAACCTAAAAATATAATTTTTTTTTTCAAATATATGATAGTTATCCAAAAACAATAGTTTTAAACCAAAAGCTTAAAAAATTTAAAAATATTCCCACAATAACTTCTGTTATTTTTACAAATTGAAATGAATATGTTGTAAAATTTTAAAAATATATATATATATAAAAATATAGTTTATTTCAAATATTATTTTATAAAATAATAACTTTAAGATAAAATAATATCATTTTATAAAGTATTATAAAAAAAATTTAAAATTTATAAGCACAACATCTAAAAATATTCATAGAATATCTCAACAATATCCCTAAAATATCCAAAACGTATCAACTATATTCCTAAAATATTATCAAAAGCAAATATCTAATAGATATGTAGTATATATGTTGCTGATATATTAAGTTAAATATTATAAGTATTGCTATAATATTCTCATTAATTATAAAATATTTTAATTGTGTATGTCATGGATATATTGTTCAAAACAGTTGATATTATATGCAACAGTATTGAAAAAAGATTAAATATCTTTTTTATATATAAGATGTGTAATGTATGTGTTGTTGATATGTTGAGTTGAATATGAAAATATAAGTATTGCTTTAATATTTTCATTGATTATATAGTACTTGAGTTATATATATCGTAGATATTTTATTCAAAATTTAAATTTTTGGAGACATTATATGTAATAATATTTAAAAAAAAGAATAAATATGTTGTTTGTATAGAAGATATGTAATATATATGTTGCTAATATGTTAAGTTAAATATGAAAATATAATTATTGTCTTAATATTCTCATTAATTATATGATACTTGAGTTTTATATGTCGTAGATATGATATTCAAAAACTAAATTTCTGGTGATATTATATGTAACAGTATTGAAAAAAAAATGTATTTTTTCGACCCTCAACTTTAGGTCCGTGTGCATTAAGTCCCTCAACCTCTTTTTAATAAAATTGGGTCATTAAACTATTTGGGATGGTGAAAGTTAGCTCTTATTTGAATGTGGTTAAACGTATATACCTTAATCCTTGTTAAACTCGCGTGAAAAATTAAAAATGTCACGTTGGTGACATATAATCAAAACGGTAAGTTTCAATATGCAGATTAAATAAACAATTGAAGCTAGTTTTTGCCAAAATGATGTGTTTAGCCAAATATCACCCTCAAAATCATACATATCCAACATCAATCCTCTTATACTATTTTAGAAAACAACCATAAAAAAATAAAAGCATAAATTATGAGAATATTATAATTTGTCAAATTGACTACAAAAAAATATTTAATAGTTCAAACTAAAAAATATATTTAATAGTTCAAACTCTCAATTTCCTTTCAATAAATGCTCAAGAAAGAAGATAAGCATGAATCAAAATTAAGGGAATAGGAAAAACAAAAAAATTAAATACAGAACTACACACACTGACTAGTTATATAATCTTCTTGATTATAAATGTCAGTCTTTGAACACCAGGCAAAGACGGTGCATCTACAATGCTAAACAAATTATGAGTCACTAACCATGAATTCTTGTCAAAAGGCAACCCATCAATTTGCAATCAAAATACAAAATATTTTAAAAGGTTTTAGCTTAAAATAGTTAATACCCATTGACAAAATTATAAAATTAATGCAAAGAAACTCACAATAGTAGTAGGTATAATAGCTTGGCCTCTGGTGCAGATGAGTTGATTCTTGCCTAAAGTAAGGCAATTTTCACTGAAAAGCCCTAGCACATAATTGTAGATGTTGTACATGATTGCAACACCTACAATTCCTCAGCAATTCAATTAAAATGGCTAAGAATGAAAAGCAAAATGATACAGACCACAGACAAATCAACAAGATGTATTTTCGGCAATAGAAGTTAGGGATTGAAATGCTCAATTTGGGGATTTTCTTTCCAATTCACTAAAGAAATCATTTTTTGGCTTGATTTATTTGTCTAAACTCATCGTTTTGATTACATGTCATTGATGTAGCATTTTTAATGTTTCATGCGATTTTAACAACGATTGATACGCACGTATTTAACCACAGTCAAATAAGAGCTAACTTTCACCATCCTGAATAGTTTAGGGGCTCGATTTCACCAAATAATTAAAAGTTAAGGGATTTAATATACAACTAACCTAAAGTTGAGAGGCAAAACAATTTGTTTTTCCACTCAAAAAAGAATAAATATATTATTTATATAGATGATACATATAATATATATGCTGCTGATATGTTGAGTTAAATATGGAAACATAAGTACTCCCTTAATATTCTCATTAATTATATAATACTTGAGTTGTAGATGTCATGGATATATTATTCAAAACCTAAATTCTTGGTGATATTTGTATGTAAAAATATTCAAAAAAGAATAAATATGTTGTTTATATAGAGGATATATAATATATATGTTGTTGGCATATTGAATTTAATATGAAAACATAAGTACTGCCTTAATATTTTTATTAATTATATAATACTTGAATTATATGTGTCGTGGATATGTTCTTCAAAACACAAATTCTCGGTGACATTATACGCAATAATATTAAAAAAAGAATAAATATGTTGTTTATGTTTAAGATATATAATGTATATATCATTGATATTTTAAGTTAAATATATCCAATTTCCACAAATGCAATATCTCCAACAAATACAAATGAAAATTATCAGAAAATAGAAGTCTCTTGTCTTTGTACATATATAATTTATCACAAGTAAAAATACAATAAAATTCAAAACACTCAAAATTACTAATAACCAATAAAAATCATAAAGCTTCCATTTGCTTATGCTAAATTGTATTTAAAAAAACAAAAACAGTATAAAGAATCATAGAAAAAATTTACAAAAGAAAAAAAAATTAAAATATTTTATTAAATAAGTAACATGTATTACATTTCAAGAACTAAAAAAAATTCTAACATTACTCTTGAAAAACTAAAATAGAAAAAAAAAGGAGAAGAAGAACATAAGGGATATCAATGATCAAACATACAGTAAAAAAAAAGAAAAACAGAAAAAGAAGATAATGTTAAAAGTGTTAAACATAGAATAAAAGGAAAAAAAAAAAAAGAAGAACAAAAAAGGAAGAAGATGTAAAAAGTGTAAAGTGTTAAACAACCATCAAATTCCATAAATCTAAAAAAAAGAGGAGAAAATGTAAAAAGAAAAATCAAAAAATCAAAAATGAAAGAAAAAAACATGGACCGTATTCTTGCAAACAAATCTTAAAAAATAATGTATCACGTATGGTTGTAAAATGAGTTATGCTATTCGAACTCGGCTTGATTATTAGCTCTGTAAAAATTTGTTACAGTTCAAGCTCATTTAAAAAGAAATCAAGCTTAAACTGCTCATTTATTAAATGAGTCAATCTCAAGTTTAGAGATATTCGACTCATCAGTTTCGCGAGTTGACTTATTTAAAAGCTTATGAGCTAAGTTCACTAGCTAGCTCTTTTATTATGCTCACAAGCCAGCTTATTTATTAGAATCCTTAACAAGTTTAATAATTAACTCATTTAATATTCAAATATATTTATTTATTAACTAATTCAATTTATATAATTTATTATTGCAATTATATGTTATAAATAAATGAAATAATATAAAAAAAATATTTTTAGCACACAATAAATAATATTAAATCAATTAATAAATTTTATATGAAATTGTATCTTATTGTAATAATAAAATTAGATAATATGAAAAAATGATTTTGAAATTAAGTAATCATAACCAATAAGTCATATTAAATTTTTTTTTTATACATATTAGCATATTATATTTATTAATTTTAATATTAGTCTTATCTTTTAAAAATTTATATCTTAAACTATATCTATTAATACCATATCTCTTATAGATATGACAAACTATATATTTTGAATATAATAATACTATAAAATTACTAATTTTTAATGACCTTTTAATAAATCATTATAAAAAATATTCATATAATATTGAATTTAATATATTTTTAATAACAACAAATATAAAAAATATTCATGAAAATATATTAAGTATTAATAGTTAGATAAAAATATTTATGATAAATAATACTAATACTCATATAAAAAATAAGTTTGATAATACCTCTTATGAATTATTAAAAATGACAATGATATAATCATCATTATCATTTAGTTGTCTCTAAATAAATACAGTATTAATGATTATTATGTTAATTACATCATTTAATATTTTAAACATTAATGTGATTTGTTTATTTTATTTTTTAATTAATTTATTAATATTAATACAAACTATATATAATTTAACAATGTATATAATTTGACTAATCAATCTAAATTTAATTTCTCTTTTAGTATTTAAAAAACTATTATTAATAATTATTATGTTAAATATATGGCTCAATATTTCAGATACAAATGTAATTTATTTATTTATTTAATCAATATATTAATATTAATACACATTAAAATATAATTTAATAATATATATAATTTGACTAATCAATTTAAATTTAATTTAATTTATTTTTTAATATTTTTAAAAAATATATTATTAAAAAAAATAAAAATCTTTATAAGACTATATATATCTCTTCCGAAAACCTATTTTTAAAATATTTATACATTATATATTTTTATTTTTCTTAACTAAAATTCTAAAAACTAAAAGCCCCAAACAATCAAACCCTAAAAAATTATTTGCAGTCAGCCAACTCAAAAAGCTCATCCTCTCAGTTCTCATTTCTTCATTACAAACCCGTTCCACCAGTCACACCAGCCATACATCTTCAAGCTTCCACTAGTTGTCACCGTCCTCAAACTATCACCATTCCACCAATCACAGAGGAATCATCGCCGATAGTACCAAATGGCAACATCTCATGTAGATTTTTTTGTTTCTTTTTAGCAGTTATTCCATTGGCTTTGTGTGATGCACATCTGGAGTTAATTATTTGCCTATATTGCAATTAGACTTGACAATGGCCCAATATTTTGGTTTCAATTAGTAAACGGGTTGATGGAAAATTTTTTTCAGCTGGAATATTTTGCTACATGGAGACATCAAAGTTAATATTATAATTCTAAAATTCATTAGATTTTTGCTTAATTAAGTTAACTTCTAAAAGTATCATATAATTTTGTAGAAGATAAGAAGGAACAGAGGCTATGATAAACAGGGTACTAAATAAAAAAAATACATATTTGATTTATGGTTATAAACACAAAAAAAAAAAGAAGAAAAATGCATACTTTGTCAAAGAAAAATCCCCAGGATAGCTGGGTATATGAATTTTCTCATAGAAAAAGAATGCATTGGCTCAATAATGTGATAGGTTGTGTTCATTTGTGTCTAATAGGTCACTTTTTTGTTCTTGTTAGCATCCTTACCTTTATGTTATGATAACCTTTTTAAACTCTAGAAAGTGGTTCATGAATCAAATGGTCCACTCAAGCCTAACTTTAATGTCTTCAATATACTTATTTCATATTCTCCTCATCTTGCATCATTTTGGCTTATAGATGGATGCTTTTTTTAAGAAAAAGAAAAACCCATTAGGCTCTTACTAGGTTGAAATTTATAATTTACTGTATTAAATACGATATGTTCATTTGTGAAATTGTAGATTAATAGATAATTCTACTTTACATGTGATAATTCAGGATTTGACTCTCACTAACCTAAATAGGCCAAACAACGAATTAGGCAAATCTGAATGTTTATGCAAATAAGTTGAGTCTGTGGGCCAACTTGAAATAGAGTTCATGTAAAGTGGAAGTTGAGGTATGTTATAGTTTGGAAAGACTTATGTTGTATGGACAAAATAGTTCCTTATTGGTATTAAAGCTTTTTCATAATTCTTTCCTATTATATGGATATTGAATTCTAAAAATAGAGAAAAGTGATGTAAACCTCTAATTTTACACCTAATTCAGATAATTAGAAAAAGTAAAATCATAAAATTATGAAAATACATTTCTTACATTTTTAAAAAATGATGAACGTGCTAAGTGGCGTGGACGAGTGTGGCCACTGCTAGCGCAGCCAGTCCGCACTTGACATAGATGAACCTAGCAAGCAAATGTGATAATCGCGGGCATTTATGTTAGACCATCAGGAAGAACTCTCCTAAGAATGACCCATCTGTCTAAAGATCCGTGTCCCAGGGTAATGTCGACATAGACAAACCTAGCAAGTAAATAAGCCTGTAGTCAAATTTTATAGTCATGAAAGAATGGATTTGATACCAGGGGCAATACCATAAAATCTCATTGGACTAAGCTCTAATAGCCAAGAGATTCATGCTCTCTCTGAGTCATGACGAATAAGGATCTGCCTACTTCTATAAGCAAAAGGAGAATAAGGAAGTCTAGCTGGCATAAGTACAATACGAAGTAGGACACACCTCCTCCGTCATCACCTCAAATCTAAAGACATGGTCCACAAGATCCCAAAATTTCAGGCAAGCCTGAATAAAATCATTGTCCAATTTCACTCCTTTCAGAGTAATGGCTAATGCAATACCATATCTACCAAGATTAATTTTGTCCACTTTATCTAAATAGGTGGTCCATAAATGTAGAAAATGACTAAAAAAGGCTCCATAGTAGCACAATTCGTTGTTAGAAAAGTTAAAAATTGGTGGAAAAAATCTTAGAAGTCCTTAAAAAGGTGCAAAAGTCAAAAAAATACCCAAATATAAACTTAAAGCCCAAGCCGTGCGAAAGGCAGACTATCCAAGCAATGAGTCACGCTCCAAAAAAATGTAATAAATAGATAAAAAATAATAATAAAATAACAAAAAAAACCAACATAACATTAACTAATAAAATCTAAGGTTCATAAATTTAAAAAGGAATTGTTCAAATACAATCATCCAACAGTGTGTAGGACCTCAAGCACTACTACTCCTAAAATTAATTGGTATTAGGAAAGGTGCATACCCTAGCCTTACAGTACATTCAACACACAAGAGAGCCCATGACATTCGACTGTGACTTGGCCCCATACTTGGACCTGCACCATGGGATAATTACTGCCACACTTTGTGTAATAATTATTAGCCAATTACTTTATTTTTGACATTAGACGATCAAATTAAATAGAATTAACATATGTATCAAATTATACTTTGCAGGAAGATAATTTTTTCAAAAAATCTTGAAAGGTATGATCAGACCATTATAAAGATCGATTGGACCTTTGAACTCAACTTAAACAAATTTTACATAGAAGGTTTCATGGTGGAGAGTACTCTCAAAATCTCACCATTTTATTAGAAGATCGCTCGGACCACGAACAAGTCCGACTGGACCATTGGTTGAGAAAAATAGGAAAACACACAGAGTTTCATGGCCAGAAGTACTCCCATTTTCTCAGAATACCAAGAATTCCGATCGGAATATCATACACCCCGATCGGACCATTGAAGCAGATTTTGTCCAAAATATCCAGTAGAGTTTTTCGACCAAGGGTACACCCAGAATTTGAACGTACCATCATTGTGTAGACCAAACTTGATGCAAGTCCGACCGGAATATTTAAATATTCTTCACATTAAAAGTTGCTATATCTCCACTAAATTAGTGGAAGCCATATGTACCAACCGTTGCAAGAGCATTAGCCAGTTTTTTAAATATTACGACCGGACCTTGCTAATTCCGACTGGTATTGATGAATTTCTATCGGACCAAGCATAGTCCGACCATGAAAATGTTTTGGCAAATAATTTAGTGGAAGACAAGAATCAAACATGTTGGCTCTTACCCCAAACGGCTATATCAAGACTTGAAGGCTATAAATACCTTAAGAAACTTCATTTTTATGAAATATATTGATCTCAAACCATCAAAAATTTGAGTATGAGCTTGGAAATACTTAGGTCGTAAGAGTGAGCTTAAGAAAACTCTTATAAGGGTTATGAGGATTGATCTCAAACCATAGTAAAGTTTGGTATGAGCTTGTGAAAATACCAAGTTAGAGTTGAGCTTGTAAAAACTCAAGATTACTGAAACCTTAAAGTTGTTAAGAAAGTGGATGTAGGATCAAGGTAAATCCGAACCACTATAACTTTTTGTGCTCTTTCTTCTATACTCTACTCAATCTTCTTCTACATCTTCTTCATTTCTAGCTGTTAAACTTTAAATTTATCATCACTCTTCAACTCAATCAATTTATCCTCCTCTTGGTTGCAATCTTAGGACAACATAGTACATGCACCATAATGCATCATTAAACATGAAATCAAGTCCTACATATACCAAAAAAAAGAGCAAAGCAGAGAATCTATCTCCTGTCAGGCCGACAAGCTATTTTGTAAGTATGTTCAATCTATTCTTCAGACCACTGCAAAGTACATGTCAAAACATGTGTGAAAAATTAAGGAGAAATAATCCATAAGAAGAGAAGGATAAAAGACATAACTCGAAATGATTTTTCGGTAGTGGGGCAATAGGAATCGTAAGCATAGTTGCCCTATCTTCACCCATGTTGTCACTCATAGAATAAATAATGACATTTTCTAACCTTTAATATAGCGAAACACCTTCAGAAGGTACATTATGGGTCCCGTTATACATTGACTAAGGACCAACATGAGGACCACTTGGTAGAGGAGCGGTAAATCCAGTATCAAAATCTATCGGGGTCCCAGCTCCTCCCTGACGTGCAACTCCTTACCTAGCCCCAGTGGTACTAGTTTTAGGATGAGAACCCTCAGAGAAAGGATAAGTGGCTGAGCTTGGTTGTTCGAGTTATTGTCAATAAAAGGCATCAGGAAAGACCTGCAGAAATCTTCATAATCCAACTTAGGAAGGTTAAAGTTGGTAGCAAGGAGGCCACTGTAATAATGAGGGTGAATAGGTGGTGTTCTCTATAGCTTTATGTCTATGGGTGGTGCATATGGAACCACTCTTCCCATTCCAGCCTGATTCATGAAACACTCACCCTGGTAATATTGCTGGGTCTTGGGCGATCGGATGACTACTTAACAGTTAAAGTAAAAAGTGGCCTAGTTCAGATGATTGGGATTGGAATGGATAAATCTCTCATTAAAATGCACCATTTTATCTGCAAAAAAGAAAGGTTAAAAAAACATATGTGGATATACTTACATTATTCATTATTAGATTGTTGAAAATGGCCCCCAAGCCTCAGAAGTCCAAATTGCATGGTTTGTGATCTTTTACTTAGTGACCAACGATGACCCACAAGAAAGATATTTGATTGAGAACTTCCTAAACTAGGTGCCAAATTGAAAAAAATATTTATAGGCCCATATCTACAAGAAATGATAAAATGATAAGAATCAATACATAAACTTTAAACATAGCAAAATGATGAAGGTACATATCTCCTAGAAAATATGAGTTCCTCCAATATAGTGGATTTGCCAGTGGGACAATCAACCCATCTCCTTGTATATGGTGGCTAATGCAACATCGCCCCAATTAAACTCATTAATATGGGTAAATCCCCCAAGCACATTAGGATGGTAAGATCGATAGTGTCATATCAGGTGTGCCAAAAAGTACATCTCAACAATAATAGGATTATACTGTGCGCAATGTGTAAGGAATTATCTTCAGGATTACCATGCCTACTAACTAGGGGAAATTAATGTGCCCTCTTAACCAAATTCAAGAAACCACAACTTCACCAGTTTTAGAGATAGGTGGTACGACACCAGGCAAGTCAATGATTCGTTCCTCAGGCAAGTCCCTTTAATTTGGAAACAGTTCTAAGGGACATAACCCAAATGGGACACTAGTTAATAAATATAAATCTTGGGGTGCCATAGTCAGTGGAAGAAATTGGTGGTGGTGTCCTATCATCTTTCAACTAGGGCCCTCAATAAGTCATAATTGGCTTGACCCATGCAGTCAAGGGATAAGAGATCCTTAAAACCAGTAGGAAGTAGCAAGTCCTTCATGTCATTGAAAAGGTTAAGGTTCTCTAAGTTGGAATGGCTATCCCGCAATTTCAATTGTGTATGTTGCTAAAAACATAATAAGTAGTGATAATATTATTATTATATCAAAATATTCAAGTTCAAAAGCAATGAGAAATGTGTTTTTTATTTTTTGCAGGAAAATAAAATAAAATATATCTTTCATGACACCAGTCTGTGAAGCATGAATATGAGGATCTACCAGTAGATCTCCGACGGTCGGCATTTCAGTAGCTTCAGGAGGAGATGCAGAAGATTGCGACATTTTGAATAAGTCTTGAATGTAAGCAAGAAGGAGGGAGAAAGAGAGTGAAAACCAAGCACCTTAAAGGCTCTCCCTCACCCCCTATTAATAACTTTTTGGCTCCAAAAGTGGTCTAATTGGTACAACACCAAATTTGCTGAACTATGCATTGAAAATTAAAGGACGTCGCGCTAGTCGGGTTCATTCTTCCCATTTTTTTTTGTTCATGCCATTGCATTAATTTCAAATTATAAATTAATGTAATGGGGGTAGCTGTGAACATCTAATTTTATATATAATTCAGATAATTAGGAAAAGTAAAATCAGAAAATTATGAAAATACATTTCTTAAATTTTAAAAAAATGACTTTGGAGTGGTCCCTACTAGTGTGATCAATCCGCACTTGACACGGATGTCAGCATCACGTGCGGCTCGGACAAGATTTCAGATTTCTATAAATAGAAGTCCACCTTTCTCGTTTCAGGACCAAAATTTTGAACTCTAAAACTCTTTTGAATTGCATTTATAATAAAAATTAATTAAACACTCAATTTTTTATTAATCATTATGGATCCTCTGCATCACTATTAACTAATCTTTTTTAATCATCTGTGCAAGTGAAGCTTCAAAGTGGAAAGACTCTTCAATCTTTTATCAAGAGGAAACACCTACCAAAGGTATTGTGCTCTCTCCTATCTCAATTTCAATTTGGTAATTAATTAACTGTAAAATTGGTTAATTAAAAATTCTTTGCAATCAAAGGTACAAATTACTTACGACTTTGATTTTCATTCAAATGGTATAAGTAGGCACACTTGGAATATTACTCCGAGTGGCGAGCCCACACTTAAATAACCTCAACCGATGATTTCTTTTTTATTTTAATTTTTTCTATTATTCTTTTGCTATTGCTTTTCTTTTATTGGGTTTTAGATAACTATTGCAAATTTGATGAGTTTTGCAATAGACGTTATTATTGTTATTATTTATTTGTTTCATCAATTAGTTAATTAGTTAAGGATTTATGCTCAACCTAAGACCCATAAGAGCTAGAGTTGAAGCTCCTTTGGAATTATAATTTTGATGGAGTTGTAATATTGCATTTGCGGATATCATTTTTATTAAATGTTTATGCATCATGGATATAGTCATTCACAATTAATTCTGACATAATCTTAAAATCACATTTTTCTCAAACTATTCTGAAGTAAAGATAAATCAATCCAAAAAAAATCTTTTATTAAAATTAGTTTAGAAAATTTAACATGAGATCCATCATGATTAGTTTCAGACTAGTGTATTTTGGATACAAAATAATATATATTTATAGAGTTAATTAAATGACTTTTCCTTAATTTTTCTTAACAAATAAATTAAGGTGGCGACTCTCCAATATTTATTTTTCTAAAGTAAAAGCTAACAATCTCTTTTCAAAATAAATTGAAAAGTTTCTTTTTAATAATAAAAGGAAATAATTTTTTTAAAAATAAAAGATAATTTTAAATCAATACTTATTGAACTGATTGAAGACCGTATACACTAATATCGTGTGAGACTTAGTCCAAAAAGAGAGCAGTGCTTCAGTTTCTTCATTGCAGGTCAGGCTCAGTACTCAGGTGAAGCCTTACAGATACCATTCCTCAATTCCTTAAGAAAGTAACTAGCAAATGATGGATGTCTCTTCTAATAATAAGGTATAAATTAGGTTTTAAGTTATATATTCTTGTCTTCATTTTGCGTTAGCTTCTTATATTTGATTTTTTTTAGTCAAAATAATACCTTTCTAAATTTAAATATCCTTTGCATGAGTTTGGATTCATTGTGTTCACTTACTTGCATGCACATAGCTCTTTTAGAATATTATCCTATGAAAAAGTCTTCTTATTATCTTTTATATTGATTTAGTATTTTTGGCTTGCTATATATTTTGATTTTTTAGCTTCATAATTTTTTGTGAGTTTACATATCAAAACTAATTGTACTTTTAAAATTATTTATTTTTTAAATTTATTTATGCCAAAGTTGAGACAATTGAACTCATATATGATGAACTTGTAATGTATTAGTCTATTAGATGGAGTTGCTCAAGTTGAATTTATTACTTATTTAATTTGCTTGAATAATTTTAATACTTTATTTTAAATCTTAAATAATTTTGGAGATTATTTATTATTGTTATCTGTATTATTGTTATATTATTGTTGTGATAAAGTATTGTTATTATTCGTTAGTTGAATTTTTTTAAGATCATATATATTTAATTTTTAATTTTTAAGTATAATTATAATATATAATATTAGCTTTTTTTTATATAAATATATTAACTAGTCTAAACTCTAGCTTAAGCTCATTACGAACTTCAATGCCTTACAAGCATCAAATGCTGTGAATTTGAGCTCAAACTTGTTGAACATATTAATGAGCCGAGTCGAACTTAAACTCGAAATTTCAGGATAAACCGAGCCGAATTTGAGCTCGATTGACTCTTTTACCGTTATAATATTATGCAATTTCCTCAAAGGTAAAAAGTGAAAAAGAAAATAAAGTGAAAAAGAAAATAAAAGGACGGTAAACTCGAAAACGCGATTTTAAAATATATAGTTCGCGTAATTTTCTCTCCTTCAAAACAATTGGACCAAATGAAGCCCAGTCCATCCTAGCCCAACTCAGACTATCTCCCATTTCAGACTTCAGAGCATTCGGCTTCTATGGCCTTCTGTTCTTCCCCCCTATCATCTCCTTGTAGGAGATACGGAAGTGACAAAGGGCGGAGAACCCGACAGCTCAGAATCATCAGCGAGCTCTCGCACCTCTCCTCTTTTCTGACGTTAGTTTCTCAACTTATCTCTTTAGTCATTCGGTCTATTCAGAATCTTGGCGTTTTGGAAAATTTTCGGAAGCCTCTATTAATGTAATTTTTTTTTTAAATTTCAGATTATTATAAATTAGTCAATGGTTAGGTAGTATTTATGTGCGTGTTTGGTGGGTTCTTGATCGTATTTTTGGTTTTTTGTTTGCGGTTATTAAATTCATGCCTTGATTTTTTTCTGTAAATGCGAAGGCAACCTATTCAAAGTGTTGAAATTTAGAATTTCTATCTATTATTTTTTAGTTAGTTGATTTATATTTTTTACTAATTTGTGGGAAATAATTGAATTGTTCTTTTTCATGTCTAAACTTTGATAATAGTTGCATTTTGAGCTTACAATTTATCAATAAATGAAATATTAATGTTGCTTGCCTGTCAATTTTGCTTGTTCTAATACATTATTAAATACCCCTTATGGAGTTGATGTTTAACACTGTTAAGATTTTAAATAATGTTCCGAGCTTGAAAATTGATGCTGATTGTGTCTATCAATTTTGCTTGTTAATGGGTTATTCAAATACTCTTTGTTAACGGATTCTCCTATTTTATTTTTGTTCTCCTACCTCTGGAAAGGCAAATTAGAACGGTGTTTAAGCCATGGATTTTGAAGAAAATTACGAAATTGACAGCACCGCCAATTTCATTCATAGCCGGAACTTCACCATAGTCTCTCTACAGGTAAGTATATCTGTGTACCGTATGTTTCATATTTATATTTGCGTTTATGTAGTTGTAAAACCCTAGCAAAACCTCTCACAAGTTTGGACTTCCTGTTTGGTTACTGAGAAAATGGAGGAAAAAAGTAAAAGTAACAAGAGCTTTCACTTATTTTGAATATCCATAATTTAAGGCTTAAGTCTAATTGCAAAGTTTTTGACTTTTAGTTCCCAGATGAGTTATTGAAGGACTCAATCAGAGTGGTGAGTGCTCTAAGGAACAAACTTCAGTCACTCAAAGACTCTGTCGCTGACCAAAATGGCGAAAGCAAAGAGGTCCGCTTATTTGTTATGGCTGATTCAACATATGGCAGTTGTTGTGTTGATGAAATTGGAGCTTCACATGATGCTGATTGTGTCATACATTATGGACATACTTGTTTCAGCCCGTGAGCACTTAACAGAACATTTGTGAATGCATACATATATGTTTGGTTGAGACCGTTATTGTTACTTTTATTGCAGTGGCTGTTATAGTTCTCAGCATATTTATTCTCAATGAAATTTATTGATGATTTATGATTCTAATTTTAAATTCGAACATGTTTTTGCTAAATATAATTTTACTATTTTGCTTTCTGATTTGTGGTAGTGAGCTTGAGCTTTTTTACTGGTTTATTTTGACCTTTGGTTAAGATGAATGTGGCAAATATAGGAAATCAAAGCTATATTTTTCCCTAGAAAGATTTTAAAGCTATTACTTCTTTTCACTCCAGTTGATGGAAATAAATTTTGCAGTTTAATATATATTTTTATCCTACTAGAGAGTTTGAAATGGAGAATATTTAAGGTATAAAATTTTATGGTCATTCTTCTAATGCAAAGTCTTCATAGTTCATATGTGTAGTTTGAAATCTTCAGTTTTAGGAAATGCCACATGCTAACTGTGACCAGCTTTGAATATTGGCATTTATATCCTTTCTTCCCTTTGAATTTGTTAATTTCATCATCTGACAATGTGTTATTGATCACATTTGTCTAATTATGATCTACAAAACGAAAAAGACTATACATTTCCTGGTATAATTGTCATATTTTTATTGGCAAGTCTAATATTATCAGTGCTATCTATACTCGTTAACAACTTGTGAAATAGGTCATTGTATTCTGGATTTCTTAAGAGTGAATTGGAGAATGCTCCTGACTGACTCTAGCTACATTGTTCGCTAGTTTATTTACCTTTGATATGCAATTTTCATATTGATACAAACTTGGATATTTTCTTCTTGAGTTCTTTTTGAAAGTTTTTTGGTCTCACGTTTTGGTCCTTTTAAAAAATGATCATAAGTAATAAAGTTGAGTGTAATTAAGAAAAGTTCTTTACAAATCCAAATCTTGGAATTATCTTGAGCTTATGAGAAGTTTAGTCTGGAAGAGTTTGTGAGAATTCGATTGGCTTTAATATTGACATTCACGTATTTTTAAAACTTACACTCATTAACTTGTTTTTATTTATTGGAGAACATGGAATAAATGCTGTCAATCAACATGGCAGGAGGTACTTCTTCTGATACTTCATTTTATGTATATACATTTTTATTTTGAAGATATTCTTTGTTGGCAGGGCATAAACCCTTCCGGCATTCTATGTTTTTCGAAAGGCTTCCATTAACATATCCAGTTGTGTTGAAAGTTTATCAGATTATGCCTCAACCAACAGCAAGCCTATATTGGCAATAGCTTTTTAGTTCTGCATCTTCACTTACTGAGTAAATGTTATGATAAAGAATGTGATGCCATGATGACCACCCTTGCTCGCATTAAATATCATATAAATGTGGGCATGTTAGTTTTGTATACTCCATACCCTTCATGAAAGAGATAAATTGCAGTTGTTGGTTGAATGCTTTACCTTACCCTGAGGTTAGTGTGCACCTCCATTTGACATTCAAGCCCTGGATTTATACTGTTAGTTATAATTTATTTTCATTAAGGCTTTGATATGCGATGCCGGGTTTCTATTCTATGCTTGAAAGAATTTTCTTGTATTGAGTTAAAATCATTTGTTATCTCAACGGTGATGCAGATCTTATTTTTATTATAATTCTACTATTTTAGCGGGTAACCTCATTTTAACGTTTCTCTGGTATTCAATTAACATGCTATCTCTGTAATCTTCAATTAAAATGCTAAATAGAAGCCAACTTTGTAGGATTTTCAAATTCTCAAATCAGCATCATGGCTTGATTCTATTTGAACATTTAATGGTATGATTGATGTGAAATATGTTGAAATTTGCTTACCATATTCTTTTATTTTGCTTCTCCTTTTATGTGTTGTAACTTTCCAATGCTTTAATAAATTAAACCATTGCGACCTAGGTTATTGCCCATGACAGGAATTACAATCTGTGGTTGGGAGCATTTCTTTTTATTTTCTTTCTTGATGTAGGTTCTTTATGGGCTGGAATATGCACATGCTATCCCACATATAAGAGAAGAGATTGCGGCTGCATCATCAAAGCAATCTGGGCCCCAACATTCAGAATTCCATTTTGCTGATTTTATGTGCCCAGTAACGAATCCTTGTGACAGTCAAAAAAGTTCTGATGAGCTCCCAAGACCACTTCGTAATTATAGTGCTAGTGATGACATTGGTGCATCTAGTGGTTCTACACATAAGATTGGAGGATTGATCTGGGAGTTACCTAACAGACTCATGATGGAGGACTGTTTGATTGTATGGATTGGTTCTAGCAATGCAGCATTTGCGAATGTTGTGCTAACGTTTAATGGCTGTGAGATAGGTACGAGTGTTGCAACATTGTTCTTGAAATTTGTTGTTAATTTTGTAGTTGTTAATTTTGCAAATATATGCGTGTTTACTTAATTCACTTTTATATATGTGGCCTTACCCATGTTTGGCTGAAAAAAATGTGGCGGTGGAGATATTTTTTTCTTAAATCTTTTTCAGTGTTGTTTCTGTCTAATTTCTCGCATAGGTGTGGGTGGTGCACACATGATACTTTTTTTCAGTCTAGGCAATTAGTTCCTGATTGCTTAACTTCACTGTGGTTAAGGGTAACAATATTTTTCCCAATCTTGGTTATCTTCTGTTCGCATCAATCTAATCTCATGGTTTTTAACTTGAGCTGTTATTTTCACTTGATTCCATCATTGAGCTTGTCTAAGTTTTGGTTGTGCTTTACGCAAGTATCATCTTATTTACCTTGAAATGGATTGCTTTGATTACTCCATTCCTGTCCTTAGTGGAAAATTTTTACAATTGGAATACTTTTGTTGCAAATGAATTAAACTTGGTTAGGCACAAACACAATTAATATTGAATATAAGTAAAATATAATGACTGCTCTTTTACTTATCGTCCTCTTCTTATACAATCCTCATCTCGATTTGTGGTGCTTGTTTTAGTCAGATATGACGCAAAAGGAAATCAGTTGGTGACAGATTTATATCAACAAAGGAGGATTCTGAAGCTTAGGTATTACTTGACTAGATTAACAATATTCTACCTTTTATCACTGCCTCAAATTCAAAACTTACATCTGTTTTATTCTTGTATCCTGAATTCCTGAGATATCATCTTCCTTTTCTGGGGAGCTTTTCTATTAATGCTTGTGCAATGTTTTACTTTATTCTTTTCATGCAGATATTATCTGGTGGAGAAAGAAAAAGATGCTAGTATTGTTGGAATTTTAGTGGGAACTCTTGGTGTAGGTATGCTCTGTTGTATTTGGTGTTTATTTTTTCAGGGATAATAATATTGTTAGTAACTACCGCTACTAAAGGTTTGCTTTCATCATTGCTCTCCTTTTCTTTTCTGTCTTTTTACTCTTTGAGTAGGGGATGTTTAGAATATTTGTGATATATTTTAAACTGTGCCACCTTCTACAGGGCTGTTTTGCTCATTCGTCCAGACAGTCCAGTTTTTATTTCTGAACATCTTGCAATTTGCTTATTTCTTATGACTATATCTCTCCCCATGCCAAAAATTGGATGCATATTTTTGTCTTGGCTTTGCTTGTGCTTCCCGCGTTGAAAAGTATATGGACTACAACTTGAGTGAACTGCACTTGTCATGATTCTTCTTCCTGTCCCCACTCAATACTGATTGATTCCACAATTCTTTTTTCTTATGATTGGTTTATAATGATAACCATTCATTGACGAAGAAATATACTGGTTATCATTTGTGGCTGTGATTTCATATTATATATTTTGATTTTCCTTTCTGAGCCTGTGGGAATTTTCTTTGGTATAATTTTTTTAAGTTATTCCTGAAAAAATGAATTGTGAAATACCTAGTTGTTCGCCTTATTGATTTAGTAGCAAGTATGACTACCTTTTGTAGATTAGAATTTCTCATATGCAACATATTGAATCTATAATGGGATTCATCATTTCTTAGGGTTATTGTTATTGTTTTTAGGATCATGATTATTTGGTATTTGTATGTTACAATGCCTATGCATGTGCATCAATATGTTAGTGTTAATTTATTCATTGCTATGTTGATAATCATTTGCCTAACTTTGATGCAGCTGGTTACCTTGACATGATTCATCAGATGAAAGACCTAATTACAAGTGCAAGGAAAAAGGCTTATACTCTTGTTATGGGTAGACCAAACCCTGCAAAACTTGCTAACTTTCCCAAGGTAAGCCTCAATTCGCACGTGCTGATAATTATCTCCTGGTTAAATAAGCTTAATGTTTTTTATTTATATTATAAAAATTCCCATTTGTTGCAATGTGATGTTTTCATCTATGTTTCCTGTGCTCAAACTGCTCTCTTGGATAGCAAAGAATTCTGAGCCCCATTATCACTCCATATGAAGCCATGGTAGCTTTCAACAGGTACACAGTTCTTTGCGGTTGCTATTCAAAATATTGAACCCCGACCATAAAATATATTCAACTTTATTTTTGTCTAATCCTGCGTATTCTAACTCTTTCTTCCATGATAACTTATAACTATCCTGTCTTGATGAGTTAGGAAGATCAAATAAAGTGTACAGACTAATACTTGACATCTAACCATCCTGACCTCCAGCTAGTAGAGGGACCACTGGTGAATCCATTGATTCTATACCCACTACACTTGTTAACTATTGGCACTATCTCATTTTTGAGGCAAACAAAAGATGCAATAGCGGCAAAACAATATAATAAGATAAAATATGATGGAATAATGCATATCAGAAAAAAATATAAACCAACACATGTTCGTTCAATTCTAGCTACATTATGGTTGCAAAGGAAATCATGATTTATAAGAATGAGAATGATTGTCTTGGTATGAGTGTGTATAGCCAAAGAAGAAGCTTAATGAGATGGAAAGCCGTCATTATTGGCTTTGGCTCAATTATTTGGATCAGATGAGGTGTCTATTTTTACTTCTCTGACATAAAATTTATGACAACTCAGAGCTTGTAATTTATGTTTCCTAGTTCTTATTTACCAGAGCTTGCATTGTGTGTTACAATCTTGTAATTGTTGCTTCAATTCTTCCTCTCCTATCCAATATCTATGATGACAACCCAGGCGAGTTACTGAAGATTGTAGATTCTATCTGATTGGAAAAATGTGAGCTTTAAATTATAAAAGTCAGGCTTGTTTCATGGAACCAAATTAGGTGAATGAGATGTTTCCGTATTTTATATTCAAATATATAATTCATGATCTTTAGAGCTTTGGGCCTTTTGGGTATTCTTTCATGTTGCTGATTGAATATTTAAGTTTTGGGATATCATTCTGCAGAGGAAGCCAATGGACAGGAGCATATGTGATGGAATTTCAGGATTTGATTAATTCATCTCCAGTGGAAGCAAGAAGCAAATTTGAAGAAGCAAGATTTTCTTTCATGCAAGGAAGATACGTGGAAGATTATGATTTGCAAGGTATTTTTCACTCATTTACTTGTTGTTGCTGGATTTGCCGGAATTAGGGGGTGAAAAGTGAAGATGGTTTTGAAGTTTTGGTTATGTTTTATTAATTTTTTTTAAGTGAAGGGCTTAAAAGACTGAACTAGCTAATCAATGATGGATTATCCGTTGATAAACAGTTCGGAAAATATATCATGAACTATTGATTAGTAACTTATTGTTCTCTTAAAATTGTTGCTGTTCTATCCTGTCACTCCACATCTTGTCCATTTTTCAAGAATTATCAAAGTCCAA
This sequence comes from Garcia nutans, assembly GCA_947685225.1. Taxonomy (NCBI): domain Eukaryota; kingdom Viridiplantae; phylum Streptophyta; class Magnoliopsida; order Malpighiales; family Euphorbiaceae; genus Garcia; species Garcia nutans. Next base: position 51,148,203 of record CANTUV010000037.1, on the reverse strand, counting down.
GGTTCTGTTTTGGAAATTTTTACTTTCTTGAAAGGCCAATCCCCTCTTTTTCCAGTATTTTATTGATCATTCATGTTAATTGTATTTTATGTGATAAGTCTTGAAATTGTTGGTCTAGCAGACGGCATCGAAGAAGATAACGGAGCCCTTTCTTTAGCGAATGCAACAGAGAAGGCCCTCCAATTGCATAATAGAAATTCTACTTCACTTAAACAAGGGAATAATAAAATCTGGAGCTGATTACTTTGTAAACCGGTCTTATCAGGGTCTTGATATGCACAATGACAATTCAATGCCAGAGCCATATTTGATTGGCAGGACTGGTAAAGCATCAGGTTATGAACATGAGAAAACCAATCTCGATAACCTGTGATCAATCTTGAGGAACGTAGGGAGGTACAGCAAGCGGAAATATATAATTGACCTTGGATAGCTACTGAGATGTCAAAGTGGGCAAAGCAAGCAAACAAGAGATCATTTTGGCAGACAAGAATGAAGGTTCGTTCCCCAAGTAGGGAGATTCCCAATTTTTTACTTTATATTGTTGCATATTGTTATTAAGATTAAATGTAAACCGGAAAAGAGAAATGATGATCAACTAGAATTATTTCCAGTTCCAGATTCTGGAGAGAAAAAGAAGAGTGGTTGGTTCTCTTCTAAAGCATGGAGCTATAAAGTTTCTTGATTACAGGTTTAGGGAGAAGGAAAGGTTACCACGGCATAACTGGTCCGGATATTTGGTTATATTGAAAATATTGAATTGGATTAAGCGTTTCCTGTATACAATTTCTGGGTTCTTTTATTGTCTTTGCTTGCACATGTTTGTGTGAACTTTACCAGGCATAAACTGGCATGATTTTATTTATGGTGATTGAATTTATTACAAAATGTTAGTAGTCTTCAATCTCTAATAGAAAAATCAGTTGAACATGTTCGTCATTTTCATGTCGTTCCAATATTCGTCTGAAATTGCAGAGTTAGTCTCAGAAAGACGAAATTTTCCTTTTTTTTGGGCCAACTTTTAATGTTTTAACCTAAAGATCGATGGGGCATGTGTTTTAAATTTAGAGTTTTAGGCCCTATTTTCTAAAAGAAAAAGGAAAAGAAAAATGCCTGTGGTTAACCTGAGAATTACAAAGCCATAATAAGTGTGTGCAACTTACCCAACAAATATGAAAAAGAATACTCAATTTTGCAGGCTGAGGATCTAACAAATGCAACACAAAACTGTCGTATAATCATCTCATAGGGCAGTTATTATCATTAATTTTTATTATTTTATATATAAAGTACAGCATATATTGAATGCTTAACCTAAACTAAACTTAATCAGGTTAGATCATGGGTTTAGCACTGGCCTCATAATCATTTTAAAACAACTTATAAACAGAAAAAACCAAGTCCTATTCTCTGCATTTCATTTCTGTATACTCTTACTTTTAATATTAACCACTTACTTTTTATGTACTCAAAAGCTCAATTTTCTATTTTGGAACTTACTTTAGTTACGTTACTATATTCTCATTACTCTCTAAACCTTCTTTTCCTCTCTCTTTTTTTTTTTCGACCATCAATGGCAATTTTTAACTTGAAAAAAGATCAATTATCCGTAATTCTACTCATTGTTCTGGTTCTTCAGGCCAAGTGGGCAATGGCTCAGAATTGTGGTTGTCCTGCAAATTTATGTTGTAGCCAATATGGCTACTGTGGCACTGGTGACCCTTATTGTGGTCAAGGGTGCCTACAAGGGCCTTGTTATGGTGGTAGTACTGGTGGTGGTGGTGGAGTCTCGGTGGCTGATGTTGTTACTCAAGAGTTCTTTAATAAGATAATCAGTCGAGACAGTGGGAATTGTGTGGGGAAGTACTTTTATAATAGAGATGCATTTCTTAATGCTCTTAGTTCATTTCCTCAGTTTGGCAAACTTGGTTCCGTTGATGATTCCAAGCGTGAGATTGCTGCTTTCTTTGCTCATGTTACTCATGAGACTGGACGTAAGTCGTCTCTTTTTCTTTTTGTTTTTTCAGTTATTTGGAATAGAAGAATGTTCGGTTTAGTTTATAAGCTCTAAATTTAAGCCGACATATTTATTTAGATAATATTATAAGTCTTGTAAACTAAAAAAAAGCTATGATAAACAAATTTATTATTTTTATGCTTATAAACACTTAATCTATAAAATAGATTGATCAAGTACTTTACTATATTGTCCGTATTTATTTAAATAAATACTCTCAATAATATATTTATAAGTTATTTTTAACCAAACATATTAAGAGGGTGTTTCTCAAAACTGGAGCTTTTCAGCTTATTGTGAATAAGTGATTTTTAGATTATAATCAGATTAAAAATAAGCAGTTAAGCGTTTCTGTAAACTAGCTAATAATCAGCTGATAATCAGTTTATAATCAGTTAAGTGTTTCTGTAAAATCAGCTTATAATCAGTTTTTAATTGTAGAAACTGTCAAAATGACCAAACTGTCCATGAGTTTATTTATTGTATAAAAATAATTTTTTAAATGTCAATTCAAAATTTATTTTGCAATAATAATAATAATAATAATAATAATAATAAAATTTAATAATAATAATAATAATAATAATAAAATTTTTTTGATGGGAACTAAAGTGTATAAGGTAGGCAAATTTGGAATATTGAAGATTAGGTAGGGATAGTATGATCTTTTACTTGGTCAAAACTGCTTAAAAAATAAGTGCTTAAAAAAAAGTAACAAAACCCAACTTTTAAAAAACTGATTAAAATCAGATTATAATCTACTATTTAAGTTTTCAGAAACACTTAAATAAACAACTTATAATCTAAAAACAGCTTATAAGCAGTTTTGACCAGCTTTTAAGTTTTGAGAAACACCCTCTAAGTATTTATTAGTCATTTATAATTATTCAAAACAAACACGTAACTATTTAAAATTTTAAATGCTTATAAACCAGATTAAATGCTTATAAGTTAATTTTTATAAACACCCTCTAGATATAGTTCAAAATTTATGTTAACCATCAGAGTCATACATCGTAACATAAAAACTGAAATTTTTATATATTTTGCAGACTTTTGCTACATAGAAGAGATAGATGGAGCATCAAAGGACTACTGTGATGAATCAAACAAGCAATATCCATGTTCTCCAGGCAAGAAATATTTTGGACGAGGACCGATTCAACTAACATGGAATTTCAACTATGGTGCAGCAGGACAAAGATTGAACTTTGATGGATTAAACTCTCCTGAAAATGTAGCAAATGATCCAACTTTATCATTCAAGACAGCTCTATGGTTTTGGATGAACAATATTAGGCCTGTCTTAAGCCAAGGTTTTGGAGCTACCATTAGAGCTATTAATGGTGCAATTGAATGTAATGGAGGAAATCCTGCTGCTGTTCAAGCTCGAGTTGGATATTACACTGATTATTGTAACCAATTTGGTGTTACTTCTGGAGCTAGCCCTAATCTTAGTTGTTAATTTCTATTATTATTACCTGGTTTTTGTTTAATTTATGAGACAATTTTAACTAATTAATAATATTAGTACTCTTGCTAGTTTAATTTCTTGCTGGAGTTGCATAATTAAATAATAATTATAAATTTTTGGTTGATTTATTGCTTCTTTCTTGGAAGTTAATGGTGTTATTGTTAACTAGGAAAAACTCTCGTCGCACTTTGAGATATTTTTTTTAATTAATCAAATAATGATAATTTTTTGTTATGTATTTAAGATTATTTAATTTTTTTAAAAACTAATATCAACAATTAACTGGAAGATATAATATTTTCTATTTTTTTACTATTTATTTAAGATAATGTAATTTTTTAAATTAATACTGATAATTAATTGAAAAGATATTATGTAAAAGCTGTAAGCTATATTAAATTATAATAATTCTTCATGTTACGTAAGAAAATATAAATAATTAAATTAAAATACAAATTTTATTTGATGTAGCAACAGACTATGAAATTAAAAGAAAATAAATATTATAAATAAAATTAATTTAATATAAATATAAAAAAAGTTACAGATAAAAATAAAGTTCATATTACACATATTTTTATTGAGCTAATTAAATAATTTGATTGATAGAAGACATGCAGAACCTCATGGTCACAGCTCAACTATAAGAAGGCCACCATGACACGTACATAACAATACACGACACTGTTTCGCGGACGGGGAATGAGGAAACAAACAGTAGAACAGAAGCATCTAACTGCTTGGGAAAACACGCATACAAGACAAATAAGCAAACATGCTACCCTTTAGTTGCTTAGACTTTCCTTTCTTTTTCTTTTTTCTTTTTAACTTATGTCATTAAAATTAATTATAAATAAATTAACAAAATTATATTAAATTATCATATAGTTATAAAAATAATAATTAAATGATCTATAATCTATTATCTATTATATATATAAACAGTGATGGAACAAAAAATTTATCAAAGGAGGTATAAAATTTATATAGAAAAAATTACTGATAAAAAATTCATCGAAAGAGTAAAATTTACATAAAAAATTATCAATGAGTAATTATAAATTTATAGTTTCAATATTATTAAACTAATTACAATTTATAATTTAAATTTCATTAAACTAATCACAATTTATATTAATTTTATATTTTATATTTAATATTTTAATTTATTATATAATTTATATAGTTTACATATATATATATATATACACATGTGGGGTGGGGTGGGGCTCTCCGCCACTATACATAAATCAAAGTTGAATGCACTTATACTGTAAACATATAATGTAAATACATTCAATTTTAATCTATATAATAGATATTGTTATTATCTAGCCAGCCTATCTAGTATGAAAGGGTTAACCTACTTTTTAATATCAGAAATATACATTTTTTCATGATATGTATAATATTTTTTTTTTTGTAATCTGGTGTCATAAGCTATTATTTTGGTTCAACTCAATCTCACTCTAGGCTTAAAAATTATCCGAGCCTATACGAAGGCTTACATGGCAGGCTCGATAATATTTTTTTTATATGGTGAAAACACACCATTTTATGTGGCAGGCTTATGTAGTTTTTTTTTTTATATATATTTTTATAATTTTGTCCTGTTAAATACCAGACACACTGTTTTAATCTCTTCTCCAGATTTATTTTCCCATCATAACGACCATTCTCATCACCATCTGTACCCTCTGCCATCAAAAAGTTTATCAATCCAAAAACCTTAGATCGATAATCCTTCATTGTGTTGATAAGATACTCGTACAAAAACTCAAGACCACGACCATCACTCTATTGAGGTCCTAAAGCGAGTTGAAACCAACCTTTGTTGCCACTGTTGGCACCACCAACTACATGTTTGAGATCTTGAAGATTTTTGAATATGTGATAAAAGATGCTTCCAAGGTTTTTGACATTTCTTTGCGATCGCATTGAGGCCAGCTTCTTTGAAATCAAATGAACAATCATGATTCTCTGGGATTTTCCATCGTTTTGCTTAGAACCCATCTTCTTTATCACATGAAATCAAGGGTTAGAGTTTTGAGATTTTCTAATTCTTGTTCAAATAACTCTGATGAGTCTATAGAAAATTGTATATGAGATTGTAATTTATATGGAAATATTATTTATATATTGTGCATTTGTTTGAATCATGAAATACCATTACTGATGAATCTAGTTATATTCCCAAATATTGCAAGATTATTCATATGGATATGTTATATTCTCTCATTTAACCCATTAGATTCAATATATAGGTGCGCATAAGGTTTGATAACATGCCTGAGAGAAACATGATTGGATCGAACATGCCGATGTAGTTGTCGAAGAAAGTGTTGGTGGTGAAAGTAGACAATGAAGAAGAAGTGGATTGAAATGGAGGATGAGAAAAAGTCCGGCGAAGCTTCTGATGGGTTTTTGAATAGATAAAATCATAAAATTTTTATTACTTTTTAAGTTAATAAAAATATTTTATAAAATAATTATTTAAAATTTTGATTTATTGTTATATATTTTATAATAATAAGATAGTCTATAGCCAAGAGCACGTGTTACTATTTGAATTTTAGATATTTAAAGATAGTTTATAGCCAAGAGCACCTGTTACTCCCATTTAAATTTTGGATTCTTATTTTTCCTTCCTCATTGCTACAATTAATCAACGAAAAAAAAACTAATTAACGAGCCAAATTAGTTAAATGCAACTAATGAGTTAAATCAGTTTTTACAGCTTCAAGGCAACTAACATGATGTGTTTTAATAACAATTAAAAAAAGTACCCGACCCTGCAGCATCATATCCACTTAGGATGGGGAAAATTTCTAGTATGAGGTGAAATTGATTTGACATAAAATAATAATTTATGATATTAAATGATAAGAAAAAAAATTGTACTTATCCTAAAAAAACATGTATATGTGGGGATTAAAAAATAAGTTAACCCAATATGAAATGATAAAGAAAAAAAAACTTCAATTAATATTTTGAACTATTATAGTGTATATATATATAGGTTTAATGACAAAAATCTAAACTTCCTCACTTTTTCAATTCATCACTTATCACTTAAATAATCAAATTATTTGAAATGATATAATAATATCACAAGTTATCTATTTTTTTAATCTATTATAAGATGTTAACCTTTTTTTTAAAAGAAATACTAAGGATTAATAATAATATAATAATTAAAAAAGACAAATTTATTTGAATTATATTAAAATACAAAATAATATTTAATTAATCTTGCTATGATATTGTGTATGAGCTATATAATTTTAGAAATTGAATCAATAAAAATGCTATAAAATTATAGTAAATTAATATTTTGGAATATTAGAAATATAATAGATGAACTTTATAGTTAATAATGAAACTTTTTGTATGAATATTCCTCAACCCTATGTAATAAGTTTTAATACTTAAATCTCCTAAAATGTTTAGGGAGACAAACCTAATTACAAATATATATATATATATATATATTATGAACTTACATATATATATATATATATCCACAAATATTGGAATAGATAGTCTGAGTATTACTAGTGAAGCATGTAGAACTAGGTCTAGATAGAAGAATAGAGGGTATAGGTGTTAGAAAAAAAAAATCCAATACGGGACATACATATGTAAATTAAATGTGTAATACCATTTTAAAATATAATTATTTTAATTGTGACTTATAAAATTTGATATTTAAATTGTGATGTATTTCAGGTGTTATGAAATTAATATGTAGAGAGCATATGGACAATTTCTAATTTATGAGAGGTAAATTAAAAGTAGAAAAGTATATAAACATTCGTTAGGGTAAATATATAATCCCCAATTGAACGATATACGTAATTTTAATTTTCTTTAAAATCCTTTTACAAGAAAAAGATAACTGCCTATATATTATATTAATTGGAAGAATTGAGTCATCTTATCAGCAAAATCAATTCTATTAAGGTAAGATTCCTAAAGTATTTTCTTTCACTTTCATTTTATGATACATTAAAGATTTTATTGTATTCTTGGACTTAATTAAGATTATGAGTAGATACATGCTTAAAATTTATGTGATTAATTGCATATTATTTTAGTTTAATTAATCATATTCCAACAACAAAACCATAATAGTTACTACACCAATAAATTGAGATATTGAAGATCAAAATAATATTCAAGAAGCAAATGATTCAAAACTGCAAAGAATAACTAATGATAACAATATTTACATTTAGCTGAATATATGTGTAGCTCCCTGAATTTATAGTTTTTAATCAGTTTGCCCCTTGAACTTTCAATTTAACTATATAACCTCCTTAACTCATTTTTTTAAACTTATAAACACAAATTCATCGAGTTATATTGAGCTATGTCAAGTCACTAATATATCTATTTGGTATAAAATATATAAATATAAGAGACAAAACAACCAACATTCATTAATATAAGTTTCTATTATTAAAAAAAATAGATAAATATATAAATAAATTGGTTAAAATAAAAGTTCAAGAGGGGGGGGGGGGGGGGGGGGGGAGGGGAGGGGTGGTCAAAGTAACTAGCATTCATTAATATAAGCGTTTTTAGTAAAAAATAAACAAAGGGATAAAGTAGTTAATATGAAAGTTCAGAGGGGCAAAGTAATTAAATGCTATAATTTCAGGGAGCTAATATGTATTTAGCCTTTACATTGCAATTACAATTCACTTAAAATTATTTAATTCATATGAATTCTGTAGAGATTCATGTTGAGATTATCTTTCAATATTTTGTCTCCATAAATCTCTCTATAATCTCCAGAAATCAGAAAATTACACAACTGTAATATATATGCTCCTGAATTAAGAGTAATTATTTTCCTATTTTTTTAGATTCCCTGTAATATAAATATGTAGTGTACATACTGATTAGGTATAGTTAATAATAAAAACAATATTCTTTCTTATTTTAGTATCAGAGCCAAATCCTTTGATCTTAAAACTTTCACCAAGATGAGTGAAAAATGTATTAAATCATCTGAAACAAAATAAATTCCCGCAGTTATTCAATCTAAAGGAGATTTTAATGTTGGAATTATCCTTGATGAAGCCCATTATGATGTTTGGTCATAACTAATGGAGATAGGTATTGTTGAAAGAGAGAAACTCTTTTATATTCGCGACAAGGTGAAGCAACCTGTCGAATTAGAAGACGGATATGAAAAATTGTATTTTGAAAATCAAAAAGTAAAAATGATGATTATTGATGTCCATAAAGCCAAAAATTATGAAGTGATATTTGTACTTATCTATTGCTCATGAAATATGGAATGCTTCGTCAAAAGCATTCTATCATGGAAATGATGAATTACAAGTATTTGCTTTAAACAAAAAAGCTTTCTCTGCCAAATAAAGTGGAAAGTATCTTTCTGAATTCTATAGAGAGTTGGTTGAGATTTTTCAAGAATTGGAACATCGAGATAAAATGGTCATGAGAGGTCCTGATGATGTAACAATGTACCAAAAATCAATTGAATGATTAAGGGTACATATATTTCTTGTAGGATTGGATTATGATGAACATGTTCGTAAAGAAATTTTACATAAAGAGCTAGTTCCTGATTTGTAAGAATGTTATGCATTAATTCGAGGAGAGGCAGTAAGTCATGCAACTTTAAATTGTGAGATTGGAAATTCTAAAGTAGCAATAGTCGTGACTCAAAATTGACTAAAAGCAGCCAAAGGTGTTGAAAAATCTACTTATACGTGCACCTACTATGAGAAGCTTGGACATACCAAACACCATTGCTATGAACCTGTGGGATATCTGGAGTTGTGGGATCATAGTTGACTATCTCATATAAAGAATATTAAGAAGATTCGAAGTGTTGTTGTTGTTGAAGCAAATATAGATGAGAATACTACAAAAAAGGGCTCAATGTTGGTAGCAACTACAAATAATTGTGGTAAGGCTTTAAATACAACTATTCCTATTTTTAATAGTGTATGGAAAAGCAATTCTGGAGCTACATACCATATGAAATTTGATTCTAGACAGGTTATATCTCTTAGACCCTCTTCACAACAATTTATCTCTATTGCTAATGGTAATGAGGCCATAATTATTAGAGAATGATCTTTATTTTTCACCAATAATTTAGATCTTGATTTTGTTCTTGCTGTCTCATCATTAAACTATAATCTTTTATATATTTCTCAAATAACCACAACATTATCTTGTATTGTAATTTTTTTTGTCTCACTCTTATGTTTTTAAGGACATTTGAAAAGGCAAAGGGTTGGTTGTGGTATAGACAAGAGAACTTGTATTTCTTGAATTTGACATTGAAAAGTTTTGACAAGTTGCATCAAGTCTTGAATGTGGAAAGCTCTAAAGAAAAGAAGAATAAAACTAAAATTTGGCTATGGCATTGACATTTGGGGCATACATTATTTGGTTTTCTAAAAAGATTATTTCCTAATTTGTTTAAGAGATTTGATATTTCTACGTTATATTATGATTGGAACTTGCAAAAAGTCATAAAACTTCATATCCTTTAATTTTAAATAAAAGTCTCATTCCCTTAATTGTTATATATTTTGATGTATGTGGTCCATCTAAAACTTCAACTTTGGGTGGATCTCATTGGCTTGTTGCTTTTATTAATAATTGTACTAGGATGACTTTGTTGTGGTTAATAAAGTCCAAAAGTGAAGTGAATTTGTTATTTGAGAAGTTTCATAAAATGGTTAAAACTCAATATAATGCTCATATTCAAGTTCTATGAAGTGATAATGGAGGAGAATATCAAAATTCCGAACTTTAATAGTACTTTGAAGCATATGGGATCATTAATCTAACAATTTATTGCAATACACAAAAAAGGGTTATAAAGTGGAAGAATCATCATTTGTTGGAAGTGGTTCATTCTATACTAATTAAAGCTCAAATGCCTTTATCTTAATAGCGGGAAGCTTTTTCTTTTGTAGCATACTTAATTAATCAGGCACCCTCAAATTCTATTGACTTTCAAACACCATTTAAAACACTTGTTGATGTTGTTGCTGCTCTAACAATTCCCAATTTACCTCTTCATGCCTTTGGATGTGTAGTATTTGTTCATATGCACAAATATCAATGTAATAAGTTGGCCCTACGAGCTTTAAGGTGTATTTTTCTTGGATATGCTATGCATAGAAAAACTTACAGATGTTATCATCTGCCATCTCAATGCATGTTTATAACCATGGATGTAGTTTTCCATAAAGAAATTATGTATTTTTCCTATGAGTCTAAACTTTAAGAGGAGTATCATATGAGAATTTAGTCTAAAGGTAGGATGATGACACTTTAGACCTTGAAAATGATCACTTAGAAGCAAAAGAAGTAACTGAACCACAAGATGAAGTGATTGAACCACAAGATGCAAGTTCATCGATTGAAGTGATTGAAGAGTTTGAGTCCCTTAATAATGTACCACACTAATCATCTACTGAGGATGTTCCTAGTCTTAAATCTAAATTACTAGAAAACAACTATCAGAATGTCTCCCTAGAGGTATCCTAAACCTACGTATGAATATGAACTTTCTAGCAAAGTTAAATATCCCATGATTCATTATGTATTTAATCACAATTTTTCATAATCAAAGTAGTTATTTATAAACCAATTGTCTACTGTATTTATTCCTAACAGTATGCCAAAAGCCTTACTTAGCTGACCTAAAGTGGAAAGTTACTATAAATGAAGAAATAAACTCCTGGAAAAAGAATGAAACTTGGGACTTAGTTGATATCACCCAATAGAAGCCAGTGGGATGTTGATGGTTTTACACTGTGAAGTATTTAACAAATGAAACAATTGAATATTTTAAAGCATGATTGGTGGAAAAAGAATATACACAAGCCTATGGAGTTGACTATAGAGAGACATTTGTACTTATGGCTAAAATTAATATTGTTCAAGTGTTGTTGTCTTTAGCTACAAATGATTGGCTATTATAATAATTTGATGTAAAAAAATGCTTTTTTGTATGGAGAATTATCTGAAATGATGTACATAGAACTTCCATTAGGGTGTGCAATACTGAGAAGAGTATGCAAATTGAAGAAATTATTATACACATTGAAACAATTTCTAAGAGCATGGTTTGGAAGATTCACAAAGCCTATGATAATATTTGGATACCATCAAAGTAACTCAGACCACATATTGTTTTTAAAGAAACAACATGGGAAGATCATTAATCTCATTGTATATGTAGATGACATAGTGGTTATAGGAAGTGATCAAGAAGAAAGGAAGGCTCTACAAAAGTACTTGTCTAGAAAATTTGAAATGAAATATCTTTGTTTATTGAAATATTTCCTTGGGATTAAAGTTTCTAGATCCAATAAAAGAATTTTCTTATCTCAGAGAAAATAAGAGTTGGATTCATTGTAGGACATTGGTATGTCTACAAGTCAACCAGCTAATTCACTAGTAAAGGAAGGTTTGAAGTTACAAGTTGAAGCAGACCAAGTTCTAGTTCAAAAAGGAAGATATTAGAGACTTGTAGGAAAGTTGATGTACTTAGCACACACTAGACTAGATCTTACCTATGCTTTAAGTGTTGTTAGCCAATCTATGCATAATCCTAGTGAACAATATATAAATGCTATTATGTGTATCTTGAGGTATTTAAAGTTTACTTCTGAGAAAAGAATATTTTTCACTAAAAATAAAAACCCTTAAAACATGGGTGTTTATACATATGTTGATTATGTTGGATCAATTAATGATAAACTATCAACTTTTGGTTATTTTACATTTGTAGGTGGTAATCTCGTTACATGGAGAAGCAAAAGGCAAAATATTGGCACTCGATCAAGTGCAAAAGCTGAATTTAGGGGTATGATATTTGGACTTTGTGAAGCTCTATCACTAAGATTGCTTTTATAAGATTTGGATTATCTATCTAGACTAACTAATTCTATTGTATTGTAACAAAAACTGCACATGATATTGCTCATAATCTAATTCAACACAACTAAACTAAGCAAGTTGAGGTGGATAAAATTTTTTATTAGGGAAAAATTAGATGGAAAAATTTTGGAATTGCCAAAAATTCAATCTAAAGAATCTTCCCATATCTCTCTCCATAAATATCTCCCATATCTCTCCCCATAAATCCATATATAATCTCCATAAATCAAGAAATTAATCAAGTGTAATATATATGTTCATAATTTAGAACTAATTATTTTCTTATTCTTTTAGCTCCATTGTAATATAAATATGCAGTGTACATACTGATTAAGTATAATCAATAATAAAAACAATATTCTTTCTTATCTTCAAGTGCTCATTAAGTTCCAAGAAAAAAGATAATTCAACAACAAGAACTATATAAAGTATCATATTTTTATCATCCATTAAAATATTGGGATATACAGCAATTTAATAAGCAAACAAAGGAGCTAATTGAAAAAGGTTTAATTCTTAAATAAAATAGTTTTATTTAACAGAATACATGATGCCATGGTCTTGCTTAATAGAAATGGGGATGACAATGAGTCGGATTTTTTTTTATACATAATTCGTCCTGATTCATTTATATAAAATATGGATAATTTATAAATAAATTTAGATGAATATGAGTAATAATTTTAGTACCCGTAATGGGTTTAGATACATATCCCTAGGTACCTACTATCTAAATCTGGTTATATATATTAGTTATATTTTTTGTATTTTATTTTAATTATAGAATTATGCAATATAAAATTATTTTAATAAAATTGTGTTAGTATTACATTTTTATTTATAATTATTTAAATGAGAAAATTATAATTTTATAATTATAATTTCATAATATTTTTAAATTTTTATATTTAAATGAGTATTTAAATGGATACAAGTAATAAGCGAATAATATTAAATAAATTTAGAACTAGTACTACTAATAAAATTACAACTATAGTCAGATAATAAAATTGATTAAATTATTTCATATAAATTTTATTTTTTTAAATTTAATTAATACACCGAAAAATATTTTATATGATGCTTGGCCATAAGCTAGTTAATTATATATATATATATTTAAAAAAATAATGTATTAATAGTATAATAACGTGAAAAGAAAAATTGAGGTAGTTGCCGTGAGAGACCAACTGGAGCAACGGCGCTTGAATTCCTTAGCCAACGCAGACACCGACAAATTTTGCCTAACCGAAAGACCTCATCATTCGTTGATTCATTCTTCCACTATTTATACATTTTGACACATCCTTTAAATGGAAATTGAATATATATTTTTTATTCAAATCTTCTCATTTCGTCCTTTTTTATATTAATTTTTATTAAATTTATTTGAATGAATTATTTTATAATTATATTATTGATGGGATATATAGAATGGCAGATATAGGAGAGGCATGGGGTCTATTGCCCCCTCCCCCAACCAACCATATATTTACATATATATTATATATATAAATAATATATATATATATATATATATTTATTAAATGAATAAGTCTAGTATATATATTTATTATCTTTAATTATTTTTAATTTATATTCTAAAATTGATAATAATTATTTTATAATTTGATTATAAATTAAATTTAAAATTTTTTTCAATAGGATAATTATTTTATAAATAATATTTTATTATATAAATTTATTAAAAAAATAATTAGGTTAAATATTTTTTTTTAAAAAAATATTTTAAAAAATATGTAAATATTATTTAAAAAAATAATATATATTGAGTAATTTTTTAAAATAATATTTAAATATTAAAATAAAATAATAAAAATTTTAATATTTAAATTTTTAATATGTAAAAAAATAAATAAAAATAAAAATATTAATTATTTATATTTATTTTTTAATATAAAAATAACATTAAATATAAATTCATTTAAATTTTTTTCTTAAAAATTTTGATCCATATTATTTTAATTTTAATTTTGCCACTAAATACATACATATATATATATATATATAATATTTTTGGCTAGCAGTTCTTCTGTAGATGTTGAATATTCGTAGAATAATTTGAATTCAAATTAAGGTTTTGTCAGGTAGCCTTTTGGTCTTGGTCGGATATGGCAATTATGACTTAATTAGTGGCGTAGTATGTGGAAAAATTATAATGAAAAAAGGAAACTCATCAAAGTGACATTAGTTTTAAATTAAAATGTCACAAACAAAAAAAAAATTCAATGGTATTAAGCTAAAAATAATAACTAAGCATTTAAAAGTGGGATTAAACCTAAAAATATTAAAATTCAATCAAATTTGTCAAAGCAAACATAATTTCTCTAAGGACTAAAATTAATTAAAGCTAACATCCGTATTCTACACGCACTTTTCAGTCTTCTATTTCTCTATTCCAATTTTGCAATTCATCTTTTCATAAACTACAAAACCTTCGCTCTTTTTTTTTTTTTGGAGCTTCAGAAGGTAAGACACAACTTGTAGAGGGAAAGCAACCCCTACTATATCCTTCAAAACCTTCACCTTTTATTTCTTACTATTAATTAATATTAACATTAAATAATAATAATTTTAGTACTATTTATTTGTTGATAATAATAAATATTTTTTTCGTAAAATCATCATTTTCAATTCATATATATTTATTAAAAAAATTATTAAAATTTTTAAATATTATATATTATTATTTTAAATAGATAAAAATATTCCCGTTAGCTCATTAATATTAAAATTACTATGTTCTCACTTTATTAATTAACTCATTAATAATAAGAATATAGTTAAAAATTAATTTTTTTTATTATATAAAATGATGGTTTTAATGAGATTTTTTTTATAAAAGTGATAATTTTATTGGGACGAAGGTAGTATATAATAAAGTATCAATAAATTAATTATATGGATGAAGGTAGTATATAATAAAGTATCAATAAATTAATTATATTTTACATTAAATAAAAATTATAATTAAGAGCAAAATAAAGAAAATAATTTTTTAAACGAATTTTTTTTACATTATAATTTTGAGTTCTAAGATTAAAAAAATAAAAAAAATACACTTTTGAGAATTGTAAAATTCGCCTTCATCTAAATTGTTAGGACATATTTCTTTTTCATTTATTTTAAATTATAATTAATTTATTATTTTAATAAATTATTAATTAAAATATTAAATTTATATTGTACTCGTATTTAATTTATTGACTACTTTGTGACAATAAAATTCTCAATGCCAAAAAATTAATCATGCCATAATTAAAAAAAAAAATTACATCCGCACGCCAATAGCTAGTTTCATACTAACTTATGAATATAACTAGTAAAATACATAATTTTAACTAAAATAACTAAAATTTTAAATTATTAAAAAATAGAGATTGTATCTATCAATTTGGAACAGAGGAGTATGATTTTAAAACCTTCTTCTCAACATTACAATGGAATATTTACGCAATATAATGTTTTTTTTTTTCAAATGTTGCTTTATATGTTTTTTTTTTTCAGAAAAAGAACTCCGGTAACATTAATTAAAGCTAAAAGTATTCCAGAATTGCGAAAACGAAAGGCTTATCCTAATATGGAGATTATAGTTATAATACTTTCCCTCGTTGAAAAAAAAAACAAAAAAAGAAATTCCTTTTCCTACACGTAATTTCTCTATAAATGCCTGACTCAGTGGTGAACCCAGCACATTAACTAGAGGACAAAATTCGGTTGCAGATTGCGGATCTCCTCTCCTCTTCTCTGTCTTCTTTCTCCTTCTCTTGTCTGCAAATGCAATAAGCCCACCATGAATGTTGGCGAACTTTTCCCTTCTATTGTCTGAAAACTCAGCAAATTCACCGTGAACGTCGGTGAACTTCTCCCTTCTCTTATCTGCAAATGCAGCAAATCCACCATGGACATTGGCGAGGGAGTCGTTTGCCTCCCACGAGTCCCTAGGTCTGTCCCTGATCTGACTCTATCTCATGTTCTAATCCACCACAAAATTTCTTTCCTTTTCTTACTTCATAGTCTACAACAATGGCAATGGCAAATTTTAACATGAGGAAAAATCTGCTACCAATGATCCTGGTCATCATTCTGTCTGCAACAGTTAATCATGTACAGGCTCAGAATGTGGCTGATGTTGTCGCTCCTGAGTTCTTTAATGGGATAATCAATCAAGCTAGTGCAAATTGTGCTGGCAAGAGCTTCTACACTAGATATGCATTTCTCAATGCTCTCAATTCTTTTCCTGACTTTGGCAAATCTGGTTCTAATGATGATTCCAAAGGCGAAATTGCTGCCTTTTTCGCTCATGTTACTGATGAGACTGGACGTAATATCCATTTTCTTTTCTATACATCTATTTATCAAGATTTTTATGTAAGCGTTACTTTTAATCAAGCATGAAATGCTTTCATAATTTTGCAGATTTCTGCTACGGGGAAGAGATTGATGGCGCCTCAAAAGATTACTGTGATGAATCAAACACGCAGTACCCTTGTGCTCCAGGCAAGAAATACTTCGGCCGAGGACCAATTCAACTAACATGGAACTACAACTATGGTGCAGCAATAAAAAGCCTCAACTTTGATGGATTAAAATCTCCTGAAACAGTGGCCAATGACCCTGTCGTGTCTTTCAAAACAGCTTTATGGTTTTGGATGAACAACGTTCGCCCTGTCTTGAGCCAAGGTTTTGGTTCAACCATCAAAGCCATTAATGGTGCAATTGAATGTAATGGTGGAGGTCATGACGCTGTTCAGGCTCGTGTCCGTTGTTACACAGATTACTGTAATAAGATTGGTGTTGCACCTGGTGGCAACCTTAACTGTTAAGTTGTTTCTTGTTTAACTTAACAGGCAAATAAATAATTTAAGAGTGGAGTAGCATAAATAATAATAAAAAGAATCATCTTTAGATGATCATATTGGTTTACAATATACACCATATGCATCTCTTTTACAATAGTAGCTAGCTTTCATACTATGCATTTACATGAAAGGATAATGTCTTAGCGCCGAGCCAAAAAGTTTTTCTCAAGAGGGCCATAAATAGTTCATTAAAAAATTGCTGTAATAAATTTTTTAAAAAGCATCTCTAATAATAAAGGACCAAATTTTATTTTGTAAAATATATTTTTGTGCACATAAATAATTTATACCATAATAAAAAAAAAATGAGATTTGATCCTTTGACTGTGAGGATCAAGTATTACCTCAATAGATTTCACGTTATTTTTTTAAATTACATATTTATTAAGTAATTTTTAATAATTACTAATTTATTTTATGATTTAATAATGAAATTATTTAATTATATAAATAATTTATTTAACTAATTTATTAAATACTTAATTATTATCTATAATAAGTAAATTTTTAATTATGTAATCAAATTTCTAGAGTGATGGGGAAGTAATTTTTGTATGGAGATGATTTGAAAAGAGTTAGTATTGATAGATGGAAATTTAAGAATTAAAAAAATAAAATAAAAATATTATTTTATTAAAAAAAATTCTGTTGGCTAGCTAACTGGAAAAAAAAAATTTCCGTTAGCCAAAAATTTTTTCAGTCTGTTTCTTTCATCCCATTTAGATATGTTTTTTTTTTAAAATAACAATTAAAGATGACAGCCCTTCGTAATTTAAACGGTAAAGTGACATGGTCTTGTTCGAAGAGATTAGGGTTGAAAATGGATAGGATACGTTAAAATAATTTTATTTAAATTTAAATTTATTTAATTTTAAATTATTTAAATTTATTTAAATTTGAGTATAGTTATATCTATATTTATTTTATATCTATTTAATAATATTTATTTATTATCCGAACCCGTTTAATTACTTATTTAAATATAAAAATTTAAAAATATTATAAAGTTTAAAATATAAATTAGAATTTTTTTAATTAAATAATTATAAATAAATATTTAATATTAACATAATTTTATTAAAAATAATTTCATAATTAAAATAAAAATTTAAAAATATATAATTAAAATTTTAATAAAATATAATTAATATATGATTTAGTTCAGATAAAGAGTATTCAAGGATTTATGTCCGAACTTGATTTGAATCTATCAAAAATAGTAAAAATATTATACTTATCCGTCAAATTTATTTATAAATTATAAATATCTTATATGAATAGATCGATTTAGGTTATTAATTATATATTTAAGTTGAAAATTTTAAATTATTATATAATTTTAGCTAATTAAAAAATAAAAATTTTATTAATTAAAAATATTTACATCGAAACAAGATAAAAAAAAACATAATTCAATGTTATTAATTAAATATATATATATATTTTTTTTTCTTTTATTCATAATGAACAGAATTCAAGTTTAAAAATATTTACATAGCACATTCCTGCACTGACAATGACTTTATAGAAATTGACGATGGTTTGGAACTACACACAGTCAAGAGAGGGTGTAAATTAATTCCAGGCAACTCTTTTTCTTTTTTTCTTTTTTTTTTCTTTTACAATAAAAAAATTCATTGTTAACAAACAGAGGCAAAGATAGACTTTTAAAGGAAGGAGGGCAAAAATAAAAATATCTTATATGTATTAAAAAATAATATAAATAATTACCTTTTATATATTTATAAACTAATATATAAATTGATTAAAAAATAAATTAATATGTAAATATTTTTCATATATAAAAATTAAAAAATAATAAAAATAATTACTCTTTAAATGTCTTTATATCTTGATAGTAATTCATAATTAAAAAATAACTATATAATTAAATAAAATATTAATATTTATATGTATATGCTTCTAAATTCACCTAATGATACATAAAAAAAATAAAATAAAAAAAAGTATTGAATTATAAATATAATCTCTTATAAAATAATTGAAGTAAAAATTATCACACAATATTAGAATTATAAATAATAAATTCAATTCAAAGAGAAAAATTAAAAAATTAAAAATAATTACTTTAGGAAGAAGGGGGCAAAATAAAAATGTCATATGTGTATTAAAAATAATATAAATAATCACTTTTTTATATATTTATAAATTAATATATAAATTAATTCAAAAAAAAATAAAATAATTTGTAAATATTTTTCATATATAAAAATTAAAAAAGAAAAAAAATAATTACTCTTTAAATGTCTTTATGTCTTGATAATAATTTATAATTTTTTTTAAAAAATAACAACTTTATAGTCAAGTAAAATATTAATATTTATATGAATATGCTTCTAAATTCATCTAATAATACATAAAAAAAATAAAATAAAGTATTGAATTATAAATGTAATCCCTTACAAAATAGTTGAAGTAAAAATTATCACACAATATTATAATTATAAATAATCAAATCAAATCAAAGAGAAGAATTAAAAAAATATATATTAAAAAATAATAAAATTTCAACTTTGTATTTTTTTCAATGAGTTTGTTTCTTATCCCAATTTTTTTTCTTTTTATTTTTGAGTGTCAATTATTTTTTGGTCAATTTTTTTAAAAATATATATATTTATTTGGAAAAGAATGATTTATAAGAATTTATTTTTTTAACTTATTGTATAATTTAAAAAATAGAGGATAATTTAAAATTTTAAGGGAGGAATTAAGGATTTTTAAAATTTTAATAAATATAAATATGTATATAATTTTTTTTTTCAAAAACAGTTGCCCCCTTCTTCAACATGTAAACAAACAATGGATTCTAGTATGACGTGATGCGCAGCGACGATGTTCTATATTATAATGTTTATTTAATCAATTTATCAATATAATTTTTAATTTAAATTTTTTAAAAAATAACTATATTAACTCAAAATTTTATAAACAAAAGAGACAACTTATGAAGTTGAAAATTTATTGTCTATGAACTTTAACAATTGAGCTCCAATTGAATGATAAGAAAAAAGAAAAAAATTCTTAAAGATACAGAGTTTTTTATTTTATTAATTCACTAAGGTAATTATCTTTACACATTAATCAAATCCAATCTTTTCATAAATAATAATTCAGATATTTAATTAATTTACTGATTTTTTAAAAAATTAAAAATATATAAAGTTAATATTTAATTAGCTATTTGGGAAGGTCAACATTTATAGGGACAATATAATTTATATCTAAATCTAAATGTTATGTACGGTTTATTATTATTATTTTTAAAAGTTTGAGGGGGCGTTGCCTCACCAACCCCTATTTTCGCTTATTATTTTTTTTAAAAAATATTAATTAAAGTTATTTTAAAAAATAATTATTAGTAATATTTTTTTTATTAGTTAAAAAAATTTATTATAAGTTTTTTTATAGCAAATGAAAAGAAAATTGTTCAACCATCACTCTTCAAAATAATTACAATTAATATTTTTATGTCTTTAATTATGTGTTAACTAGAATATATCTTAAAAAAGCAATGGATTTACATTTACTTAACAATTAAAATTTAAATGAGGCCTTATATTTATAAAATAAACACTCAATTTTTAAATTATTTTCAACTATAAGAGAAATTTTAATTAGTTATATATAGCGAGGATGTGTTCCTAAACTGAATATTCTCATAAACAAATAAAAAAAATACTAAAATTTTTTTTATTATCTATACATGTACATATATATATATATATATATATATATATAAAAGCTAAAGAAGTAAAGTCTTTTTTTTAGTATGCTATGTCATCAAATTTTAAAAATACTTAATTTCATAATTTCTTAAAATATTGCGATGTAATGATGTTTCAATTTCTCAATTTCTCTTTTTATTTTTAAAAAGGCTATTTCTCTTTTTTTTCTTTTTTTTTGATTAATTTTTAGTTAATTATAATAATTTATATAAAATTTAAAATTTAACAATTAATAAATTATATGTTTGACTTTTAATCTTCTATATGTTAATTACATATTAATATATTTGAATAATATGGATTGACTTATATATATATATATATTTTTTAAAAAATTTAAAATGTTAAAAAAATGACTTTAAACCTTAATAATAAATTAAATAATTTATTTATAATAATAATTAACTATATATTTTTATAAATTTAAAAATTAAACTATAAAATATGAGTTTTGGAATTTTTAATAAATTACTTATATATCAATAATTTATTTAAATAATTATATAATTAATATTCGTTTTTGATATTTAAAAATTTAAACAATAAAAATATGGTTTTTAACTTTCTTAAAAAATAATAAGTTAATAATTTATGTAATAATAATATAAATTTATAATTATAAATTTTCCTACTAATAATTTTTTTCTATTTAAAAAACTTTATTTGAATTTCTATTTTTTTCTCCATTTCCATAGAATTCATAATTTTCTTATAATAAAAATGCGTGCATATTTTATTATTAAATAATAAAAGTATAAATTATAAAATAAAAAGATTATATTTATGCTCACTCATATTATTTCAATAAAATTATCATAAAAATTGATATAAATATTTTATTTTATATTTTTTATAATAATTTTTTTATTAATTTGTATATATATTATTTTATATTTATTTGTGTTTTAGTAATTTCATTACCATGCAAGGCATGATTAAATGACTAATACATATAAAGGCTAAAAAAAGAAAAATTGTTATGAGGTTGTCACATAATTAAATTTTAAAAATGGTTAATCCACATTTTTTTCTTTTTGAATTAATTTTTATTTAATTTTAATAATATATATATAATTTAATAATTAATAAATTATATTTATGAATTTTAATTTCTAATTAATTACTCATTAATATAATTTAATAATATATTTAATTTTTTAGAAATTTGAAAAGTTTTAAAAAAATCTTAACTTTCATAATATATTAATTATAATAATTTATATATTCTAGAAGTTTAAAATTTAAAAAAATAAAATATATAATTTTTGACATTATATATATGTAAGTTAAGAAAAGAAGAATTGCTATTAGGTTGCCACATCATCAAATTTTTTTAAAAAAGCTAACTCACTTTTTTTTTTCCTTTCTTAATTAATTTTTTATTTAATTTTAATAATTTTTTAAAATTTGAAATTTAAAAATTAATAATTTATATTGAAAGTTAATCACATATTAATATAATTTAATAATATATTTATAATTTTACAGATAAATTAATTATAAATTGAATAAATTATTTATAATAATAATTAATTTATATATTTTAAAAATTTGAAAAATTAAACAATAAAATGTATGATTTTTGGCATTCCTAATTATATTTAATATGCATGTGTGTGTGTGTATATATAAGTCAAGAAAAATAGAAGCATTATATGGTACCACAAAATATATATACACATAATGTGAAAAAAATAAAAATATATTTATTGCATTTAATAAAAAAATTATTAATATATAAATATAAAAGATCATGTATTTAATAAATTATTAATATATTAAATTTATATTTCTAATAAAAATAATTAATTTTTCTTATTAGATTAATATTTATATTAAATTTAAAGGCTCATTACTTATACTCCTTCTGTTTCAAATTAATAAGTTTATTTTTTTTCATTCATCCCAAATTATAATTTCCTTACTACTTTAATGAATTAGCTAGCTATTGAATCTCTATAATATCCTTGCTTAATATTACTCATGAAATATATTTCATACTAAAAAATGATATAATAAGAAAAATATATGTAAATTGATATTTCTAATAAGAATAATTAATTTTTTTTAATCTTTGTGAAATGAGAAATGATCATGTTTATTAAGGATGGAGGGAGTAATAATTAAATTTTAATTACAAAATAATAATTAAGAGTATTATATATATTTTAAAAGTAAATGCAAATATCACGAATAAAATTAAGACATTTACTTAATTAATTAATAAAGACTATTAATAGGGATAATTATAAAGGTAGCCATATTGTCAGAGAAAAAAAAATATTAATGCTATAGCATATTTTTCTAATGTTTAGGTTAGCAAAATTACCCTCTTATTTAATTGAATTAAATAGTATTTTTACTTTTTTTTTTAAATTTATTTCCATTATTACATTGCTTGACATAGTTTCAAGGTCATGCACCAAATTAATGGTGTTTCTAGAGTTGATAATGGAGGTTTTTTTTGTTTTTATTTTTATGATAATGGAGTTAATGATGAAGCAGAAGAGTATTTATTAATTGATTAAATAAAAAAGTATTTAATATTAAAGATAATAAAAACAAAAAAAAATGAAACTAATTAATATTTAATTCAAAAGGTGCAAATTTAATATTAAAGGAAGATAATTCAACATTTTATAATGGAAAAAAAAAGGGAGTGTTATGAGGAGGCTTCTTCTGAAAAGGACCAATGTAACTCCATCTTGTTGGTCTTTCCTGAAGTTCAATAATCATTGAAATAGAAAAAATAATTGGCAAATGGAAAACGAAAAAGAGATTTGCAAAAACAAATTTGAATTAATTAATTAGTGTGTGTCGATCAAAAATCAAAGTCATGATAAAAATAATTTTCTTTGTTATATTAAATATTTTTATGAAAATGTGAAAAGATTATTAATTAATTGAAACAAAAGAAAGCTTAAAGAAGAATAGATATAGAAAAGTAGGGACTCAAACTCATATGAGAGTTATTTTCTTTTTAACGTTATTTCGTTGATTTTGTGCTAATTTTCCATCAAGATGTCCCATGTCAAAATAAACAACAATATAAATGAATATTACCTCACACTTCAATATAACAATACATAGTTTTGTTTATAAGGAGAGGAATAATTTTTTTTTTAATTTTTTTACCAGCGATTATATATATAACTAGCTAGTAGTGCACATTATAATTTATAAATCTTTTGTTAGAATTAATTTTAAATTGTTAAAATTAATCCTCTAATTAATCATAAGTGTGAGCTAAATATATTTAAATATTAAATATGTATTGCAGTCAAATTAAAATAGTCAAATTAAAGTTATGATCAAATAAAGATTGTTGATTATTGAGGTGTCCTACTCGTAATAGGATTATAAGTGTAGAGACCGATAAGAGTTTCTATTTTGTTGAAGGACCAAAATAGAAACTATCATTATCAGTTATAAATAAGGGGTCGTGGTCTCCAGGGGAACATAACAATTTTGAGAGAACATTACGTTCCTTCAGTAGTGCTTCCGCTAAACTTAAAGTGTGTATCCCCTGGAAGGGGACAAACTCCAAAATCGTCTTCAGCTTCAACATACGATGATGTCAGGTACGCAATTCTACCCTTTGCAATTTAATTTGAATAATCTAGTGATCTATGCATATTTTAGGTTTTAGGGGAATTAAGTTTTCTTCCCCTTTCATTTAGGGGTATCAGGTTTTCTTCCCCTTTCAATTGGTATCAGAGCCCTATGCTAGGTTGCTAGATTTTCCGATTAAATTGCGGTATTGATTATTGTTTTGATTCTAGAAAATTAATTCGGTGATTGTAATTTTCTAGAATTAATTTGGAATCGAATTTGGTAATCTGAAGTCAATTTTGGTTTGATTTGTTTTTGAATTAAATTACTGAGATTATTTAATTAATTCTGAAAAAATCGAATTTCTTTATTTGAATTTTGGTTTGTAATTTTTTCTGGAATTAATTAATTTTTGGTTAATTAATTATGTAAATCAATTAATTAAAGATTAAAAAAAAAGCTACTGTTTTGAAAACAGTTTACAAAAAAAAAAAAAAAGAGAAAGAAAAAAAAGAAAAAAAAGTTTACGAAAATTTAAACAGTTTAAAAGTTTTTTTTTTTAAAAAAAAACTTTTTTCGTAAACTGTTTTCGTAATTTTTTTTGATTAATTTTAGCCCAATTTTATAATTTAGCCACTAAATTAAGTTTATTGGGACTAAATTATTTTTCCGGGGGCAAACTTATTCAATGTTTAAAAGTTAAATTTTTTAAAATTGCAACTTTTGGTTTTTTAATTGTAATTTTTTTTAATAAAAAAAAATTATTAAATTGAGTTCGAATTTTGGAATTTTAGTCCTGATTGTGTCTAATATTTTCGGATAAATTGGTTGAAGCAATATGTCGCCAAAGTGACCTCCATTGTGTAGATTACTTTATTTGGGTATTAGACAGGTGTATTAAAATTCATTGCGGGTAATATACCGGCCCAAAGGAAGGTTGCTATCTGGCTGAATTGAGAATACATTGCGGTAATAAATATGTGATAATTATTATGTGTTCATCCATGTGGATAATAAATCGGCCCAAAGGAAGGTTTATTATTTGACAGGACTGAATTGTCAATATTTGATTACTGCGTTGAGATACCAATTACAGTTAATATTTTATGTCCAAAGATGAGAATATTAATGTTGTGTCCGGTATCTTGTTTCCAATATTTAAACTCTACTTCTGTGATTTGTTTCAATTTTTGTGGATTGCGAGCTTATGTCATTTATTTATTATTTATTTTCTCTGAATTCAGCTAGCATGCCGTATAATCCTAACACTGTCCCTATGCTTGAGGGGTCAAACTTTGGTTCATGGAAATCAAGCATCATGATTTATCTGGGTTGTATGGACTTAGACCTTGCATTCAGGATGGACAAACCTGCTCCTCTTACTGAAGAGAGCACAGATGCTCAGAGGGTTCAGTATGAGAAGTGGGAGCATTCTAACCGCTTAGGTCTTATGATCATGCAGCAGGGAATCCCAGAACATGTTCGAGGAGCCATTTCTGTTGAAGAAAGTAATGCTAAAAACTATCTTGCTGAGCTGGAGAAGGTCTATGTCAAAAATGACAAGGCCGAAGTGGGGACGCTTTTAGCAAAACTCACCTCCATAAGGTATACTGGCAATGGTAGTATTCGGGAGCATATACTGAGCATGTCCCAAATAGCCAAGAGGCTAAAGGTCCTGGATTTGGTTTTACCAGATGACCTGTTAGTCCATCTAGCTTTGAATTCTCTTCCACCACAGTATGGGCAGATCAGGACTTCATATAACTGCCAGCCGAGCAAATGGACTCTTAACGAGCTCATTGCTCATTGTGTGGATGAGGAGAAAAAGTTGTTGGCTACTAAGAGGGAGAGTGCTTATCTAGTCTCTTCAGCAGATAAGGGCAAGAACAAGAAGAGAAACAAGACTGCTGAGAATAAGACTGCTGATAAAGGTCCGGTGCAAAAGAAGCCTAAGGAATTAAAATGCTTCTTCTGCAGCAAGTCTGGACACTTAAAGAAGGACTGTCCTAAATACGCCACATGGCGTGTCAAGAAGGGGTTGCCTGAGCTACCGAAAGCCAACTGATGGTGAAAGATACGTCTATGTGGGAAATGGCGATCCGGTGGAAGTAGAGGCAATTGGGCATATTAGATTGTGTTTAAGAACTGGTTATTTTTTGGATTTTGTAGATACTTTTGTTATTCCGACGTTTAGACGGAATTTAATTTCTGTTTCTTATTTGGACAAATCTGGTTTTACTTGTTCATTTGGAGACAGTTTATTTACTTTATCTATGGATTCAAAAATTTTTGGTACTGACTTCTTGAATGCATGTGATAATCTATATATGTTGGATATTAATGATTCTTATAATGAAACCCTGCAGGTAAGTACTATAGGTACCAAAAGAAAGCGAAATATAGATAATTCAGCTGAACTTTGGCATAGACATTTGGGTCACATATCCAAATCTAGAATAGAACGTCTTGTGTCAGATGGTATCCTAAACACACTTGATTACACAGATTTGGACTCCTGTGTTGAGTGTATTAAAGGTAAACAGACTAAACAAAAGAGATTAGGTGCCAACAGATCATCGAACGTCTTAGAATTGATACATACGGACATCTGTGGTCCATTCCCTACAGCAACAAGGAATGGTCAAAGATACTTTATATCATTTATAGACGATTACTCACGTTATGGGTACCTATATCTCATTCATGAGAAATCTGAGTCTCTGGACGTTTTCAAATCTTATAAGGCCGAAGTTGAAAATCAACTCGGAAAGAAGATTAAATCTGTTAGATCTGACCGTAGAGGTGAGTACAATGGCAGATATGACGGTTCAGGTGAACAACGTCCAGGACCATTTGCTATTTTCATACAGGACTGTGGTATAGTCCCTCAATACACCATGCCTGGTACACCCAGCATGAATGGTGTATCTGAGAGACGTAACAGGACTCTTATGGATATGGTTAGAAGTATGATTAGTCATTCTTCTTTACCTGAGTCTCTGTGGGGAGAAGCATTAAAGACAGCAGTCTATCTTCTTAACAGAGTATCAACTAAAGCAGCTACAAAAACACCTTATGAGCTTTGGACTGGACGCAAGCCCAGTCTAAAGCACCTTCATATTTGGGGATGTCCTGCTGAGGCTAGGCCTTATAGGCCTAATGAGACAAAGTTGCACTCCAAAACTTTTAGTAACTACTTTGTTGGTTATTCTGAGCGATCTCGGGGTTTTAAGTTTTATAATCCTACTTCCAGATCTATTTTTGAGACGGGAATTGCAACATTCTTTGAGGATGTTGAGTTTGGGGGGAGAAATAAGGTTAGAAACATTATCTTTGAGGAGGGATCGAGTTAGGAACACTCAGTGTCGATTCCTATCTTTGCTCCTGGGACTGTTCAGGTTCCTAGAAATGTTAATATCCCAGAAGCAATTCCGGATCCAATACAAGACAATGTTGATCAACTTCCCCATCAGGATGAAGAAGTTGTTCTTCCTCAAGTACAAGCTCAACAACCTCAAGAATTTGAGCCAGAACCTGTGCCTTTAAGGAGGTCCACTAGAGAGAGAAGAAATGCTATTCCAGATGATTATGTAGTATATCTTCAGGAACATGAGGACACCGTAGACATGGTGGAAGATGATCCAATCAGCTTTCATCATGCCATGCAGGATTCCAACTCTCATAAGTGGATTGAGGCAATGAGTGAAGAATATAAATCTATGCAAGACAATCAAGTTTGGGATCTTATTCCATTACCTGAAGGAAAGAAACTCATTGGTTGCAAATGGATATTTAAAACCAAGAGGGATTCTAAAGGTAATGTGGAAAGATATAAGGCTCGTCTTGTAGCTAAAGACTTCACTCAGAAAGAGGGGATTGACTATAAAGAGACCTTCTCTTCGGTTTCATCGAAGGACTCTTTTAGGACAATCATGGCTCTAGTTGCACATTTTGATCTTGAGTTTCATCAAATGGATGTGAAGACTGCGTTTCTCAATGGAGACATTGATGAAATCATCTATATGGTGCAGCCAGAAAACTTTGTGTCTGGAGACCCAAAGCGACTGGTATGCAGATTAAAGAAATCCATTTATGGACTCAAGCAAGCTTCTCGTTAGTGGTACTTTAAGTTCCATGAAGTAGTTGTCTCTTTCGGTTTTGAGACAAATGCTGTGGAAGATTTATGTAACACAAGTTCAGTAGGAGTAGGTTTATCTTTTTGGTCTTATATGTGGATGACATATTGCTTGCTACTAACTGTAAGGACTTGCTGCACGAAACCAAAGTCTTTCTCTCAAAATACTTTGAGATGAAAGATTTAGGTGAAGCTTCTTTTGTATTAGGGATTCAAATACATCGAGACCGTACTCGAGGTATTCTTGGATTATCACAAAAGAGCTATATTGAGAAAGTGCTCAAGAGATTTAGTATGCACAACAGTAGACCAATTGATACCCCAGTTGCTAAAGGAGATAAATTCAGTCTTGATCAGTGTCCAAAGGGTGAACTTGAGATTCAGGAGATGCAGAAGATTCCTTATGCGTCAGCAGTTGGGAGTCTGATGTATGCTCAAGTTTGCACTCGTCCAAATATTTCATTCATAGTTGGCATGTTAGGGCGATATCTCAGCAATCCAGGAATGGATCATTGGAAGGCAGCCAATAAGGTTTTAAGATATATTCAGAGAACAAAGGAACGTATGCTCACATACAGAAATTCAGATTAGTATGAGATCATTTGGTATACTGATTCTGACTTTATCGAATGTCTTGAGTAGCAAAAGATCCACATTAGACTACATTCCATGGTTTTGGAATTTGTAGTATGCTATGAGATATTTGATCATGAATTTTTTTTTTACTTTGCTGAATGTCACAGGGCTGCACATTATGGCTAGCATTGAAAATGCTAATAAAGTTTTAAGTGTGACATTAATTCAGCAGTTTGATTCTCCAATGACAGTAGGAGCTATTTGGTATTTAGTTTCTGGCTGTAAATGGAGAAAATACAGAGTGGACAGATATCCATAGAGCATGTTAGAACGAACTCCATAATTATAGATCCTCTTACTAAGGCATTGATACCGAAAGTCTTTCATGAGCACACTGCTCATGTGGGTGTCATATTGTTTGAGGATGTTTAGTTTCAGTGGGAGTTTTGTTCATTATGTTTTCAATATGTTTTGAATGCTCTATTTGGTTTTGGATATGTTAATTCAGTTTCTGCAGAAAATGAAGTATTCACTTTTGTTTATTACACTCTGTGTTAT
The DNA here is from genome assembly GCA_947685225.1 of Garcia nutans. NCBI lineage: Eukaryota > Viridiplantae > Streptophyta > Magnoliopsida > Malpighiales > Euphorbiaceae > Garcia > Garcia nutans. The sequence goes on along the minus strand of CANTUV010000037.1, from coordinate 51,118,319 downwards.
TTTTGTGGTCGATCTCAATTAAGTATGACCAGTTGGAAACAGGCATGATTAGATCATATTACATGTAGTTTCCATGCTACACTCCTATTATTGATCTATGTCATTTGAGAGTATTGGTAATGTGATTGATGATTATTTGAGTCACGATGAATGTGGCGACTGACCATTCAGTCCTTTATCGATATAATCAATGGACGAGATTGTTTGAGGCACCTTCAGTATGACTGCTTTTATGAGCTCATTAAGGTATATACATTTATATTTAATATATGTTAGCCCAAGTGGGAGATTGTTAGAATTAATTTTAAATTGTTAAAATTAATTCTCTAATTAATCATAAGTGTGGGCTAAATATATTTAAATATTAAATATGTATTGCAGTCAAATTAAAATAGTCAAATTAAAGTTATGATCAAATAAGGATTGTTGATTATTGAGGTGTCCTACTCGTAATAGGATTATAAGTGTAGAGACCGATAAGAGTTTCTATTTTGTTGAAGGACCAAAATAGAAACTATCATCATCAGTTATAAATAAGGGGTCGTGGTCTCCAGGGGAACATAACAATTTTGAGAGAACATTACGTTCCTTCAGTAGTGCTTCCGCTAAACTTAAAGTGTGTATCCCCTGGAAGGCGACAAACTCCAAAATCGTCTTCAGCTTCAACATACGATGATGTCAGGTACGCAATTCTACCCTTTGCAATTTAATTTGAATAATCTAGTGATCTATGCATATTTTAGGTTTTAGGGGAATTAAGTTTTCTTCCCCTTTTATTTAGGGGTATCAGGTTTTCTTCCCCTTTCATCTTTCACATATAATTTTTAAAATTAATCAATGTAAAATCTATTTCCACATTTTATTATTTTATTAATTATTTTTATATGGTTTAAGAAAGAATATAACGGTTATAGATATGAGATGATCAATTATTAATCCATTATCACACAACGCATGGTTAAATGACGAATACAAATTAAGACTAAAAAAAGAAGAATTGTTATGAGGTTGTCACGTTATCAAATTTTAAAAATGGTCAATCCACATTTTTTTTCTTTTTAAATTAGTTTTTATTTAATTTTAATAATTTATATAAAATTTAATAATTAATAAATTATATTTATGACCTTTAATTTTCTAATTAATTGCTCATTAATATAATTTAATAATAAATTTATTTCTTAAGAAATTTAAAAGGTTTTAAAAAATAAAACTCTTAACTTTTGTAATAGATTAATTATAAATTAAATAATTTATTTATAATAATAATTAATTTATATATTCTAGAAATTTAAAAAATTAAACAATAAAATATATAATTTTTGGCATTATATATATGTAAGTTAAGAAAAGAAGAATTGCTGTTAGGTTGCCATATCATCAAATTTTTTTAAAAAAGCTATCTCACATTTTTTTCTTTCTTAATTAATTTTTTATTTAATTTTAATATTTTTTTTAAAATTTAAAATTTAAAATTTAATAAATCATATTGAAAGTTAATTGCATATTAATATAATTTAGTAATATATTTATAATTTTTGTAGATAAATTAATTATAAATTGAATAAATTATTTATAATAATAATTAATTTATATATTTTAAAATTTTAAAAATTAAACAATAAAATGTATAATTTTTGGCATTGGTAATCTATATTTAATATGCATGTGTGTGTGTGTGTGTGTGTGTATATAAGCAAGAAAATTAGAAGCATTATATGGTGCCACAAAATACATACACACATAATGTGAAAAAAAATAAAAAAAAGTATTTATTACATTTAATAAAAAATTATTAATATAAAAGATCATGTATTTAATAAATTATTAATATATTAAATTTATATTTATAATAATAATAATTTATTTTTCTTATTAGATTAATGTTTATATTAAATTTAAATGCTCATTACTTATACTCCCTCTGTTCCAAATTAATAAGTTTACTTTCATTTTTCATCTATTCCAAATTATAATTCACTTACTATTTTGAATTAGCTAGCTATTGAATCTCTATAATATTTTTATTTAATATTACTCATTGAATATATTTCATATTAAAAAAATGATATAGTAAGAAAAATATATATAAATTTATATTTTTAATAAGAATAATTAATTTTTTTAATCTTTGGGAAACATAAAATGAGCATATTTATTAAGGATGCAGGTAGTAATAATTACAGTTTAATTGCGAAATAATAATTAGGAGTATTATACATATTTTAAAAGTGAATGTGAATCTCACGAATAAAATTAAGATATTAACTTAATTAATTAATAAAGACTAATAATAGGGATAATTATAAAGGTGACCATATTGTCAAAGGGAAAAAAAATTAATGCTATAGCATATTTTTCTAATGTTTAGGTTGATAAAATTACCCTCTTATTCAATTGAATTAAATAGTATTTTTACTTTTTTTTTAAAAAAATTATTTCCATTATTACATTGCTTGACATAGTTTCAAGGGCATGCACCAATTTAATGGTGTTACTATTAGAATTTGTTTAAACATAAAATAAAAGAAGGAAGTTATTTAATTTGGTAGTTATATCCTAAATGAAGGGAAGGAAGTTGTTTAATTTGGTAGTTATATCATAAATGAAGGGTTATGTCTTAGTGAATGGTTATGTCTTAATAAAGGGATATGTTCTTTAATTCTATAACTACCAAGTGAATTTTTGTCTATAAATATATGAAATTCCAGCAGCAAAAAAAAAAAAAAAACAAATTGTGTCCTAAGGTTATCGTTCATTGCAAAAATATATTGATAAAAGATTAATTTAATTTTCTTGTTTTTCTAGTTGAATATCTCCACTATTTTCTTAGTGTAGAAATTTTAAGGCTTGTTTTATCCACTAAAGCTATTTGCAAAATATCTCATAGCAATCTCAAGAAGGGGAGGGAGCAAATATCATTTTTATGAAAGCATATTCCACGTAATTCAAGCTTATACTTCATATTGCTCTTCAAAATTTTTATAACAATCTAAAAACAATATTTTGCCATGGAGGTTGACGCAATCAAGATGATAAACCAATATTTTATTCGCCTTGATTGTTTTGATGGCACTAATTTCACTAAATGGAAAGATAAATTGGTCTTCATGCTCACCGCCTTAAAGATCTATTATGTACTTTATTCAAATCTTCCTCAAATTCCTCCACCAAAAGATGATAATTCCGATGAACTCAAGGCACAAAGGAAGAAGAGAGAGGAAGATGAAATTATATATAGAGGTCACATTCTCAGTGCTTTATCCGATCGTTTTTATGATCTCCACACTATTGAACCTTAGGCGATCAAAATTTGAAAAGGGCTAGAATTTAAGTACAAAGCCGAAGAGGAAGGTGCAAAAAAGTTTTTGATTTCTAAGTATTTTGAGTACAAGTTTAATGATAGCATGCCTATTTTGTTACAAGTGCATGAATTACAAGTTATAGTAAACCAACTGAGGGCTACATATATTGAACTTCCTGAACTTTTTCAAATTGGTGCAATTATAGCAAAATTGCCATCATCTTTGAAAGGATATAGGAAGAAACTTCTTCATGATTCCAAAGAATATACTTTGGAAGAAATACAAAAAGGCCTTCGTATCGAAGAGGAATCGAGGGTAAGGGATAAGAATGAAAATTCTTATGACGACAACAATAAGGCCAATATGGTAAACAAGCCCTCAAATAATTCCAACAAAGGTAAACAAAGCAAAGAAATTTATCTTGGTCCTAAAAAGGATCAAAAGAAATTCAAGAACTCAAAGAAAGGAGATTACTTTGTGTGTGTAAAAGCTAGACATTATGCAAGAGAATGCAAATTCAAGAAAACTCAAAAAATGGCAGTTAATTCTTTAAATGAAAATGATGAGATTATTGCCACCATAAGTGAAAACAATGCTATTAAAGGAAAAATTTCTGGTTGGTGGTGTAACACATGTGCTGTCATTCATGCTTATTATAATAAGTCCCTCTTCAAGACTTGCAAAGAAGTGGATGATGGACAAGAAGTCCAAATGGGAAATGAAGGAAGGTCCAAAGTACTTGGCAAGGGAACTATTGAACTTGTCTTTACTTCGGGCAAAAGGGTGACTCTCACCAATGTTTTACATGTTCCTAATATGAATAGAAATCTTGTTAATGGGGACTTATTAGATAAATCAAGTATTAAATCTGTTTTTGAATTGGGAAAATTGATTTTATATCGAAATGATGTCTTTATTGGAAAAGGCTATTTTAGTGATGAAATGGTCAAGTTGTCTATTGTAACTGATAATTCTATTAATAAATGTGATGCTTCTATTTATATGCTTAATTCTATTTCTTTATTGCATTTTAGATTGGCACATGTTGGTTTAAGTACGATGAAAAGAATTGTTAAAATTGGGTTGATTTCATGTGACATAAATAAATTTAAAAAATACAAATTATGTGTTAAATCTAAAATGATTAAGAAACCATTTTAAAGTGTTGAAAGAAATACTAATTTGCTAGATTTAATACATTCGAACATATGTGAATTAAATGGCATGCTAACTAGAGGAGGTAATAGATATTTTATAACATTTATAGATGATTATTCAAGATGTACTTATTTATATTTATTGAAATATAAAGATGAGGCATTTAATGCTTTAAGAATTATAAAGCCGAAGTAGAAAATCATTTAGGAAAGAAAGTTAAAATCTTAAGAAGTGATAGAGGAGGACAATACTTTCCTAAGGAATTTAATTCTTTTTATGAAGAAAATGGAATCATTCATGAATGTTCAGCCCCTTGAACTCCTCAAAGAGAATGGATTAGCAGAAAGAAAAAATAGGACTTATCTAGAAATAGTTAATGCTTTGTTGCTATATGCTGAGTTGCCATTTAACTTATGGAGTGAAGCACTTCTTGCTACTTGTCATATACTAAATAGAATTCCTATGAAGAAAAATAAAATCTCTTCATATGAATTATGGAAAGGAAGGAAACCAAATATACAATATTTTAAAGTGTGGGGGTGTCTTGCATATTACAAGAATACTGTTCCAAATATGACCAAGTTGTGTCCTAGAGGAATCAGGTGTGCATTTATAGGTTATGTTGCAAATAGCAAAGCTTATCGACTTTTAAATTTAGAATACAATGTCATTATTAAATCTAGAGATATGAAATTTTTTGAGCATCTTCTAACTTCAAGTAAAAGAGCTCAATCCTCAACTAGTGATGTAACACTTGAAGAGACATTTCAATAGATTATTGAGCAACCTAGTTCTCAAGAGGATGATGAGCAACTTAGTGAACTAAGAAGGGGCACTAGAGCTCGAAAGGCTAAAACTCTTGTGTCGGATGAGATTGACTCTCAACATATTTCCTTTTATCTTGTTGAAGGAAATAGAGATATGGTTGTGAGTACAATCCCAATAATTCTTAAGGTGGAAGATGATCCTATAACTTATAAAGAAGCAATCGCTTCTAGAGATACACCTTTTTAGAAAGAGGTTATTCAAAATGAAATGGATTCAATAATGTCAAATAACACTTGGGAGCTTGTTGATTTGCCTCCAACTTCTAAACCTATACTTTGTAAGTGGGTGTTTCGAAAAAAGTACCATACTGATGAAACTTTACATACTTACAAAGCTAGGTTGGTAGCTAAAGGCTTTCGACAAAAGTAAGGTATTGACTATTTTGATACATATGCACAGTAGCAAGAATTACTTATATTGTAAACTAGTTAAATCTTTGTATGGATTAAAACAAGTACCTAAACAATGGCTTGAAAAATTTGATAAAGCAATTTTGTCATTTGATTTCACACACAATGTAGCTAATAAATATGTTTATACTAAAGTAAGTAGCAATTATTTTGTGTTAGTTTGTTTGTATTTTGATGACATGTTGATTGTAAGCAATGATATTAATGGCGTAATATAAACGAAGAGGTTTCTATCTTCCACATTCAAAATGAAGGATCTTAGACAAATTGATACCATACTAGGTATTAAGGTTAAAAGAAATAGTGGGAGATATACATTGAGTCAATCTCATTATATTGAAAAAGTGTTAAATAAATTCAGTCATTTAGAAATAAAAGAAGTAAGTACCCCATTTGATCCAAGAATCAAGTTAAATAAAAATGATGGAAGAGTAGTGGCTCAACTTGAATATGTAAGTGTTAATAGGAGTCTTATAAATGTTACACAATGCACAAGACCAGACATAGCATTTGCAGTTAGTAAATTGAATAGATTTACTAGCAATCCTAATATTGATCATTGGAAGGCTGTTGGTCGAGTGCTTGGTTTTCTTAAGAAGACTAAGAATCTAGGTCTTCAATACTCAAAGTTTCTTGCTATTTTAGAAGGATATACTGATGCACGTTGGATATCGAGTTTGAGAGACAACAAATCCACTGTAGGCTGGGTGTTTATCTTAGGAGAAGATGCTATTTCTTGGAAATCCAAGAAATAAACTTATATAACACACTCAACTATGGAGTCAGAATTTGTTGCATTAGCAGAAAAAGGTAAAGAAGACGAGTGGTTAAGGGATTTTCTTTTAGAATTTCCATTGATTTCAAAAACTGTGAGTTCAATTTCAATTCCTTATGATAGTCAAGCTACTTTAGCTCTAGCATATAGTAATATTTATAATGAAAAGTCAAGACACATAAGTCTTAGACATGATTACGTGAGAAAGTTAATTAAAGATGGAATTATATCTCTCACATTTGTGAAGTCAAATAGAAATTTGGCTGATCCATTTACTAAACCTCTTTCAAGAGATATGGTGAAAATAACCTCAAGCTCAATTGGGTTAAAACTTCTAAATTAGATCCATCAACGATGACAACCCTATCCTACACTATGAAATGAGTAGTTTTTGCTTCAAAGGGTAACAACAAGTCATTGATAAGTGGATGTGTCAGTATTTCAAAATACAATAAGGTCGTGGAGTAAGTACTGGCTGTCACAGTTAAGAGGGTTGAGTTTTCAATGCTCTTAATGAGGTTCAGTTCTGGGAATAAGTGTCTCAAATGTGACAAGGACACTGAAAGAACTTCACCTATATGAATATAGAAGTGGTGTCGCTTCGATTGGGAGTTTAGAGTTTCCCTCATAAATGTTTATGAATTTGGATAGCACATGGCCATAAAAATGCTAAGCAAGTATTTGTGTCGAAAGGAAAGGTGCAATATTTATGCGTATAAGTGTTGCCGATGTTATCACAAAAAATAACATGTTCAGTGCTTCTTGCTACATGGGATTTTGAATTCATTTTGTGATATTTATACTAAGGCAATGTTCAAATCGAAAGACACATTACTATATGTATAAATATTGTTTAGTCTTTTATTTTAATTCAAACAAGTGGGGGATTGTAAGAATTTGTTTAAACATAAAATAAAAGAAGGAAGTTATTTAATTTGGTAGTTATATCCTAAATGAAGAGAAGGAAGTTATTTAATTTGGTAGCTATATCATAAATGAAGGGTTATGTCTTAGTGAATAGTTATGTCTTAATAAAGGGATATGTCCTTTCATTCTATAACTACCAAGTAAATTTTTGTCAATAAATATGAAATTCCAGTAGCAAAAAAAAAAAAAAAGTGTTCTAAAGTTGTCTTTCATTGCAAAAATTTATTGGTAAAAAATCAATTTAACAATTTAACTTCTTTACTTTCCTAGTTGAATTTTTCCACTATTTACTTAGTGTAGACATTTTAAGGCTTGTCTTATCCACTAAAGCTATTTGCAATTAATCCCATAGCAATCTCAAGAAGGAGAGACAACAATTATCGTTTTTAAGAAATCGTATTCAAAGTGATTCAAACCTACAGTTCATATTCCTCTTCAATATTTTTATAACAGTTACTAGAGTTGATAATGGAGGTTTATTTTTATTTTTTTTTATGACAATGGAGTTAATGATGAAGTAGACGAGTATTTATTAATTGATTAAATAAAAAGTATTTAATATTAAAGATAATAAAAACAAAAAATGAAACTAATTAATATTTAATTATTTAATATTAAAGGAAGATAATTCAACATTTTATAATGGAAAAAAAGGAAGTATTAGGAGGAGGCTTCTACTGAAAAGGACCAATATAACTCCATCTTGTTGGTCTTTCCTGAAGTTCAATAATTTTTTTAAAATTTTTTTACCAGCGACTATATGTATATATAACTAGCTAGTTGTGCACATTATAAATTATAAATCCTTTACACATAATTTTTAAAGTTAATCAATATAAAATCTGTTTCCACATTTTTTTTATTTTTCTTTATTTTATTAATTATTTTTATATGGTTTAAGAAAGAAAATAAAGGTTAAAGATATGAGATGATCAATTATTAATTCATTATCTTTCTAGAATATACGACCTTTTGGTATAATACAATAAGGACTAATTCAAGTTCATGCATTTGTTTAACGAGGTCGCTATGAGTCTCTTTCTATTGTTTATATATATATATAGTCTAATTATTAAGATAATGTTTGCTTTTATGTAGCACGTGTTTGTTTTTTGGAAAGCCCAAGAGTTTTTAGATACACAATATATAATATTTAATGAATTGATAACGACCAAATATTTAAATGAACTTATGAACCATTACCATTGTTTCAACTCAATTTTTAAAGTTTTTCTTTTTAAAATTAAATATGTTTTTTTTTGTCAAAAACTAATAATTTAAATTATACTTGCTCTTAAAATAAATAAAAGTTTTATTAAAAATAAAAGCATTGTAGAAATTATGGAAATTATTATTTTTATTTTGTGACTGAAATAAAAAAAGCATATTCTACTTATTAATGTTTAACAATTTACAAAAACTCAAACTTTAACAAATATTAGATCTTGAATTAAAAATTATAAAAATTAATTTTTATCATATAAAAATTAATATTTCAATAAAAAAATAATTATTTATAATTTTATTTTTAAATATTATGTATAGTATAGAATATTTATTTTTATAATATGTAAAAATTATCATTTTTAATATTTTTAAAATATATATATTTTTAATTATTTTAAAATATATTTTTGATATTTTTTAATTATTTAAAAAATATAAAATGAATAAAGTGGATTTCACAGTACAATCTTAAAATTTTAACGACAAGTTAATTTTTCTCCAACGGCAAGATTTTAAATGACTCATTTTTATTTAAAAAAAGATATATTTAATTAATAAACTTTAAGAATTAAATTGAGACAATAATTATATTTCATGGGACTTATTTGAACATTTGGCATATTTAATAACACCTCCGTTACAATTTATAAATTAAAGTATTTGCTTATTTGAACATTTGGCCTATTTAATAACATCTCCATTATAATTTATAAATTAAAGTATTTGCTTATTTGAACATTTGGCCTATTTAATAACACCTCCATTACAATTTATAAATTGAAGTATTTTTCATATTAATGGATTTGCTTATTTGTGAGCTATTTTTCATATTAATGGATTTCCCTATTGTGAGCTATTTTTCATATTAATGGATTTTTCTTTGAAATATTTTTCTTTTTCTTGTTATTTTAAAGGATTTTTTAAAATTAAAACAGGAAAAGTTTATTGATTAATTGAGGGAAAATCAATGAATGTATACTCTCTCTCTCTCTCTCTCTCTCTCTCTCTCTCTATATATATATATATATATATATCTAAAACCATCAATTATTATCATATTTTTTTATTGTATGATAATTAATTTTATCATATTCCCGATATAAATTTTATTTTCCAATTACTCAATTTAAAAATAATTTTCTTCTCATATTTCTCATATAATTTATTTAGAAAATACATAATGGATACCTTTATATATTTTTGTATTATATACTTATAACATTTTAATTTTGATCAATATTTATTTTGTTACAGAAAAGATAGGAAAATTTATTGTTGTTGAAAATAAAATAATAAATAATAAGAATAAACAAATTAATGCAAGAGGTTAAATATTGAATTAATAAATTTAAAATGAGTTTAAAATGATTTTTTTTATTTTAGAATACTATGTTAATTTTTTTATGCTAGACATGTTTTATTGATTTTATTTTTTATTCCTTTGTATGTAGATATAGAAAATTAGGAACCCAAATGGTCATATAAGAATTAAATTATATATTTTATTTAATTTATTCACATTCAAATTTATAATTTCCTCTAAAATAAAAAATCAAATGAAACCAGTGATGAGTCCACAAGCCAATTTTGCTTCTTTATACATAAGAGCTTAATTTTTGAAGTGTAAATCATCCTTTACTACAGATTTTTTTAATATATTCCTTTGCTTCAAATACCATGTTGAATTGCTCCCATTTTCAAGACCTACACATATTAAAATAATAATATCTTAATCACTATATCATTGAATTAGTAATTTAATAATTAAATATTTATTTTATAACTAATATAAAAATTAATTATTAATAATTTAATAATCAGACATTATTTTCGTAATATAAAAAAAAGAAAAAAATTAATTATTAATAATTTAATAATCAGACCTTATTTCGTAACACAAAAAAATCAAGAATTTAAATAATCTTGAAATTCTTTCCTTTCTACAGTTTCATTTGTTTATCACTGCCCTATATAAAAAGTACCATAAATGACCCAAAAATGATCAAATATTCATATTTTATAGGTTTATAGTTTTGTCTATTTATCTTTTTTATTTTATAAATATTTTTTAATAAATTAATATTAGTTTTTAACTATAATTATGGAGAAATAATGTCTGAATTATATTATTTCTTCAAAAATACCCTAAAAAAATAAAAATATTTTCAAAAGTACCTAATTTTCCTTTTCTATTTCAAAAATACTCTTTTTTCAATTTTTAATTTAAAAAAAACCTATTTTCAAAGATATATTTTTGTTAAACATTTATTATACTAAATGCATACTCCATTTTCAAATGTGTATCTTTGATATGTATTTAGTACATCAAAGGAATACTAAAAAAAATGAGTATTTAAAAAAAAAAAAAGAAAAATGTGCTAAAATATTAGCATTCTAATTAGAAATTTTCTCACTATTTTTTTTTTGGTAAAGGTGGACGGAACCACCGCAGATTTTATTAATTAAATCTAATGTATGGAAGACCCATACTATCAGTCAATACAACCCCTTTAATGTAATTTGACAAAGAGTTAAAAGATAAAAATCACCTAAAAACACTATTTAATCTACTGTAATAGGCTAAAAAATGTGCAACTTGATTTGCCTCCCTATGAACATGAGAAATAGAGTGAAAATTTGAAGACAAAAGAGCCATTGCTCTCTTAAAATGCGGTGACACATCAGAGACTGAAGACATCAACTGAACTAGCTCCAAAGAATCTACCTCCACTTGAACAGAAGCATAGCCAGCTGCATTAACCCATTCAAGCGCATGAACCAAGGCTGTCAATTCAGCCTCCAAAACGTTCCTCGCCTTGATCAAGAAAGCTCCAGCGGCGACAATATAGCCTTCTGAGTCACGGAGGACAGCGCCTCCAGAAACAGTATGCAAAGAAAATGAGGCATCAACATTTAGTTTAAAACAATGATTAGAGGGCTTACTCCATGCAACCAGCTTAGGACGTGGCTTTCGACGCCCGAAAACAGAAGGCAAATGATCTGTAAAACACAAAAGAGGGGCGGCGAAACGATCTCCCGCATGAGCTACTCCCCAATTGAATATGAACTTGTAAATTTGTAATTCAACACTGTGGGGAAAGAATTTCTCAGAGCCCCAAACACAACGACAATAAGCATTCCATGCATTATAGAGAATAACCTGGGGAACCAGATTACAAAGCCTTCCCTTAACTGGCTTACCTGCATTAAGCCACCAGATTGAGAGTTCTTGCCTTAAAGATAGAGTCCCTGAACCTCCATGCCGAAGAGGAAGGAGTGAAGCAGCATAATATTTCCAGATCTTCCTTATAGGAACGCAGTTATGAAAAATATGGTCAACAGAAGCTGAGGCCGCCAAACAAAAGGGGCAGACAGCTGCAAGGGAGATACCCAAACGCTGTAACATATCTGGTAGTGGCAGTGCATTATGAAGAATTTTCCAAGATTGGACTGAAAGCTTCAATGGAACTACAGAATCCCACAAAGTTTGCCGTGATATAGTTATGCTTCTCTTTGGACGAACCAGATTATAGGCCGAAGAGAAAGTAAACTGTCCATTACCATTCTCTTTCCAAACAACAGAATTATCAGTTACCTCAAAGTTGTCCGCATAAGCCGAATATGTATGGCAATTATGCTTCCAGGCACATGAATCCGTTTGGATGTAGCTCATGTTGCCCTGTCGATGATATTTTCGACGCATGAAAGTAGCCCACAAGGAATCCTTCGACAAATAAATCCATAATTGTTTAATGGAGTATGCATCTTGAATAGCTGCTATGGAACGAATTCCCAAACCCCCTTCCGAAGTAGGGAATAAAAATTTAGTGTATCTAACCCAATGATGCTTTAGCTCAGCTGAATTGCCACTTCAGAAAAACTTCGCAAATCGCCTTTCAATAATTGCAATTATGGATTTAGGCAAGATCATGGCTCCCATCGTATGAAGGGGAATTGAACTCAGGACATGACGAATGAGAACAAGTCGACCACTTGGAGTAAGAAATTTCTTCAACCAACCTTGAAGTTTAACATCAATTTTTTTAAGAAGATTCTTGCAGTGAGAAGCACGGTTGATGCCATGGTAAATCGGCGCACCAAGATAGGTGAAAGGTAAAGAGTTTCTTTTAATAGAAAGCAGGTCCTCATACTTCTTGATAGTAGCATTACTAGCATTGTCTGAGCAATAAAAAGCACTTTTGTCAAAATTCACAAGTTGTCCTGAGGTAATCTGGTAAGAAGTCAAGAACCGAGAGAAATTTTTAATTGACCTCGCATCCCCATTTATAAAAACTAACAGATCATCTGCAAAAGCAAGATGAGAAACAATAGGACAGTGCCTATGAGTTTTATATGGAGTAATTTTTTCTTGATAAATCAAAGCATTAAGACCCCGAGAGAATGCTTCAGAAGCCAAGATAAACAAAAGTGGAGACAACGGATCACCCTGCTTAACTCCTCGAGTTAGTTGAAAAAACCCATAGCACACCCCCATTAACCAGAATAGAAAGGCGAGTAGAAGCAAGGTTCCTGATAATCAGCTGAATAACACGCCCTGAAAAACCAAACTTATTAAGCACTGCCTGTAAAAAATCCCATGACACCCTGTCAAAAGCTTTAGCCATATCAAGTTTAATGGCTAAATTATGGCCTCTCGTTTTCTTATCAATATCATGAATCATCTCATTAGCCAGCATAATCTGAGAGTGAATTGAACTCCCTTTTAAAAAGCCTGCCTGCTCAGGGGATATTAAATTCTTCAGAAGTGGTGCCATTCTGTTAGCCAAAATTCTGGTACAAACCTTGCTTATAAACGTGGCAAGACAAATTGGATGGTACTGCGAAAAGCTGGAAGGGTTCTCAACCTTAGGAATGAGCACAATCTGCGCACTGCTAAAAGCCTGCAGTATCGGAAGACCCAAGAAAAATTCTTTGACAGCACTGCAGACATCCCAACAAACAATGTCCCAACACTGCTGAAAAAAATAACCGTCAAAACCATCAGGCCCCGGAGCACTATTAGGATTAAGATGCCAGACCGCATTTTTAATCTCCAAATTGCCAGGAATTGCTTCAAGACCATCATTATCCTGAGACGAAACAATTGTAGGAATGACTTCCAACATATGAGAAACCTGATCTGGATCAAAATCAGCATTACTACAAAACAGATCCCTGAAATGATTAACAGCTTCCAAACCAATAGATTCCTGATCCGAAATGCGAGACCCATCAGCAGCTCTAATAGAGACAATGCGATTCATCTTTCTACGCATCTTGACATAATTATGATAAAACCGAGTGTTACAATCTCCATCAGCAATCCAGGAAATATGGGATTTTTGTTTCCAAAAAGTTTCTTCCAATTTCAGTTTCATGGCTAATGTTGCTTGCGTATCCTGCCAAGAAGTTAAATTAGTCGAAGACGGATCATCTAACACAAGCTTTGCCTCTTGAGCATCTTTCTCAGCTTTTTCAATGTCATTGAACAAATGTCCAAAAGAAACCCAATTCCATTCCCTAATTGCTTTTTTCAAACCTTGCAACTTGCGAAACAAACCCTGCATTCCTCCCCCAGAAAAACTGGACGTCCATTGTCGCTTAACCATAGGAAGAAATGAGACATCTGAAAGCCACATGTGCTGAAATTTAAAATATTTAGGCCCAGCAGTATCAACAATCTGACATTCCAACAACATAGGCGAATGATCCGAAGACAACTTCCCCAAATGTCGATACCCAACAGAATCAAAGCCATCAAAAAAAGTAACATTAGCCAAGAGCCTGTCTAATCTCTCCCAAACCCGACCATTAGATCTTACACCAGTCCAGGAGAAATCAGCCCCCTGAAATGGGATATCCATTAAACTGCATTCATCCGTACAATCAATAAAATCCTGCATAGCCTGTAAATCTGGAGAACCATTTTCTTTATATTCTGAAGGATACTTAATTGTGTTAAAGTCACCCCCAACAATCCATGGCTTAGAGCAAGAATTAGAATAAGAAACCAGACTAGACCATAAGCTTTCACGGGCAGCTCTAGAATGTAACCCATACACGGCTGATAAACAAAAATCAAAACCTCTGGACGAGAAAAGCACTGAACAAGATAAAAGCTGTCCATCATCCTTAAAAATAGACACACTAAAAAGGTGATCCTTCCACATAATCCACATCTTATTATTATAGGAGGCATGCACATTATCAAAACCAAGCTTAATCGTAAAAAAGTTTACCTTACTAGCAATAGCCATAGGTTCTATGATAATCAACAATCCAATATTATGAACCAAACATAATTTATGAAGACGATTTTGTGAAGACGCAACACCACGCACATTCCAAAAAAGAATATTCATTGTGATGAGTTTTTATGAGTAGCAAGGGAATTAGTGATCAAGGCATCTTTAGATTTAATTTTCTGACCTTTTTTTGGCGGTCGTCCACGAGCATGAGGAGCCACAGGAATAAATCCATCAGCATTAGTATTTGTATTCAAATCTGTCTCAGCAGGTATTTCTCCATCAGAGAATCTGTCCAGAGTTTCAGTATCACGAGTATCACTATCCTTTTCAGAATCTAAAACAGCCAAATTAAAATTAGTAACAGCCCGAGGCTCATCACCAACAAAAGCTAAAACAGGGGGCAAAGTATCTGCATTCGGCACATTAGCGAGTGGAATCGTTATAGGCTGAGTTTCCACGTGATCCTTATTATTTTCATGCAAAAAAGGACAAGAATCAATCAATGGTTGGTCCACTGGAACAGTATCATGCAAAGAGCTAGAAATATTTTCATTTGAATTTTGTTCGCCTAGTCTCTGTTTTTCAGTTTGTGAACTCAGTTTAGGCACCCATACTTTCTCTACCGGTTTAACATGCTCAGCTGGTTCTGAATTTTTAGCAGGTCCAGGAACTGAATTATGTTGATGAAAATCTTCGTGAACTGTACAGGTGGCTGTAGCATGCCCCATCTTACAGCAGTTGGAACAATATTTTGGCAAATTCTCATAAATAATTGGTTGAAAAAAACCAGTTTTGCCATTTTGTATCCACACCCTATCAATCAATTCCTGGGATAAATCCACTTCGACACATATACGGGCAGCAGAAGGTCGGATTAATGAAGAAGTAGCAGAATCTAGCTTCAACGGCTTACCAACAAGCTGAGCTATCGAAAACAGAGCCTTTTGGTTGAAAAAATGAACTGGCAGCCCCTCCAATGTAATCCATACAGGAAACAACGGGCAATCCACATCAGATTGGAATTCAGGAGTCCACTTGAAAACACGCATTGCAAATCCATTGAAATACCATAATTGGCGTAACCAAAACCGCAAGAAATCTTCCTCAATGGTAAACTTGATCAGGACGTGTTTATCATCAATCAAGCCTAAAAGATAATCCCCTTTAAAGCCTATCAAATCCATAACCTTTTTTAACCCCTTCATATTTGGTCTTCCCGATCCAAAAAATCCAATCAAAGCATAAGAAAAGGGTTCAGCAAGCTCTGAAATCTCCTCTTCAGTAAAGGAAATAGCTGGCACCCCTTTAAACCTATAGGGTTGCTTCGGTTGAATATTAACAGAAAAAGGAGAAGCCACAATTCCATCAGATGGTCGATCGACCCTATCCGAAATAGCAACCACTCCCTTCTTCAAAGCATCAACAAACGAACATCCGGCCAGCCCAGAAGGGACCGCCGGCGGAGGAGATGACGTTGCCATGATGGTGAAGGAAAAAACCCCTTTTATAATTGACTCATGCAACCACTCCCACCACTTGAGGGACTCACCAAACTTGAAAGACATGATCTTAAGAGTACTCAGTGAGACATTTAATCGAGTAGATTGCGTGCATATACTTAAATCACCTCACCCATCCACCACTTCCTTTCAAACGAAAATTCCAAAAGCTTCAACCATCAAAAAATCTTACTGTGAAGATTTGAGGAGGCTGTGGCGATGATGGTGATTAAAGTAAGCACACACTGAATTACAGTAAAGAGGCCAAGAGATCAAGAAACCAAAGACCCAGTTCACGAGAATTTCCCAGTTGCAGAAAACAACATTCTGAAAGTTATATATATATATATATTTATTTATTCTTCAAATTCAAGTTGCTGCTCACAATCTCATGTTATTATTATTTTTTATTTTTTTTACCTGGTAATCAAGAAATACCAAATCAGAGATGATGAAGGCAGTGAGAGGCGGTGGACTGGTCTTCCATGGATGGGGATAAGGTTGTTTCGAGCCTCCTGCAGTTGCTGCAAGCTGGTAAAAGATCTCCTTCGGCTTAGCCCCGTTTCCTCTTCAGACGTCCAGTGCCCCTGGTTAGGAAGTTGCTTCCTTCTTTTCCCTCGAGATTTTCTCACTATGTTAACTAATTATATAATATATATGATTTATACTATTTCGTTCTTCCCTTTATTTTTTACCTGTGCCCTTACTTTGCAAAGTGCTTTTTTTTATCCTCTTATCAATTTTTTTTATATGTGAAAATATAATAAATGTTATAAAATATATATAATTTTGATATTATATATAATATTATATTATCACATCTAAAACAAAATTCAACCAATTATTTAGATTGAAATCTTAATTAAATAGGCTATTAAATAACAATTAATCATTTAAAATAATTGGATCCAAATTCTCAATATTGAATTAGTTATTTATAAATTATAATCTTTCATACAGCGTAAATTTATATGAGTTTCCTCAAATTTTATTTTTAATTAAATAAGTTAGAAGTTACGACTCCTCTCCGCTCTGGTTTGAAACTGCATGATGATACTTCTAACATGCTACCTGATCCAGAGAGATTTAGAAGGTTGGTAGGCAGGTTGTCATCCCTTAATTTGACCAGACATGATATTTCATGCTTCAGACAACATTTGACCCAATTTATTGCTTCTCCAAGGCAAATTCACTAGGATGTAGCCTTACATGTGGTCAAGTATCTCAAAAGTACATCTTCTACAAGTTTTTACTTTTTTGCTTAGTTTTCTTTGAATGTGCATGCTTGCTGTGATGCTGAATGGGGGATATGTCCGATTACTAAGAAATCAATCACTGGATTTTATATTTACTTGGGTATTTGCTTAATATCTTAGAAAACTACAAAACAACATATCATGGCTAGATCTTCTTCTAAACTAGAATATAGGAGTATGACTGCTACTGTATATGAGCTTCAATTTTTTACTTATTTACTATTAGGCCTTTAGCATAGCTACTGCAAGTGCACAGATCATCAACAAGTAATATAGGGGTGAGTGAGTATTGTTCACGAGGAAAGGTATTCCAAGTATAAAATAATTAAACTAATTATTATTTAAATGATCATAAATTTGAGAATTGAAAACTAATACTAATTAAAACTATGGCTAACCTAACTTTTAATTTAAATCTAATATTTTTTGGCATTAGAATTAAACTATCTCTATTGACTAACTGTGGATTTTCTAAGGTATTGATTCGATTTTAGCTTCTTTTAATTATTGGTTGGATTCTCCTAATTTAAGATCTAGCATCTCTTAAGTAATAAACCTAATATTAAATTTAATTTTATGTCTACTCTAGTAATCATAAGTAATTAAGTCAATTTATTAAGTTCTATGAGAATCTAATATCAACATTTTAAGTTTTTATACTATCTCTAAGTGAAAACTTAACTTATGATTATTATTCCCTTAAACTAATATTGTGCTTCCACTCTCGCTCCATCATATAATATCTCAAGTCAATCAATTATTGGCCAGATAATCAATAAATTAAGCTCAAAGATAACAAAATAATCATAGAGAAAACTTTAATTGAATCAAATATGAATAAATTATTTCATAGAAAATCAATAAAAGAAGTTTAACCCTAATTGGATTTTTAGTTCCTTATAGTTGAAATAAAAACTAAAAAGCAATTAGTAAGAGCAGAAATCATAATTGAAACTAAAAGTAAACAAAAAAGATCAAACTTGAAAACTTTAGATTGAAAGAAGCTGCTTGATCTTGAATTAATCTTGAGCAAAAATTTCTTCTTCTCTTCAAATCCTTCTCTTCAACTAAAATCTAGAAAATTCTCTCAAAATTCTTATATATTGATGTGAGGAAGCTCTAAGGTATTTATAAGGGACTTAGGGAACATCTTTTACAATTAGGAAAAGGTTAGCATAGATTTTAAAGAGTTTCAATTGAAAAAGAAATCATATTTTAAGAGATATCTTTAGAAAATTATGCTTCCAATCGACTTTTAAATTCCCAGAGGCGTGGCCTTTAAATGCCATGACCGTGCTTGACTCTATGCACTTGGCTTGTTAAATTCTTCTTCAAGCAGTAGCTGTTTGATTTCCACGGGTGTAGCAATGTAAAGCCATAACCGTGCCCTTCAATTTGTTTATGGAATTTTTTGTCATCTATCCTCTCTTCTTAGGAAGTGCAAGAATGATCTCCACGGGCATGGTAATGAAGTGATGGCCGTGTTCTTAAATTGTTTTCTAGATCTTCACCTTTTCATCTCTTTTTCTTTAACAGATTCCAACTAGAGTCTAGGGGTATGCCAATGAAGTGCCATAGACATACCTTTTGGTTTCTTTCTACCATTTGAACCTTTTTCTTCTACTTTGATTAATTTGTAGCCATAAAATTCACATTTTGAAAATTTCAAGCTAACACAAGATTACAAAGAAAGTTAGTCAAATTCAATTGCAAACAAGTAAAAACAGAGTTAGAATTATCTCAAACAATAAATAAAATATGGTTTCATCATTTACTAAGAGATTTTTAGTTGCCTATGTATCAATCTTCCAATAGACCTTTACTATGATAATCAAGTTGCTTTGTATATTACTGCAAAACAAGACTTTCATAAGATGACTAAACACATCGGTATTGACTACTACATTATTAGGAACAAGTTGCAACTATTAAGGTTGGAGAGCCTATGTGAAATTCTTCTTCTCAATTATTTTTGGTTTCAATTCTTTCTTAATATAGATTTGGGAGAACCGATCGTAAAACCTAGCTATTAAGGTTGAAGAACTTATTTCTATATTAATAGTTTGATAATTTCTTTATATTCTTAAATGTGACATTTTTTCACATTTGATTCATTTCATTTGGATTCATAAGGTAATCTTAACACTTTCTCTCTATTGTCAACTAAATAGTTGACACTTGTTGACAAGTTTTAGTTTTTAGAGTTTAGGTTTGGTTTTCATTTCAACTTTAGATTTGATTTGGTTTGGTTTCAAAATTTATTGATATTGTTTTAACACCATGTGAAGATCTAATTTTTAGGATTAAGTTTAAGAGAGTTTGAGAGAGAAAAGAAAGCAAATGAAGAAAAATTGAGTGATTGTATTGTTCTGAGAGACGAAAAAATACACCAAGTATAGAAACATGGTCCTAAAATTAAAAGTTATTGACGTAGTGAAAGTTAATGAGCAAGGGGTAAAAGTGCTATAGACCTATTTAGTCTAAGAATGTCCAGGTAAATAGATGATAATGAGAGAAAAGCTTCTCTATTAAATTTTATTAAAGTTTGAAAAATTACCAACTATTTTCCTAAAAGTTACAATATATAGTATTAGAATTACAGAAACTCTAATTCCAAATAAGGAAATTATTCAAAAATACAACAGACTACCAAAATAAAAGGAATTACATATATAGAAAGACAATATTTAATAAGGAAGATAAAATGTCCAAATGGCGCCTAGATCCGAAATTCCTACTAAAAATAAATAAGAAAAATAAAAATTTGCCAAAGTTGTCATAAACAAAAAAAATGCAATTTTGGATGCCTAAACATTGAAATTTGGCAGAAAAGTGACATACCATATTATAAAGCAGTGATTGTGACTTATTAGCCCGTTTTTCGTTGAGGTGGGCCCAGAATGCCCAAACTACCACCTCATTCCATAGATTCCATAGCCATACTTACGTCAATCTGCAACTTCAACTTTTGGCAATAAATACTAAATTACTACTAAAGTAGTTTTCTATCAAACTGGTCCATAAAAGGTAGAGCTTTCTGTCTACATGAATTACTCATAAGAGAGAAATAAAGAAATAACCTAAGCAGAAAATATATGTTTTAAAAAATAAAAGTAACATAAAAAATACATGCATCATCGATAAAAACCAAAATACAGAAAAAAAAAAATTAAAAAGGAGGTAACTTGAATAATTCTTAGCTCGTTACATTTGCTCAGATGATAAGCTTTTACTTATAGAAAAATACAACCAATCAATTTTTTAAAGGTGGTAAAAATAAGAAAACATATAGCAGCACAAGAGAAGAAAGTTTTGTTACAACAAGAGAAAAAGCTAGACTTTATTGAGTTGTATTCTGTTGGAATATTCCTTATCATGTCTTCCATTATTATCCAAATCATGTCCAGCTGAAACCCTATTTTTAACACCCCTTTCAAGCTTGGTAGTAGTAGAGGTCTCTTAATGACTCCAAGTTTGTTCCTCGAATGATATAATTGTGTACTAACTTAAGCTTTTGTTAGATAATATGTAATTTGGTCTTGAGAAGGAACATATCTTACTTCTAGCTTTCTGTCAAGAATTTTGTCTCTTATAAAATGAATGTCTACTTCTATATGCTTCATTCTTGCATGATAAACTAGATTACTTGCTAGTTGACTTACACTCGTGTTGTCACACCAAGCAATGGAAGTTGCTGAAAGAGGAATAAATAACTTTGCAAGTAGTGATTCTAGCTATGCAATTTCACAATAGACATAATCTAAAGATCTATACTTGGATTCAACATTGGATCTTGCCATAACATGTTACTTTTTAGTACTCCAGGAAACTAAGCTTGAGCCAAAATACACACAATAACCATATATTGATCTTCTGTCATCTTTGTTAAATGCCCAATTTACATCTGAAAACTATTATAAAACCCTATAAGAGTATATTTGTCATATGGCTGTATATGAGGACTAAATTTTTTGGTCCCCTTTAGATATCTTAAAACTCTCTTAATTGAATTCATGTATTTGGTTGTAGGCTACCGCAAAAGTTGACTTAATTTATTGATAATAAATACAATATTTGGTATGGTATAAGTTAAATATTGTAAGGAGCCAATGATTTTTCTGTAAGATGTTGGATTATTGAGTAATTCTCCTTCCTGAGTAGTTTGTGCAACATTAAGAATAGCAGGTGTAGAGCATGGTTCAGAGTTTTCCAAACCTATTCTTTTAAGAAGCTATTCAATGTATTTTTTTTTATGTCAGATAGAAACCTGTATCATCCCTTGTCATCTCAATTTCGAGAAAGAGATGCAATGTGTCTAAATCCTTTAGGGCAAATAATTTATCTAGCTCATGCACAAATCTTTTAAGTGAAGTAGAATTGTTTCCAGTCAGAATCAAGTCATCAACATATATAAGCACAAACATAATTTCATCTTTATTTTTTAAGATGAAAAGTGAACAATCACATTTAGAATTCCTGAAGCCCTAACTTAGCAGGTTTTTCTAAGTTTTTCAAACTATACCTCGGGTGCCTATTTTTAGCCATGTAAGGATTTGTTGAGCTTACAAATATAGTTGATTTTGCATTTTTTGTCAAACCCTTTAGGTTGCTGCATATAGACTATCTCTTTCAGATCACCATTAAGAAGAGCATTATTTATGCCAAGTTACGTCACCGCCTAATTTTCTATTGCAGCAATAGCAAGAATAACTAATGGTTGAGGCTTTAACTACATAAAAAGTTTCACCATAATCAATCCCTTCTGTTGGAATCCCTTTGCTACTAACCTTGCTTTGCACCTCTGGAAACATCCATCTACATTTTTCTGAACTCTAAATACCCATTTCCTACCAACAATATTCATTAAGGATGCATAAGGAATTAGTGACTGGGTGTTGTTTAGCTTTAAAGCTTTAATTCCTCTTCCATAGCTGATTTCCAATGCTTAGATTTTAGTGCTTCATTGACTAAAGTAGGTTCAGTTGGTATTAATTCTGAATGTCTCATAAGATATAGTTAAAAATCTGAAGAGAATTGCTTCGCTTGTGAATTCCATCCTTAGCTCTTATTGTCATTTTATGAGCATTACCATCTT
The DNA here is from genome assembly GCA_947685225.1 of Garcia nutans. Lineage (NCBI taxonomy): Eukaryota > Viridiplantae > Streptophyta > Magnoliopsida > Malpighiales > Euphorbiaceae > Garcia > Garcia nutans. The sequence goes on along the minus strand of CANTUV010000037.1, from coordinate 51,095,591 downwards.
CTTCTTGTTGCGATTCTTACTGCTGATGCATTTTTGGTTCATATGTTTTAGCTTCTATTGCTTGATCATCTCTGTAGCCTAACATTTCACCAAATTTAGATTATTGGTATAAATCCTTCTTCAACTAATATCCTTCCTTCATAATATTCATGCTATGATGTTCTAGACTCAGCTTCCTAGTCTTGCTCTGCTGCAAATGAAACATCTTGAGGATTTGAATCAGATAAATAAGGACTAGGTGCTGAGTTTGTGTTAGAGGTTTTAGTGATAGAGGTAAGCTAGTTGGATGTTATAACTAAGGTTTGAGTTTTTGGTACTTTTGTATTTAGGAAATTATTGTGAAAAAGAGAAGTATTTTTCATTGAAGACAACATGTCTTGAAACGTAAAGTTTTCCAGTGGAATTGAAGCACTTATATCCTTTGTGAGAGCTACTATAGCCAATAAAAACACATTTGTAGAGTGGTATTAGAACTTTTGTGTTTGACAGGGTCTCAAGTAGGGAAACCAAGCACAACCAAAGATTTTCAAAGACTTATAGTTTGGTTTCTTATGCTCAAGTTTTTCAGAGGACACATGTTATCCAACATAGATGTAGGGAGCCTATTAATCAAAAACACTGTTGTAGTGAAAGCTTCAGGCCAATATTTTAAAGGAACTTTGGATTATGCTAACAATGTGAGTCATATTTTAACTATATGCCTGTGTTTTCTCTCGGCTCTTCCATTCTGAGGAGATGTATGTGGACAAGAGTATTGTATTTTGATTCCATGTATTTGTAAGAAACTAGCAAGTCCTACATATTCTCTTCCCATATCTAACTGAATATATTTGATTTTCTTGTCAAATTGGTTTTCAACTAGTGTTTTGAAATTCTTAAATACTTGCATCACATCTAATTTTTGTTTTAAAGGAAATAACTAAGTAAATCTACTATAGTCATTAAGAAATATCACATAGTATATGAAACCACATGTTGAGATAATAGGAGAAGGCTCTCATGCATCTATATAAATCAATTCAAGGGATTGAGTGGCATGAGAAGTTGACAGTTCAAAGGGAAGTAAATGAGATTTGCCAAGCTGACAATCATCATTGAAAAATTCAAAGTCACTAATAAAAGGTTTTTGATTACAAGTTTCAAGAACCTTACTTGAAGTTCTAAAAGAAGGGTGTCCTAATCTTTTGTGTCACATTTCAATCCGCTTTACATGTTCAAGCTTTTTTGATAAATTTAAAATAGAGGTTTAATGAGGGTGTTGTTTTGGTTTAATTTTTGGTTACTGAACTGATGGTTCAATCTGATACAATCCTTCCTTGTGTTTCTCTTGCAGCAAAGTTTGACCCGTTACCTTATCCTTCATAAAACCACCACGGGAGTTAAATTCAACATTAACATCATTAGCAACAACAAGTTTTGACACACTAGTCAAGTTTTTCTCAATGCTAGGAACATGCAGAGTTTCTTTAAATGGTAGAAATTTTCCTTTTTCAACAGGTAATTTAATTAAATCAATATGATAAATATTGAGTTTCTCACCATTTCCTACAGTTAGAGTTTCTTTACCATGATACTCTTATTTGTTCTGCAGATTATCAACATCATTTATGACATGATTGCTTGCACCACTGTCTATATACCAGGCTTGCTTTGATAGACTATCATTGGATGCTAAAAACACCGAGTGTTGTTGATTTCTATTATTTTAATATGGTAAAGCTCCCATATAGCTCTTTACAAATCTATAAAAGCAAATTGCTATAGTGTGCCCACCTGCACCACAGACTTGGCACAAAGTCTTGTTGTTTCCACCATATTTGTTGCCTCTTCCTCTGAAATTTCTTCCTCCTCTATAGTTGTTTCCAGGTCAACCTCTAAAGTTGCATTGATTCTGGTTTTTATTGCCAAAGTTGTTGCTCTTCACATAATGTCTACTGGATTGCCAAGGTTAACTGTGGCCATGCCTGAATTCAATTGCTCAAGCCTTCTTTCATATCTTAGGAGTTTGGATTGTAGCTCAACCCAACTGATGTCATCTTTTTTTATAATCTAACACTCCAAAGGGTTATACTCCTATAAATCCAAACTAGCAAGAATTTGAGTAACTAGATCATCAAGAGATATAGGATGACCAACTAATGCCAAGTTATCAGCAAAACCTTTCATAGTTTTTAAATACTCTTCCATTTTTAGATTTGCTTTCTGCATGTTGGCAAACTCTCTTTTGTAAAATACCACATTGGATTTTGTTTTCACACCAAACAGCTCATTCACAGCATCCCAAAGCTTTTCTTGAAGTGTTATACCCCATTAGTTTTGAAGCTAAAATGGGTACAATGATATTATATAACCAATACAATAGTATTTGATCTTGAGCATACCAATCTTCATATTCTAGATTTGGGGTGATCTCCACAGTAACTGTGCGTTGTAGTTTCTTTTCATTGAATTCTGGTGGGCAACTCTTTGCTTCAATGAGGTAGCCTTCTAGCTTGTTTCCTCTTATCATGGGCAATACCATATTCTTCCATAAAAGAAAATTATCGTTGTTCAACTTAACCATGGTGAAGGAGCCCATTTGATTTCCTGATAAATTCAATGTCTTGACTGCTACTACTCCTTTGATGGTTTTGTCTCCACTAGTGGCCGAAGTTTCACTATTGCTGCTGGACATGATTAAAGGCAATGATACCAAGAAAAAAATAAAGAAGGAGATAACTTGAATAATTCTCAGCTCGTTACTTTTGCTAAGATGAAGAGCTTTTACTAATGGATAAATTCAACCAATCAATTTTTTACAGCTGGCAAACATAAGAAAACATACAGCAACACGAGAATAAAATCTTGTTACAACAAACTTCTTAAATAATAGAAAAAGCTAGATTTTACTGAACTGTATTATGTTGTTATATTTCGTATCATATCTTCCATCATTGTCCAAATCATGTCCAACTGAAATACTATTTTTAACAAATACAAGCTGTATAACTTATATGATGATTATAAATAATTGAAGTTGATTTATATTTCATTTTTAGCTTAATGTAAAAATTGATTACATTTCTTGTAAAAGATAAAAAAATAATAAATATTTTACTAAATTTAAGTTCTTGCACACTAAGTTAAAGCTTAACGCGGATAGGACTTGAGTTCCTTTCCTTTGAAAACTACGGTCAAACCAAACTTTCACAAGTCATCGATATAGGCTGCAAACAACCCAGTCAATACGTCAAAGTGGAACTTTCATCTTTTTAAATTGGAAAACTTGCAGAACTTGCACTAATTAGCCACCTAAACAACTATATAAATATCACCTAATCTTATAAAAATATATTGTATGCATTTCATTTATCACTTCATTAGATCAACCTCTCTCTTAAAATGTTAATTTCCTCTAAAAACCAGATATTCATCGCCATCACTTTGGCTGTGATATTTCTTGCAGGAGCTCTACCTAAATATGTAATGAGCCAAAATTGTGGGTGTGCCCCAACTGAATGCTGTAGCAAATATGGGTATTGTGGCAATGGCCCAGAATATTGTGGCCAAGATTGCAGAGATGGTCCTTGTTCAACACCTCCTAGCAGTGGTGTCTCTGTGCCTGATATTGTGACTCCAGATTTCTTTAATGGCATAATCAATCAAGCTCCTTCTGGTTGTCCGGGCAAGAACTTTTACTCGAGGAATTCGTTTCTTGAAGCTCTTAATTCCTATTCTGGATTCGGAAAAATTGGTTCTGCTGATGATTCTAAACGCGAAATTGCTGCTTTTTTCGCCCATGTCACCCATGAGACTGGATGTAAGTACTCTGTTTTTTGTTGCTCATCTGCTTATACGTCTGCATTTATATACATCAAATACAATTTTTGTTTTATTTTTATAATTTTAGCTTAAAAATCACGTTATTAATCACTAAATTTTATTTTTTTATACATATCTTTTACCTGGTAAAATGATTGAATCAGTCATATATCTATTAAAAAATAAACTGATTTTTTCTGTTATTTCAGATTTTTGCAATATAGAGGAGAAAGATGTTCCTGCCGATAAGAACTATTGTGATCCAAGCTACACAAATTATCCATGTACACCAGGCAAGAGATATTATGGGCGCGGGCCACTGCAAATTTCTTGGAATTACAATTATGGAGCAGCTGGTAACAAAAACAACTTTGATGGGTTAAACAATCCTGAAATTGTAGCCACAGATCCTATTATTTCATTTAAGACTGCTCTGTGGTATTGGATGGAAAATGTTCGATCTTCTGTGACTCAAGGTTTTGGAGCTACAATTAAAGCCATTAATGGTGATGTTGAATGTGGTGGCAAAGAACCTGCCAAAGTTCAGGCTAGAATTAATTTGTACACCAATTATTGTTCCCAATTTGGTGTCTCTCCTGGAGATGCTCTCTCCTGTTAATTAAGAATGTATCGCATTTATATTTATTTTTCTAATTATATAAATTAAATAAATGCGTTTGCATGTCGTAATCACGAAAATATTTAATATTTCTATATAAATTAAATAAATGCGAGTATAGAATAATATTTTTTTTCATCTTATATATGTTATCTCTGTTATTATATATCCCTCTAAATTGATAAATATATTCTTATCTTATGGAATGATGTAATGATGCAACCCTTTTATATATATATACCCATATATATATTTCCCTTATTTTAATTTGATCCAACTAAAAATTAGAAATTGCTTTTACAATATTTATATAAAATTTATACTTTGTTGGATTTTTTAGGAAGATTAGGCCCAATTCATATCACAAAGTATAATTTTTTTTAAAAAAATTTAATAAAAAATATAAATTTTTAATAAAAAATATTTAATAAAAATTTAAATTTTATTGTAATACTAAATATTTAATTTTATATTCAATTCGTTTTCTAATTTTTTTTATCTTTAAAAAATTGCTCTCTAGTTCTGCGGCGGCTCATCCTAAGCTTACATTCCCTTCATGATTACTCTCTTTGATTTCATTTCCATTATTAATCCTACCCACATCAAAATCACAGTTCCAAAATAGATCGAAAATCGCCCATATCCATTCAATCTCAATACAACTCTTTTTCTTCTTCCTCTAACTACAATAAAAGAGATTGGTATTATCAGTCAATGACCGCCCAAATCTGGATTTTCCAAGAACCCTCTTTAGATCTAACTCAACAAGAAAACCCATTAACGGAATAGAAGAGAAGAGGCGCACCTGATTGCATTCAAGCTTGTCTTGGATGGTACTGGAACAATACAAACCCATTTATGGAATAGAAGAGAAGACAAACCCATACTTTTGATTGTGTTTGTGAGCGCAGAAAAGTCGCTTCCAAATATCAAATTCCAAAAGAAATTAGCACTTAAACCATTATAATGATTGATAAAAGGACACCCACTAAATTTGAGTCCATTTTCGGAACTCGGAAGATTAGGTAACCATCATAATGATTGATCCATACGCGCTCATGCCGTGAAAAGGACCTTATGGGCAACACGAATCTTGGAATCACAGCTCAGACAGAGAAAAGCAGAGTCAGCGTGGCAAAACCCAGCTGCTGGGTGTGGTGGCGGAATAAGAAACTAAATAAAGGATGGACAAAATTTTCTAACTTAAAAAAATTATGAGATAAAATTAAATATTTAATATTATAATAAAATTTAAATTTTTATTATAAATTTATTAAAAAAAATTTATCAAAAATTTATATTATTTATTATATTTTAAAAATTTATTATATTTATTATATATTTTTTTATTTTTATTTTTAAATTTATTTATAAAATTTTATTAAATATTATTTTAAATAAGAATTTTTTTTCAAATGAAAATTTTATCTAATTTATAACTAAATTATAAAATCATAAATACTCACAAATAAAATTTAAAAAATATATATATGATAAAAAAATTAATATGTATAAAATATTATATATATATATATATATAATTTTTATAAAATACTATAAATTTTATAAAATATAATATATATACACCTAATTATAAAACTCTAAAATAGTAAAAAAATCAATATATATATAATATTATATATATAATTTTTTTTATAAAATACTATATATATATAATTACCAAACTTTGAATATTCATAAATTAAAAATATGTATATGATAAAAATATAATAATTTAAAAAAAATTATTTCTGATTATAAATAACAAATAATACTAAAAAAATAATAAAAACATATATAAAAATAAATTTATAAAAAAATATTAAATTTATTTTTAAATAAATTTTGCAAATTATAGATATAAAAAATTTTTAAAAAATATTAATTTTGTTATATATTATATAGATATTTAGTGTATGTTATGTATATTTTTAGGATATGTTATATAAATATAATAGATATTTAATAAATATTATATATATATATATTATATATTTATTGTGTATATTATATTTGTGTTATGTAGATATTATATTAAGATTATGTATATGTTATATAAATAAAAAATAAAAAATAAAAAAATTAAATAAATTTTATAAATATTAAATAAATATTATATTTATGTTATATATTCATTAGAATATATCATAAAAAATATTTTTAAATAAAAAATAAAATAATAAAATAGAAAAAATTACTGTCTGAAAAGTCCAAACTAAAATAAAAAGATGCACTGTCCATGTTTTGAAAAAAAAAAAATTTAGCGCCGAAAAACTAAAAAAACACGCGCGCCCGCGCACACAAATTTAGTCGTAATATGTGTAATTTCCTCTTGTCCAATTATGTTAAACTCCTTTAAGCCCAGAATTTACAACCCTATTTTGCCAAACCAAGCTTTATCTTCAAAAAAAAGTATGGACTGGTCAGCCCATGTGAGCCCAACCATTATAGTATGCAAGTGCAACCACCAATAAGAGGGCTAGCTATACATGATGCCAATGAAACTCTACCCGAATACACAATGCTAAAAGTTTAAAATCATATTTAAACTATAGTTTAATTAGTAATTAAATATTTAAATATTTTTTTTTAAATTATTTAAATATTTATTTTATGGTTAAAAGTTTAAATAGATATTTAAATTATAATTTAAGTAATAATTAAATATTTTAATTTTTTTTGGCCATTTAAATAATTTTTTTATTAAAATATAGTTAAATAAATATAAATTTATTATCGGTTATAATATTTGTCAAATAATATTTTTTTGGCAAATGTAAAACTCAGTCTTTTTAGTTTTTATTAAATAAAAATTAATACTTTAATATTATATATTTTTTTAATAATTAGATGATATTTATTGTGTATTAAAACTGATATTATAAGTTGGTATTATTATAATTATTATTATTTTATATTGTTATTATAGAATTTATGTTATTATTTTGGTATTACTATAATAATTATTATTAATTAATTAAATATGCACCATCATAAAAAAAAGAAATAAAAAATATAAATAAAAATAAAAAAAAAGAAATTATTAATTTATTAATTAAAAATATAAAAATAAAAAATAAAAAATAATTTGTTAATAAAAATAAAAATTAATAAAAGATATTATTAATTTATTAATATAAATTAATGAAATAATTTATTAATTTTTATTCCATAAAAACTAAAAAGAATGAGTATTATATTTGCAAAAATAATATTATTATTTGACAGAAATTATAGTTGCTATTAAATTTATATTTATTTTTCTTTATTTTGATAAAAAAAAGTACTTAAATAATTCAAAAAAAATATTTAAGTGTTTAATTGCTATTTAGGTTTTAGTTTAGGTGTCTATTTAAATTTTAGCCATAAAAAATGCTTAAATGGTTAAAAAAAAATTTAAATATTTAATTACTATTTAGACTATAATTTAAATGTCTATTTGAACCTTTGACCTATATATAATATAACACTATTATTAGCATTGCTGATGAATGTCTATTTGAACCTTTGCTGATGAATTTTAGCGATAATGAGATATTTTTAAAATTTTACTTTAATTTTTCTAAAAATATAAATATTTTTTAGTATTTTTGAAATAAAATTTATTTTTGTGTATAGTTTCTAAAAGCCAATTTACCTTTTTATTATTTTTTAATATATGTAATAAAATTATTTAAATATCTTTTGTCACAAACTATAATGGCCACTCTCTTTCTCATCTCTCTTTTTTTTTTAAAATCCGGTTATTGGCTTGGTTTAATTAAATAAATTAATATATATTTTTTAGTTAAACGTTAAAGTAGTAACAAATTTCAATAAGAATAACACGAGTTGAATAGAATATATTCTGAATTTTAATTTTTCAATCACATTGTTTCAGGCTTGAATTATTTAATAAATTGACTTGAATTATTTAATAAATTGATATGTAAAATAAATTTTATGCCAAATTGTAAGTTCTAAAAATAAAACAAAACAAATAAAATAATTCATAATATTTTTAATTTGAAATTCGTTAAAAATTATTTTTTATAATTTGAACAGTATGAATAAAATCAAATCTAAACAAAATTATATTTGATTTCAAACAAACTAATAATAAATTGATTTTAATTCATCTTTTCAGATAAAATAAAATAAATTATATTTAAAAAAATAATGTAAATTTATATATACTTTTCTATCAATACATGCCTTAAGTCTTGTGTTCATATTCACCTCAACAAGATGCAGTATGTACTACATGTTTACTTTCATGTAACATTTCTATCACTCCATATTAAAATTTAATTTATGTCCTAAGCCTAAGGTTTTAACTTATTATTTTATTTTTGTCTTACCCTACAATTAAATTTACTCTATTTACATAATTATGAAGCTTGAAATAAAAATAATTAATGTCGCAAACTAATATTACATCCTACCAAAATAAAAAAATTTATATATTTATATTCAATATCTTACATAAAAAAAATTATACTTTTATATTTAATTTTTTAAAAAAAATTACTATAATTTGAGTGATATATTTTGATTTGAATTAAGACTAGGTCCTGATAATCTATCTTAATTAAATGATATCTCATATTTAGATTAATTTTTATAATTTTTTAAATGTTTTAATTTTTAGGCGTATCACTGCACCTGGCATTAATTTTGTTTTACAGAAGCTTTGATATACTCAGTGATATGGGCGTGTCACTATACCTATCATTTATCTTGTATTACAGTAGCTACAACACGCCTAGTGACATGGGTGTGTCAGTGGGCATATCAGGCTAAATCTCTAGAGTACGCCCATGACATCCCAAAACCACTTTTTTATACTATTTTCTTCAATAAAATACTCACATATCACATAAACAACTCCAAATTATATTAAATCAAATATGTACAAACTAAAAATTATATATTTATACTTTACTAAAACTTTAATTAATCAAGTCTTTAATAATTGATCTAATCAAAACTTTCACAATCATCATTCAAAATTAAAAAAAAAAAACAACATCAACAACTTTAATTCTTACATTTATTACACAGCAATCATTTATCCAATATTTAGAAAATATCTCATTTTAGATTACTCAATCAACTAATTTAAACCTTAAATCTCAAAGAAAAATAAATATTTGCAAATTAAAATATATAAGCACATACCTCTTCAAAAATTTCTTCTTTCTCTTTGATCACTTGTTGATAATCTTACTTTCTCTAGTTTTTGCTTCTAAATATCTATAATTATATGTAATCTACTCTTGATTTTTATTTGATTTGAAGAAAGGAAGATGAAGAAAATAAGAAAGATGGTGGAGATTATGGTGCTTGGGGTGAATGATGAAGAAAGAAGAGAAAAGAAATTTCTACAAACAATACACATGTACATATATCTATAGATTAATCAAGTGTGGGCATGCCTATAATAACTATGGTATACCCTCACTCTTAACATTTGATTCTAAATAGATTTTTAATCCCGTAAAACTGTAAAAATAATTTCTTCAAAAAATTTTAAAATCTATTATTTATTATTTTCTACTTATAGCATTTATCCACGTTATCTTTATCATTATACGCTGTCAATTATCAATATTAGTTAAAAGTTCACTATTTAAAATTTTAAACTTTACAATTCTCCCCCACTAAATAAATTTTGTCCTCAAAATTTATATGTTATAGATGCTTGAAATAATTGAGGATATTCGCTTTTCCAAGTGGCTTTCTCTGTCGAATGATTCCTCCACACACTTTTACTAAAGGAATGCATTTATTACGCAATTCTTTTACTTCACAAGCTAAGATAGCCATTGTTTTTCTTCATAACTTAAATCTGGATGAATTTCAATAGACTCCATTAGAATCACATGTGAAGGATCTGATCTGTATCGTCTAAGCATCGATATATAAAATACATTGTGAATCTTTGCTAATTCTGGAGGTAAAATTAGTTGATAAGCTTACCTTTCTTTCCAAAACGAAGAATCTTCTTCTATGGTGATACCTTCAAAAATACCTTATCTCTCATACTATATTCAATGTCTCGTCTTTTCAATTCGGCATATGATTTTTGCATATCTAATGCAATTTTCAAGTACTGCTAAACATATCCTCAAGTACTTATATTACCCTTTCTGATTGACCATCAGTCTATGGGTAAAATGTCGTACTAAAATGAAGTCGAGTACCTAATACTATTTAAAAACTCTCTCAAAATTTTGAAGTAGAACGTGGATCTCGATCTAAAATAATGGACATTAGCACTCCATGAAGCCTAACTATCTCATTAATATACAATTCAGCAAGCCTATCTAATGAGTAATCAATTCGAACTGTAAGAAAATCAACCGATTTGGTTAACCGATCAACAATCACCCAAATTATATCATGTTTCTTTTAAGTATTTGAAAGACCAGTCACAAAATTCATGGTGATTCTATCCCACTTCCATTTTAGTATTGAGATTGGTTGTAAAAGACCCGATGAAACTTGATGTTCTGCTTTAACTTGTTGACACACTAAATATCGAGTCACATGTTCAGTAATATCTCTCTTTATACCAGGCCACTAATAATGAGATTTTAAATTCTGATGCATTTTATTGCTTTCAGGATGTACAATATATATAGTATTATGAGCTTCACCAAGTATATTCTCTTTTAATTCCTTTACATTATATACACACAATCGACCTCTATAATACAATCTACCATCTTCTAAAATAACATAGTCTGACTTTTCACTTCTATGCACTTGTTCTAACACTTCTAATATCTTTTGATTTTGTGTTTGAGCTTCTATCATTTTTTGCTTTATAGTTGGTTCAACCCTTAACTTTGCTAACATAACATATTTTATAATCTAATTTATTTAACTCAAAAATACATATATGTAAATCTTTATATAATAATTTATACACAACATACTTGCTAAAGTCTTTCGACTTAAAGCAATAGCTACCACATTAGCCTTTCCAGGATGGCAGTCGATGATACAATCATAATCTTTAATCAATTTCATCCATCTCTTCTGCCTTAAGTTGTGTTCTTTTTGCATTGGCAAGTATTTTAAATTTTTATGATCAGTGAAAATATAACTCCTTTTACCATATAAATAATGTTGTCATATCTTAAGAGCAAAGACAATAACAACTAACTCTAAATCATGTGTAAGATAATTCAATTCATGAGATTTTAATTGCCTAGAGGCATAAGCAATTACTTTACCCTCGTGCATCAATACACAACCGAGTCTATAATGAGAAGCATCACTATAAATCATATAATCTTTACCTGAGGTCGGTTGTATTAATATAGGTGCTTCAGTCAACTTAGCTTTCAATTGTTCAAAACAAGCTTGACATTGATCAACCCACTCAAATTTAGTTTCTTTCCTAAGAAGCTTAGTTAAATGAAGTGATATCTTCGAAAATCCTTGCACAAATCTTCTATAATAACCAGCTAACCCAAGAAAACTTCTAACTTCTATTATATTCTTTGGTGATTGCCAATTCAAAATGGTTTCAATTTTGCTAGGATCCACACGAATACCATCAATTGATACCACATGACCTAGAATTGCCACTTTTGTTAATCAAAAATCACAATTTGATAATTTAGTATACAACTGATTCTCCCTCAGCTTCTGTAGTATAATTCTCAAATACTTATTATGCTCTTCCTTATTTTTAGAATATACCAATATATCATTAATGAAAATAACTACAAATTGGTCTAAATAAGGTTTGAAGACTCAATTCATCAAATCTATAAAAAGCTCCTAGAGCATTAGTCAATCCAAAGGGCATAACCAGAAATTCATAATGTCCATATCGAATTCTAAAAGTTGTCTTTGGAATATCTACTTCTTTAACTTTCATATGATAATAACCCAATTTAAGGTCAATTTTAGAGAAAACACTCGCTCCCTTCAATTGATTAAACAAGTCATCAATCCTATGTAACAGGTATTTATTCTTAATAGTCACCTTATTCAACTGTCGATAATCTATACACAATCTTAGGATACCATCCTTCTTCTTCACAAATAAAATAGGTGCTTCCCAAGGTGATACACTAGGTCTAATAAAAACCCTTATTTAGCAATTCTTGAAGTTGCACTTTTAATTCTTTTAACTCTGGAGGTGCCATTCTATAAGGTGGAATAGAAATTGGTGATGTATTTGGAACTACATCAATAATAAATTTTTCCTCTCTCTCTAGTGGTACTCCCAATAATTCTTCTAAAAAAATATCCAAAAACTCACACATTGTAGGTATGTCTCCCAAAGCCTTGTTTGAATGTCATGAATCAATAACATAAGTAAGGTAAGCTTCATACTTCTTCCTAATCAATTTTCTAGCTTTGGTTGCAGAAATCAAACTAGAAACATAAAATTATTTTTCTCCTCAAACTACAATTTCACCATGATTTGGAATTTTAAAAGTCACAACCTTATTATAACAATCCATAATTATTTGATGTAGGGACAATCAATCCATTCCCAAGATCATATCAAAATCATGGAATGGAAGTTCAATTAAATAAGCAAGAAGTTCTATATCATGAACTATAATTGGATAATTTTTATATATTTTATTTATCCTCACACTATAGCCTAAGGGGTTAGTCACTTCTATATCAAAATTAAGCTTATCAGCACACATTTTCTTCCTTGAAACTATAGTTGTACATATATAAGAATGTGTAGAATCAAGATCTAACAATGCATACACATTAAGAATAAGTAAAGAGAATTTACCAATTACAACATCAGGAGTATCCTGGTCCTTCACTGCTCTCATGGCATAAGCCCTAGCTGGAGCACTGCCTCTAATATGAGGTCTATCCACTGTTTCAGATCTTCTCTGCTGACTAATATTGAGTCGACCACCTCTGCCTAACCTACGGCCTGACTGAGATCTCTGCACAGAACTTTGCCCTTCAGCAACTTTAGATTCTTTCATCATGGGACAATCTCTAATTTTATGCTTTAGGGAATCACACTTCAAACAAGTCCCTTTTCGATACCAGTAGTCTTCACTTGCATGACCCTTGCCACAATATTGAAAAGGTGTAGTAACTGCCCTTGAAGACAAGCCTGTGGCAACTCCAAACCTACCAACTTTAGATTTCTGAAAGCTAGCTCCACTTCCTCTACTAGACCCTTGAGTTTGGGCTTGAGTACCTCTATGTCTTTTCTGACTATTCTGTTGTTATTCACTAAAAACTCCCTTCTTTGGTTGTTGTCTTCTTCCATACTCTTGTTTAATCTCATTTTCTTTGGCAACTGCAGCATTAACAAGAGTGGAAGACTCTTTAATCCTTATGGCCACTAAATATACCCGAATCTGATTGTTCAAACCTTGTTCAAACCGCTTGCACTTCTCTTCCTTAGATGAAACTAACTCCGAAAAATACTTAGTGAGGTGAACAAACTGCCTCTCATATTCAGACACAGATGATTGCCTTTATCTCAAGTATAAAAACTCCCTATGCTTCTCTTCTATGTAAATTTTACTGATGTATTTCATTTTAAATTCTTCTTGGAAAAATGCACATCTGAGTCCACCTGTAGAATTTCCATTCTTTTTTGTTTCCCACCAATTTTAAGCTTGCTCATGTAGTAAGGAAACTGCACACTCCAACCTTTCCTCATCAATACAGTGCAAAAGATCAAAAACTCTCACTATTCTTTCAAACCAATACTCTGCCACTGAAGAGTCATCAGTATCATGAGCTCCAAAATCTTCTACTCCAAGTTTTTTAATTCTCTCCATTGGAGCTCTATGAGGTACTGGTGGTGGTGGTGGTGGTTGTACTAGAGGTGCAACTCCTATAATTTGCCTAAACACTTCCTCCATATTTCTTTCAAATTGAGGGTCTAAGGGAATTTATTCTACAAAATGTCCCAATGACTGCTGATTCCCCACACTAGCTTAACTATGTGAGGACGCAGCTTGTTCTCCCTCATCTTGACAGAATTCGGAGGCCATCTTATACCTATAATCATTAAAAGATCAACTGCATCAAATATTTATTCAATTATATAGTTCACATAGCAATGACAGTTGTATTTATCTTTTCTTATAACCCACAAACTTAGAACCGCCTAAACTTGCTCTGATACCACTAAATATAATACCCCCTACATAGTCCACACCTTTAACTACATAGAAGATGTCACATGAACACATAACTAATCTATAAGGAATATATATATAAATTCCAAAATACATTCATATGATATAATTATTTTCCATACCTATAATACATACATATACTTGTTTAATTTATAAATTTTTCTATTATTAACTTACATTGTAAACATTATTATAATTCTCCTACTAACCTCAAATTTATACAATTGTCCTACAAAATTATAAAGTATTGTTATGCACATCATACATATTATAATATTTATAATATTGCTTGTTAAACCTTTGTGATGTAGTTGATTAGGAATGTATATCTCTCATTCTGCAGTCTAAACTCTTCTGGTTTGATCTGTATGTCAAATTTACATAGACAAATGGTGCTCATGTATTTATAAATATGCAAATAATTGAAAGGAAAGAGACTATACATAGACAAATTTACAAACAATAGAAATTATCACTTTAGAACATTATTTAAGAAAATTCCTAAATTCTTTTAAACCTAAAACATTGAACATGGTTAGATTCAGAATTTGGTTAGTTTAATAATAACCACATAACATATTATTTTCAATATAGATAATCTTTTTAAATTTATCCATACACACTAAACTCAGATCATAGGTTTGGATAATGGGTCTTTGTTGGCAATTTAATGCACAATCTCAATGATATGGTCGAATGCCCAATAATGTCAAATATGCCCACTGTCACTGGAGACACAATATGTCTATAAATGGTACGATGTGTCCACTATCACTATGGATATCCACCCTCTGGCTAGCCATTCAATCACAAGCTAGATCTAAAATCAGTATGATTAGGGCAATTCATTAATTTATAGTTAACACTGAGTTGTGTATATCACTTCAATGGAACAATACTTTGCTCAACATTTAGTATTTCATAAGTGTATAATGAATGATATTTTTACACTTTGAGGCATTATGGTCATTTAGGTCGGAATTACGGATGAAAAATAAGAAAAAGTTTTATTTTAGGCAAATTTTTCAAGTGACATGTCCAACGACATGGGTGTGTCAATGACCATGTCATTTATCCACTTTATAGAAGCTTTGACACACACAGTGATATGGGCGTATCACTACACCTGTCATTAATCCTGCCTTACAGAAGCATTGACACGCCCAGTGATACGGGCGTGTCACTGCACCTGTCATTTATCTTGTATTACAGTAGCTACAACACGCCTAGTGATATGGATGTGTCGGTGGGCATGTCATGTTAAATCTCTGGAGTACATCCATGACATCCCAAACCCATTTTTTCATACCATTTTCATCAACACAATACTCACATATCACATAAACAACTCCAAATCATATTAAATCAAATATGTACAAACTCAAAATCATATATTTATACTTTACTAAAACTTCAATTAATCAAGTCTTTAACAATTGATCTAATTAAAACTTTCATAATCATCATTCAAAATTAAGAAAAACAGCATCAACAACTTTAATTTTTACATATATTATACAACCAATCATTTATCCGATATTTAGGAAATACCTCATTTTAGATGACTCAATCAACTAATTTAAACCTTAAATCTCAAAGAAAAACAAATATTTGCAAATTAAAATACATAAGCACATACCTCTTCAAAAATTTCCTATTTCTTTTTTATCACTTGTTGATAATATATAATTATATGTAATCTATTCTTGATTTTTATTTGATTTGAAGAAAGGAAGATTAAGAAAATAAGAAAGATGGTGGAGATGATGGTGTTTGGGTTGAATGATGGAGAAAGAAGAGAAAAGAAATTTCTACACACAATACACATGTACATATATCTATAGATTAATCAAGTGTAGGCATGCCTATAATAACTATGGTGTACCCTCACTCTTAACTTTTGATTCTAAATTGATTTTTAATCCCGTAAAATCGTAAAAATAATTTCTTCAGCAAATTTTAAAATCTATTATTCACTATTTTCTTCTTATAGCATTTATCCATATTATCTTTATCACTATATACTGTCAATTATTAATATCAGTTAAAAATTTACTATTTAAAATTTTAAACATTACACGTAAGGCAATACACGTCAACTTACTTCAGGCCAACACCAAGTATAATCAAGCTGCAAATCGTAAGTGCCACCATATTGAGTTTGAGGTGAGAGATTTTGTATGGACTGTCATCACTAAAGAACACTTCTTAGTTAAAGAGTACAACAAACTTTCTGCCAAAAAGATTAGTCCTTTGGAAATCAATGAGAAGATTAATCCTAATACTTATCGCCTCAAATTGCCCAGCCATATCCATACTGTTGATGCATTTAATGTGAATCATTTGATTCCTTTTCAAGGGGACTGTTCTAATAATGATGCCACTGCTGACAATTTGAGGGTGAATTTTCTCTATCTTGGGAGGAATGATGTGGAATAGAGAACTCTAACTTTAAGGGAGTAATTTAACAGAAAACTGTTTTAGTGGTAGTTTGGTAATTACTGTCAAAAGTTAAAATAGCAAACTGGGCATTCTGTGAGCCTAGCCTAATGAAAATGGGTCAACGAGTCAAGGTCACTGTTTTGTAATGATATATGTTACTTTTCGACCAAATTTCATTATTTAGGCTTCCAAAAAATATTTTTTACTATTATGATAGCTCAGGATAGATTTTATTTCTTTATTTGGAGTCTATGGATCGAGACACCTTTTAGACATTTTGTCTGTCTTATTAAATAATATCTTTCTATATTTATAATCGCATTTATTTTAGTAGTTTATTACATTTTTGAAAACTTTTCTTGTTTAGAATTAAAGTTTTCTATAATCCTAATACTATATATTGAAATGTTTGAAGGAGTTTAAGCAGCTTTAGAGTATTCAATAATATTTTTACAGAGAAGATTTCACTCTTTGCGCCTATTTTTCTGAAAATTCTTAGACTAAATAGGAATAACACTTGTTATTCTTTTAATCATTTACTTTAGCTACGTCACTACCATTGGGAAAATGAAATAGGCAGAAGATTAGAAAGTCCAAAAAACATCTCATTCTGGATGAAGAACAAATTTTGAGAGCCTATTATCAGTAGAATAAAACCCATCATGGGGTGAGAATTGCAATAATAGTAAACTCGGGACATACCAGAAATTAAAAGAGAAATAATAGTCTGAATTATAATACAAAAGGAAATTGAAAGAGGAATAATAGTCTGAATAGTCTGAATTGTGATATAGAAGAGGAAATTGAAAGAGAAATAATAGTCTAAATTATGATAAAAGAGGAAGAGATAAAGAGGGACACAAATATTATTTTGCTCTGATACCATGTAGAAATATTAGGAGCTTATATACTTTTGAAAGAGCCAACCTCAAAAGCTAACCGTTGAGGTTAGAGAACTCAATTATATATAAACCAATTCAACATTCTATATTTAATTAATATTGGATTGTATATCATACTTAATAAACAGTAAGTACAAAGATAACATGATGAGAACCCACGAAGATTAACCCCAAGGAATTGAACCCTTCATTCAATCCCCAAAAACCCTTATTTGAGCAATATATACTCCAAGCCATACGAGAGTGATAAAAGTATTGGTTTTTACAAAATTATCTTGAACCATCTTGTTAAAAAATTCAAATTATTTGACATATTTTATATGTTATGCAACATATAAAAGCATCTGCTTACATTGGTAATATCTATAAGTTCTCTTTTACTTGTAACTAAAAAATTAAATGAATTGCATCATAAAAATAATTTATTCATTTTCATAAACTTCATTCTCAACTTTTTTTTTAATTATGCGATAGGAAGAACGAAATTAAAATCTGCAAAGCTTCAAAAGAATTATTTGATCAATTCACCACTCACCATATATATATATATATATATATATTGGGAATTAACGGTATTAAATTAACATCATTTGATATGTATTATTAAGATTAAGAATTAACAGAAACTATACTATAACAGCAAGTTGATAGTATTATTAAACGTTAATAGTACTGTCAAATATCAATAATATATATAGTATTGCAAATTAAAAATGTTTAGCAATAGCTACAAAGATTTTATGTATCGAATAGTATATCAATTTTTTAATTTTTAATAGCAGTGATTCATATATTGTTAAAAGAAGTTATTTTTCCACTTTTATATGCAATTAAAAGTCATATTTACTTTGTATTACGTACAAAACTTTTCAGTATTACATGCAGTAGTAAAAATATTCTTCTAGTCTTGAGATCGAATTTAAGATTAAAAAAATGGCATAATAGAAAATCAACACAATAACAAATTAATTAACTTTGCTAAATTCATCATTCATAAAATAAAAGAATAATATATATTTTATCTACATCTTTCCCCACGTATATAATCCCTATATAGAACCCAAGTTATTACAATATATATTTTTTACTCTAAAGGTCTTTTCTTTTGTTTTCTTCTCATTTCTTTTATTTTCTTCCTTTACATGTGAAAAAACCCAGTAACTTTAATGGCCACGGCCTCTTGGGCTGGGTCCAGATGCTAATCTTTCAAGCCAACAAGCCATGGTGGTTTTTGCCTTCTCATAAACCGAAGAGTATGTCTCCAGATGATTTGCACTGGCAAAATCCTCTGGAAAAACTCGAGTTGCCTCCACATGAACTTGGCTTAAAAAAGCCATAGAAATCAAGAAAATAACCAGAAGAGTAGTTGTTGCTTTCTTCAAACTCATTGTCATTTTCTAAAACGCACTTGATCACTTAATTAATTATATAACTTGCTTCAAAAATTAAAATAAAAAGAACTCAAAGTTGTATCTTTTTAAAGAGAGAACTTGATCTTGAGAAATTGCTAATTGTGGTTGTGAATGACAAAATGTGAAAGTAGTTGGTGTATTTATAGTGGCGCAAGTGTAGAGGCTTTGGCGTGTGTACTGAATGGGTGCTTGGAAGGTTACGTGTTGACTGACGACCATTTGAAAAAGTCAAAATTTGTATACGTATGCAGGCTCAATATTATTGGTTTATTTATCCGTTGGGTCAGCTGAAACATTGAGATTTTAATTTTTTTTTCTCTTGTTTTTAATAGTTTGAATTCGTCTTATGTATTTACTAAGCCTTATTAATTTGAATATTATAATATAGTCAAATATTACTTGTTCATGCATGGCTTTGATTTAATGTGGAAATGAGGAAAACTCAGTTCAGGTACAATCGGTAATAAGTAAAACTAATAGCAGATTTGCACTATGTATGATATTTAGTGTGTGCTTTTATGTATTCTTTATTAATTAAAATAAGAAAGAGCTAGAAGAAATATTCCTTTTTGTGCAAGTGGATACCCCAAAAATTAATATAACTTTTTGAATTTAACTTTTATTTTTTTCTTTAACAATAAAAATACTTAATTCCTCTCATAAAAATTATCCACTTTTTTTTATAAATTTAAAAAAAATAAAATTAATATATTAATAATTAATATATTATTTTTTTATATATATTCGTATACTTATTTTATATTAAAAATAATTCAAATTATTATTAATTTATTATTTAAAATATAAATTTATTAGATAATAAAATAAAATAAAATATTAAATATATTCTATAAATAAAAATAAATAATTATTTTAAAATATTTTAAAATAGAATAATGAATAATTTTTATGAGATGAAAGGAATAAAAATAATGATATGTATCTCATATATAACTATTAAAGTAATTATTATATTATCTTAATTTTATAAAAAATTATTCTTAATATTTTAAAATACTTCATATTAATTTATTACTGTATTAAAATTATAATATTCTCAATTTATTAATTAACTCATAAATAAAAAAAAATTATTAGCACTCGAAAATGATGTTACAAAGAATGTCGTATTCTCCACCATGGTCGCAATATTCTAAGCAACAGATCCAATATATATTGATAACATGATATCAAATATTTTAATAATATTATAAATAAATTTTAATTACGAAATTTTTATATATCAAATAATAATACTACTAATTTTTATTAATATTAATTTTTTTATTTTAATATTATTATTCTAATATTATTAAAAAAATGTTATTTGTAATAATGAATCTCTGAAAATTTTTGCTTATGTTAAATTATATTTTAATTCTAAGAAAAATAAATTATAATATTTATGCATAAAACAGTAAAAAATTATTTATCTTTATAATATTTCATCTAAAGCGACCTTCTTTGAATATATTATATACATATAAATATATGAAATTGATAAACTTTACTTGAATTTCAAGATAATGAAACTTATTTTAAATTTTTAATTAATATTTTGATAGTTTCTTTTATTTCTTTATTAATTAAAAAATATCTTAATATATTGGATATAAATTAATATAAATATTTTTATCATATATATGAAAGTTTTTAATATAGTACATGCATTTAATTGTATAATGGTATTTTCAGTACTAATTATATTAATATATAAATATTTCTTTATTTATAATAATATAAATCATTATAAATCATAGCGTAGGGCAAATAAATTTAGATACTTATGATGTGAAAAAGAGAGATCTGACTTTTATGGAGCAATTTGATAGAAAACGGATCAAGTAACAGTTTGGTAATTATTGTCAAAAGCTAAAGTTGCAAATTGGACATTCTAAGGGCCTAGTTAGATAGAAAATAGACCAACGAGTTAAAGTCATTGTTTTGCAGAGTGATTTGTTATTTTTCTGCCAAATTCTATCATTTAGTCTTTCGAAAATACGTTTTACTGAAACGGCAGCTTAGGGCAGATTTTTATTTTCTTATTTAGAGACCATAGATCGAGGTGTTGTTTTGACATTTTATCTGTCTTGTTAAATATTATTTTTTTATATTTGTAATCTCGTTTATTTTGGACAGTCTATTACATTTTTAAAAATTTTTCTTATTTAGAATTAAAATTTTCTATAACCCTAAATATATTGTAATATTTGAGAAAATATAATCAGCTTTCAAATTTTAATAAAAATGTAGTAGAGAAATTTTTATCTTTTATTATGTTTATTACCCGAGTATTCTCAGACTAAACATGTTATAACATATTTATCCTTGTGTTTGTTTACTTTCACTATGTCAACTTGTATATAATAAAAAGGGAAATGGATTTTTATATAATTATTCTTAACAACAAAATTATTTTTAAAAAATATTACGATGAACTTTTTTTTCTTTTACTTTTACAAAAAAGCACATCAAACTTTCAAAAGTATGTCCTCCTTCAAGCTATATATGTATGTTGAGTAGATGATAGTTAAGATAATTAATATAGATGATAGTTAAGATAATATATATATATATATTGCTATCTAATTATTCTCTTATAATTTAAATTTATAATTTTACTATTTTAAATTAAACAATTATATGATAAGCAGTTTAAATATACAAAACATATAAAAAGTAAAATATTTACATAATATATGCAAAACATCTATAAAAAAAATTTAAAAGAGAATTATACTTCTTAATTAGTAATTATAGGTCAAGATATGTCAACATAAATACATAATATGTACATGACAATAAAAATATTATATGATTTAAATGGCAAAATACAATATAAAAACCAAAAAAGAAAATAAAATATTTATATAATATCTCATTTAAAAAAATCTACATAATATCTAGACAATATCTAGAAAATATTAAAAGAGAATTACACTTCTTTATTAATTAAAATTTAACATATCAATACAAATAGATATGATTTAGCACTATGAAATACGTCACATATAACAAAAAATAATATCTACACAATATTTATAAAATAGTTAATACTTCTTATTAATTATAAATTCAATATATATCAGCATAAATATATGACATATACATCACAATGAAAATATTATATGATTTTAAAAAATACAATATAAAAACAAAAAGCAAAAAGCAAAAAAAAAAACAAAATATCTATACAATACGCACACACATTATATATCTATGTATATTATGTAGATATTGTACATACGTTGTATGAATATTATGTGTATGTTATATAAATATTATATATAAAGAGCATATACTGGAAATATACCTTTATATATTGAAAATTTAAACACATGTATTAAAAAATACTCAAACAAATATTAAAATAAAATAAATATAAATAAAAAAAGATATAACAAACATTTAGAAAATACATATTCAAAATAAATTAAATGAAAATATTCATAAAAGAAAAAAAATTTTCTTTGAAATATTTTATCAAACAAGTAAAATACATTACTATTAAAGAATAACAAGACCTATAAATATATTTATAAATATTAACTAATATGAAACATTAAATTATTTTTTTGTAAATAGAAAAGAAAATAAAAAGAATAGAAAGAAGAACATGGAGAGGTATAAAAGAAAAAAAAAGAAAGAGATGGATGAAATAGAAGAAAAACGTCAATAAAAAGGTGTATTAAAAAAAGTGTAAAGAGAACAAAACCGGAAAAAAAAACATTTGGAAAAAGAAAAAACAAACTATTTGTTATGAATAATAAAATATTAACGAGTAGATATTTCTCCTAATATCTTTATCTCATTATTTTTTTATCTAATTATTTCTTCATCTCTTTATTTATCTTGTCCTCTTGTCTCTTAATTATTTTATCTCTTTTAATATCTTATTAATGAATTACTAATGAATATATATCATTCCAACTCTATAAATAGAAAATGTTGTAAGATTTTGAATATATAAAAAAAGAGTAAAAAATATAAGTATTATTTGCTAAATTATTTTTTAATATAATTAATTTTTGTTCTTCATTTCCTTTTATTATTTATAATTTTATCATTAATTTTATAATATGTTATCAACATAAGACTCTATTAAATTGTTTATTCTAAGCATTCAAATTAGAGCTTAAGTTTAATTGTATCTTAAATAAAAGGTGAATAATAAAATTATCAACTAATATGATGAATATTTTGATTTTTTTCTTTTAGTTTTATAATTATTAGCTTTATGAATATTCACTATATATATCCAATCATGATTAGATATATATTTTAATTTGATTATATTTTTACAAATATTTATAATTATTCTTTTTAATTATTAATATGAATTAGATTTATTTTTATCTAATTATTATTTTTTTATAGTAGTATTCACAATGAAAAATCTTACAAAACTTAAATTTGTGATACTTCATATTACTGAAAAAAAATATTTATCATGGATATTAGATGATCAAATCTATTTTAATGCTATGGGTCTTAAAGATACTATCAAAGAAGAAAAAGATGCTTAAATTCAAAATCGTACAAAAATAATAATTTTCCTCCGCCATCATCTTGATGAAGGATTAAAAATCAAATATCTTACTGGAAAAGATCTACTTGTTCTATGAAAAAATATAAAAGAAAGATATGACCATCAAAAAATGGTAATTCTCCCAAAAGCTTGTTATGATTGGATACATTTAAGATTACAAGATTTTAAAACTATGAGCAAATATATATGCAACGTTATTTAGAATTAGCTCTGGGTTAAAATTATGTGTATAAAAAGTAATTGATGATGATATGCTAGATAACATTTTCTCTACTTTTCACACCTCTATGCTCCTGCAGTAGCAATACCATAAAAAAGACTAAAAATATTCTGAATTAATTTTATATCTCCTTGTAACTTAGCAAAATAATAAATTATTGATGAAAAATTATGAGGCACATCCTTCTGGCTCTACCTCATTCCCTGAAGTGAATGTAGTAAAATATAATGATAGTGAAAATATATCAGGATGAAGTCGTGGTCGTAGCAATAGCCGTGGTCGAGGTCATGATTATGGTCATAATTGTGATCATAGTCGTAATTATGGTCATGATCTAAATAATTATTATGGTTGTTCTAATTCTAAAAATATAAATTACTACCAAAAGTAGGATAACAATAATGCAAAACAAGATAAATGTAAAAGTGGACAAAATAAATATGCAAAAAATGTTGAAAGTAAATGTTATCGATATAGTATGCCTAGACATTGATCACGTACTTATCGTACATCTAAACATCTTGTTAAAATCTACCAAACATCATTAAAGAAGAATGGAAAGGATATTGAGGCCAATTGTATTTTTTTAAATAATTATCCTATTGATATAACACATTTGAATATGGCTAACTTTTTTTTATCCAAATGAAAAGGAAAATTGATTAAATAATAAAATAAAAAAATCAATATATTAAAATAGTTTATTTTTTTGTGCAAATTTTTATTGTATTTTTGTGTGTGCTATTATTTTACTTTATTGTAATATTTTATTTGTTATTTTCTTTAATTTTCTTAATGTAATATTTTTTTAATAATATTTTTATATTTTATTTTAAAATGAAGAAAAATGAGTACTTCTCCACTCTTAATTGAATCCAAGACAAAGGAAAAAGATATATATTATGGATAGTACAACTACACATACACTCCTTCAAAATACCAAATATTTTTCTTTATTAAAATAGGTGAAACAATTGTTACTATAATATCTGATAACACAAAAATAATTAAAGGCTCGAGAAAAGCGAATATATTATTACAAAGAGAAACAAAAATGATTATAAATAATACATTATTTTTTTCAAAGTCTCACAGAAATTTATTAACTTTTAAAGATATTCGCAACAATGGATATCATATTGAGACTATAAATAAGAAAAATCATGAATATCTTAATATTAAAAATATTATTTCAGGAGAAAATATGTATTAGAAAAATTCTTTGTTCTTTCATATAGTTTGTATTACATACGAATTAGTACAATTGAAGTAAATTTTACACTAAACTAGAATTTACAAATCAAAATATTTTTATAATTTGGCATGATCGGTTAGGTCATCCTGGTTTGATAATGAAGAGAAAAATTATTGAAAATTCATATGGACATCTGATAACACGTAAATCCAACATGTTCTTGTTCCTAATTTTATGCTGAAATTGTCATTATTTGTGCTTAAAATAGAGTTTTTATTTGGTTTATTATTTTTATGCTAGGAAATGTTGGATTTGGTGAAAAGGAAGCAAATAGGAGCATAATGGAAGAGTTTTGGAGCGAGGATGCAACTGCTGGAATTTCAGAGTGGAAAATCAAGACTGCCAGGCCTTACTCTTAGGCAAGACTAAGTGCAAAGGAGCTGTTGACGGGCAACATTTAATTGTACAGCTGGCCCACACGTTTTAATCACGTTTTATACTTATTTTGGAGCGAAGGAAGATGTAAAAAACATTGTATTTTGGGTCTTTATGTGATATATTTAGTTTGGCCCCACTTTGGGGGATATATAAGTTAAAAATTAGGTTTTGAGAAGAACTTTTTGGCCACCCTAGGAATTATTACGATTTTTAGAACAATTTTCAAAATTTTACGATGTTTTCTTCAACAGCCATGCGTGGCTAATCATCTTGTTCAGTTAAGGCTTAATCCAAGGTAGAAGTTTGATCATGATTGTGAGATTGAATTGAACTTAATAGAATTCTTTGATTTACATTGCATTTATATTCTTTCTGTGGTTTATTGGGAAAATATATCCCTTAGTGAAATTCTATTGAATGATTTAACAGGGCCCGTTATTTGTTTGATAGCAATTTCCATGACTATTCAATTGAATCAAATCCGTAATTGTTTGATTAGATTGATGTAGTAGTGATTGGTATAATTTAATTGGGTAGAACCTTTTAGGTTATATTAAGAAAGAATATAATCTGATTTAAATGGAAGCTCGTAGTTTCTGTTAGTCAGGTCAAGGTCCTACTAGTTTTTAAGGCTGTTAACGGTTAAACCTTTCGTCGTACTTAGGGTTGCTAGTTAATTAGGGGTTGTTATTAGATCGTATCTTAGCAACCTATTAATACGGTAGGATTGGTTGGGTCGATGTTCTTCCTGACTATAACTTGTCTGTAATCTGAATTAAAGGATTATTCTTGAATCAATGATCAATCATAATAAGCTTCGAACCGCGGTATGCCTTGACTGAATTCTTCCCCATCGTTTCAGGTTTTATATTATTTTTTGTTGCTTTCGTTTTTAATTTTAATTAATCTCATTCCAATTTTAAATCCCCCGTTTTAATTTTTAGTTTTATTTTCAGTTCTGGTTAACTTTCGGCAAGCTAGTCCCTAGGGTTCGACCCTTCTCACCCTATTTACAAGTTTTCTTTTGTAGGAAGAGCAGGTTATTATTTTTGGTGGATTCGACACCCATCAAATTTTGGCGCCGTTGCCGGGGATTAGTTAACTTTATTGTTTGTTGTCTTTTTGGATGACCAGGTCTGAAAATTTGCCTATAGAATTTGATCCAGAAATAGAAAAGACAGCCCGTGCATTAAAGAAGAAAACTAAGGAACGAAAGTGGGCAGAAGCAACTTCCACATCTAGCTTGGAAGGAGCAGCTGCTGATTTGGTTGATAATCCCACAGAAATTGAAGAAGGAAGTCTAGTGCAAGAAGATTCCTCAACAGATTCTGATAGAGAAGAAGTGATGGCTGATAACCGCACAGTTAGAGAGCTACAGGCTGCCCCTGTAGAGCAGCAGCCCATGTGCATCACTTATCCGAATTTGGAGGTGCCTTTTGAGCTAAAATCGGGTTTGATTCATCAGCTACCTACCTTCCATGGAATGAAGACCGAGAACCCACACAACTTTTTGAAAGAATTCCATGGAGTTTGCTCTAGTATGAAGCCTCAAGGGGTGACGGAAGAGCAAATTAAGTTGAGAGCATTTCCGTTTTCACTTAAAGACGCTGCTAAAGAATGGTTGCTTAACCTACCACCGGGTTCTATAACAACATGGCCCGAAATGGCTCGTGTATTTTTGGAGAAGTATTTCCCCGCTTCTAGGGCTGCCATTATTCGAAGGGAAATATGTGGTATTAAGCAACGAGTTGGAGAGAGCCTTTATGATTACTGGGAGAGATTCAAGAGGTTATGTGCAACTTGCCCGCAACACGGGATGTCAGATCAGTCTTTGATCCAGTACTTTTATGAAGGAATGCTAGATATGGAGAGGAAAATGGTTGATGCTGCAAGTGGGGGAGCAATTGTGAATAAAACTCCAGCCCAAGCTAGAGAGATCATAACTACTATGGCAGCAAATTCACAGCAATTCGGGCAAACTGAAGAGCCTTCAAGAAAAGTCTACCAGGTAAGTAATTCTTCTGTAGATGATAGACTCAATGAACTAACATCTATGTTTAAAACCTTTACTGCAGGATTCAATGCTCGTGCAAATGTGTGTGGATTGTGCAATTCGCCTGATCACCCGACAGACTTGTTATCAAATACAAGATGATCAGGAACAAGTCAATGCAATGGGTGAGTTTTCCGGGCAGCCCCGAAGGCCATTCCCTAATTCATCTAATGAAGGATGGAGAAATCAGCAGAATTATGGCTATGGGAATAGGCAGAATTTCCAGCAAGCTAGACCGCCTCCTCAACAAGCTTCCAACTCAAGTATGTCTTTGGAAGACATTGTTAAGATCTTGCCACTAGTACGGCCACATTTCAGCAAGAAACTAGGAGGGAATTGAGCGGGATTACCACCAACATGAATGCCTTACAACAAGAAACAAAGAGGAGCTTGCAAAACTTGGAGACCCAAGTCAGCCAACTAGCCTCTTCCTTGAGCAGGTTGGAGAATCAAGGAAAGTTATCCTCTCAAACTGTTGTCAACCCAAGAGAGAACGTAAGTGTCATCACTTTACGTAGTGGAAAAGAGCTAAATACAACAGCCCCGAAGAAAGACAGCAGTAGGTCAAAGAAAGAAGCTGAAAAAGAGGTAGAAATTCAGCAAAAGGAGGTTCCCAAGCAAGTTGAAAAGCGGCAGCCCGAGACGTTTGTTATACCACCTCCCTTTCCCGAAAGGTTGAGGCAATGCAAGAGGGAGAAAGAAGAGAAAGATATCCTTGACATCTTTCGCAAGGTTGAGGTAAATATTCCTTTGCTCGATTTAATTAAGCAAATACCTCGATATGCAAAGATTTTGAAGGAATTTTGTGTAAGTAAGAAGAAGCAAACTGAGGTTGAGAAGGTAAGTGTAGGGGAGAATGTCTCTGCGATTTTGCAAAGAAAACTCCCACCAAAATGCAAGGATGAAGGTATGTTTTCTATCCCTTGTAGAATAGGCAATGTGCAAATTAAGAAAGCGATGTGTGATTTAGGCACTTCAATTAATGTTATGCCATTGTCTATTTTCTCTTCTTTGAATATAGGTGCTTTAAAGAAAACTAGCATTTGCATTGAATTGGCTGATAAGTCCGTAATCTACCCGGAAGGGGTGCTAGAGGATGTGCTAGTGAAAGTTAATGATTTAATTTTTCCTGCTGATTTCTATGTGGTTGATATGGAGGATGCTAAATCCCCAAATTCTAGTGAAATCATTTTAGGAAGACCTTTTCTTAGGACAGCTAGGACTAAAATTGATGTTTTTGATGGTATTCTTACCATGGAGCTGGATGGAGAAGTTGTCAAATTTAGCATGTATAGTGAAGTCAAAGATGCTAATATTGTGTCCAATGTGAGTGACGTGTCTGATTTTGATCCCAAAAGTAATAAATTTTCTCCAATAATTGATAAGAATGAGCTTAATGTGGTTTCTTGTAAGAATTTTGATAATAAAGGCACTAATAAGTTTAAAGAGAAAATTTTGTCTGATGAAAAGTTGCAGGAAATTGAGCTGGAAAAGGCGCTAAACATGGGACTACAACCATTGCCTAGCCATTTGAAGTATGTATTCTTAGATGATGGAGATTCAATTGCATTGATAGTCTCTAAAAAGCTAAGCAATAAGCAAGAAAAAAAGATGATTCGAGTGCTAAATGAGTACAAAGATAATTTTGGATGGGCGAAGAATGTTGCCTTTGGAAGCCCGACAGAATTCGGTTGAAAATTCGGGAACGTCTAGCCTAAGACGTTAAATGAGGGTGCTTTCTGGGAGGCAACCCAAGCCTAATAAATTTTGTGTTTTCTTTTTATTTGAATTTTCTGCACTTGTTTTTATTTTTCAAAAAAAAAAAAACTGCCATGAACAGTGTCGTCTTCTTCCTTGTTTCTGAAAATTATAAGTGCAGAGAGGTTTAAATGTGGTCTCTAATGGTGGTAATATTTTTTCTATTGGTTTGGCAGTTAGAGAGTTTCAAATATATTTACCTAGTGTTTTAAGCGAGTCTACTGGGTTCTCATTTTATTATTTTTACCATAGTATTTCTTTTACTCTAATATAATTTTAATATTTTTTTTTCTTTCACAGATAGAGTAAAAGAAATTTACTTCTCTCCTCCTCTCTCTCAATTCACGAAGAGAGCTTCTCTCTCCACCTTCACCCGCCGCTTCACCACGCCGTCACCCAAATCGCCACAACCACCACAGTCCAGCCTAGCCACCTGCCGCCGGTCGTCCTACTGAACCCTCCACCAGCCACCATCTTCTCTTCCCCATCTAGCAGTCCCAACAAACTCAAAAATCCAGCAGCCCCTTTTCCATTTCCATTTCAGAAAACCCAGCATCTCTCTCTCTCTCTCTCTCTCTCTCTCTCTCTCTCTCAATTTCGAAATTGCAACCAGAAATTGCAACCAGAAATCGCAACAAACCCAGAAATTGCAACCAGAAATTGCACCAGAAATCGCAACCAGAAATCGCAAACCCAGAAATCGCAAACCCAGAAAAAGCAGACCAGAAAACGCAAACCAGAAACCTCAACCCAGAAAATCAAACCCAGAAATCGCAAACCCAGAAATCGAAACCACCAGAAATCGCAAACCCAGAAAACGCAGACCAGAAACCAGCAACGTTTTCGATCCTCCTCCTTTCATCATGTTCACATTAAGGAGGGTGGTGATTCAAGAACATCAGCTTTGCCGTACTTAACGGGTTTTGGGTTACTGCAATTTCAGATTAAGGTCAGTTTTTCCTTTGTGAAAGAATTTGAAACTAAATAGGTCAGTAATTCCATATCTTTGATTTAGAACTCTGTTGTTTTCGAATGACTGTTCATTATGAGTTCTAGTTGCTGATTCTGTTGGAACATTAATTTGCTGGCTGGAATTATATTGTGTGAAGATAATTTAGATTAGAGTTATTGTTTATGATCAAGCTTTATTTCAAGTCAATAATTACCGTCATTTTTAAGTTTTGTGCTAATGAGAAGACAACATATCTATGCTTATTTGCTAGCTTAAAAAAATTTTGAGATAACATCTTCACATATCGGCTGGAATTGATTTTTGATTCTTGGTTGTGATTCTTAGTTGGGTGTAATTTGTTAGAATTCTGAAATTATTGACTATGAGTTATATCAATTTAAGTCAATAGTTTCAATTCTTTATAGGCTTTGTGAAATATACAGGTTACACAATTGATTGGATATTTGCTATTTCTGTGTGATAATTTGGCCAAAGTTAGTTGCTTGTTGTTCTATTGCCTTGGGATTTGTTAGTGGATTCTCTTGCAGGTAATCACTTTTGTGATTTCGGTTCATGGCTCGGACTGCAGAGGCACCAACAGGGCAGTGTTTCTTTCCCCTTATTCTTTTTAATTCTGTTTTATTATACCCCACCTTGTGGTTCATTGTGATTTGTCCACATTGAGGACAATGTGTGAAATAAGTGTGGGGAGGGGATTTGGTATGGGAATGTTTTTGCTGCAATTTTTGGGGCTGATTTATGTGATTGAGCAGGTGTAATTTTGATGTGATTTTGCTGAATTTGTGAGCTTTATATGTTATGTAGCTGCTACCATTGTGTTCTTTACTTGGTGATTTGCTCCTTTTTGGTCAACTTTTAAATATTTAGTTATGGCATATATGCTGGAATCATGAGTTTTAGTTGCTGCCATGTGTCCATTTTCAATTAAAATTGACCATCATGACAGTTTTTGATAGAGAATGCTTCTGAGTTTTAGTTTGGCACTTATCCCATGAAATTTTGAGTAAAATTTTTGAGCTTGTTGATGCTATTTGCTGATTTTGGGATTCACTCAATAGGTTTGTTGTGTCTTTAAACATGATTTTGACCTCTTAGGAAGTCTAGAGAGGAGGACTTTGCTATTGTTACTTGGTTTGACCGTTGTGAAAATCTTGGACGATAAGACTTAGCGAGCGGAAACCATAGCGTGAGATTGACTGTCATTGCACTCATGAGTCTTAATTTAAATTGTTTACACTTTGAATTCTCAAAATGGTTTTCAAAAACTTAGTTTCTTTGGATAGGTGTTTTTGAGAGCAATTTCCGAAGCCAAAAAAATTAGGATAGCTTCCGAACACTAGAACCTTCTTCTACGTTCCCTTGAGGCGAAATCCTAGGCGAGTCTCGACTTTGGAAATGATTTGGGCATTCTCTTGGCCGATTCATCATTCCTTTTACGTTTTTCCCACCTTTACGTTACCGTTCTTTTCACCCCTTCTAGCCTACGAAGTATGCTAAACGCGTACTCTAAATTCTTTTCATAACCCACAATATAACCATATAACCGAAAAAGCCTTCGCCTACCACCCTTTTTGCGAGAAAATAGTCTTTTCAATTATTTGTTGAGCAAGTGCATATGTTAATAATTTGGGATTGACACAATTGCATTTTGTTTAGATTTTAGAATTTGAAATCTTGTTACCCATGCTTATTAGATGTAAATTTTTCTTGGGTTCAATTATTGTTGTAAATAGATTTTAGGGTGTTTTCAAAAAAAATCAGAAAAAAAATAGAAAAAAAAACAGCAAAACAGAGAAAAAAAAAGGAGAAAAGTTGAGTTTGTATATAGAATTTTGTAAGTCTTGTTGTAGTTGTATTCGTAAAGAATTTTTATTTTGAGTCGCATTTGTAGTCATTTGAGCATTAATTAAGGGTAAATACATTGTGCATTGCTCGTTTGAGATTTAATATTGGAGACTTATTTTCTTGTTATTCTTTATCCTTACATTATCCTTTTCTTTTGTAACTGTCACCCTAGCCTAACCCGAGTAAAGACCTATTGATCCTTTGTTGAGACTTGACCTACATTAGTGGAGAGGGAAGTTGGAGGAGAGCCTATGGTTGTTCATTATTTGGTTTTCATGAAGCTATGAAAATGTGTTTTATATGCTTTGCTAATTGCTCAATAAAATGCCTATCGATTCAAACTTCGTATGTGTGCGTGTGTGTTTTAAGAATTCTTAGTGTAACCTTTTTCGATTGAGTTCATGATGATGGAATGATTTTGACAGTTTGGTATCCAATTGCGATGTTAAGTTGTTTGTGGTTTTTGCATATGTTGGATTGGGTTTCAGGGTGAAGTATGTGGTCTCCTAGATAGATTGATTTTGAGTTTTGAATCATGCTTGAGGACAAGCATGGGATAAGTGTGGGGAAGTTTGATAACACGTAAATCCAACATGTTCTTGTTCCTAATTTTATGCTGAAATTGTCATTATTTGTGCTTAAAATAGAGTTTTTATTTGTTTTATTATTTTTATGCTAGGAAATGTTGGATTTTGTGAAAAGGAAGCAAATAGGAGCATAATGGAAGAGTTTTGGAGCGAGGATGCAACTGCTGAAATTTCAGAGTGGAAAATCAAGACTGCCAGGCCTTACTCTTAGGCAAGACTAAGTGCAAAGGAGCTGTTGACGGGCAACATTTAATTGTACAGCTGGCCCACACGTTTTAATCACGTTTTATACTTATTTTGGAGCGGAGGAAGATGTAAAAAACATTGTATTTTGGGTCTTTATGTGATATATTTAGTTTGGCCCCACTTTGGGGGATATATAAGTTAAAAATTAGGTTTTGAGAAGAACTTTTTGGCCACCCTAGGAATTATTACGAATTTTAGAACAATTTTCAAAATTTTACGATGTTTTCTTCAACAGCCATGCGTGGCTAATCATCTTGTTCAGTTAAGGCTTAATCCAAGGTAGAAGTTTGATCATGATTGTGAGATTGAATTGAACTTAATAGAATTCTTTGATTTACATTGCATTTATATTCTTTCTGTGGTTTATTGGGAAAATATATCCCTTAGTGAAATTCTATTGAATGATTTAACAGGGCCCGTTATTTGTTTGATAGCAATTTTCATGACTATTCAATTTAATCAAATCCGTAATTGTTTGATTAGATTGATGTAGTAGTGATTGGTATAATTTAATTGGGTAGAACCTTTTAGGTTATATTAAGAAAGAATATAATCTGATTTAAATGGAAGCTCGTAGTTTCTGTTAGTCAGGTCAAGGTCCTACTAGTTTTTAAGGCTGTTAATGGTTAAACCTTTCGTCGTACTTAGGGTTGCTAGTTAATTAGGGGTTTTTATTAGATCGTATCTTAGCAACCTATTAATACGGTAGGATTGGTTGGGTCGATGTTCTTCCTGACTATAACTTGTCTGTAATCTGAATTAAAGGATTATTCTTGAATCAATGATCAATCATAATAAGCTTCGAACCGCGGTATGCCTTGACTGAATTCTTCCCCATCGTTTCAGGTTTTATATTATTTTTTGTTGCTTTCGTTTTTAATTTTAATTAATCTCATTCCAATTTTAAATCCCCCGTTTTAATTTTTAGTTTTATTTTCAGTTCTGGTTAACTTTCGGCAAGCTAGTCCCTAGGGTTCGACCCTTCTCACCCTATTTACAAGTTTTCTTTTGTAGGAAGAGCAGGTTATTATTTTTGGTGGATTCGACACCCATCAACATCCATTGAAGAACCAGAAGATTCTTCAAGGAAATGAATTTTTTCGTGTTGTATATTCTCAAGAAAAATTAATTATTAGCAATCATCAACTAAAATTGAAATTGAATCTCATGTATTTTTTAAAACGTATTCAAGTTGATATTTGTGGATCTATTCATCCACCATGTGGACCATTTAAATATTGTATAATTTTAATTGATGCATAAATAAAATGACAATATTTATTATCATCTTGCAACCTAGCGTTTGCGAGATTACTTGCTCAAATAATTAGATTAAGAGTACAGTTTCATAATTATACAATCAAGTCAATTTCACTTGATAATGCTGGCGAGTTTGCGCCTCAGACTTTTAATGATTATTATATGTTAATTGGAATAACAGTTAAAAAGCCTGTTGCACATGTGCATACACAAAATGGTATAGCAGAATCATTTATTAAACGCCTCCAATTATAGCTAGACCATTACTTATGAGAATAAAACTCCCTATTTATGCATGGGGGCACGTTATTTTACATGTGGCAACACTTTTAGACATTAGGCCAATAAGTTATCATAAATTCTCTCTATTACAATTAACGTTTGGTCAAGAACCTAATATTTCTCACCTTATAACTTTTTATTATGTGGTATATGTTTCAATTGCTCCGCCACAATGCACAAAGTTGGGCCCTCGAAGGAGATTGAAAATATATGTTGGATTTGAATTTCCTTCTACAATTAAATATCTTGAACCATTAACTAGAGATTTATTTACAGCAAGATTTGTTGATTATCATTTTGATAAAACTATTTTTCCAACATTAGGAGGAGAAAATAAACAACTAGAAAAAAATTACATGGAATGCACCATCATGATCTCATTTAGATTCTCGAGCAAAACAATGTGAACTGAAAGTTCAAAAGATAATACATTTACAAAATATTGCAAATCAGCCAGATGCATTTACTGATTTGAAAAGAATTTTTAAATATCATATACTAGCTGTAAATGCTCATGTTTGAATTGATGTCCCTGTAGGACAATCTAATAATGCAAATACTAGTAATCCACTCCTAAAGCGTCATAGGTCAGTCAGTTCTAAAGATAAAATTCTCGAAAAAGAAGAGGAATAAATAACCAAGATGGTCTTATTTTGGATGCGGATACTCCTGAAGAAACCCAAGACATAACTAATCATGCAACTCCAGAAGAAATTCAAATATTAAGAATTGTAAAAATAATGAGAACTCAATAAGTTATGTCACTATGGAAAAATATGAAATCGAAAAAATATAATTATCGACAATATTTTTGCCTATAATGTTGTTGTTGATATTTTAAAACAAAATGAGGATCTTGAACCTACATTAAAATGATTGGCCAAGATAGAAAGATGCAATTTAAGCAGAACTGAATTCACTTTCAAAGTGTAATATTTTTGGCCTATAGTTTAAACACCTAAAGGTGTAATACAAGTGGGGTACAAATGGGTATTTGTGCAAAAATACAATGAAAAAGGTGAAATTTTGAGATATACAGCATAATTAGTTGCATAAGAATTTTTACAAAGGCTTGCCATTGATTATAAAGAGACATATTCTCCTATAGTAGATGAAATCACTTTTGAATATTTGATTAATCTAATAGTATGTGAAAAGCTTGAAATGCGTCAAATGGATGTTGTTATAGCATATTTATATAACTCACTTGATAATGAAATCTATATGAAAATTCTTGAAAGATTTAAAATATCTGAGGTATGTAAACATTCTCCAGAAGTTTTTTCAATAAAATTACAAAAATCATTGTACAGATTAAAACAATCATGATGAATGTGATATAATCGTCTTAGTGAATATTTATTAAAATAATGATATAAAAATAATCCAATTTGCCCAAGTGTTTTTATAAAAAGATTTAGATCAAAATTTATCATAATTGTTATATATGCCAATGATTTTAACATCATTAGAACTTCTAAAGATTTTTAAAATGTAATTGATTATTTAAAGAAAGAATTTAAAATGAAAAATTTTGAAAAAATAAAATTTTGTCTGCAAATCGAGCATCTGAAAGATTAAATTTTTATTCATAAATCAACTTATATAAGAAAGATCTTAGAGCGCTTTTATATGGATAAAACATATCTATTGAATACTCCGATGGTTGTGAGATAACTAGAAGTAAATAAAGATTATTTTCGTCCTTGAGAGAATACATAAGAACTTTATGGTCCTGAAGTATCATATTTAAGTGTTATAGGTGCATTAATAATAATATAAGACCAGACATAGCATTTGTTGTAAGTCTATTAGCAAGGTTTAGTTCTTATCCAATGTGAAGACATTGGAATGAAATTAAACATATTTTTAGATATCTCTGAGAAACAATCACTAAAAGAATTTGACAGTTTAGAAATAGACTTTTGAAATAGATCATAATATGTTTGTAAATAAAAATGGACTTGCAACGAAAATCGAATAGATAGAATTTCAGCAACATTAAAATGAATTAGATACCGATTAGAAATGGATTTTTGAAACGAAAAATTTTCGTTTCTAATACATTTTTATATCCGACACAAATTAATGGTGCATAACTTAAAAATAGACCATAAATGGATTAGAAACAAAATATCAAAAATGAATTGTAATCCATTTCTGATATTTGGAGGGAATATTTTGCAGTTAAAATTCCATCTAAATTCAAAAACAAATTGTTTATCTGTTTTTTAAAAAGTGTTGTGAGTTTTTAAATTGTAAATGTTACAAAACCGATTAAAGGTCCATTTCTAAATTTGTTTCTAACTGAAATTAACCTAATTTAACTTTTCTTTTCTTGTTTTTCCTTGCCTGCCCTACGTTTCATATTTTCACTCTCTCTCTCTCTCTCTCTCTCTCTCTCTCCTCAGTACCCTCAACCATTCACCAAAGAAGTTCACTCTCTTGCCTCAATACTCTCAACCATTCATCCAAAATATAACCTCAAGCGTTCATATCTCCCTCAATCGCACACATTCTCTCTTAATTTCCAGAGGTTGATCAAAAGTGTTTCTCTCATTCTCTCTTAGTCAAAAGAGTCTCTCATTTTTCAAACTCAGTCGGAAGCATTCTCTCTTATCTCTAGGTATTTTTTTTATTTCATGTTTTTTTGTTAATTTAGGGGTTTTTTTAATAATAAGAAAATGTGTTTGTTTTGTGTATGTTTTTAATTTGATACTCTATGTGTGTGTGTGTTTTTATTTTTTGCTTAATATGTGTCTTTATATGTGCTTAGGGTATTTCAATGTTTCTTTGTTTGATTCTGATATTTGGGTTTAGTATTATGATTTATTTATTACTATGTTTGTGTTCTATGTATGTGTCGAATATCTTAGGATCTAATGTTCTGTTTTAATGTTACTTTTTACTACTGATATGCTACATAAATAAATTGTTGTTGTTTATGACAAAGGATGAGAGAAAAATGAGAGAAAAATATAGTTACAACATAAGCAAAATACTGTCATTTATAAGAGATAATGAAAGAAAAATATAGTGGTAAGTGACGGATAATAGAGTTAAAAAGACAGAAAATGAGAAAAGGGGTCCCCTCATTTGATTGAAAAAAGGATTGAGACACGTATAGTGGTGGTAGGGTTTAGGTATCTTAAAAGATGCTATTTTGACCTCTCTCTCTTTCTCTTTGCCTGGGACTTGACACTGTATACATGAAATTGAAACGTGCCACCTTCTTATTATGAGGTTGACACCATAATAATATTCACTTCGCTTTCGCAATTGTAAGTTGTAACTCCTACAAAAATTCTTGCTCTTATTTCATATTTTTGCCTCTTGTGATTATAGAGTGTTAAAGAAATTGACGGATTATGTTTATGTTAATGATACTGTCGTTAGGACAACGCTTGGTATACATGTAGTTTTTGGGGCATATATCAGGTGGTCGCCCTTTGAGGGTAGCTCTGCATATGTGTATGATCATGTTTATTTGTTCTTGGTACTGCCATACATCATCATTGTGCCGAAGAAGCCGTATTTTACCTTTAGGCTACTAATATGCGCCTAAGGTCTTATGTTATTATGGACTATATATTTTAAGTGTATGAAGATATATGTTTTGTTTTATGAAGAAAGTGATGAATTAAATTAAGAGCACTATGATTTTATATTAATAAGAATATGAGAAAAACTTTATTTGTTCTCCATTTATTATATAATTATCTTCTCACTTAGTAGTTGGACTCACCCTTTAATTTATGGATATGTAGAATTATTTAAGCTAAATCTAGATACTAATTAAGTTTGGAATCAATTTTGATATGAAAAATATGGGTGGAAAGAGGCCAAGACTTATATTACTTCTTTGAATTTTAAATATTCTATTTATACATTGATGTGGTGGAAGAGCGATTGATGATGCATGGGAGAATCGACTTGCGTAATCATGAGGTAGGATGGAAAGAGTTATTTGTTATTATTTTATAACATTTAAGGAGGAAAATTAAATAAAATTTTTGAGGATATTCTTAGAAAAGAGTTGGTATATATATATATATATATTAAATCTTGAAGTTGTTCTTGAAATTTTTGTTATGTGTCAAGATAAGGAATTGGTAAATGTTACTTATTAGAATTTAAGTTGAACTATAGTATATATATATATATAAATATTGATGGCTAAAATTATTTCTAATAGGATTAATTTGAATTTTATATACTTAATATTTTCTAGTCAAAAGAAATTTCTATATATAAATCAATTTGAGTTAACAAGGTTTTCTTGAGATCTAAAGAGTTAGAAATTAAATAATCATTAAAAGAGTAATATGAGAAAAATCAATCATTCATGAAGAATATGAGATAAAGATATTTTTGGATTTGAGAATATATATATATATATATGAAGAAAGGATTAATTAAGAATTTGAATATATATATATATATATGTGAATGATTTATAGGCTAAGAATGAAATTATATCTATTGATAAAATATTTAAAATTTAGTGGTGCGATATATAAGATAATGATAGTAAATGAGGTCAATACAATTAAGTAAAACTATGTTAGTTATAGAGGAATAATTAAGATTAAGCAGCCGAAGGAAAGATGAATTAGCTAATGAGAAATAAAGAAATTTATTGATAATATTTTATTATTAGGATATGTAGTCTTAAGTACATGAAAGAAGGCATAAGTAATATTTTAATAAAATGAGAAGTGAGGGATTGAGATTATCTAAGTAAGAGATAAACTACAAAATTTTCTTAGAGACATGATGTATTAAGAAATTTTGACATGAGTTGATTATTAAATTGGAAAAAAAAATTATAAAAGCAAGGAGTTAACTATTGTGAATTTATAAGTTAAAGACTCTAATAGAAATAGTAAAGTAAGAGCAAAACTATATATATAATGGTTTAGATTTCTTAATGAATACTTAAGAAATAATAGTAGATTTTGAGCTGCTCCTTGAATTGGTTCAATAATTTAAGGAATAAGATAATAGACTAATGATAGATATTAATTTTATCAGAAAATATTTTGAAGAGAAAATAAGATATACTTATTAGTTATCCTCATTGGTTTCTATTTACAAACTAGTAAAAATTAGAGGAAGAATTTTCTTTAAGGTGGAAAGAATGTAATAACTTGCAAAAGAAATAATAATGATAAATAAAATAAATAATATTAAAATAAATTGTTAAGCATACTTAACTAAAAAAATGTGTTAAAAGAAAATTTAATAAAATATGCTGTTAGTTAGGTAGGTGTGTGTTTTAAATTAAAAAAAAATAAAAGAAGAAGGAAATAAAGAGAAAATGAGGAGAGACAAGAAAAGGAAAAAAAAAAAAAAAGAAGACAAAATTGGAGAGAGGGAAAGAGAGGAGAAGAGGCAGTGTCAGTTTTGGGCTGATCTACTGCTGACCGTCGATTTTCTTAGGACACACGCTGGACCACTAGGATCGCCGCTCAAGATGTGTCGATGGTCACCTGACTTGTTGTTAACGACCACCAAAGCAAGCAGCATGCGCCCTCCGATTTTGACATCGGTGTGAACTTTCGACGACTATTTTGATGATTTTTTTACCACTTTTTTCGACGATTCTGGTATTTTTGAAACTCTCTCTTCATAAACTTCGATTTGGTATGTTATTTTCTAATTATAGATTAGTTGTAAAAATTCATATATTTACATATATTTAAAATAGAAATTTTAATATTAATTATAATTAATAAATTTAGATTAATTAATAAATTATGATTTAAAATAAAATTTAGATGTGTTATATTATGATTTATTTGGAGGTGATTAAATAAAATAAATTCTGAATAAAATACATATAAAAAATAAACAAATAATAAAATTAGTGAATAGTTAGTTTAAAAGAAATTAGTTAAGATTAATGGAATTAGTAAATTAGAAGTAATAAGTTTAATTAGTTGATTAATGATATTTAAAAAATTTAAATAAAAAGATAATTAAAGATTGAAAATAAATAGATAGTGAATATTAATATAAAGTATAATCAAATAAATTAAATATTTATTATGAATTGTAGAACAAATTACTTATATTGAATTGATAAATTTATAAATTGATAATTAGTTGTTAGTTAGTAAATTTAAATTTATCATTAAATAATATTTAAGAAGTTTTGTTAATATAGTTGTTTATTTATTGAATTAATTTGTAATTAAAATGGAAATAAGTATGTATACATATATGTGTATTAACTTTAAATAAAAATATTTATAGTTAAAATACGTTAGAATTTAGAATTATAAATTTTTTATGTAAATTTCAGAATAAATCAATTATATTTAAATATAAACATATAAATAAATGTATCTATATGTATATGGGTAATAAAATTAATTAAAAGATAATAAATCGATAGTTTATTAATTAAGTCATATTAAATACTACTAATAAACTATTAACTATATAAGCTTTTTTATTTATAAATTAAATTAAGTTAATTAAATTATTTATGAATTAAATTGAGTTAGTTAATTATTAAATGATCAAAATTAATTATAAATATATTGTGTTTGAAAATTCATAAAAATTAAATATTAAAGTTTATATTATTATAAATATATTTGTTAAATTATTATCTTTATTTAAGAATGAATAATAATAATAATAATTAGGACATAATTAATACTAATAATAATAATTGTTAGGGCATAATTAATACTAAGTAGTAATTAAATATTATTATTATTATTGGTGTAGTAATAGAGTATTATTAATAAACTGACCATAAATTTATTATAATAATTATCAGTAGTAATTATCAATTTTAATATATTATATTTATTACTTTTAAGTTTATTATAGGTTTATTTCAATAGTTAGTATTAATAATATTATTACTACTAGATTTAATATAAATTACTATGATAGTTAAGTAATTATTATTATTATTAAAAAAATAATCATATAATTTTAATAACTAAGTAACTATTATTATTATTACTAATGTTATTAATAGTGTCATTATTATTTATATTTTAAAAGTAAAATAAAATTTAAATACATGATATTATTATTATTTTAATAATTTTTTTATTTTGGTATATTGTTGTAATTATTATTATAAACACAAACTTATTTTTGAAAATTAAGTTAAACAAATTTTAAATATATATATATATGAATTAATTTATTTTTATTAAAAATAAATATAAGATTATATTCTTTTAAAATACCAAAGATTAAATAAATATTATTGAATTAATTAACTAATAATATAAGTATTTTCATAATTATTATTAAATTATTAAAATAAATGAACAAAATTAATATCATTTCATTTTAAAATGAAATATTGTAAATACTTAATAAATTTAGACATTCAAGTTATATTAGGTTATTAAAAATATTGTTAGAAAAAAAATTTAATGAACAAGTATATTGATAAATTGAGAGAATACTCATTTAAATATTATTTTAAAATTTTGAGAACAATCGAATTATGTCGAAACTCTACCGAAATTCATTAGAATTTTAGAAATCATTTTCGCGATTCTTTTCATGTCATTCACTTTATAGTAGTGATAATCCTAGATAATATTTTAGTAAATTATTATTTTTATATCATTTTGGGTGTAGATTCAACTGCAATAGTAGAACATGGAAGTGATCTAATTAGTTAGATAATGTGAATTGTTGATCAAGGTGCATGGATAATTATATAACATCAATATTTTTATTAAATTATATATATAAATGATTTATTAAAATTATTTTATGATGAAATACAGTTTTATGAGAAAATTTGAAAGATGAAAATTTTATTTATGAATATATTTAAAATAGGAACAAATAATGATATATTGATGTTTAAAGTTTGAAAATGATGATTATTTATTGATACAGCTGAATAAATACTCTGAATACACTCATTTTCAGATACATTTAGACTAACTCTTTAATATAAAAATATTTTCAGATACATTTGTGGAATAGTTCAGTAGAAATTTCTTATCATTTCAATCCATCAGTATGTAAAAGATGTCGGGCCAATAAACTAGTATTTTCAGTTTAATCTTATTTTGAAAATCGTTAATAT
This sequence comes from Garcia nutans, assembly GCA_947685225.1. Lineage (NCBI taxonomy): Eukaryota > Viridiplantae > Streptophyta > Magnoliopsida > Malpighiales > Euphorbiaceae > Garcia > Garcia nutans. Next base: position 51,052,790 of record CANTUV010000037.1, on the reverse strand, counting down.
TTAGATTATATTCAATGAAAAAGATGTCGGGCCAATAAACTAGTATTTTCGTTTCTAATTAGCTTGATTCTTGCAGTGAATTGATATGGTTTATTTTATTCTAATAAATTTAAATTACAATTTGTTGGCCATACAGATGCATGATATTTATCTGATCTATATAGTGCTTGATCCCAAATAGGGTATTTATTCACGTATGGAGATACGACTATATCTTGGTGATCCACAAAGCAGACCTTAGTTGCTACTTCTTCAAACTATGCAGAAATAATAGCAATGCATGAGCCAAGTCAAAAATGTGTTTGGCTTAAGTCACTGAGCTGCCACATTCATAAGATGTGTGGCTTGCCATTTCAAAATATTACATCAAGATTATATAAAGATAATACAACATGTATAGTTCAACTAAAGGAAGAGTATATCAAACGTAATAGAACGAAACATATTTCACCAAAATTTTTCTTCACTCATAATCTTCAAAAGAAATGACAAATAAATATTCAGCAAATTCGTTCAAGTGATAATCTATCAGATTTGTTTATAAAGACACTATCCACCGTAACATTTGAGAAGCTAAGATATGGTATTGGAATATGCAGACTTAAAGATATAAAATGACATTTTCATGAGGGGAAGTAAAATACATGATGTACACTTTTTTCCTTAACTAAAGTTTTTTCCCACTGAATTTTTTCTAGTAAGGTTTCTAATAATGCAGCATATATGTGTGTTAATAATGAGATCTATTCTTGATAGAGAAACATCCAATGGGACTATTATGAATAATAAAATATTAACGAGTGGATATTTCTCCTAATCTCTTTATCTCATTATCTTTTTATCTAATTATTTTTTCATCTCTTTAATTATCTTGTCCTCGTATCTCTTAATAATTTTATCTCTATTATTATCTTATTAATAAATTATTAATGAATATGTATCATTTTAACTCTATAAATAGAAAAAGTTGTAAGGTTTTTGAATATATAATAAGAGAGCGAAAAATATAAGTATTCTTCCACTCTAAATTATTTTTTAATATAATTAATTTTGTTTTTCATTTTCTTTTATAATCTATAATTTTATCATTAATTTTATAACACTACTGTTTATATATATAAAAAAAGTAAAAATAAAAAAAGGATAGATTGTGTAGTCTCCTCAAAGGCAAACTTATCAAACCTTGCAAGTTATTGTAAATGCAAATGCCGATTGTCCAATTATGCTAAAATGATGTTTACATAACTATGCTAAAAAATAATTTTTATTATAAAAATATTACACAAACTAAAAATATTTATACTTTTATATAAAGTTAGTATAAAATTTTAAAAATATCTCATTTCTCAATAAAATAAAATTTTTTTAAAAAATACATCTTTCCTGACTACAATTAATATTTTACATCAAATTTTTATTTTTTTAAAATTTTAATATTAAAATAAAAATATTCTAATAAAATAATAAAAATTAATATTTAAAATTATTTTTCATCATATAAAAATTATAATTTTTATCAAAAGAAAAAATTTTAATTTTAATTATAAAAAATAAGTAACATTTTAAAAAATAAAATAAAATAAGACATAAAAATACATTATTAAATTTATTTTTAAATAAATTTTACATATTATACATATAAAAAATTTATATAATTTTATTATGTAGATGTTGTGTAGATGTATTGTAGATTTATTATACATGTGTTGTAGATATTGTATAGTTGTGTATATTTTATGTAAAAAATATTAAATATTATGTGAATATTGTATAAATATTATGTGGATGTTTTGAAAAAAAAATAAAAAATAAAAATAAATAAATATTAAAAATATTATGTAGATGTGTTGTAGATGTATTGTAGATGTATTTTATATTATTTAGTGTGTATTTTTTATATATGTTGTTTATATATTGTGTATATATTATGTATATATTTATTTTTTCTGTGTATATTAAAAATATGACATAAAAAATTTTTTAGATAAAAAAATATGAATACAATAAAATGCAAAAACACAAAAATTACAAAAATCAAAAAAGAAAAAAGAAAATCAACGTTTTTACCTAAATTTGTAAATAAAAATGCATATGTTAACAAAAGTGAAAAAAAAAAAAAAAAAAAAGCGGGGCCTCCGTATTCTTGAAAAACAAACAGAAACGAGGGGTATACAATGTAAATATCCCTATGGTAAACTCCCTCTAAACCCAAAATTTATATTCTAGGACGCAGTATTGACCCAAAATTCATACACTGTCATCCGGATGTAAGCGATAGCCATAATATGAGGGCTAACTATACATAAAAGCAGTAATGGATTGTGTATTTTTGAGTATTTAATTTATCTTTATCTATTTATATAGGGTGTAAATTTGAATGTATGTAAATAATATTTTTATTATCTACGACAGATTCAAATCGAGTATGGATATATGCCTCTGGGTACTCACCATTCGAACCAGTTTATTAATTAAATTTTTATTAGTTATATTTTTATTAAATTTTAATTATTATATTATTATATTATATTTTAATTAAAATTTTGTTTATTTTTAAATTTGTATACTTAAATGGATATGGATAGTATACGGGTAGTGCTATATAGGTTTAAAATGGATACAGATAATGAAGAGATTTTTATAAACAGATTTGAGACATATATGAATAATTAAAAAATTAAATCGGTTCGGATTTGAATATGGTAATGTTTATGGGTAGTTTATTCATTGCTACTCCTGTCTATGTATGTCAAACTCTACTTATATATGTAATATGTCACTATTTATTAGTGTTGCCAAGGAATTGTAAAATTGCCTTACCAAGTGGTCAAATAAATGAAATAAAAGGCTTATAAAATTATTTTCCAATATGCTCCAAATTCAACATCCACAATTACAAATTGTATATATATATTTTTTGGTTGACTTCTCTTAACAATATCTATTATGCATCTGTTAACTTGTTCTTCTTAATTAATGCTAAAAGAAAAAAAATAATTGTTATACACTTCAACTTTAATAATCGACACAGTATAATAAATGTTCAATGCAAGAAAATCTCATTTTAGAACAAGTTAGTATTATAAAATTAAAATATCTCAAAATAGAGGCTTAAGTAGATCTTAAAAAATCTTACAACAAAATAAGGAAATAACTGAAGTCAAACAGAATTGAAACAGGAATTAAAAATTTAGGTCCAAACATGAAGTGGCCTAAAAATAATTTAAATGATTAATTTTAAGCATGTTTGGACAAGACTTTTCAGATTACATGCGGTAGTAAAAATGTTCTTCTAGTCTTGAGATCGAATTTAAGATTTATAAAAAAAGGCATAATTGAAAATCAACACAGGAACAAATAAATTACCTTTGCTAAATTCATCGTTCATAAAATAAAAGAATAGTATAGGTTTTATCTACATCTTTTCCCACGTATATAATCCCTATATAGAACCCAAGACATTAAAAGGGCACGGTGCACGAATGCTCCCGCAATGAGCGGGGACTGGAGAAGGGTCGGACTCATTGGGTCTTTATACGCGGCCTTCCCTTGTAATTAATTGCAAGAGGCCGTTTCCACGACTCGAACCCGTGACCTCAGGTCACACGACGACAACACTTACCGCTGCGCCAAGGCTTCCCTTTCAGAACCCAAGACATTACAATATATATTTTACTCCAAACCAAACAAACAAAGAACAAAAAAAAATGTAAAAAAAGACTTGTCTTTTCTTTTGTTTTCTTGTCATTTCTGTTATTTTCTATTCTTTACTTTACAAGTAAAAAACCCAGTAATAACTTCAGTGGCCACGGCCTCTTGGGCTAGGTCCTGATGCTAATCTTTCAAGCCAACAAGCCATGGTGGTTTTTGCCTTTTCATAAACCGAAGAGTATGTCTCCAGATGATTTGCACTGGCAAAATGCTCTGGTAAAACTCGAGTTGCCTCGACCTGAACTTGGCTTAAAAGAGCCATAGAAATAAAGAAAATAACCAGAAGAGTAATTGTTGCTTTCTTGAAACTCATTGTGATTTTCCAAACTGCACTTGATCACTTAATCAGTTATATAACTTGCTTCAAAAATTAAAATAAAAAGAACTCAAAGTTGTATCTTTTTAAAGAGAGAACTTGATCTTGAGAGATTGCTAATTGTGGTTGTGAATGAGGATATGTGAAAGTAGTTGGTGTATTTATGGTAGTGCAAGTGTAGAGGCTTTGGTGTGTATACTGAAAAGGGTTTGAAAGGTGAAATATTTTTAGATAGATTTAATTTATGCCCTCACTTATAAATTAAACTAATTATAAATTTTGATTTTAAAAAAAATTAATTTAAATTATTTTTTAAATATTATAATTTATAATTATAATTTATAATTAGTATAATAAAGACATAAATCAGGTTAATATAAGAATTTTAACATCACGTGTGTTGACCAAATATTATTTGAAAAGGTCAAAATTTATATACGTTTGCAGGCTCAATATTATTGGTTTATTTATTTAATTGTCTGTTTGGTCAGATGAAACATTGAGATTTTATTTTATTTTTAATAGTTTGAAAACGTCTTACGTATTTACCAAGGCTTATTAATTTGAATATTATAATTCAGCCAAATATTACTTGTTCATGCATGGCTTTGATTTGATGTGGAAATGAAGAAAACTTAGTTCAGGTAGAATCGGTAATTACTAATACTAATAGCAACGTGTTATTACTATTATTATTATTATTAACTACTAACAATTTTGAATATCTATCTATATTATATATGTAAAAAATTAAAGAAACAAATAGTGTTGAAAGACAGCCATCATCCATTTTTTAAAAAATTATTATTTCACTTTTTATTTTTTAAAATTAATTTTTTATTTAATTTTAATAATTTATATAAAATTTAAAATTTAATAATTAATAATTAATAATTTATATTTATAACTTTTAATTTTTTATTAAATAATTACACATTAATATAACTTCATTCTATTGATTATATAAATTATATTTATGAATATTAATCTTTTATAATTTTAGTACACGTTAACAAAATTTAATAATAATTTAATAATATTGATTAATTTATATACTTTTTTAAAAAAAAATTGAAAAGTTAAAATAAATATATGACCCTTAATCTTTAATATAAATTAATTATAAATCAAAAAATTTATTTATAATAATAATTAATTTATATATTTTTAGAAATTTAAAAAATAAAATAATAAAATATATAATTTTTGACATTCATAATAAATTAATTATACATCAATAATTTATTTAAATAATTCATTTAGTTAATAATTTATTTACAATAATAATTAATTTATACCTTTTAAAAATTAAAAAATTAAAAAATAAATATATGACTTTTAACATTCTTAACAAATTAATTATATGTTAATAATTTATATTATAATAATATTAATATTAATATTAATATTAATATTAATATTAATATTAATATTAATTTCAATGTAAATATATCATTATAATTCTCCTACTTAAATTTTTTCTCTATTTGAAAAAATTTACTTGAATTTTTATTTTTTTATTTTTTTCTTTTTATAAATTTATAATTTTTTTATTATTAATTATATTTATTTGTGTTCTATTATTTTCATTACTGTGCAATTAGTGGATAAGGGAATAGTTAATATAAAATATATATATATATGAGTCAAAAATTATCTTATATACATTAAATACTATATTTTTGATAATTTTGAATATTATTAATATATATATATATATATGAAAGAAAAAAATAATGAAATAAATACTAAAGTCAATTTTAAGACGATAAGAATATTTTAGTTTCAACAAAAGAAAAAGAAAAATAAAGAGAGAAATTTGGGAGCACGTTTAATAATTTTAAGTCCAAGATTGAAAATTTTGTATATTGACTGATCATATACAAATATTTTTCTATTATTCTGAATGGACTGTATAAGAAAAATGGAAAAATTGAAAAATGGCGGAGATGAAGCAACTGGGAATGGGATGGGCGCAGCTAAGTGATACGAATGTATGGAAATTGTCTTCTTATGTTCGGAAGATATTTAAATGGAAGAAGGGTCGGGAGAGTTTTATAGTTGATAAATTATAGAAAAAAATATATTATTAAAAATATATTTTACAGAAATATATTATAGTAATTATATTTTATTATAAAAAATTATACTACTATATTTAAAAAATATAATAAAATACTAAAAAAATAAATATTAGTTTATTTGATAACAACTCAATTTTACCTAAATTACCTTTATAATATCTCTTTCTTATTTTATCATATCTTAAATTAAAAATATAATTATATTTTAATACGTGGACCTCTCAATTGACTTTTTTAGTGAAATATTTTCTTTACTCTCCTAATTAAAATATTTTATCAATTGATTAATAAAGTTTAGTGAGTTCAGTATTTTATTTTTCATAGATTATTTGTAAGTAAATATAGTATTGTTGGTCAAACATAATTATATAGTCAATTTTTTTAAAATTTTTGTTCAGCCAAATGCACTCGTATTTGTAGTATTATTCGACTCAATTTTAGAAAATATAATTTATATAAAAAATTAATAGTTAATAATTTAAAAAATATGTTTACTTATCAAAATTTTATTAATTAATTATCATTATTATAAAAATATTAAATAATGATTAAGCATATAATTTATTTTTAACATATTATTATATGTTTTAATTCTTTTAATGTGTAACATAAATTATAAGAATAATGGAATTTAATAATTAAAAAATATAACTAATTGTTTTATTATTTTTTTCTTCTAAATATGTATATAATAATTTTTATAGATATTATATAATATTTTAGTTGTTACATTTATTATTATATTCATGTAAAAATTAATTAGAAAAAAATTATTTTTAAAACGTAACAAATTTAAATTTGAATAAGCCACTAAATAGTGAAAAATTGCGGCAAAAAGAAAATCTACAAATCACTATGTAGTCAGACTTCCAATAACTAGTGGTTCAGTGAACAGATTAATCTAGTAATTGAGAGTAAAAAAATATTAATTAGCTCCCTGCGGCTAAATTGTACAACAGCTAAATTATACAGTTACGTACCACTACTATTATTATTACTATTATTATTGCAACTGATAATTTTTTTATTATGAAAAATAAACTTTTTTAGCGATAAGATTATAAAGTATGTCAACTTTCAGACATTTATATTATATATATATAACCTAAGAAATAAAGAGTGCCTTGTATCATTAATTTTTCAAAATAATATTTTTTTATTTTTTTATTTTTTTAATAATTAAAATAATAAAATAATATTAATTTTAAAAATTAATAATATTATTTTATTTTTTATTAAAAAAATAAAAAATAAAATAATATTATTAATTTTTTAAAATAATATTATTTTATTTTTTATTCTTTTAATTAATTTTAATAATTTATATAAAATTTAATAATTAACTCCATCTATACATGAATTTTTTATATATAGCCCGTCCCAAACCCGAGTAAAGAAGAAGGATTGCGGTAGGTGACAGCTAGTTTAAAATTTTTATTACATCTCATGATATAGATTCTAATAATAATATCGTTGGAGCGTTTCCTACTTGCGACGCGCTACATCGAAGCCCGGGTATAGTAAAGAATAAGTAAGGGTATAGGGCGTTCCCCGAATGTGACGCGCCATGTCGGCATCCGAATGTAGTGCATAATAAATAAGGATTTTCACATCATGAACAAGTGTGGGTAAAGAAGTTAGTCCAAAATATGAGTAATACGAGAGATACATGTTCAGATAATGATAAAAGATTCTATAAAAAAAAGTATAACAGAGAATAAGTATGGAGTAAGATCAGAATAGGAACTTGGAATATTGGATCTCTTACAGGTAAACTGATAAAACTTGTTGATACTATAGAGAGAAAAAAAAATTAGTATTGCTTATATTCAAGAGACTAAATGGGTTGGAGAAAAAAGTAAAAAAGTTGAGAATACTGGGTATAAAGTGTGGTATACAGGTACAGATAGAAGTAAAAACGGAGTAGGTATAATTTTAGTTTGAAACCCAAAGGAGACGGTTGTAGCTGTGAAAAGAGTAAGCAATAGGATTATTTCAATTAAACTTATGCTCCGAAATAACACCATCAACATAGTTAGTGCATATGTCTCTCAAGTTGGATTGGATGGGGAGAGCAAACAAAACTTTTGGGATGATATGGATGAACTTATGTGAGGGATTCCAAATAATGAAAATATTTTTATAGGAGGAGACTTAAATGGACATGTAGAAAAAGATAAAGTAAGTTTTGAGGAGGTACATGGAGGGTATGGTTTTGAAATTAGAAATGAAGAAGATAAGAGTATCATTGATTTTGCTTTAGCCTATGGTTTGATTCTGGCAAACACATATTTCATGAAAAGAGAATCATATCTAGTGACCTTTAAAAGTGGGCTAAATAGAAGTCAGATTTACTTCATACTCACAAGAAAAGCCAATCGAACTCGATGCAAGGATTGTAAGGTTATTCCAGGTGAGGCTTTGACTACTCAGCATAAGTTAGTGATTTTAGATATTAAGTTTAAGAGGTTGACTAGTAGACTAAGGAGGAACAATATTCCTAAGATTAGGTGGTGAAATTTTAAAGGTGTAAAATAATTATTGTTCAATGATGAGTTGGTCAAAGCTGGAGGGTGAGGGAAAGATGTGAGTATATCATCAAATGATATGTGGATATGCATGTCTACAATAATTAAAGGAGTAGCTAGAAAGATTCTTAGATAATCTAAAGGGTGTCAACATCACTCGAAGGAGTCTTGGTGGTAAAAGGAAGAAGTACAAAAAGCGGTAAGAAGTAAAAGGGAATGGTATAAGAGTTTGCCAAAGTGTAATAACAATAATGCTTTTAAGCAGTACAGACAAGCGAAAAAAGATGCTAAAAAGACAGTTAGTCAAGCAAGAGCACAATCTTTAAAGAGTTTATATGAGAAACTTGAAACAAAGAAAGGAAAAAAAAGTTATCGATAAATTAGCTATGATAAGGGAAAAGAAATGCCGTAATTTAAACCAAGTTAAGTGCATTAAAGATAAAGAAAATAAGATTCTGGTTCAAGAAGAGAATATTAAGGAACGATAGAGAAACTATTTTGAGGAACTTCTTAATGGTAACCATAGTGATAACATTGAGGGTTTAGACGTTAGGCCAGAGAAAAATGTGAAATACACTAGATGGATTAGGTTTTCGAAAGTTAAAGAAGCTTTGAAGATGATAAAAGTTAGTAAAGCTTGTGGACCATATGGGATACCTATTGAGGTTTGAAAATGTTTGGGAGATACAGAGTTGCATGGTTGACATTTTTGTTCAATAAGATCTTAAGAACAAAGAAAATGCCTAATGAATGGAGACAAAGTAATTTGATACCTATTTTTAAGAATAAATGAGATATTCAGAATTGTTCAAAATTATAGAGGTATAAAACTTATGAGCCACACTATGAAATTGTGGGAGAGAGTTGTAAAATACCATTTGCGGTTAGATACTTGTATCTCCTCAAATCAGTTTGGCTTTATGCCTGGTCGATCAACTATGGAAGCTATTTTTCTTATAAGAGATTTGATGAAAAAGTACAGAGAGATGAAGAATGACTTACATATGATTTTTATTAATTTAGAAAAGATATATGATGGAGTCCCTAGAGAAGTTTTATGGTAGGTCCTAGAGCGTAGGAGAATATCTATACGATATATCTAAGTCTTGAATGATATGTATGAAGGAGTCATCACTAGTATCTACACTGTGAGAGGGGATACTAAGAATTTTTTCATTCCTATTGGATTACACTAAGGTTCAGCTTTGAGCCATTATCTTTTTGCCTTGGTCATGGATGAGCTAACAAGACATATACAGAAGATATCCCTTGGTGTATGTTGTTTGCAGATAATATTGTATTAATAGATGAGACTCAAACAGGGGTAAGTCAAAAGTTGGAGTTATGGAGAAGCACTTTGGAATCTAAGGGTTTTAAGCTAAGTATGACTAAGACTGAGTATATGCATTGTAGATTTAATAGTGAGAATAGAGAAAGAGACAAAATTATTTTATACGGAATAGCAGTGCCTCATGGTACTTATTTTAAATACCTTAGCTCTATTCTTCAAGAAGATGGAAGTTGTGAAGAAGATGTAAATCATATGATAAAAGTTGGTTGGATGAAGTGGAGGGGTGCTACAGGAGCTCTATATGATCGAAAGATGCCAATTAAATTAAAAGAAAAGTTTTACCGCACTGCAATACGGCCTACGATAATGTATTATAGTGAGTGTTGAACAGTAAAAGGACAACACATGAGTAAAATGCATATTGCGAAAATGAGAATGATAAGATGAATGTGTGATCATACTAGGATGGATAGAATCCGCAATGAGTGCATTGGAGAAAAAGTGGGGGTAACACCTATTGAGGATAAGATAAGAGAACATCTATTGAGATGGTTTGACCATGTGAAACGAAGACCTAGCGATGCGTCGGTTAAAAAAATCAAATAAATTAAAGTAAATACAGCTAAGAGAGACAGAGGTAGGTCTAAACTGACTTGGTCAAAAGTGATCTAAAATAATCTTATAATGTTATATATCTATCGGAAGAGATAACCCTAAATCGTATTGAGTGGAAAAGAAGAATTCATATAACCGATCTCAATTGACTTGAGATTAAGGCTTTGTTGAGTTGAGTTGAGTTGTATATAAAATTTAATAATTAATTACATTTGTTGCTTTTAATCTTTTATTAAATAATTATATGTTAATATAATTTCATATTGATTGATTAAATAAATTATATTTGTAACTTTTAATTTTTTATAAATTAATTACATATTAATATATTTAAATAATATTAATTAATTTATATCTTTTTAAAAAGTTTGATATACTTAATCTTTATAATAAATTAATTATAAATTAAATAATTTATTTATAATAATGATTAACTTATATATTTTTAGAAATTTAAAAATTAATAATAAAATATATAATTTTTGACATTCCTAATAAATTAATCATACATTAATAATTTATGTAATTCTAATATTTATATTAATAATACTTTCAGTAAAAATCTATATAATTATAAATCCTTGTACTTATATTTTTCTTTATTTAAAAAATTTGGTTGAATTTCTTTTTTTTTTCTCATTTTATAGAATTTATGATTTTTTTTCATAATAAAAATGTGTATATTTTATTCTTAATTAGTAAAAATATCAAGTTATGAAATAAAAATATTATATTTACTCATCAATATTATTTTAAAGGAACTATCATAAAAATTAAAATAAATATTTTTTTAATTTTTTATAATAGAATTTATTGTTAATTTATGTATAAATTATTTTATATTTATTTATATTTTATTATTCTCATACCGCGTAACAGGCGAATAAGAAATTCAAAAATTGAGGATTTATTACTGCTGCGTAAGTGGATAAAAAATATAAATTTATAATTTATAATTAATTATTATAAAATTAGAATTTAAAAAATTAAGGATTTAAAAAGATAAATTTAAAATTTAAAATTTATGTATTTAAAAAGATAATAAATAAATAAATATTATTTATTATTATTTAAAATATTATTAATTAAGAAATTAACGATTAACGATTAAGAATTTTAAGAGTTAAAATTTTTTTATTATAAATATAGACATCTAAATAAAAAATTCGCAACTCAAAAAATTATATATGCGGTAGTTTTTAGCTTGAATTGAAATAAAATATTTAGATTTTTTTATAACAGTAATGATTTATTCTATTTTTGTTAAAGAAGTACATATAATTTTTTTCTTTTTTGAGTATAATTTTTTTTGAGTGAGGCAATTAATATATATATATATATATATATAAGTGAGAGAAATGAATTTAACACTTTTTATTAATATTATTAGAATTTTATATATATTATGTGATAATAAATAATTCTCTTTTACAGTATAATTTATTATATTTAATCTGCAATAAATTTATTATGAAATATATATTAAAATAATTTTTTTAATTTTTTTATTATTTGTTAATATATATTTTTATTTAATATTTTTAATTTAATTTATTGACTATTATAGTTAAAAATATTAGTGTAAAAATTAATTATACTTATGACTAAAAATATATATATATATATATTTACGCATCCTAAGAACGAATGTCTAATTTTACTAAATTTGTTTCTTCGGGTCAATTGAAGCGGCTATATCAAATTGAAAATAAAATATTTGCAGTAAGAAAATCATAATTTATATTTTGGGCAAAAAAATTAAACCTCGTAAAAAGAAATGGAATCTTTAGTTTTTGTGGAATTAATTACATATATAATCAAATTATAAAGTTCACACATGAATTTTAAGAAAGAACATAATTTATTTGCCAAATAAGAAAATATGTTTACAATTATATATATATATATATATAACAAGAATTTCCTATTAATTTAAGTTCAAACACGATGTATGAATTTTGACTAAAAGAACAAATCAGAACCTAATAGTCATATTTGGGTGGTAATACAAGTAAACAACCTCACCTACAAGTAAAATATACTACTTCCTATCCCTTTCCATACTTAAAACTTTGGAAGTCTAATACGTTTTTAATGGAGCACACATCTGAGCAAGCAGTTGTTATATATATATATACATATAAAAGTTGAGAAGCAATCCCTACTTGACCCGCAGCCTACTGCTGAAGACCGTCAGCATCCATTGCAGTCAGCACTGAGAAACTCTTGTTTCTACTGCACATTTTTTTCAAAAGCCAATGTTATGTTAGTCACAAGTTCAAAGTTGTTGCAGTTACAACCCAAATCACACAGTTTTGCAGCAAGCTGACAAATGCATCTATATTACAATTGCAAAGCCATGATTTGGCGTGTAGCGCAATACCAATTCCAAAGGGAAAAAAATATGTGGATTCGAGTTTAGAGGACTATACAGCAGCCTCTATCTCTACAGAGTTAATATCTTTGGCAGAAGAAGACCTATTCCAACTTAGTACTTGCAAGTACGAATTTCAATGCTTTAATAATCCTTTCTCTTTTGTCTCAATTCATTCAGCTCCATCTCTATCTCAGGATCTCGAAATGAAGAGCTGCTGACAACTGTTCTTCCAGGCGGCAGTTCTCCTCTCTGTTAAACAGAAAGATGAGAAAACAACGGTCAATATGACAAAAAAAAATAAAATAATAAACATTAAAGGAATCTTATAACCATAGATATTTTCACTCTTTCCTTTTTCGGGGCTTACAGACAGACAGTGGAACAACAAAGTCATTCCTGAAAATCAATGAAAAAGCCTTACTCAAATGAAAGCTTTTTCATTGGCAATGTTTTCCATTTCCGAACATATAAAAATACAATATGCCAATGAGCTCCTATATCCCATATCTCCTCGAGTCAGGATTCATTACGCATCCAAAATAACATTAACACCCTTCATTTCCTTTCCAATTTCTATTGATTACCACTGAAAATGATTAAATGGGAAAAAATTTTAAATGCAGCAAAACAATGAATGTATACATCAGATGCTCAAAAACGTTACCAAAATATATGTGCCCAAGAAAAAATAATATTAATTTACCACTTATTTTCTCATATAACAAGATGTCTAAGGTTTACCTTTTTGCTGCCAGAAAGTTCCTTCTTCAGGTTCTCAAGATCATCATCAACTGATGAGCTCTCAAGTAATGCAAACTGTAAGACAGATGACAAGCATACATAGGTAAAGATCAGAAAGTGAAACCTTTTAGTGGGAAATAATTAATGCAAATGATATAGGAAGTGAAACCAAGTATGCCAGGAACAGGCTTTACTAGGGTTTGCGGATAACATCACTGCTCATATAAAGTTCAAAGATGCTTTAATATATATTAAAAAGCAAAGACTGCAAATTTGTGTGCTCAAGAAAACCTTACAATCAAAGGTACAGCAACAATTCAAAGTCATGAATTCTTGAACATACTCCATTTTTCTAAAAGAATAGGCAGGGAGTTTTTCTACTGCTGTGGTAGCGTGATTAATGCTGCATTGAGACATCGTTTTTGAAATAAAAGGGAAAAGGAGAAAGGTCTCAACTCCTGACTGCCACACAAAAGGCTATTGCAGTAACTTGAATTCATTTGTGTTCTAAAAAAATAGAAAGTCAAAATGCAAATTCCTAATTTATTAAATACTGCAAGAAGAAATTGAAAACTTGCCAAGGAAACAAAAGACCAAAAGGATCTTCATTGATGTAGAATCAACTAACCTAATAATTGATTTCCAAGGATGATGATATTCTCTAGCAATGAAGTAGTCATTATGTCCATCTATGCATAACGAATAGGGGTGTTAAAACGGGTTGACAGGTCGTATTCGTATCGAGTTGACCCACTCTGGTGACACGATTAAGGTCGATACCAACATGACCCATTTATTAATCGTGTCGACGCGAACACAACACGAAAATTAAATGGGTTACACGGATACGACACGAATAACACATTTACTTAAATGAGTTACATGTGGGTCACATAATTCGACATGACCCGTTTAACTCACATAATATTTTTAATTTAAGATAATTTTATATTCCTAAATAATCAATTAAAAAATTATTCATAAAATAAAATTATGATTAAATTAATTTTAAAATGTAAATTTATTAAAAATTTCTTTAAAATACAAAAAAAATATATAACACAATTGATATGAAATAAATAATGAGTGTGTATTATATTATAATATTAGAACTTACTACGAAAAAAAGTTAAAGAAATAATATATAATTTTTAATACAAATTTTGTAATAAAATATTTTGAAAATTTTATTTTATTTTATTTTCTATTATATTTTCTTTTATAAATTTTATTCTAAATTTTAAACTAAAAAATGTTATCTAATATAAAATATATAATATTAGATTATTTAAATTATAAAAATTGTTTAATTTTTAACATCTATTTAGAAAAATAATTTCTAAAATTCATAAAAAATTAAATTTAAAATAATTAATAATTAAATTAAAAAATAATTTAATAATTAGATAAAATTAATAAATTTTTAATAAGAATAACTAAAAAATAAATAAAATACTTCTAAATAAATAATAATACATCATATAATAATAAAATTATAATAATATAATAAATATATAACACTTATTTTTATTTTTTAAAATAAATAATAATAATAATAATAAAATAATATAGTTTTAAATTATATAAAACTACGTCGTTTAAGTTAAACGGGTTGTAGCGGGTTCGCGTGTCAATCCGCTAATGACCCGTTTAAAGTCGTATCATAAATAGGTCAACCTGTTTATGACATTAACTCGTTTAAGCTCAAGACTAAATCGCTAATTTTACGTGTTTTGTGTGTCGTATTAGCGTGTTATGACTCATTTTGACACCCCTAACAACGAACAAGCATGGACTAGGGATGAAAATTAGGACATGATAGGCAAATATGACTTGAGCATAGAAATGAGATTAAAATGTCTTAATGGAGTTCATGTAGCAAATTGACCCAATAACCCAAACTTTTGACAGATTTAACTGATTGTAAAAATAAAACTACAAGTATTTTATTAATTTGAAACAGCTTTCAGAAATATGGATGATAAATTTGTCATCTAGTAAATAAAACCAATAAAAAACTAGCTAAATATAAATTGCCATCCCTAATCCTTGTCAGGTTAGTCATGTCAAGTTTGGTCTTAGAAAGTTAACAGTTAAGCGTTGTATAATTGCATTCGGATCAGTTCAAAGAATTAGACCCATCTTTCAAAACAATAAGAATAAAGTACATTAATCTGAGTTGTCACTCTAATGATTATTTTACTAACACAATCAACTTTTATCATGAATTGAACTTTGCACTTCTTTCTTATTTTGGTACAAGAATCTTGTATTATAAACATCATCTACATGAGAAGTGATTTGAGTAGTTAAAAAATCACCAAACTAGATCATATAAATGACTAATCACCAAGGTCAAAGGATGAATGAATGCTATTTTTGCATCTGTCCTGTTCATGTATTGCCCACATCTCACCGACTTTGGAACACTAAAATGAAAAATTACTACCAAAGCAAGACTATGTTGTGTGAAATATACATGCACTAACTAATGGATGTGGAACAAATAGATGGATATCATTTAGATGTATTCTCTAGTGCACACCTTTGAGCATGGATTGCAGAAAGAATGCCTTTATGTCAAATCTTATTTATCAGGCCTTTTTATAATGCTGATGAAAGAATGGCCAACACCTAAAGGTAAATTTAGAAAAGTGGAGCACCTAATTACAAGGCTTCTAGCGTTTAGGAAGTAAGTTGGTAGATTATTGGCCAATAATCCAAAACAATGGGGAAGCTCAAGGCCAAAAAAGGTATCGTTGTCAAAAGTGCAGCTGAATCAATCAACCATCCTGTGTTGCACTGGATATCTGAGAGACACTTGCAGGAGCCAGCTTGCATTCTTAAGGATATTTCTTGAATTGCTGTGGGATTGATGGGGTTTGTGGCTAGGAGAAGTTTCTCTTATTCTCTTTTTTCCCTCTCTTTTTAGCAGGGAAAAAAATAAGTTTATTTTCCTTTCTCTCGCACTGTGGAGGAAAACAAAAGCTTTTAGGAGGGGAATTGCCTTTCTCCATGCTCAAGAACAGATGGTTTTTATTTTTTCTGCTAGTCAATTAACCATGATATACTTGACAACAGGGGTGGGCAAAATTCAGTTAACCGACCAAATTTTTTATTAACCCACCAAAAATTCAGTTTGGTTAACCGACCGGTAGTATAATTCAGTCGGTTCGTTTGAAGATTTAAAATATTTTGATTTTCGGTTCGGTTAATAGTTAACCGATTCGGTTCGGTCGGTTAACCGATTAACCAAATCATTTTTTAAAAAATTAGTTATTTATTATTTTTTTGTTTAATTTTTTAATTATATACATTTTTATTATAAATATACATTTTTATTACAAAATAAAGTTATAGTTTGTTTATTTTTATAATTAATTTTATTTAGTTATTTAATTATATTAATTTTTTTATAAATATAATTTTATTTTAAAATTTTAAAAAAAATATGTCGGTTCGATTAACTAACCAAACCGACCGATTTGATTCGGTTAATTAATCGAACCGACCAAAATATAAATTCGGTCGGTTCGGTTAGCAATTTTCTTGTACTTCAGTTTGGTTAACCGACGGATTCGGTCGGTTAATTAACCGAACCGACCGATGTCCACCTCTACTTGCCAAAATAAACAAATTCAATCTTATAATCACACATATGTGCGTGGACATCTCCACATTTCAGCACACTAGGTTTGGTAAGTAGTGCTAGTGCTCACAAAGACAAATTTTTTATGTTACATCATATTAATCAACAATTCAACAGGAAAAAAAGACCCGCTGCTTTGAATAAGAATCCAAAGATGACAAGCACAACATGAATGAAAGGAGAAGAATAATAGATACCTTTCCATCCAGCTCACTTGTAGCTAATTGGCCAAGAGCTTCTGCTTCAGATTCCATTGCCATTACTGTTGAGATAAAAATCATAAAAGGGGAAAGAAGTTCAGAACTGAATGCCATTTCTATATTCATCATACAATAATGCAAGATATACTAAAAGGTCTATTTACATTGCTTTTGAGAAGAGCAAGCTCTTAAATTTTTTTAAAGCAATTAAATTTTGATATTATTGAGTGTTTTTGGCTTGTTTGGACATAAGAACTATAGGTATAAAACATACTCATTTTTTAACTGTTTCTTTGAAAGCATGTAAAGCAAGACGAGTTTCTAAAAGAGATGTTGCAAAATTAGGGCCAAAGAGGGCAACTGGAATATCCTTAAAATGGAAAACAACCACAAGGTACCCCATAACAAATATCAAACTGACGATATTAGCTGTAAGATTACAGCTAACGAGAAGTATATAACTTTCATAAATACAAGAAATGGTGACATTGGAGGCCATTATAGTGAAAAAAATGAAACAAGAACTTCAGAGAGTGCAGTGCAATTTGGGATAACAGAGGAAAAATACCACTTCATTTAGTTTCTCATGTACATTTTTTCCATGTAAATGCAGGATACAACAACAGCAATCTAGTACTGACTATGCGTGCAGCATGCAAAGGTTATTAATGAAGAGGATATGAATGTCTAATGAGAAAAAGAGAGTGATTAATCTTAGAAACACTGAAATGATAACAACAACAATATAAATCATTAAATGTGTAAAAGTCATTGTCTCACTGCATCTTGTAAGATAGCAGGCCCCAAATAGATTAGATAAAGGCTTAAAAGAGTGGAGTTTGAAGCAGACCGAGAGAGAATACAATTATTACACTAAGAATCATATCTGCCTTAAGTATATGAATAGCATGTCTATATAACTGACAAATTCAACTGTGAGAAAGAAGAATATTGCAGGATGTTAAAGTCCAAAATAAAAATAACAATTTAGGAATTAAAATAGAATCACCAAGACTATGAAACATCTTACTATTTACAAGTAGGATATTAAAACCGCAGGCGTGCTATATGGATATCCACAATCAGTTCATGCTGGACATCAGAATCAGAACCAAAAACATTGCACATGACATTATATTTTCTCCAGGGGCTATAAGCTAAACATCTGAGACTCTTTCATAGTATGTCCATGTGCATGCATTAGTAGATGATAATGAAATGCATAAAAACAGGAATTGATTTCAGATGTCTTACCTTTCTCTTCCATTTTCTCAAAAGCTGAAAGTGCGTTACTTGTATTGACATTCCCCAGCATCTCATTGACTTTGGATTGAGTTCTAAGGCATCAAAACTTGGCCATTAAAGCAAAATAAATACAGAAAGGAAAAAGGAACTCCACAGCAGGAAAAGGTGGCAGAGACAAACTTTGCAGACTGAGCACGTGCTTTCAGAGTATCTTTTTTAGACTTTGCCTCCTGTATCTTGCTCTCCAAAAGCTACATCAAATGAGATTTATTTAACATTATTCCAATAAGTTCAAGACAATTTTAAAAAACTATCAATCAAGATGAATATCAAGTAAAAAGAATTAGTAATACTCTGGTTAAGAACAAAAAATTTGATTGTTTGTTTCATAGAATGCCAAAGGCCTAGTAAGAAAGGTAAAGCACCTTAAAGTGGACAAGAAAACCTAAGATGACATGGGAAGAAGTAAATGGAAATATATAGCCAAGCTAAGTCTTTGTAATGAATGCAAATCGAGAGAACTGAAAAAAAAAAGATCCATACGGTACCCAACTAGCTTGAGATTAAGACAGTTGTTGTTGTTGTACTTGGATCAAGAATATGACAATTGACAAGTTAAGTTTGCAAATTAGCAAGCTAAAAGGGAAAATAGTAATATCAGTCGCTCAACCTCAACCAAAATCCTAAAATTCGGCAGATTTTTTAAACATGTCATAAAAGGCCAAAATGCAAATCACCAGCATATTATTCCCAACTTCTTCTTTTCATCCGCAAAAAAAAAAAATCATTTCAATTGCAACTAAAATATAACTGCATTTGATTAGGATCATGTCAATCTCTTAACTCATGACATCAATGCAGGCATTCAACATCTATCTATACATCTAATTAATACAAAAAAGATCCCAGCACCAGTAATATCATGTTCCATTCTGTTCTGTCAGAACTCTTATATTTAATTTTTTTTCACCTTAAACTGGTGAATGATCATAGGACAGACCATTCATGAAAAAATTAGCTTCAATGCAGACAAAAGCAATGGAAAGGCACTAGCTATTGACACCGGAATTATGACGCTGGCCATTAAAGACTTATTGTACCCGAGTATTAGAGACAAGATTCTCAACAACACTTTTCTGCTGATCTAGTTGAGCTCTCAAGGAAGTAGCATTATCCTGCAAGAATTAAAATAGAACAATTAAATTTGATGAAGAATTGTAGCAATATATTTACCCAGTCCTATCAATAGTCAAATCACAAAACAAAGTAACAGGTTCCAGATTTATTATTTTTGAGGCAATAAGAACTTAGTAAAAATTAGAGCCCTCAATTGAGGGTAACAACAATCCCAGTACAGAGGATGTCTCCCTGCAAAAATGGTAGATTCAACTAGATTACAGAGCTATAATATACATGCAGGTACTCAACAATGTGGCAAGATTCATCTACTTATCATATTCAGATGCGTGAGTAATAATTAAGAATGAAGGCTTGAAGACTCTGTAGATGCCCAAGCAAAAGACTAGATCAAAACAATTTAGCCACTCATGTGATCTCTCAGTGCATGGACCAAATAAATATACTCTTTCTTACTGCAATGAGGATCACCAGCTTCATTATTTATCAAACGTATAATATATATATATATGAAAATAATGAATGTCAATAAGAAGCATGGAAATGTCAATAAGAATCATGGAATTCAAGAAGGACCAACTTAGAGAAGTTACTTGCAATTCTACCATAAAATCAAGCTACAATGTTCATTCAATAATAAAAATATCAAACTTTGAACAAATATTAAGCAAAAAATATGTCAGAAAGATGCTAGATGCTAACTTACAGCATAAGATTTACGTCTCTTAAGAGCTTCACGTGCAAGATCTTCCTCTCCTTTTTGAAGAGCAAGTTGTGCTTTACGGTACCTACATTGAATTTTGCAAAAAACATCTAAATTGCAACCTCTAAACTTCACTTGTCAATAGTATTAAATCCATTGTACCAACTAGAATTGGCACAATAAGGAAGTTAATTAAAAGTAGAAGTCATAGGTTTGACACCCAGGCCTTTTTTCATGCGAATCACAATAATTTGAAAAATAAATAAAGTATTGTTTTACCATTCCTCAGAAGCTTGTTCAGCTGCTTTGTACTTGTTCTCCAAACGTTTTTGAGATGCCAATACCTACATATGACATAAAGAGGATTAAAAGAAATAAATGATCAAATCCAACAAGAACAACCATTAAAAGAAAGGAATGATCACATACAATGATGGAAGACTATATTGAGACCATAACTGTTATTTCCATAAAGTTCATGCCTCTGCCTTTGTAATGTTTGATGATTGCAATAAACCAAAACAGAATAATAACAAAATAAAACTAAAAACACAAGAAAAACAGATGAAGATAACATGAAACGTGCAGAAATAAATAAAAGAAACTAGGGGAAAAGAAAGAAGGTAAAAATCATGCAAGATCATAATGCTTACTTGTGCTGTGGCCTGGCGCATCTTTGTCAAGTCATCATTCATTTCAAGTACTGTCTGATCTAGAATTTTCTCTGGGTCTTCAAAACTACTCAAGATTGAATTGGCATATGACTGTAATTAGGAGAAAGGAAAATCATTTTATTTGTCAAAGATAGTAAAACTGCAATAATTAGTCCCAAAGACCGTATACAGCATACAAATGCACAATACAGGAGATCAAATTCCAATATCTCACTCACCTTAATGACCCTAGCAAACCGATCAAAAAGGTTCATACTAGTGCCAAGAGCACCACCATCTTGTCTATAACAGTGGGACCTACTGGAAGAACTAGTCCTTATCCTAGTCACTTTGAGATATTCAACTGCAAAAATAAATAAATAAATCTTATCCCATCAATACCAGTTGAAACATGCTAGGAGAGTGGCATTTTTGCAAGAGCATACATGCATGTCTACGTAAGAGAAATATTTATAGCGCAGCAACAAAAAATAGTATCTAATATTAAGTTTTCATTCTTGCTGATTAACTCGTCAGCATAAACTTGAGAACATGAACTCATACAACTGAATTGTATGCAATTACAAGCTTAGAGATAAACTCTTACATTTGCTTTCACATGGCGTTATCTAGAGGCCATAATCAATTTCACTCAAAAACAGTAATTATAACAAAAAAATTCTATTGGCCCTTTTATCTTTTCACATAATGAATGATTAATAGCTATCTTTAAAACAAAAACTATCCAATTTCATATACTTCCAAAACTTATTTTCTCGTCAGTAAAACCAATTAGCCCATCTTGTTCTGTTTTCATCCACATTAAACTCTATCAATCATCTGCCTCATAAATTGCATACAAGTTTTTGCTCTAAACAATACCAAAAACAACCATCAATTTTGAGAGCAACAACCGAAAAACTAAAGGGACAGCCATGAAAATGTTAGCGAAAATAGAGTGTCGACCAAAGCAAAGAAAGTACATCCGCCATTGAAAAACGACGTGGTGAGATGCAGTCGCTTGACCATACAGAGAGTGTTGCTGGTGGTGGTGGTGGAGTTTGAGGAAGTGAAGGAATGCGGCGGTGGCACTGGCAAGGTCAATCCTGTAATTAACTGGGACTTTGCAGCCATTTTGGGAAGCAAAAAAATGGGTTTCGATTATTGCCCTCGCTAATCAGAAGGAGCTGAGAAAATCTATTTTCTGGATTGAAGAGAAGAGACTACCAGGATCACTTGATTAACTTTCGATTTTTTTTTAATTTAATTTTTTCTTCAATGACTGAACCGGGTTGGGTCATTCAACGAACCATGGTTTGACTACTGTGAACCCCTTTCATTTTTGTTTTTATTTGTAAAAGGAAGAATTGGAGGGCCAATGGCCTCATTTTGCCTCAAAGTTGAATATAGGATTGAATTAAGTTTTGGTTCAACACTCTTTACTTTTTAACTCGGATCAATTCGGACATAATAATTTTTTTTAATATTATTATGAGGAGGGATTTGAATTTAGAGGAAATTATACTATTTATTATATTTTCATTTTCATGGTTCTGAAAGGGGGAGAAAACTTAATTCCTCTAAAACCTAAAACATGCATAGATCACTAGATTATTCAAATTAAATTACAAAGGGCAGAATTGCGTACCTGACATCATCGTATGTTGATGCTGAAGACGATTCTGGGGTTTGTCGCCTTCTAGGGAATACACACTTTAGGTTATGCGGAAGCACTACTGAAGGAACGTAATGTTCTCTAAAATTATTATGTTCCTCCGGAGACCACAACCCCTTATTTATAACTGAATAAATTGATTAATTTCTATTTTGGTCCTTCAACAAAATAGAAATTCTTAACGGTCTCTACACTTATAATCCTATTACGAGTAGGACACCTCAATAGTCAACAATCCTAATTTGATCAAAACTTTAATTTAACTATCTTAATTTGACTGCAATACACATTTAATATTTAAATATATTTAGCCCACAATTATGATTAATTAGATGATTAATTTTAACAATATAAAATTAATTCTAACAATCTCTCACTTGGGCTAACATATATTAAATGTAAATGTATATACCTTAATGAGCTCATAAAAGCAGTCATACTGAAGGTGCCTCAAACAATCTCGTCTATTGATTATATCAATAAAGGACTGAAGGGCCAGTCGCCACATTTATCGTGACTCAAACCACCACCAATCACATTACCAATACTCTCAAATGACATAGATCAATAATAGGAGTGTAGCATGGAAACTACATGTAATGTGATCTAATCATGTCTGTTTCCAACTGGTCAATCTTAAATGAGATCAAACATAAATACAGAGTGTAAAACACATAATAAAATGAAAGAAAAAACTCTTTTTTCTGCAGAAACTGAATGTACTTTATAAAATATATCCAATGTCAAAGAGAGCATACATAAAACTTAATGCAAACTTAATGAACAAACTCTCACTGAAATTAAATAGTCTCAAATAATGTGACACCCATATGAGCAGTGTGCTTATGAAAAACTTTCGGTATCACAGCCTTAGTGAGCGGATCCGCAATCATGGAGTTCGTTCCAATATGCTCTATGGATATCTGTCCACTCTGTACTCTCTCCCTCACAGCCAGAAACTTTATCCCAATGTGTCTCAATCGAGAAGAGCTTCTGTTGTTGTTGGAGAATAAAACTGCTGAGTTATTGTCACAGTATAACTTCAATGGCCTTTCAATGTCATTCACAATGCGCAGCCCTGTGACAAAGTTCCTCAGCCAGATTGCATGATTGGATGCCTCATAGCTTGCTACAAATTCTGCTTCCATAGTGGAGGTAGCTACAAGAGTTTGTTTCACACTCTTCCAAGAAATAGCACCACCAGCCAAGAGATATATATAGCCTGAAGTGGATTTTCGACTATCTTGGCATCTAGCAAAATCAGAATTAGTATACCCAATGATCTCAAGCTGATCTGATCTCCTGTATGTGAGCATATGTCCCTTCATTCTCTGAAGATATCTCAAGACTCTTTTGGTTGCTTTCCAATGATCCATTCTTGGATTGCTGAGATATCGTCCTAACATGCCAACTATGAATGAAATATCTGGACGAGTGCAAACTTGAGCATACATCAGACTCCCAACTACTGACGCATAAGGAATCTTCTGCATCTCCTGAATCTCAAGTTCACCCTTTGGACACTGATCAAGACTGAATTTATCTCCTTTAGCAACTGGAGTATCAATTGGTATACTATTGTGCATACTAGATCTCTTGAGCACTTTCTCAATATAGCCCTTTTGTGATAATCCAAGAATACCTCGAGTACGGAATCCCTAATACAAAAGAAGCTTCACCTAAATATTTCATCTCAAAGTGTTTTGAGAGAAAGACTTTGGTCTCGTGCAGCAAGTCCTTACAGTTAGTAGCAAGTAATATGTCATCCACATATAAGACCAAAAAGATAAACCTACTCCCACTGAATTTGTGATACACACAATCTTCCACACCATTTGTCTCAAAACCGAAAGAGACAACTACATCATGGAACTTAAAGTACCACTGACGAGAAGCTTGCTTGAGTCCATAAATGGATTTCTTTAATCTGCATACCAGTCGCTTTGGGTCTCCAGACACAAAGTTTTCTGGCTGCACCATATTGATGGTTTCATCAATGTCTCCATTGAGAAACGCAGTCTTCACATCCATTTGATGTAACTCAAGATCAAAATGTGCAACTAGAGCCATGATTGTCCTAAAAGAGTCCTTCGATGATACCGGAGAGAAGGTCTCTTTATAGTCAATCCTTTCTTTCTGAGTGAAGCCTTTAGCTACAAGACGAGTCTTATATCTTTCCATATTACCATTAGAATCCCTCTTGGTCTTAAATATCCATTTGCAACCAATAGGTTTCTTTCCTTCAGGTAATGGGATAAGATCCCAAACTTGATTGTCTTGCATAGATTTATATTCTTCACCCATTGCCTCAATCCACTTGTAAGAGTTAGGATCCTGCATGACATGATGAAAGCTGATTGGATCATCTTCCACTATGTCTATAGTGTCCTCGTGTTCCTGAAGATATACTACATAATCATCTGGAATAGCATTTCTTTTCTCTCTAGTGGACCTCCTTAAAGGCACAGGTTCTGGCTCAAATTCTTGAGGTTGTTGAGCTTGTACTTGAGGAAGAATTACTTCTTCATCCTAATGAGGAAGTTGTTCAACATTGTCTTGTATTGGAACTTGATGTGCTTCTGGAACAGTGACAGGCTTAGGAACCAGAACACTGCTAGGAGCAATGATGGGAATCGACACTGAGTGGTCCTGACTCGATCCCTCCTTAAAGACAATGTTTCTAACCTTACTTCTCCCCCCAAACTCAACATCCTCAAAGAATTTTGCAATTCTCGTCTCAAAAATAGATCTGGAAGT
This sequence comes from Garcia nutans, assembly GCA_947685225.1. Taxonomy (NCBI): domain Eukaryota; kingdom Viridiplantae; phylum Streptophyta; class Magnoliopsida; order Malpighiales; family Euphorbiaceae; genus Garcia; species Garcia nutans. The sequence goes on along the minus strand of CANTUV010000037.1, from coordinate 51,027,108 downwards.
AGAATTATAAAACTTAAAACCCCGAGATCGCTCAGAATAACCAACAAAGTAGCTACTAACAGTTTTGGAGTCCAATTTTATCTCATTGGGCCTATAAGGCCTAGCCTCAGTAGGACATCCCCAAACATGAAGGTGCTTTAGACTGGGCTTGCGTCCAGTCCAAAGCTCATAAGGTGTTTTTGTAGCTGCTTTAGTTGGTACTCTGTTAAAAAGATAGACTGCTGTCTTTAATGCTTCTCCCCACAGAGACTCAGGTAAAGAAGAATGACTAATCATGTTTCTAACTATATCCATAAGAGTCCTGTTACGTCTCTCAGATACACCATTCATGCTGGGTGTACCAGGCATAGTGTATTGAGGGACTATACCACAGTCCTGTAGGAAAATAGCAAATGGTCCTAGACGTTGTTCACCTGAACCGTCATATCTACCGTAGTACTCACCATCACGGTCAGATCTAACACATTTAATCTTATTTCCAAGTTGGTTTTCAACTTCGGCCTTATAAGATTTGAAAACGTCCAGAGACTCATATTTCTCATGAATGAGATATAAGTACCCGTAACGTGATTAATCGTCTATGAATGATATGAAGTATCTTTGGCCATTCCTTGTTGCTGTAGGGAATGGACCACAGATGTATGTATGTATCAATTCTAAGACGTTTGATGATTTTTTGGCACCTAGTCTCTTTTGTTTAGTCTGTTTGTCTTTAATACACTCAACACAGGAGTCCAAATCTGTGTAATCAAGTGTGTTTAGGATACCATCTGATACAAGATGTTCTATTCTAGATTTGGATATGTGACCCAAACGTCTGTGCCAAAGTTCAGCTGAATTATCTATATTTCGCTTCCTTTTGGTACCTATAGTACTAACCTGCAGGGTTTCATTATAAGAATCATTAATATTCAACATATATAGATTATCACATGCATTCAAGAAGCTAGTACCAAAAATTTTTGAATCCATAGATAAAGTAAATAAACTGTCTCCAAATGAACAAGTAAAACCAGATTTGTCCAAATAAGAAACAGAAATTAAATTCTGTCTAAATGTCGGAATAACAAAAGTATCTACAAGATCCAAAAAACATCCAGTTCTTAAATACAATCTAATATGCCCAATTGCCTTCACTTCCATCGGATCACCATTTCCCACATAGACGTATCTTTCACCGTCAGTTGACTTTCAGTAGCTCAGGCAACCCTGCAATGAAACACTTATGTGAGCGGTAGCACCAGAATCCATCCAATAAGTGTTTCTAGGAGCTGAAGTTAAATTAACCTCATAACAGACTAAAACAAGGTACTTACCCTTCTTGACACGCCATGTGGCGTATTTAGGATAGTCCTTCTTTGAGTGTCCAGACTTGCTACAGAAGAAGCATTTTAATTCCTTGGGCTTCTTTTGCACAGGACCTTTATCAGCAGTCTTATTCTCAGCAGTCTTCTTTCTTTTCTTGTTCTTGCCCTTATCTGCTGAAAAGACCAAATGAACACTCTCTCTCTTAGTAGCCAACATCTTTTCCTCCTCATCCACACAATGAGCAATGAGCTCGTTAAGAGTCCATTTGCTCGGCTGACAGTTATATGAAGTCCTGATCTGCCCATACTGCGGTGGAAGAGAATTCAAAGCTAGATGGACTAACAGGCCATCTGGTAAAACCAAATTCAAGATCTTTAGCCTCTTGGCTATTTGGGACATGCTCAGTATATGCTCCCGAACACTACCGTTGCCAGCATACCATATGGAGGTGAGTTTTGTTAAAAGCGTCCCCACTTCGGCCTTGTCATTTTTGACATAGAACTTCTCCAGCTCAGCAAAATTATTTTTAGCATTACTTTCCTCAGCAGAAATGGCTCCTCGAACATGTTCTGGGATTCCCTGCTGCATGATCATAAGACATAAGCGGTTAGAACGCTCCCACTTCTCATACTGAACCCTCTGAGCATCCGTGCTCACTTCAGTAGGAGGAGTAGGTTCGTCCATCCTGAATGTAAGGTCTAAGTCCATACAACCTAGATATATCATCATGCTTGATTTCCATAAACCAAAATTTGACCCCTCAAACATAGGGACAGTGTTAAGATTATACGGCATGCTAGCTGTATTTAGAGAAAATAAATAAAATAATAAATAAATGACATAAGCTCACTATCCACAAAATAAAATAAAACACAGAAGTAGAGTTCAAATATTAAAAATAAGATACCGGGCACAACATTAATATTCTCATATTTGGACATAAAATATTAACTGTAATTGGTATCTCAACGCAGAAATCAAATATTGACAATTCAATCTTGTCAAATAATAAACCTTTCTTTGGGCCAATTTATTATCTACATGGATGAAAACATAATAATTATCACATATTTATCACCGCAATGCATTCTCAATTCAGCCAGATAGCAACTTTCTTTTGGGCAGATATACTACCCGCAACGAATTTTAACACACCTGTCTAATACCCAAAATAAATTAATTTACACAATAGAGGTCACTTTGGCGACATATTGCTTCAACCAATTTATTCTAAAAATATTAGACACAATCAGGACTAGAATGACAAAATTCGAACTCAATTTAATAAAATTAAATTTTAAATTACAATAAAAAATCGTAATATTTTTTTTAAACATCAAATAAATTTGCCCCCCGGAAAAATAATTTAGTCACTAACAAATCTAATTTAATGACTAAATTATAAAATTGGGCCAAAATAATCAATAAATTAAATTCTGGATAAAAAATAATAAAACCAGAAATTTTGGGGCTAAATTGAATTTACAAATAAATTTCGGGCTAAATTAAAATAAATTTAAAGTTTTGGGGTGAAAAGAGGATTATTAGAAATTTTGAGGTTCAATATCGAATTGTTCAGAAAATTAGAGAATTAAAAGAAAATTGAACAACCAGAAGCCCATGCTTAAGCCCAAGCCCAAGCCCAGAAGCCCAAGCCCAGCAGAGAAGCCCAGAAATCCACTGAAAAAAAAATAAAATAAAACACTGCACTTTTGCCAAAACTACGGCATTTTGGGAAGGACCAAAACGAACCACAAAAATCCTTCAGGGACTAAGATCGAAAAAGCACGAGGACCAGATGGCAATTTGCCATCCTCTTCCTCACCCGATTCTCCAGAACACCCTAAACGCCGCCGCCGCTTCTCCGGGCTTGCCCAACTCCATCCGCCACCGTCAACGCCTAACGGTGACCTCAGAACAGGTGCCTGACCTTCGCCCCACCTCTGGCCACCTCAATCGACGACGAACGGGATGAATCGGCCGGAAAAACGCATGACGAACCGCGAACTGAAAAATAGAAAACGGAACGTCGACAGCCCTCAACCGCCACCCTCAGTCCCTTAATCTCTCGTCGGTGACCACCAAAAAGTGGGTATTAACCCTCCTAATGCCACTGACGGACCCAACTCCGATCAAACATCACCCAAATCAAAAGCCCCAATTCAAGAAATTCACCATTCAAGAAACTGTTCTTCAAAGAACAGTTTTGAAATTTTTTTAATTAATTAATTAATTACATAATTAATTAACCCAAACCAAATCAAACCAAAGACAATTCCAAATTAATTCCAGAGAAACACAATAATCAGATAAATCGAATTCCGATTAAATTCTAGAATCATCAGGCAAACACGGCAATTTAATCCGAAAACCTAGCAACCTAGCATATAGCTCTGATACCAATTGAAAGGGGGAGAAAACTTAATTCCCCTAAAATCTAAAACATGCATAGATCACTAGATTATTCAAATTAAATTGCAAAGGGCAGAACTGCGTACCTGACATCATCGTATGTTGATGCTGAAGACGATTCTGGGGTTTGTCGCCTTCCAGGGGATACACACTTTAGGTTATGCGGAAGCACTGCTGAATGAACGTAATGTTCTCTAAAATTATTATGTTCCCCCAGAGACCACGACCCCTTATTTATAACTGAATAAATTGATTAATTTCTATTTTGGTCCTTCAACAAAATAGAAATTCTTAATGGTATCTACACTTATAATCCTATTACGAGTATGACACCTCAATAGTCAACAATCCTAATTTGATCAAAACTTTAATTTGACTATCTTAATTTGATTGCAATACACATTTAATATTTAAATATATTTAGCCAACACTTATGATTAATTAGAGGATTAATTTTAACAATATAAAATTAATTCTAACAGGTTCATGATTTTTTATTCACTTTTAATTTTTTTTATTTTTCAATATATAAGTTTTTTTTTCAACTTTACGGCATTTTTTTCTTATTCTTATGTTGTTTCTTCTTGCTTGAGCGCTACATCCAGATCTAAACTTACCAATCAACTCTATACCTCCATATATTAATGGAATTATTTTTTTTTTAAATCAATTTCATCCTCAAACTTTTCTAGAAGAAAATTAAAGTGTAGATCGACCACTATATTATAAACATATGAAAGTGTAGGGAGGATTTATTATTACATGGCTCATTAATGGGCAAAGGTTAGCATGTTTACATACAAAAGCAGCAGCACAACAAATCATTCGTTACATCATATCTCTCTTTTATTTTCTCATTGTCTAAAAGCTTTATTAAGTTATCCTTTTTATTGCTATAGATTGATTCACTTTCTAATTATTCACAAATAATAGCTTATATATAATGATTAATCATTAACCATTAAATCTTCCAATAGTACACATTGTGCTCTTTTAGTGATTTTTTTTTATTTTTTTAAATTCTACTTTGTTCAACATAGAGCATAATAGAAAATTTTTCACGGAGGTTATAAAAATGTTGGAAGTTTATATACTTTTTGAAGAGTCAACCTCAAAAGCTAGCTTGTTGAGCTTTGAGAACTCAATTATATATAAGCTCATTCAAAATTCTATATTTTATCAATATATGATTATATCATGCTTAACAACCCTATCAAGTGGTAACTGGGTCAAGAGAATTTTTGACAAGTCTAGTTGACGCTTGCAAATTTATAATATAGATTGGATCAAGAGAATTTTCGGTCTGAGGGATTTTTCATATCAAGCGAAAGATTAAAAAGTCCGAAGGACATCCCATATTGGACGAAGAACAAATTTTGAAAGCCCATCATCGGGCGAATGAAACCTACCATAGAACAAGAATTGAAATAATACTAAATTCGGAACATACCAAAAATTGAAAGAGAAATCATAGTCTGAATTATGATAAAGATAAAGAGAGAAAGAGGGACACAATATTATTTCGCTCTGATACCATATAAAAATATTGAGAGCTTATATAATTTTGGAAGAGCTAACTCCAAAAACTAGCTTGTTGATATTGGAGAACTCAATTATATATAAACTCATTCAATATTCTATATTTTATCAATGTGAGATTGTATCATACTTAATAGAGGTCTTTTGGGAAAAATTGCAAATCATATTTTTTTTATTTTCAATTTTGGCTGTTTAATTATAAATCTTCTAATTTTTTTTATTGTTTTTGGATTTAATTGTAATGATTGTTAGGTTTTTTTTTTATTCTTTAATCTAAATGTATACCACATATTCGTTAAAATACTTTAAGAAATAATTTTTTCAATTGTTTAATTTTTCATCAAATTTAATATATTATATCAACTTATATATATCATAAAAGTAAACATATAACACTAGAAAATTTAAACAAAAAAATAATTATAGAAATACACTAAAATAATTAAATAAAATATTTTATGCATATATAAAATTTAAATGAATAATATAAAAATGTATTATTAATTATTAAATATTTAATCACATGACATATATATTATATATAACTAGATATATATAATATATTTAATCACTATAATATATTTAATAACTAAATATATATGTTGAATTTTAAAATAATAACAATATACATTGCCAGAATCAAAAGGGGGTCATGAGAGTTCATAGACCCCTCTTGGTATATATACATATATATATATTTATATATATATATTGAAAGGCTTTTACAGTTTACGATGGAATGTGCATAGTAATTTGAGTGGGTGGGTATAAATATGAATAATAAAACTATAAATATTGTAATTCAATATATGCTTTATTGTATTTTTATTTGAGGGTATTTTAGTGAAAATAAATTGGAAGTGTACTTAGTGTTTATGTAGTGTGTAAATATCTCCATCCTTGCTATAATAATAAGAGAAGTTTCTTTAATAACTAAGTTAGAATTTGCTTATATATAAAATGAGTGATAATTAAATTTAGTGTTAAATTCTTCATTGGCAATTAAAATTACTATGACTAATCACAAACACATATTGTTGCAGTAAATTGAGAAAAATAATATTACTTATCTGATTTGTTTTCTATTTTTATCAAATGTGGAATTTTCAACATTTATCTTTTATTAACATTACCAAGCTATAGTTTAAGAGTCAAAAGTATGTGTTTATTTTAAAGTTAAGGAATGGTGTTGTTAGTTAATTACACATGAGAGATATCTAATTAATGAATCTGAATTCATTTAAGGTTTAGATAGAAACACCGTTCATCTGTCCATAATCAAGTATGATGTGTGCTTAAATTTAATCCTGTACAGATACTTGGCAGTTGATAAACTTATTTTCCATGTGTGCTTACAGTTAAGAGTGATCTTTCTTTTCATGCACAGTAAGTGAATTCTGGATGGATACCTTAAGAGGTATAAATTAATTAAAAATGATTATACATATAAGTTAATATATCTCTTTTATTTAATTTATTCATATTTATTTTATACCTCTGTCATACCAATTAATTAAAGATTTGGGGTGGACATTTGGCTGGTCGATTAATTAACCGACCGAATTCCACTTTAACCGATCATTCTAAATTTAAAAAATTCCAATCGAATCGGTTGACTATTGAATTCGGTTGATTCGTTTAATTAACCAAATCGATCGAATTTTTTTATTTTATTATAAAAAATTATATTTAATATGCAAAATAATTTTAATTAAATAACTAAATAAAATTTATTAAAAAAATAAATATAACTTTATTTTGCAATAAAATATATTTATAATAAAAAATTTATATAATTAAGAAATTAAACAAAAAATTAATAAATAACTAAATGAAAATTATTTTAAAAAAATTCGGTTAACAGTTAAATGACTGAATTGAACCGATTAACCATTAATCAAATAAAAAATAGAATTAATTAAATTTTTTTAATCGAATCGAACTTAATTTAACAATATCGGTTAACTGAACTGAATATTCGGACAGTTAACAAAAAATTATTTACATTTATTGAAGATTTATTTTTCTCTTTTTTTATTTGTATGCAGATATAGGGTGAAATTAGCTACGATTGTAAAGAATGTTTTGATCATGGTTGTTGTAGATGCATTAGAAAGAAAAGTGGAGATATTTATACCCTATAAAAATAGATATTCTAATTTATTAGATACCCCATTATAAATTTTAAAATTTTAATTTTTTATAATTATACCCTGCCAAAAGACCTTAATATCAATTACACATAATTTTTTATTTACACACTCCATCCATTAAAACTTTTCTCTCAAAAAATAATAATTTCTTCGTTCTTATCTCTCAAGGCATCAAAGAAAGAACAAACATAGCAAGAGTTTGTTTGATGGATCATTTCCTCCTTCTCCTCCTTGTACTTCTTAGCTCTAATTTTAAGTCTCTTATCTTAGGCTCCCTGTTGGAGCAGGTGTTTTTTTTTTTTTTTTTCACTTTGTTTCAAGCTATTTTTTAAAATCTAAATTACAAGTTTGTAGTTTGTGTAACTACTAAAAAAAATGAAAGGGACAATACACAAGTGAAAATTGGAATATTCTGAATTGTTAATTGAGAAAACTAAAAATTATTCACTCTTAATTAAAAAAGATCGAAATAATAAAACTTAATTTTTAAAGAGAATAAATTTTGAGGGAAAACTTAGCCACCTTTTTTTTCTCTATATTTTCGTATATTTTTCTTCATTCTTAATTTGAAAGTGAGATTGTTATCAATTTATTGACTAATAGCAGTTCTCTCCATCTTTTTATCTTTTATTTCTCATTTACTATTTGATTTTTGTATTGTTTTTTAATTTTATGTATTTTTATTTGTAGTTTATTTTTAAAATAATGTTTAGATCAATAAAGATTTAAAATCTAATGTTTATTTTTATTTTTATTTTTATATTTTTTTGTCTTTTAAAATAAACTTTAATATAATTTAAATTTTTATTATTGAATTTTATTCTTCTTTTTTTTTTGAAAGAGTTATGTGTTTTCTTTAAATAAAAATTTATCATTCTCTAATAAATATTGTTTATCCTTCTATTTGAGAAGTGTTATTCGTGTAATGTTAAATGATAAATTAAATGGATATCTCATTAAAAATCAGATTATCTGTAGTATGTCATTACTATTTGATGTTTGTAATGAATAAGTTCAGAATAATCCAATAACTTTATTAGTTATATATATTTTATGTACTTTAAAATTATATAATTTTATTTGTATTAGAACTTTTTGAATTTTCAATGAAAATTTATTATGTACTAAAAAATATAATGGATTATGCTTTTTTCTTGGGAAATATGGATTTTGTCTGATTTGGTTTTTGTTAGCTAAAACAAAAATCAACAAATAGAAATTCCACCTTGATCTAGTTTTGACACTGCAATTTTATTTAGTCCAATTCACTGAAATTTCGTTACGACATTCACATAAATATCATTTTTTTAAAATTTTTATTTTTAATTTAAAAAATATTGAATTTGAGAGATACATATATTTAATATGCATCTAATATCTAGGGATATACATAACAGTATATTTTCACCTAAACTTATTTAATTTTTTTTTTAAAAGCTATAAAATATTTAAAAAAAATTGAGAAACAATATAGTATATGATTTCATCTAAATATAAATATAATTAAATTAGATTTACGAGATGGTATCATGTTTTACTTCTATAGGACCAACAACAAAATGAACAAAACAATGATATTTAACAGGTAAGCCTATTATATATATAATTTTTGTACAAATGTTGTATTTTTTTAAAAAAATAATTAAAAAGATAAAAGCTTAACACAAGTAACTCACTTCACTGTATTTGACACGATTAATCATTTTATCTCGTCTATTTTTAATTTAATTATATAACCTTTTAACTTGGTGATTTGCTTAGCTAATGTATTTTTATTTTTACATAAATAGAAATTTTGATACACAATTTTCGAACATGCTGACATTACATATATGTGAGCAAAATAAAATCTTGATACAAGGAGATTATTATTTAATTTTGTAAACAACAGTAATTAAAGCAAGGTTAGCTGTATTGTTATATTTTTATTTGTGTTAGATACGTGTACTCCATGTATAAGGGGGACTAAACTATGATTTTTATTTGGCTGCAAACATTCAATTTTCTTATCTAAACATATATTTTGAATTTCTTTTACTAATTCATAAGTAATTGAAATGCTTATTAAAAAAAATAAATTTTAATGGATTATTTAGTTTAATTGATTTTAGATATCAATTTATTTTTTTAGAATTTTTCAAGTACAGTAAATATTTTAATTTTTATTAAAACATTTTTTTATTTTTATTGAAATTTATTAAATTAAAATTTATTATAGCTATTTTCTAATATATGTAATTTTTTTACCAATCACTTTATTTTAATTAAATTAAAATTTTTTTTATAATTATTTTTTGATTTATAAATTTATAAATAAAACTAAATTTAAAATTTTTAAATTTAATTCATAAGTAATTGAAAACAGAAATCCTTTTAAAAATAAAAATTGAATTGATTTTATTAATTCATAAGTAATTGAAAATACTTGTCAAAAATTTAATTTTAATGGATTATTCAGTTTAATTAATTTTGGTTGTCAATTTATTTTTTATTTTAGAATTTATCAAGTACAGTAAATAGTTTTATTTTTATTAAAATTTATTAATTAAAATCTATAAAAATTATTTGTAATATAACTTATTTTTGTAATTATCTTTTGATTTATAATAATTATTTTGTAATTAACTTTTGATTTATAAATTTATAAATAAAGCTATAGTTTAAAATTTTTTTAAAAAAATTTCAACTAGAAATGAGTTCGACAATTTCAAGGTTAATTACATGCAAGTTAATTATTGCAAATTTTTCTAGTTATTAATTTGAAGATTTTGAAATCAATTTAAGTCTAAATACATATATAGATTGCTGAACTTAACTCATTTAGTCAGTTTGCTACATAAATTTTAATTTAACTATATAGTCCTATAAACTCATATTTTTTTTAACTTATAAATACAAAATTACTGAGTCATGCTTAGTCACACAAAGTCATACTAAGTTATATTTTTTAAACTTATAAACATATATTTTTTTCTTTTTCTCTCTCTAAATCCATTCTCATATAAAATTCAGTCCCTAAAATCTAAACCCTAAAATCAAATATCTAAGCTTGATTTTAGGTTTTTTTCCCCTTTTTTTTTTATTACTTTTGTACTATTTTGAAACTTTTGTTGCTGGTTTATTATTTCTTAAATTTTCTTTCTCAAAATGTAATTGATTTATTATTTTGAAATATAAGATACTCGAAGAAAATATATTTTGAGAATTATATTTTAAATGAAAAGTGATTTAAAAAGAGAAAAAAATATGTTTGAAGTTAAGAAAATGTAAGATCATGAGACTTAGCGTGATTCAATGAGTTTATATTCATAAGTTAAGAAAAATATGAGATTAAGAGAATACATGGTTAAATTAAAAGTTCAAGATGTAAATTAATTAAATGAGTAAGGTTAGGGGGTTATGCATGTATTTAGCCTATTTATTTATATGAAAAAGCAAACATGTATGAGTATATTATAATATAAATTACAAGAAATGAAGAAAATAATAGACCTTAACCATTCTTTGAAAAATAAGAAAAAAATAGAAATCAAGTGGGGATATTAACATCCCAAAAACACTAAATACACCTTCAAAATATTTTTTTTAAATACCTGCAAGAAGAATTAGATTAAAGCAAATATTGAATTACAATATTTATAACTTTATCATTTACACTTCATCCTCCCAAATTACTATATATACTCCATCCCAAATCCTCAAAGTCCTTCAATCTATTTCACCTCTACTATTTTCATTTTTATAACTTCCAAATTCTCTTCACTCTCCCACTCTAATTACTTCACACTTTCGTATTATTTAAAGTTAAAATATATAAAAAAGACACGAATTATGTGTCTCTTGAAGAATTTAAGGAAAGCATTTGATGGTTTAAAGCAATGTAAATAAGGTTAAGTGAGTTTGGAATTAGGCTAGTTCAGCCAAAGATGACTGTAAAATTAAATATATTTAGTTATATATTATTGAATATCTTAATATGTTTATAAAATAGTGGTCAAATAAAAATAAATATTCAGCTTTGTTTTAATGAATTATATTTAAATTTTTGCTCTGATTGATTGAATATATTTTATTATTCAAATGAGGATGATATAAAATTAATATCTTGCGATTTTGTCTCGTTGAGTAAAAATTTTTTTTTATCACTATCTTACTAAATAAGAGATTGTATTTATTAATTGGTAGGTGTATAAATAAAAAAATAGGTAAAACAATATAAAAGTCTTTTGGGTTGTAATAATAAAAAAATTTAAATTTAAATTTTATAATAGGAGTATATTAATAAATTCAGGTGTATTTAATATTTTTATAAGGGAGGTAAATATCACTTCCTTCCCATAAAAATCACATGAAAAGATGCTTGGATTTGATGGTAGATTTTGATTGGATGGAGTTGGAATGTTGGATGGTGCAATAGAGAAAAGATAGTCCGCATAGACCACGCTTACAGAGAAGCCAATATTTATGCCGACTGGTTGGTTATTGCTGCTAAGTGTTTGAAGATCTCAGGACAACTATCCTTACATGCCTACTTCATGATTCTTTTGCTCCATCTTATTTTACTCCTTTTGTTGGTTTTTCTTCAACTATTGCCACTTCTCTACCAATATTTAAATAATAATCAAGGAAATTCTTCCTCCAATTTAGCTTTCTTTTTTCATGAGGTTATTTTTAGTAATTTCAATATTCAATTCAGATATTAGATTTTTTTTATTAGGACGAGAGATGGAGAATTAATTTTGAATTTATTATTAAAAAAATCTGTAATTATTATTAAATTATATCGTGTAGATTAGATGTATCATAAATTATAGTTACATATTTCATTAATATCGATCAAAATTTTCAATTTAAATATTTCAATCTTATTTTAAAATTGTATTATTTTTTTATTATAGAGTTATTTTTTCTAATCATAAAATTGTTGAATAATTAGACGCATAATGTTCATTGGTAAATTCTTTCATATTGGGGTTTAACTCTCCAATATTTATTTCTTCACTTAAAATGTTTAATTGCTGCTAATGACTCAAATAACTATGCCCAAATAATTGTTTTTTCTTGACTCTTCACTTTCTTTATGCACTCACCAAATTAAGATTAATTACCATGGGAAACTCACAACAAAAACAAAACCACAAAATCATCCCCAAGAAAAAACAGAAGAAAATGGCAATTCAATCTTCACCTGCGAGATCTGCATAGAACCCATGTTAGAAACCCACAAATTCAACAACAAAAACAATTGGAAACACCCATTTTGCGTAGATTGCATAGCAAAATACATAGAGGTAAAGCTCCAAGACAACACAAAAAATTCTCTGCCCTGGATTAAACTGTGAAAATCTCTTAGACCCAGTTTCTTGCATAGACCTACTTTCTCCGACCCTATTTGTGAAATGGTGTGATCATTTGTGTGATGGGTTGGTTTCTTGGTCTGATTCAAGTTATTGTCCTAACAGGGGTTGCAAGGAATTGGTAGTAAATGAGTGTGGTGGTGTGGCTAAGGAATCAAAGTGTCCACACTACAAAGAATTTTTCTGTTTTTAATGTAAAATTAAGTGGTTTGATGGTCATGATTGCAATCAGAACACAGAGCAAATGAGGAGATTTGAATGAAATTCTTTTTAAAGAGCTCATGCAGAAGAAGAAATGGTTAAATGTCCTGGTTGTGGCCACTGTGTTGAGCGACTTCGAGCGTGTTTTAAAATCAAATGCAGGTTAAATTTGCTTTCCCCCTTCTTTCTAACATCAGTTTCGAAAAAAAAATTAATATTAGATTTGAAATTCATAAATATTTAATTTACTCAGAAAATCAATATATTGTTTTTGTCCTTCTTGATATATTCTTTCAGATTTTTATTTTTTAATCAACAAGAATTTTTATCTATAAATTTAAAAAAAAAAGTTTAATTTGTGATTCAGTTTAAAAGTACTATATTCTAAAAGTTGGTAATGTCTCAGTCTCACTACAATTTAATTATAAAAGAGAAACTTATTCTTGAAGCAAAGATCATTTCGCCAAAACCAAGGACTGTTCTAATATCTTTTAATTAATTTGTTATTCTTTAATTCTCGAAAAGAATTATTATTTTCCCCCAATTAAATTCAAACTTGAGAATCCTTTATATAAATATAACATTATTTCTATGGTTATTTTTTATAGAATAATTAAAATAATTCTTAAAATATTAACTTTTTTTATGAGTCAAGTATAAAAAAAATCAATTAATTTTATTCAAATTCGATATTAAATATTGTGGTTTTAGAGTGGAGAATATCTTTTCTATTCTTTCATCGGATACCTTATTTTATGCTTAAATCATTAAAATCTTGCAAACTAATAATATAGCTATATATAGAAAATAGATTGAAACCCTTTAATTATATTGAAAGCTGAGTATAAATGAAAGTAGTGTTGGTCTAAAAATAATACTCCCTATATATATATATATTTGTCTTGTGATCTTTAATAAGTGAATAATACTCCCTATATTTTATTTTAAATATCGTATAAGAAAAAAAAATTATTTCACTTTAAGTGTCGCTTTTAAAAATTTTAAAAAGTATTAATTAAAAAATTTTAATAGTGCTCCTATTAATTAACGAAAGAAAAGAAGTAGGACGAGAGATGAAGTAGTGTATTTAGTTAAATTATAATAAATTTTTTATAAAATTTATAATAATTAATTATTTTTTTTATCTGTTCATACTGTTTTTATAGGACACTTAAAATGAAATAGAGAGAGTATTAATTTTCTTTTTATGATATAATACAAAATTTAATTCTTATTATATAATTAATAGTAATTTTGATTTTCCAGATGCTTGACGCGTTTTTGCTATAATTGTGGGAGAAAATTATCGAAGGATGGTTGTGATTGCAAGTTTCACATTGAAGAAAATTATCAAGTACTTCATACGTTTATATTTGCACAACTCTTCTTGGTATAGCCTTATTTATCCCTGCAGCTTATTTATGCAGTCATCAGTTAGGATTCTAATTTTATATATACAGTGTATATGTAAGTATTATTATGTTCTTAATTAGTTCAATTATTTTCTGTTTTGCTTTTATTTTTATATTTTTCGAGTGAATATATATAGTATATAAATTTATTTAAAATTTTGAATAATTAGTCATTTAAAATAAAAAAAATTAAAAATAAACTTAAAAAATTATAAAACAGCAAGCTGATGATACCTCATGTATAATTAATATATATAATTCTTAATCAAAATATAGTTTTATTTATGAAAATATTTAAAAGATTATACTACTCATGTCTAAACTATCAGTGATTACTTTTAAGAGACATTTACAAAATGACCTACAAAAATTTTAACTAATAAAAATTATTAATTTTTTATAAAAAGAAAATTTTAATTTTTGTTATAAATAACTAATAACACTAAAAAAATATTTAAAAAAAGATAAATATATAAAAATATATTAATAAAAATTATTAAATTTATTTTTAAATAAATTTTATATATTATACATATAAAAAGTTTAAAAAAATTATTAATTTTATTGTGTAGGTGTTGAGTGTATGATGCAGTACGTATGTTATGTAGATATTGTAGATGTTGTATATATGTTATTTTTATGTTATATATTTATTGTGTATGTTATATATATATATTATGTGTATGTTATCTGGATGTTGTGTGTATATAAAATTTAAAAAATAAAGTTAAAGAAATATTAAATAAATTGTATAAATACTATGTAGATAATACGTGTATGTTTGATATATATTATATATTTGTTATAATTTTTTGTATATATGTTATATATATTGTGTATATGTTATGTATATATATATATTTTTTATATGTATATTGAGAATATAATAATATAAAAATATAAAAAGAGATAAAATATAATAAAATGAAAAAAAGGATAAAGTAACGTAAAAGATTATAAAAATGAAAAAAAAGCCGTGCCATACTTTTGAAACAAAACTTAAAGTTTCGTAGTTTTAAAAATTGGGTATCAAAAACCCGTATTCTATGTAAAATCCTCTAATTATAATGAATACTTACAAATGAGTTATTCCAATTAGCATTTATGACAATTTCGATCATTATTAGAATAATTTATTTGTAAGTATTTGTTAAAATTAAAACATTAAATTGAAAAAAAAAATTATTAAAAACTTCAAACACTCTTAGCGTAATTTTTTCAAATATTTACAGTATGGCATCGTGTACAATCCACTCTATACACTGCGTTTCATATAATTGAAAAATTATTCTGAACCAAAACTATCATCTCTCACACGACTTAATAATCCAGAATTGAGTCACTTAATAAAACCTTGGTTTTCAAACTGCTTAATAAAAAAAAATTAAGAGGGGCGAACGAGCTGACATAAAATAATTAACTTCAAGCTTAGCTTGACATAAAATAATCAAGTTCTAGCTTGAACTTGAGTTGAGCATGAATCAAGCATTGACTCATATCGATTTAATTCATATATTATATATCTCAAATTTAAACTCAAGTTCGATTTAATTGATCAGTTGAATGAACTGAACGAGCTTATTTCAATTTTTATTTTCATTTATCTTTTATACTATTTCAAAGCAGAAATACTAAAATTAATAATATCTTTATAAAAGATGAATAATATAATTTTATTTTGATATTATGAATGTTCAATAGGTTAGCTCATGCGGTTAAGATTCAAAGGATGAATATGATTCCAAATGTTCAAGCCATTATAGCTAAAGTTGATGTTCAAGGTAGGGTTGCCTAAAGATTGTATTTCTAAGGTATCAAGATTAGTAAAGAAACAGAGAAGCAGAGAATTTTGAGAGAGGGAAAAATGTGAAGATTATGTTAGTATAGATGATGTTACACTAGTGGCGAAAGCAGCAGCTCAGAGAAAGGGGTAAAACTCCTCTTCAACGCATGTAAGGAGGAGATGGGGGGCTGAGGGGCTGGATCTCCACCTCTGTTATTCCGGCCGGCAAAAACTCCTTTTAAAAATACACGTCCGGCGGCCGGCCAGGGGAGGTCATCAGCCTCCATCTGACTCCATCTGAATCCGCCCCTGCGTTATACATAGTTAGCTATATACAATTGTTAGTTATAACTAACTCTAGCTGGCTCAGCATATTCTGGATATTTCCACTAATAGAAAATTACTTAGCTTTAAGTAACTCACATAAATTACAATACAATACATATAGTTAACACAAGGGTCTTGGGGTTTAAGCATGGTATGTATGAATGCACACAGTAAAAAAAAAAAGCTTCATAAGCTTATGCAAAAAGGCTCGACTATTATGGCACATACAATCTGATATTGGATTCTAACTTCATTACATGAATAATGGCATAGGGTAACTTAGTCTAATAAGATCCCATCATATTAAAGCATCTATATACCTAACTATACATGAGTTAAAGAGTCTTGAGTGGATCCAACGGTACATGCATACTCGTTACATTTTAAAAAAGATTTGAGGATTCACTGTAGATATGATTATTTTTAAAATTTAAAATTTCTAAAAATATAATTAATTATTATTATAAATAAATTATTAATTAAATAAGTTATTTAAATAAAATATTGATTTATAATTAATTTATTAGAAATATCAAGAGTCATATATTTTGTTGTTTAGTTTTTTAAATATCTAAAAATATATAAATTCATTATTATTATTATAAATAAATTATTTAATTTATAATTAATTTATTATAAAAGTTCAGAGTTATATATTTTTAATCTTTTAAATTTATAAAAAAATAAAATAATCAATATTATTAAATTATATTAATGTATAATTAATTTATAGAAGATTATAAGTTATTAGTTACAAGTATATAATTTATTTAGTCAATATTATAAAATTTATATTAATGTATAATTATTTAATAGAAGATTAAAAGTTATAAATATAATTTATGATTAAATTTTAAATATTGTATAAATTTTTAAAATTAAATAAAAATAATTAAAAAAGATGAAATGACATTTTTTTAAAGATTGATAATGTAACAGTCTTTAACTACTTTTTATTTTCTTATTAGCTTTTATATATTACAAAAATAATATCATCTATTATATTTTTTAAAATTTTTATTTTTTATTATAGATATTTTAGTTATTTTATTATAAACTTATAATAAACTCATTATAAACTATATAAAATTTATAAAATCATAATAAATCCACAATAAACTCATTACAAACTCATTTTAACTCATCGTAAATTAATAAAAATATAATATTTTGATAAATATTTTATAAATTCTGAGTATTTTATAATTACAAACTCATTATAAGTATTTTATAAACTCATTTTAAACTCATCGTAAACTAATAAAAATATAGTATTTTGATAAATATTTTATAAATTCTTATATTTTGATAAATAATTTATAAATATAATAAATTTAATTTTTTTTTTAATTTTTTTATGCATTTTTATCAAAAGTCCTTATATATTTGTAGGCCAATGATTCAAATATGCCTTTGAACTATTACTAATATCTTAACTTAGCCCTTTTTTTTTTCTTTTATCAATTATGTTCTTTTTTGTCAAAAACATATCATTTAGGTCTTTACTGGAATAAAAAAACGTAACTTACAGTTAAAATACTGAGGTGTACTGTAAAATCTACTTTATTTATTTTATATTTTTTTATAATTTTAAAATATTAAAAATATATTTTAAAATAATTAAAAAATAAAAAAATCATATTCTACTTTTTAATGTTTAATAATTTATGAGAAAATTAAAATTTAACGAATATTATATCATGAATTAAAAACAATGAAAATAAATATTTTATCATATTAAATAATATTTCATTAAAAATTATTATTTGTAATTTTAATTTTTTTAAATACAATGTAGAATATAAAATTTTTATTTTTATAGTCTATAAAAATTATTATTTTTAAATAATTTCAAAAATATGCATTTTTAATTTTTAATTATTTAAATTATTTTAAAAAATAAAAAGTAAATAAAATAGGTTTTATAGTACTATCTTAATATTTTAATGATAAATTAATTTTTTTTCTAACGTTAAAGATCTAAATTACCGGTTTTTAATAGAAAAAGTTATATTTAATAAAAAAAAATTAACGACTCAGTTAAAATATTAGTAATAATTCATGGGTTGTTTGAACATTTTGCTTATATATATAAAATATAGATGGGTTGGAAGATTGGGCCTTTTGGGCCAACAGAGAGGTGAAGAAGTCATTATTTGCAAGAGGAAATTATATAATTTACTATTTTTTTTTTAATTTCCTTTTTCCTTTTTAATCTTTTTTTCATTTTTTACTTTTTCTGTTTTAGTTTTAGATTAATTTTTATTTTTTCTTTTAAAAAATGTGGGATATCTTCTTCTCTTTATTTTTTTCTTTTTTATTTATTTCTCTTTCATTAACATCTTCTTCGTTACTTTCATCGTGCCTCTTCTCTATTATTACCTCTTGTTCTCTATTGCAAAAATCTCTTTCGGCTTTCTTTGATTCTTTTTAAAATTTATGTTTTGCTTTATCAAAAATCAAATTAGTTTTTTATTTTGGAAACCTCTACAATTAAATTAGTTTTTATTTTGATAGCCTCTAAAAAGAGAAGAAGAAACATAAATCAACTAAATCTTTTTATTTTTTTTACTGATTTTAGATTTCAACTGTAATGATTAGAGTTTTTATTTTTATTTTTTAACTGTAATGTACTTTATATATTCTATTCAATGCTCTAAAGAAATAATTTTTTTAACTATTTAATTTTTTTTATCACATTTAACATATTATATGTTATATACATAACGTATAAATATTATATTTATATATTATATAAATGGTTATATAACATATGAATATGGTTCTAGATCTGTAATATATTAAATTAATCATATTATATATAATATATATAAAATATAAAATGCATATATAAAAATTCTAAATATGAAACATATATATATATATATATATACAGTTGTTTATGGTTCTTCATATGAAATACACCATATTTATTAATTTATATGCAACATATATAACATAATTCTGAATATTCTAAAACAATAAAAGTAAAAAAATAATCTAATTAGGAAATTATAATAAGTATAATTGTAAAAAATATTTATAAAAATAGATTAGGGTCATAGCGTCATTTCTTTCCTTATTAATGAACGCCAATATAATTTCAATAGAAATTGCTTTGAAAATTAGCTAGTATTGTTTTACTTGCCTTTTTTTTTAAAGGTCATAATTGTAAGTAGATTCTTCATTTTATTTTCAATGAAATTGCCTCTCCTTTAAAGGCCTTTTCTGCTTTTCAATTTATTGACAGGAGAAGTTTCTTGTTTCTTTCCTCTTTGTTTTCTCTACACATTGCCTTCTAATTAAAGCATACGATACGAGTGGTTTCTTTGCAAATATTAAGATATTTGGAGATTGCAAATACTCTCAAATTTAATTTCTATTCATGTTGGGTTTAGTTTTATTTGCAATATTTGATATATAATTATCAATTTGATACTCACATATTTATATTAATGTTTTACCATATATAATATCTCTTGACACATTTGAATCTTATCCATATTAAATATATATATATATATATATATATAGATAGATAAGAAAATTAAAGCAAAATTTTTATTAAAAAAAATAATCCTATTTCTTAATGAGATTTGAGAGAAAATTAAATTAATCCACTTACAAATATGGGATATTTTGTCATTTATTTTGCCTCAATAATGTCATAAAGTAATCATTTCACTTTAAAATTAAAGTATTTGTACAATAATAAATTTATTTATAATTTAAATCATGTCATTTTAAGAAAAAATTAATTAACTAAATATAATTTATGGTCATTTGTTAAATAATTTAATTTTAAAAAATTATTGAATATGAGTATTTAGGCATTTGTTAAGCGAATCATCTTTACAGTTTTGGTAGACAAACTTGAAGCATTTTACTAACCTTTGTTTGTTAATTTCTTTAGAAAGTAAAAGAGGCTTCTGCTTTTGATTCAGTCCATGTGAACACTCAACTGCCACGAAAACGCCATAATCAATCATTTTCATTCTCA
This sequence comes from Garcia nutans, assembly GCA_947685225.1. Lineage (NCBI taxonomy): Eukaryota > Viridiplantae > Streptophyta > Magnoliopsida > Malpighiales > Euphorbiaceae > Garcia > Garcia nutans. Next base: position 51,006,616 of record CANTUV010000037.1, on the reverse strand, counting down.
TTCATCCTAACCTAAGAGATACGTAGAAAAAAAAAAGAAATACAATTAATTAATTATTCTTTGAGGAAATTACATAAATTAAGAATTTTTTTCTTCAAAATTTTGTTTTTACTATTTTTTTTAGTTTATATATTTTTTAATTTTTACGACGTATATAAAAAAATATACTGAATATATTTAACATATATTCAAAATACACCGTATCTTTATAAATTTTTGATATATATCATACGATACATATATATATATATATATAAATATAATAGTTTTGTAAACTTTTAGTACTTTTGTAGTTTTGTTTTGTTTTCATGTTATTTTGTAAATTTTATAGATGAAAGAAGTACTTCATTCTTTTCTTACAGAAATAAATTTATATAATTAATTAACATTAAAAGAAAATTCTCTTTCTAATAAAATTCAAATTCCAATTCAAATTATAAGATATTATCATATTAAAATGTAACAAATAAAATTAAATATTCAAAGTTACATTTTTCATAAGTATTAACTCAAATCGTATTTCTTTCAGTGGTTGAAATGTTTTTCTAAGCTAAAAGTGTGAAAATTTGGTAATGCAGTACTTACCAAATATCATGCTATTCTATTCTTATCTTAGACGTGTTCTTTGGAAAAACCTCACAATTCTTAAGATAAATATTTACAATTGTTTACATTTGATTCTTTTTGGGACCTTTTATTTTGAAGCTCAAAAACTCTTTTTTTATTTTTATTTTTAAAATTTATTTCATATTAAAAAACAATTATTATGATCTTATAAGTAAAAAATTTCATTTTTTTTCAGACATGATTCAAATGATTGCTACATCTTATAAATAGGCTAATCGAAATTAAAATATTAATATTCAAATTAGTAATTTGAGTAATTTTTTTCAGTCAATCAAAAATTATTTTCTTAATTTATGTGTTAATTGAGCTTTTTAAATTTTTTCTCTAAACGAGTTAATATATTTGGTAAAAAATAATTTATAAACATATTTACTGTTAAATGACTAAATAAGATTAGGGAGTAGTTAAGTGTGACTAGATGCTAACCCTCGTAGTAACCATCATAATTAAACTTTAAGCAGAATGAAATAATAACATACATATACAAAAATATGATTTAAAAAAATTATTTACAGTAAATAAATAATTATAAGTATTAAAGTTACAAAGTGTAATTAGTAATTACGTGAGACAATTTTGAAATAGCAATTCATATTGGTATACTTATTGGGATAGTTATAAAAATAACTTAAAAAAAGTTTGTTTTTAAAAATACAACAAAAAAAATTGGTGCAAAAATGCTTTTAGATAATTTTTTTAATAAAAAATTCGGTAATAACTTGAACTTTTATAAAAATATCATTTTAAGTGAAAGTATATATAATATATACTTATATATATTGTAAAAAAATATGAAATTTATATTTATAAAAATATTATTTTTTATTAAAAAATATATAATAGATATCCACATATACTAATATATACTATTGTTATATGGCAAAAATATATCAATATATACTCAGCAATAAAAGAAGAAAAATAAGCGCTGTAAAAATAAAAATAAAAATTAAAACAATATAGTGTAATTTCTTCTAACTTATTTAGTGGGATTGCATTTGTTTAGTATATAAATAACACGCCAATTGTCAACTGTCCAAAGCATTTAGTCTCAATGTGATAAAATAAAAATTCTCAATTTATGCATATGTTATGCGAATAGAAACAAAAGGAATTAGTGATTTTGCAATTGTGTTGTTTAGTTGTATCTTGTGAAATACATGTATCTAATCCTTATTTTATTTTTATAAAAAAAAAGGAAATTACAGGATTAATTACTAATTTTCTATTTTATTTTATATAATCTAATTATTAGGTAAACTAATATATTATCTCCTAGGATGAATAGGATTTGTTATATAAAAATTTATTTATTTATTTACTTTTTTTTGCACTAAAACATTAGTATGCGGTACATTATTTTTTAATATAAAAATCAAATTCTTAAATTTATAATATTTTTAATTATAACCAATATATGTATATATAGATTAAATCGAAATTCAACCTAAGTTCAATAAAATCGAATTAAATTTTTTTATATCGAAATTAATAATTTAGTTTTTTTTTGCTTCCATAATTTGATTATGTTAATTTTTAATATAAATTAAATTAGTATAAATTCAAAAACTAAAATTTTAAAATAACACAAAAAACATGAATACCATGAATTCAATCAATTTTTTCATTTGAAGAACATAATTCATAATTATGATCTCATTTGCATAGAAAATATTTATGCAATTTCCCCCTGCAATAAAAGATTAATGTAATATGTAAAGATAAAGAAAGTTTCAAAAAATGAGTTACGTGTGAGAGGGTGAAGATTAGTAATCTTTCCCATAACCAACAAAAACAAATATGTATGAAACTGGCAATGGCTGGCTGCTGGGTCTCTCCTTGCTTCCACAGTACAATTCGACTTACACACTTCATCAGATTAAATATAAATTATAGTATTATTTCTCGTTTCCGTTTGTTTCCCGAGAAAATCTAAAGACACTTAAATAGTTTCTCTTTGTTACTCTGTAAGTTTCACCGCACCAGCTCTCTTTTTCTTCCATTTTTCAATTCGTTTAGAAGCTCTATTTCTGAGTTTTTGTAGTTGTACGGATTGGTTTTATTTGCTTGGAATTTCATTTTTAATTTAATGGGGGGATTTTCTAAAAATATTTTTCATTTTTAAAATCTTTTTTTGTTATTTAAAAATTTTTGTTGGAGAAAGTAAAAATTATAGAATCAATGTACCATTTCAATTTTTTTGTTGGTCTCTCTTTCGTTTGTTTGTTTGTGTTTTTTTTTTTTAAGGTTATATGGGGATTATTAGGATTTTTTTAGTATAATTTTTTGTTTAATTAGATGATTTTCTTCCCTGTTCGGCAATTAAGAGTTTTTTGCCTCTTCAATTGTGTGGAACTAGGACTGGGGAAAATATGTCATCTGTTTTACTTTAACTTTTCGCTTCTGTTTGATTGCCAGGAAAATGTTGGAAAGTGAATCCGACTTTCTCTCTCATGAAATCAAATTATGAATTGCAAATTGCAGAAAATTCTCTGAAGTGGGTGCTTATTCAAGGAATTTTTGTTGTTTAAATATAATAGATATTACTTTATAATTTGAGTACATTTTTTTTCACATGTATGTTTGGTTGTTGAGATAGCGCTTTGATTTAAAGAAATTTCAATCACTCGTCTTGGATTGGAGTAGAATTACATTATTGGAAAAATACTGGAAATTTAACTTTTAAGTTTTCTCTTTTAGCTCTCTGTATCTATTTCATTGGTCAGAAAATGCATAAGAGTTCAGCTAAGGAATTGAATTTGAATCTAACATGTATGGTTTTGATAGAGTTTTTGTAAATTTTTTCTTCTTAAACTACAAAGTTTCTAAAATTTGGGTTGAAATTTCTGCTATTCTTGAGTTTTTGGTTGGATTACATCTTGCAAATTTGTCTTTGAAAGGGATGTTAGCTCAAAAATTCATCCCAGATTGGCGAGCTTTAACCGTGTTTACTGATTTTCAGTGCTTGAATGAACTAATCTTTGCTTTTGCTATGTAAAAATTTATTTGGTCAAATCTTATTGGCATGAAAAATGCAGACCTAACAGTACTATGGAAAGGCAAATGAGGCCCTGCCTTGTAAGCGTCAAGTAGGCAGACGCCCAACAGCAGATTTGCTAAGATGGAAATGCCAAGAATTGTTTTGCGAAGGAAACTAGTAGATTAGCAGATATGTAATGACAGACAGCTGTATTCAAGAAAATTGTTGAGGTAATGCACTTACATCTCATCACAGTCAAGGCGAATATTTTTGAAATTATGATTTTTTGGTTAGTAGTTTATAGCTTAATGGAGAAAATGTGTGTAGTGAAAATTGAGCTTTTTCCACTGAAAAAAATAATTTGTGAATTACTGTGATAAAAACTACATCAGGTAAATTCTCAGAAAAGTGGAGGAGTCACAAGCGGTCTCACTTAAAACCCACTTTCCTTAGACTTACGCGTCGTTTGACAGAATTTACCTAGATATGTCATCCCTTTTCACAATAATCACCAAAACAGAGTTTTGCCCAACAAATAGCTATTAAATAAATAAAAGAGAGAACACCAAAAAATTAACGAGGTTCCGCCAAATTTTGCCTGCGTCCTCGGACACTACCAAATATATTTCACTAAAGAAATATTACAAAAAAGAGAGAAGAGAAAGCTTGTTAATGCACTGCAAATAGAACAAGCTGGGACGAATTGAAACTAAAGAAATTAGCTTTAATTTATAGCCAAAATCTTAAGCCCAAAATCATTATATTCCCGGTGTGGGAATTTGATACAAAATAAAAAAATTAATTTTTAATTCCTTGGTGGAATTTGAGCCACCATCTTTGACAATCTCCACCTTGGCGAAAAAGTTCCAAATACAAACTTCTGATCTCTCTCGCAAAGTTGTAGTGTCTTCAAATGCGCTTTGCAGCGCAGCTTCAAATTTGAACAATATTAATCAAGTCCAAACAGTATTTGAACTTGACAGCTGTCACCACCTTAGTCAACATATCAGCAGAATTTTTAGCGGTCTGAATCTTCTGGAGTTTCACCTGATCTTCCTCTAAAATTTCTCTAACAAAGTGGAAACGAACGTCGATGTGCTTCGTCCTTGCATGATAAACCTGATTCTTTGCCAAATGAATAGTGCTCTGGCTATCACAATGTACAACAATGTTGTTCTGCCTAATCCCCAACTCATCAAGCAACCCTTGAAGCCAAACAGCCTCCTTAACAGCCTCTGTAACTGCCATAAATTTTGCCTTTGTCGTAGAAAGAGTCACAGTTGACTGTAAAGTAGATTTTCAACTAACTGGTACTTTTGCAAGTGTAAATACATAACCAGTAGTTGATCGACGTTTATCCAAATCACCAGCATAATTGGAATCACAATATCCGACTATGCATTGACCATTTTCTGTATCCTGCTCAAAAACTAATCCAACATCTACGGTGTTCAGAAGATACCGCAGAATCCATTTCACAGCTTGTCAATGCTCTTTGCCAGCATCATGCATGTACCTGCTCACAACTCCAACTGCCTGTGAAATGTCAGGCCTCGTACACACCATAGCATACATCAAGCTACCAACAATATTTGCATAGGGAACCTTTGACATGTATTCCCGTTCTGCATCATCTTTTGGCGACTGAGCTGCACTGAGTTTGAAATGAGAAGCAAGAGGTGTACTAACAGGTTTGGTCTTGTCATTCATACCAAAACGCTTTAGTACCTTTCTCAAATATTGCTTCTGAGACAAACAAAGTGTCCCCAATTTCCTATCTCTGGATATCTCCATGCCGAGAATCTTCTTTGCCTTGCCCAAATCTTTCATTTCAAATTCCTTATTCAATTGATTCTTTAATTGCTCAATTTCTTCTTTATTCTTTGATGCTATCAACATGTCATCGACATAAAGAAGAAGATAAATGAAAGAATCATCTTGTAGCTTGCGCAAATACACACAATGATTGTATCTGCTTCTTGTGTACTTTTGCCCTTTCATAAACTTGTCAAATCGCTTATACCACTGCCTCGGAGATTGCTTTAATCCATAAAGCGACTTTACAAGTTTGCATACCATACTCTCTTTTCCAGCAACTTTGAATCCCTCTGGCTGAGTCATATAAATTTCCTCTTCCAGATCTCCATGTAAAAATGCAGTTTTTACATCCAATTGAACTAGTTCCAAATTAAACTGTGCCACCAAAGCCAACAAAATTCAAATGGAGGAATGTTTTACAACCGGAGAAAACACTTCATTATAATCAATTCCCTCCGTCTGAGCATAGCCTTTAGCTACCAATCTTGCTTTGAAGTGAACACTATCTCTGTCAGTAAACCCATCTTTCTTTGCATATACCCATTTGCACCCAATTGTCTTCTTTCCCTTTCGTAGAATTGCTAGCTTCCATGTCTGATTCTTATGAAGGGATTGCATTTCATCATCCATAGCTTTCCTCCACTTTACTTCTTCTGAACTTTGGACAGCTTCACTAAAAGTGGACGGAATGCTATCATCTGCAATTGAAGATGCGAAGGCCATCATATCGTCAAAACGAGCAGGCTTTCTTATATTTCTTCTTGGCCTACCAAGTGCAATTGATTCATGTTGCTCTGTAGGTTCTTGGATTTGAACCTCTTCTTCATCTGAGTCTCCCTCTACCTCAGGAGTGTCTGCAGTTTCAACATCTGCTGCTGGAATTTTTCTATCAAACTCCACCTGTTTTGGAGTATCCTCCACCTGTTGTGGAGTACCATCTGATTGCTCCATTGCCACCTTTTTCAACATGGTAGATTCATCAAAAGTGACATCTCTGCTAAATATTTTCTTTGTTTCTGGACACCATAGTCGATACCCTTTAACTCCCGCAGTTATCCCCATAAAAATGGCTTCTTTTGCTCTTGGATCCAGCTTTGATTCCTTAACGTGATAATATACAGTGGAACCAAAAACACGTAAGGAATCATAATCTTTAGCAGGTTTTCCAAACCATACTTCTATAGGTGTTTTACCACCAATAGCAGTTGACGGTAATCAATTAATGAGATGGCATGCATATGTCAAAGCCTCAGCCCAAAATTTCTTGTCTAACCCAGCATTAGACAACATACACAAAACTTTCTCCAGTAATGTTCGGTTCATGCGTTCTGCCACCCCATTCTGCTGTGGTGTATGTCTAACTGTGAAGTGTCGAACAATACCTTCATCTTCGCAAACTTTCATAAATGGATCACTTTTGAATTCTCCTCCATTGTCTGTTTGAAGACATTTAATTCGTCTGCCAGTTTGAGTCTCCACTAATTTTTTTCATGTGAGAAAAATTGTCAGCACTTCATCTTTCGACTTCAAAGTATACACCAAAACTCTTCGAGAGTAGTCATCAATAAAGGTAACAAAATAGTGTTTGCCTCCTAAAGAAGGAGTTTTAGAAGGCCCCCATACATCCGAGTGAACATAATCCAGAATACCCTTGGTATCATGGATAGCAGTACCGAATTTCACTCTTGTCTGCTTCCCTTTGATGCAATGCTCACAAAAAACTAACTTGCAGGTTTTCACATTCTTCAATAATCCTTGATCGGCCAAACTTTTCAAGAATTTTTCACCTGCATGTCCCAAGCGCATGTGCCATAATCTGGTCGCCTCCAGATCTTTATCATCACTAGAAACTGCTGCCGCTATTAATTTTATAATTGCATTACCTTGATAGTAATACAAATTATTCCTTCTCCGTAATCCTTTCAAAATCACAATTGCACTAGAGATGACCCTCATAACCCCATTTTCTGCAACAATCTTAAGCCCTTTATATTCAAGGACTCCAACTGAAATGAGATTCTTCGTCAAACATGGTACATATCGAACATCATTCAGGGTCCTGATTGACCCATCATGACTCCTCAAGCGGATTGAACCAATCCCTTTGGTAAAGCAAGGATTGTCATTTGCTGTGTAGACAACTTCATTATCAAGTTCTTTAAAATCAAAAAACAATTCCCGATTGGGACTCATATGATGACTGCATCCGGAATCTAACAGCCATGCATTCGAAGAACTTGTTGAACATGCTAAAGGAGCATCTGCAGATGTCATGACAACTAATGAGAAGGATGATTCTGAATCTTCACATTCAGCTACATTTGAATCAACAACATTTTTGCCCTTAGCTTTAAGCTTCGGACAATCTTTTTTTCAGTGACCTTTCTCATGACAAAAGGCACATTCATCTTTTTCAACTCTGGCTTTCGAGAGAGATCTACTTTTCTTTCCTCCCTTCTTCCGGCTTTGTGAACGGCCTCCAATCACCAGAGCTTGTGCTTCACTTGTTCTCTCCTTCTGCTCTTTCTTTCTCAACTCATAGCTGTATAAGTCAGCACAAACTACACTGAAAGTTACTTTCCTACTTCCATGGAGTAGCGTTGTTTCAAGATGCTCAAACTCCTCAGGAAGTGATGCCAACATTAATACAGCCAGATCTTCATCTGAATAAATCACATCCAAATTGAATAAATAAGCCACCAACTTGTTGAAGGTTGTGATGTATTCATTCATAGTGGTACCAGGAACATAATTGAAGCGAAATAATTTCTTCTTCATGAACAACTGATTCTGATTATTTTTGTTCATAAATTTTTCTTCCAAAGCGCTCCACAATTTATGTGCCGAAGTCTCTTTCGAGAAAGCATATTTTTGCTCTCTGGAAAGACATGATCGAATTGTACTACATGCCAACCGATTGACAGTTTTCCACTCTATCTCCTTCATTTCTTGGGGTTTCTCCTCTTCAATTGCAACATCTAGACCTTGCTGAAAGAGAGCGTCTAGAAGTTCACTTTGCCACATGCCGAAATGACCAGTGCCATCGAAAATCTCCACTGCAAATCTTGCATTTGTAACGGCATTCCTCACTAAGGTTGATGAAGACGATGTCGCAGTAACAGGTGTGGTATTTTTCTTGTCGTCTGCCATTTCTGCTACAGATATTTATTTAATAGCTATAAAATCAAATTTTAAAAAAAATGCGGAAACAAAACCAAGGATCCTTTTTTTATGTGGAAGATCAGACTTAGCCGCAACCACAGTGAATACTTCAAATCCTCGGCTCTGATACTAATTGTTATGGAAATTGGGCTTTTTCCACCGAAAAAAATAATTTGTGAATTACTGTGATAAAAAATACACCAGGTAAATTCCCAGGAAAGTGGAGGAGTCACAAGCGGTCTCACTTAAAACCCACTTTCCTTAGACTTACGCGTCGTTTGACAGAATTTACCTAGATATGTAATCCCTTTTCACAATAACCACCAAAACAGAGTTTTGCCCAACAAATAGCTATTAAATAAATAAAAGAGAGAACACCAAAAAATTAACGAGGTTCGGCCAAATTTTACCTACGTCCTCGGACACTACCAAATATATTTCACTAAAGAAATATTACAAAAAAGAGAGAAGAGAAAGCTTGTTAATGCACTGCAAATAGAACAAGCTGAGACAAATTGAAACTAAAGAAATTAGCTTTAATTTATAGCCAAAATCTTAAGCTCAAAATCATTATATTCCCGATGTGGGAATTTGATACAAAATAAAAAATTAATTTTTAATTCCTTGGTGGAATTTGAGCCACCATCTTTGACAATGTGATCCCTGTGGCAGGCCTCAATTATTTGTGTCTGAGGCTTAGGCGAGTTTGGTTGAGACTTTGTGTCTGATAGTTACTAGTTAGTACTACTACTGCTTTTCTTTTTAGGTGACAATTTGTTTGCAAGTAATGCATAGATGAATTTAGTCTAGGTCCATCAAATTTGTTTCCTTAAAGAGGTGATGCAATTTGGCATATTTCAAATACCCAATTGCTACAACATGAAAGTGCCTTTAGGGCAGAGATTATATTCTTGTTTCTAACTGGTATTTGACGTGGCTATATCTTTCAGCTATTTCTGCTGTCACATGATATTCAAAGCAAACGTAACATATGCAGCTTTTTTTTTCTTCATCTTTTTTTTAATGGTTAGCTTGGAATTGGAATTCTGTTCAACCTATTTTGTAGATTTCTTCAATATTGGAGTTTAAGATTTGCAAATAAATTTACTTATGGGAATATATAATGTCACTTTCTTTTTCATGCGAAACTAGTGCTGCAATGTGATGGTCTGAAACAAATGCAAATGTTGAACTAGTGCAGCACTGTAGTAGGGAAATTGTCATATCACCTGAGGACTTCTAATTGCATGGTCAGAGATCCAATGCAATGGGAAACAATCTGCAAAAACCCAAAGGAACAGATAGAGTAGAAGAACATGAACAGCAACTAGAAGAAAATTCAAACTTCACATGTGATATATGCATTGAACCCAACCTATCAAATAGAAAATTCAAGAATGGTGGCTCATGTAGTCATCCTTTCTGCATGGACTGCATATCCAAGTACATTGAAGTAAAAGTTGATGGCTTCACTGGAAACATTGAATGTCCTGGACTGAGCTGCAAGCACCCAATAGATCCTTTCTCATGCAGGTCTATCATCTCAAAGCCACTATTTGATAATTGGTGCGATATTCTTTATGAGTCCATGGTTTTAAGCCTTGAAAGGTGCTATTGCCCGTATCAAGATTGCTTAGAATTGGTTTTGAATGAGTGTAAGGATACATTGAAGAGAATGAAGTGCCCTAACTGCAAGAAGGACTTCTGTTTCCAAAGACTTATGTTTCCAATGCAAGATTCCATGGCATGCAGGATATCTGTGTAGTGAGAGCAGAGAAATGAGAGATAGTAATGATATTCTGGTTGGGGAACTTATAGCTGCTGCAATACCCTGTGCTCTCTCAATACTCCTGGCAGCTACAACCAACTGAGAAAAATCTTAATACTGGGAGTCTGCAATAATACACATGATAGAGGGTCTCAACCCCTCCTCAAATCTCCTGCACCGGTCTATCTCATCTTAAATAATCCCACCGGCATAATGACTCAATCGGATAAACTCTATCTCATACTCTATCACTGACCTGGTATCCTGTCTCAGGCTCAAACTCCATCTTCTTCGCATCTTTATACTCTCTCGGAGTATACTTCTACTCAAACTCTCGCAGAAAATCATCATAAGTCAAGGTTGGTGGATCATCCATAGCATGTGGAACCGTCTTCCACCAATTATATGCATCTCCCTGCAGAAGAGATCAGGCATAATCAAACTTTTTTTCAGGAGTAGCTTGCAGCTGGATGAATACTCTCTGAACTCTATCTAACCACTGCTCAGCTACTGCAGGATCTGTAGTACCAATGAAATCCTCAGGTCCGAACTTCCTCAATTTATCATATTGCCTCATTGATACTTGTGGCTGCGGTTGCAGTGGCGGCTGCATTGGAGCCTGCCTCAATAACTCTACAATATGTCGTACCCAAACCGGTGAAACTTCATCAGCTGCTGGTCTCTCTGACATAGGAGCAGGTGCCTCTCCAGCTATCTCAACTCTAACTCCATCTCTACCCAAAGCAAACCCATTATTTAATCTTAAATTCTCACATTAAAATAACATCATACATATCAATTCGAACAATTATAGCATACTACATCAAATTCACAATCTTCACATATCCATACTGTAGACCCTTAATTTTTAACCCAATCTGGTCTGATATTTTTTTATATAGTCCAAAATAATTTTTGTGGTATTTTAATTAAATAATATCTATTTTAGTATTTATTATTTATAATTTTTAATAAAAATAAAAAAGTAATATTAGTAAATTTTTAAAAAAAGTAATAATAAAAATAAAAATAAAGATAAAGATATATAATAAATAAATAAATAAAAATCGGCGATGAAACATTTCGTCGCCGAAAGTGAATCGGCTGGGCCAATTCCCCGCTGCGGCGAATTGGCACCTGCCTGCAGCACTTTTCGGCCCTCGGTCGCAATTTCGCCAGCAGCAGTTATTTTTGCCAGCGCAATTTTCTATCGCAGTTTTTTTCGAAACCAAATTCTATTTGGTTTTGGTTTCTTTTCCTAAATGGTTTTAATTTCCTTAGACAATTAGAAGTAGGTTTTTTTATTTTTTATTTCTATAAATACCACATTAAAACACAAAATTAATGATAAAAAAAAATTTATTTTTACTCGATCGGAGACCTTGGACTTCTGACTTGGGAGGAAAAAAGAGATAGAAAACCCTAGCAAGTAAGAGACATTAGCAATAAGAAGCAATCAACAATCCATCAAAGGCAGCAACATTATCTTTGTTATTGTTCATCCAGAAATTAATTTTTGGTGGAACAAAATACGCAGGTTTGATCTTTAATCATAAATTATATATTCACACTAGCTTCGTTTCTTTTGATTAATAAGAATATGTAGTAATTTGATCGTTGTTTCAATGACTTTAATTGTTTACTGTAGTTAATACATTAATCAGTTGGTTTTCAAAACTTCACTTCCATGTTTTATAAAAACTAAAAATTTCAAAAACCCTAAATCATCCTTCTGTTTTTAAAACTTCAAAAACCCTAAATCATCCTTCTGTTTCTAAAACTTTAAAAACCCTAAATTACTCTTCTGTTTTCAAAATTTTAAAAGCCCTAAATTATTTTTTCCCGAACTATTTTCTTAATTATCTAAACTCTAACTTTTTGTCCAAAATTTCCAAATGTCTTCTTAAATCTCCAAACCTTAATCTTCTTTACAGTTTCTAAAAACTTTAATCATAATTGTTTCTATAAAACTCTAAACTGTTTTCTTAAATCCTAAGATCAAACATGTTTTCCAAAATATTAAAAACCCTAAACTATCTTATTACTTCTTAAAACCCTAATTCTTAAAACATCAAAACTTTATGACAAGTTCATCAACACTTAAAACCATAATCCAATGAACCTAAAACCCAATTTTTTAAAATTATAAACCCTAATATCTGAATAAACCCTAATTTCATAATGTTTGCTTAAAATCCTAACTAAACCTACTTTTTAAAATCACAGTAACATTGTTTTCATAAAAACATCCAAAACCTTAAATCTTTTAAACATCCAGTAGCTATGTTATTACTTTAAAATATTTCTCAACAAATTAAACTAGTATATATAAAACCCTAGTTATTGAACATAAAACCCTAGAAACCCTACTTAATGCATGAACCCCTAAAGTTAATATATTTACTATTTTATTTAAATTGGATGAATGTTTATTACATATTTTGATTAATATTTGATATCTTTGATTAATGATTTATTTATTATGAATGGTTATTTACTTTTATTAATTTATTTTGATTTCCAAACATTGTAAAAGATATGTTTTCACTTTGTGGGTACCTCATTAATTAATTTCTATGTAATTTAAATTGCTTCTATATTTTGGGCTAATGTAAAGGACATGTTTTCACCTTTTGGTGGGTGTCCTATTTAGTTTAGACATGAATGATGTAAGGACATGTTTCTATCCTCGGATGGGTGTCCATTTATTTACTTTGTTTGGACATTGCTTTGATTTTAATATAATGATGCTTTATTTTAATTGTTGCATGTAATATGGATAATATTATTATATTTAAGAATTTTATAATATTATGACCTGCAAAGGAGGCCGGTTCCAATGAACCGGGCATTGTGGGGGTGCTAGGCCATTTCTCACCTTCCCCACACGTACCCAACTTTTCGACCATTAGGGGTTGGGGATTCCTTAGGAATCAAGTCATCCACCACTTTCTTTTTCTCGGCCCGTCCAGGTAGTGAGTATATTTTCTTCGGGCCTAGACCCGTGTTCTCTAAGGCCCTGAGCCTAAACAGTGCCGAAGTCGTAAGAACCATTCCATCGGGAGTGGGGGCGAAAATCTCCGCTCACACATACTTTTTATGAAACTAAAAAATTAGGAAAGAAAGCTTACTAATTTATTGAAAAACCACCAAAACTCCACTTGAATCTTGAAAATCCTTGTCAAAATGAGTATTTGGATGAAGAAAAACTCATCCTCCCATAGCCATGGAGGTGTCGGCCAAGCAAGAAGAAAAGGAGGAAGATGATGGTTTTATTTGACTTTTTTTTCCTTTCATCTTTTTAACCCCATATATATGTATATTATTTTAATATTTAATTATTTAATTATATAGAAAAGAAAATTTATATTTTCCTTCTTTCTTTAAAAAAATATATTTTTAAATTATTTTATTAATTTTAATTTTTATAAAGTGTATTTACTATTTTGCCCCTCCTTTATTATACATCTTTTGTCTTTTCTAAGTTATGTTTAACTTGATATGTAATGTATATTTTTATTATACTTGACATATATATAATATTTTCTCACTTGCAACACTTCATTCCACCCTCCAACTTATTTATTTAATTTAATTAATTTCATTTTAATAAAAAAATGGATGTTATAGTAATATTATTAGTACCAATAAAATTTAATATAAATCATTTTAGTCAAATTAAAGGTAGTTAAGTAATTAAATTAGGTAATAAGAATTAATCAAATAATATTAATATCTAGATAATATTATTAATTGTTATTATAGTGAATACTTTAGAATATGATAAAGAAGAAAAAAAATTTAAAGTAAGTAATATTATTTTAATAAATTCCTTATTACAATCATTATTATAAACATCGACTTATTTTAAAAAATTAAGTTAAATAATTTTAAATATATGAATGAAATTATATAATTTGAAAATAAATAAGGTTGTATTTTATGTCAAAAAATTAGATAAAAAATTAAAAATGAAATTGAATTAATTAATAAATCAATATAAAATTGTCATTATTCATATAATATTTAATAAATTTGACATCTAAAAATATATTAAGTTATTAAAAATATTAATTAGAGACTTAGAAATTAGAAAATACTCATTATAATATTATTTTAAAAATTTTGAGGGATATTGATTTACCGATATATCATTAGAATTTAAGGACCTAACTCACACATCATTTTCATAGCGTACATCTATAGTAGCTAGGGTATACCTAAATTTAAATAATATTCTTATATTATTTTAGGAACGAACACAACTTCAATTATAAAGTATCAAAGGGACCTTAATCATTAAAGCAAATATAGTATTTGGCCCAGTTGATTGGATAAATATGTAACATTGTATTTCTAATGTAAATTATATATATATATATACATATATATATATATATATGATTTTGAGGAATATGATTTATTTTGAATGATATTTATTTTCTTATAAATTGAGAATAAATAATGGTAGTTTGATTTTTCATATATATGACTAATTGATTATACTGTGCTAGATAAATAATTGTATACACTCTTGTTATAATACTACATTACTACACCTTGATAATAGATGTTTATAGAATTATAAATACTATTCTTTGGGAACATCACTTGATATACATATAGCCTTTGAGGCGTATATTAAGTGGTTGTCCTTTGGTGATTTTGCTATATATATGTGCATTGAAGTTATTTTTTTTCTTGGGCTTATAAGGTAAATCATCATGCACCCTTGGATTGTAGTTGGATCAATATAATTATATTTAAGTGTATATAAATCATGTTTGAACTAAATTTGTAAAACTCTTTGTTTTTGAATAATTTTAAGTCTAAGGAAAAAATAGTCATTTTGTGCCCTCATATGTTGTTTGAACATAATTTGATGGTTTGAATGTCTTTTTGATACTCAGGACGACGAGACGGTCATTTTGAGTATAATATTGTATTTTTGGGTGCCGAGGGTATTTTTGTCATTTTTAGATTTTTCATCGTTTTCGGTATTTTCGGGTATTATTATGCGTAAAACATATTTATAAATTATTTTGGGTTAAAGTTTGAAGTTAAAAATAAATTTGAGTTGATTTTGTGAATTTTATATTTTGGGTAATTTTTTATGAAAATAAATAGTTTTGGGGTGTTTTTAATTAAAATAAATTAGATTGGGGTCAAAATATATTTTTAAAAGTTTTCTTTCCTATAAATAGGGCCTAGGTTTGATGGGGGAAGGTTTTAGATCACTTTAAATTCGAGTGGCTTAAAAAATAGGGTTTTAGACAAAATTTGGTGCGCCGTCGTTTTGGGCTTGTCACGCAGCAGCCCGCATCATCGTCTGGCGAGGAGTGCTTGTCGTCTGGCGAGATTTGGCTTGTCGTTCGGCCTGGTGACCACATCGTTCGGCGGCTGGGCGAAGCGGCTCGCAGGCGTCGTTTTGCTTCCCTTTCCAACAGCAGCAATTTTTGCTATTTTGTGTGTTTTGAGGTTTTTCTTCCACCCTTTTGCTTTGATTTGACTCCCATCTACCTAGAACATGTTCATATCATATTGGGTTGGTATTTTTCTTAATTAATTTGGCTAAATTTGAATTATTATTTAATTAAATTTATTTTTACAAAATAGGTTAAGTTTTGGGATTTTTATTGTTTTGAGGGATTTTGGTTATTGAATTAATTGATTGGGCTAGTGTGTTGGGTTCTGAAATTTGATGAATGTATTGAATTAGGGTTTGATTGAATTGATTTGGGTATTAGGGGTTTCGAATTAATTGTTTTCTTTGAGTTTTTGGATGATTTAATTCTCTGCTGAAGTTTGATGTTAGTGCTGTATGTTGCTCGATTTTTAATTAAATATTGGAACATGATAAAAATCTAAAATTTGGATATGTGGCTAGAAATTGAGTCTAGTTTATGAGAAAAATAATTTTTGGGATTTTGGAGCATCATATATTTCTGGAAAATTCAAGATTGCTATTATTGTCTGACGAACTGTACTGTAGATGCGATTGCATCATCTGTAACTTTCAAAATTCATATTAAAATGTGTAAAAATGTTTTAGATTTGATTTTCATATATGTTGAAGTTATGGAAGTCTAATATACAAGAAAAATATGTTGGGTTATGTTTCTGTTGTTATATTTTTGAAATAATTAGATCTTTCTACTGCTGTCAGTATACCTTGTGAGACTTCTAAGTCTCGAAAATTTATGAAATTTTTGTAGGATGCTTTTCAGATATCAAATTAACTTCTGGTGGAGAATTATAAATTTTGCATATACTGGTTAATTGTTTTGAATTTTACAAGTTGACACTCGTTATTCGGGTTTATCGGTAAAATTGTATTTGGTGAATATTGATTATTTAAGTAAGGTATTTGATAAATTTAAATTGTAAGGACTTTTTAATGATGTTTTATATTCTGGAAAGCAAGTTTAAAGGTGTGGTATTATGATGGTTAAGTTATGATTGGTTGACAAAAAGGTTTAACCTTATTATGGAAACTATTGAATTGCGTGCATTCACGTCATACATTCCCATTTGCACTTGCATACATTTGTAAGGGTGGTTGTTAATTGATGGTTAATGGTTAGGCGGTGGTCTAGCAGCACCTCAGACTTAGGGTGGCGGATTGCTTAGCTGACTGTTAGACCAGGTAAGTTCTATGGGTGTATTTGAACTGTTTGTGTTGTGCTACTTGCTAACAACTTATATATATATATATATAAACCCTTCTTATAATATATTATCCTTTCTATATATTCACTAGACCATTCTTTCGAACTCAGCCTCACATGCTTTAGGAGACAGAGAAACTTGCATGTGATTGTATTTATGTGAGAATATTGAATTTGATATTACTTGTGCTGTGTGATGGTGTGTCATGAAGGGGAAGGAGGTTACTGAGGCTTAATGCCTATACTGCTACTGAGGCTTAATGCCTATACTGTTTACTGAGGCTACATGCCTAATTACTGAGGATTGATGATTTGTTTGATCAGTTGCAAGGGGCAAAGTTTTTCTCAAAGGTTGATCTTCGGTCTGGTTATCATCAGTTAAGGGTGCGAGAGAGTGACATACCTAAAACTGCTTTTCGCTCAAGATATGGTCATTATGAATTTCTGGTAATGTCTTTTGGACTTACCAATGCCCCTGCCGCTTTTATGGACTTGATGAATAGGGTGTTTAGTCCATATCTTGATCGGTTTGTTGTGGTGTTCATTGATGATATTTTGGTGTATTCCAAGACTAAAGAAGAGCATGAGGAACATTTGAAGCTGGTTTTGCAAACTCTGAGGGAACATAAACTTTATGCCAAGTTCTCGAAATGTGAATTCTGGTTGGATAAAGTTGTGTTCTTGGGTCATGTTATATCTTCTGAGGGTGTTCAGGTTGATCCAAAGAAGATTGAGGCAGTCATGGATTGGCCAAGACCAAAGACAGTTACAGAGATAAGAAGTTTCTTGGGTTTGGCTGGTTATTATAGAAGATTTGTTAGAGATTTTTCTCGACTTGCAGCACCTTTGACTAAACTCACTCGCAAGGGTGTTAAGTTTGTTTGGGATGATGCTTGTGAGGAGAGTTTTAACTTTCTGAAAGAAAGGTTGACATCTGCACCTATACTTGTTTTGCCGGAGGGCAATGAAGGCTATGCTGTTTACTGTGATGCATCTGGTATTGGTTTGGGATGTGTGTTGATGCAACATGGTAGGGTGGTTGCTTATGCTTCAAGACAGTTGAAAAAGCATGAAGTTAATTATCCTACGCATGATCTGGAGATGGCTGCTGTTGTGTTTGCACTAAAGATCTGGAGGCATTATCTGTATGGTGTTACATGTGAGATTTTTACTGACCATAAGAATCTCAAATATGTTTACTCGCAGAGGGATATGAACTTGAGGCAGAGGAGGTGGATAGAGTTTCTGGAAGATTATGATTATAATATTCAGTACCATCCTAGGAAAGCAAATGTTGTGGCAGACGCTTTGAGTCGCAAGTCTATGGGGAGTTTGTCACATATTTGTTTGACGAGGAGGTCCTTCATTTATGAGATTCACCAATTGCTTGATGAGGGTTGGACATTTAATATGTCTGGCAAAGAAGTTGTGAATGATAGAGGGGTGTTTCTTGCTAGTTTGGCTGTGAAGCCAAATTTTCTTGACAGGATTATTTCTGAGCAAAGTAAGGATGCGGATTTGGAAATTTTAAGACAGAAAGTCTTATCCGGTGAGAACAAGGAGTTTTTTATAGATGATAAAGGTGTTTTGAAGTTTGGTACTAGGGTGTGTGTTCCTAAGGTAGATGATTTGAAGACTGATATCCTTAAGGATGCACATTTCTCTAAGTACACAGTTCACCCAGGTTCCACCAAGATGTATCGGGATTTGAAGCAGTTGTACTGGTGGAAAGGGATGAAGAATGATGTTGCACAGTTTGTTTCTCAATGCTTATCTCGTCAGCAAGTTAAGTATGAGCATCATAAGCCTACGGGATTGCTTAAGGAGTTACCACTACCTGAGTGAAAATGGGAAAGAATCAATATGGATTTTGTTGTCGGTTTGCCTAAAGCTCCTGGTGGGCATGATTCGATCTGGGTTATTGTTGACAGATTGACTAAGTTCGTTCATTTTCTTCCAGTAAATACTAAGTACACAGTGTCGCAGTATGCCAAACTGTACCTCAACAGGATTGTGAGTTTTCATGGGGTCCCAGTTTCTATAGTTTCTGATAGAGGACCACAATTTACTTCTAGATTTTGGCAGAAGCTTCAGGAAGGTTTGGGAACTAATCTTCATTTCAGTACATCTTTTCATCCTCAGACAGATGGTTTGTCGGAGAGGACTATTCAGACTTTGGAAGATATGCTGCGATTGTGTGTTCTTGATTTTGGTGGTAGTTGGGCAGATCATCTTCCTTTGGTAGAGTTTGCCTACAATAACAGTTATCAGGCTAGTATTGGTATGGCTCCATTTGAGGCTCTGTATGGCAGAAGGTGTAGGACTCCATTATATTGGGAGGAGGTTGGTGAGCGTCGAATTGAGGGTCCTGAACTTTTGCAATACAGTGCCGAGGTTGTACCAGTGATTCAAGATCGTATTCGGACTGCTTTTAGTAGACAAAAGAGCTATGCTGATTTGAAAAGAAGAAACCTGGAATTTGCTGTCGGGGATAGAGTGTTTCTGAGGGTTTCACCTTTCAAGGGTGTTATGAGGTTTGGTAAGAAGGGAAAATTAGCTCCACGGTATTTTGGTCCATTTAAAATTCTGGAGAGGATTGGTGATGTTGCTTATAAGCTTGATTTACCACCTCAGATGGCTTCTGTGCATCCGACATTTCATATCTCGATGTTGAGAAAGTATGTACCTAGTCCTGATCATGTGCTAGCTCCGGACACTGTAGAGATTAGTGATGATTGTTCTTATGAAGAGCAGCCAATGGCTATTCTGGACCGTCAGGTCAAGCGGTTGCGTTCTAAGGATGTAGCTTCTGTGAAAGTCCTTTGGCGCAATTATTCTGTTGAAGAATGCACTTGGGAAGCCGAAGAGCTTATGAAAGCTAAATATCCCCATCTGTTTGAGTCTTCAGGTATGTTTTAGATTTTGAGGTCGAAATCATTTTAAGGGGTTAGACTGTAATATTCTTCAGTTTTAGTGTTAGAGCACTTGCATACCAGCATAACATCATACTCATACATCGCATGATATTGTTTGTGACTGATGATTGACAATTGTATGCAATGGATCTTATTGAAAAGGTGTATGTGTAATGATGTTGAGTTACGGAATATTTCTGTTATTGGTTACAGAGGTACAGTATATTAATATTATTATGGATTGGAAAAATGAACAGAGATAATGTTATACTCGATTGATTGGCACTGATATTGACTGGGTTGAGCGCTAAGCGCTATTCATTGATTTTGTTTTGGTTATCTGATAATTGGTTTTTATTTAATGAACTCTAAATGGATCGAACCTGGAATGGTCATTAGTGTTTGGTATCTTGTGGTTATGGTCTGATCAACCATAACGACACATACTAAGTAGACGATACCATCCGAATTTGTGTATAACTATTGTAATGACAGTTTTTGATGGATAATGATTATGTTGGATTCAATTGCGTGGACGCAATTACTTTAAGGGGGTTAGATTGTAAAACCCTTGGTTTTTGAATTATTTTAAGTCTAGGGGAAAAATAGTCATTTTGTGCCCTCATATGTTGTTTGAACATAATTTGATGGTTTGAATGTCTTTTTGATACTCAGGACGACGAGACGGTCGTTTTGAGTATAATATTGTATTTTTGGGTGCCGAGGGTATTTTCGTCATTTTTAAATTTTTCATCGTTTTCGGTATTTTCGGGTATTATTATGCGTAAAACATATTTATAAATTATTTTGGGTTAAAGTTTGAAGTTAAAAATAAATTTGAGTTGATTTTGTGAATTTTATGGTTTTGGGTAATTTTTTATGAAAATAAATAGTTTTGGGGTGTTTTTAATTAAAATAAATTAGATTGGGGTCAAAATATATTTTTAAAAGTTTTCTTTCCTATAAATAGGGTCTAGGTTTGATGGGGGAAGGTTTTAGATCACTTTAAATTCGAGTGGCTTAAAAAAATAGGGTTTTAGACAAAATTTGGTGTGTCGTCGTTTTGGGCTTGTCACGCAGCAGCCCGCATCGTCGTTTGGCGAGGAGTGCGTGTCATCTGGCGAGATTTGGCTTGTCGTTCGGCCTGGTGACCACGTCGTTCGGCGGCTGGGCGAAGCGGCTCGCAGGCATCGTTTTGCTTCCCTTTCCAGCAGCAGCAATTTTTGCTATTTTGTGTGTTTTGAGGTTTTTCTTCCACCCTTTTGCTTTGATTTGACTCCCATCTATCTAGAACATGTTCATATCATATTGGGTTGGTATTTTTCTTAATTAATTTGGCTAAATTCGAATTATTATTTAATTAAATTATTTTTACAAAATAGGTTATGTTTTAGGGTTTTTATTGTTTTGAGGGATTTTGGTTATTGAATTAATTGATTGGGCTAGTGTGCTGGGTTCTGAAATTTGATGAATGTATTGAATTAGGGTTTGATTGAATTGATTTGGGTATTAGGGTTTTTGAATTAATTTTTTTCTTTGAGTTTTTGGATGATTTAATTATCTGCTGAAGTTTGATGTTAGTGCTGTATGTTGCTCGATTTTTAATTAAATATTGGAACATGATAAAAATATAAAATTTGGATATGTGGCTAGAAATTGAGTCTAGTTTATGAGAAAAATAATATTTGGGATTTTGGAGCATCGTATATTTCTGGAAAATTCAAGTTTTCTATTATTGTCTGACAAACTGTACTGTAGATGCGATTGCATCATCTGTAACTTTCGAAATTGATATTAAAATGTGTAAAAATGTTTTAGATTTGATTTTCATATATGTTGAAGTTATGGAAGTATAATATACAAGAAAAATATGTTGGGTTATGTTTCTGTTGTTATATTTTTGAAATAATTAGATCTTTCTACTGCTGTCAGTATACCTTGTGAGCTGTATACTGTTATGAATAAAAATTGGTTGAGAGACTTCTAAGTCTCGAAAAATTATGAAATTTTGGTAGGATGCTTTTCAGATATCAAATTAACTTCTGGTGGAGAATTATAAATTTTGCATATACTGGTTAATTGTTTTGAATTTTACAAGTTGACACTCGTTATTCAGGTTTATCGGTAAAATTGTATTTGGTGAATATTGATTATTTAAGTAAGGTATTTGATAAATTTAAATTGTAAGGACTTTTTAATGATGTTTTATATTCTGGAAAGCAAGTTTAAAGGTGTGGTATTATGATGGTTAAGTTATGATTGGTTGACAAAAAGGTTTAACCTTGTTATGGAAACTATTGAATTGCGTGCATTCACGTCATGCATTCCCATTTGCACTTGCATACATTTGTAAGGGTGGTTGTTAATTGATGGTTAATGGTTAGGCGGTGGTCCAGCAGCACCTCAGACTTAGGGTGGCGGATTGCTTAGCTGACTGTTAGACCAGGTAAGTTCTATGGGTGTATTTGAACTGTTTGTGTTGTGCTACTTGCTAACAACTTATATATATATATATATATATAAACCCTTCTTATAATATATTATCCTTTCTATATATTCACTAGACTATTCTTTCGAACTCAGCCTCGCATGCTTTAGGAGACAGAGAAACTTGCATGTGATTGTATTTATGTGAGAATATTGAATTTGATATTACTTGTGCTGTGTGATGGTGTGTCATGAAGGGGAAGGAGGTTACTGAGGCTTAATGTCTATACTGCTACTGAGGCTTAATGCCTATACTGTTTACTGAGGCTACATGCCTAATTACTGATTACTGTACTGTACTGAGGAGTTATAAGGGCGGATGTGACTGATATTATACTGTACTGTTTACTGATTGGTGACCCCGACACACCATCTTGATTGCTTAATTTGTGAATGTATTATATGTACTGTTTATATAACTGTTAGATGTTTCTCTGCCTCTCATAGACTTACTGGGCGTCTATATAAAGCGTTCACACCCTTACAGATTATCTTGCAGGTTTACAGTGATTGTCTTCGTCTATCTTCTTTCTCTTCTTGGCGAAGTCGATCAGGTTTTCCGTTTGTGTTGATCGGTCCTTCTGCTTAGAGATTTCCGGATATTGAACTTTTGGGCGGATTGAATCCGAATCCCTTTTTGTGTAATAAGTAGAACTTGTCTGCATTAGATTTCCCGAATGATTTTATTGGGATTTGATTATATTGATGGTTTGCATTTGAATTAGGATTGAGGATTATATAAGTATTGAACTGTTTTGCACTTAGACTGTTATGAATGTTTCTAAGGCTTATGTGGTCGGACTTTGGTTTGGCTGCATGCCGGTCGTGGCTCCCGGGTTGGATCGTGACAAAATTATTCATATCGTGCTAAGAATTAAGAAATGCTTAAAAGTGATATTTCAAATTCTAAGTTTTATTTATCTAACTGATTAATGATGATATGTGCAATTACCTATATATATTATTTAAACCTTATTTATTATCTCTTGTTACGTATTTATCTATTCACTGAGTAGTTGGACTCATCACTTTAATATATAATATTTCAGATATTGGAGAATAAACCAGTAAAACACCTCTACATTTACTTCGTTCGGCGCATAGATATGGTCGGGCTAACATAACTATCATTTGAATTTGTTTAAGGATTATTTATAATATTGTATTGAATAATAATAAAGTTGTATTTAAGAATATTAGTTTTTATTGGATGATTAAGATGTGTGAACTTGAAGAATATTGAGTAAGAAATTTATGAGTGATGATCTTATAGCAAATTAATTTTATGACAAATTACAAGATAAGTCCACCTTTAAAATTAAGAGAATGATGTGTGACAAAGAGAGAGAGACAAAAGGAGAGAGAGAGAAGGAAAATTTAAAACAGGGAAAGAGAAGGGAGGTAAGGCACAAAGGCAGTGTGTGTTTTTCCTTTGATCTACTGTTAGTCGGCTATTGCCAACCAACACATGCCGGACCATTGTGACCATCGCTCGGGGATGCATCAATTGTTACCTAACTCACCGTCAAAGGCCACCGGAGCATCTCTTGCCCACCATCCAAAGTTAGCACCTGCGTGACTTTTTGATTAACTTTTCGACCACTTTTCGATCTTTTTTTTCGGCGACTCTAGTATTTTTGAAACTCTCTATTATAATCTTCAATTTGATATATAATTTGCAAATTATGAGTGAGTTTTCAAAAATTCATATGCATCTATCAAATATTGAAATTTGATAATTATAATTAATTAAAGTTTAATTAATTAAATTTTAAGAATTAAAATAATAAATAGTTAATTTAAAATAAATTTGTTTTAATTTATGAAATTGATAAACTAGAATTTATAATCCTAACTAATTAATTGATTAATGATATTTAAAAGAAAATTTAGAATAAAAAGATAATTCAATAATGAAAGTAAATAAATAGTAAATAAATGAATAATTTAAGTAGTATAGAGTAAAATTAAAAGAAATGAATATTTGAGTTAATAAATTATCAGTAAATTATAAAATAAATTAATTACGATATACATATATAAGAAATTAACAAAATTATTTTGGTAGTTAGTTATTGGTTAGAAAAAATTTAAATAATTAATACCATTAAATTATATTAATATAGGGATTACTAATTATTAATTATATAGAGTTAAAAGTATTATTATTTAAATTATTTAATTAGAATGAGTTATAATTTAAGATCTAATTAGGGGCAGCTTTGCACACATATATAATAAAAATAAATAATAAAATAATATTGTATGTATATTAGACTAATAGAAAAAAAAATATGTGTTTATTAATAATGTGATTTATTAAATAAATAGAGTAGATGTTAGATTATTTAAATTAAATAAAAAAAGAAATGTTTAACATTACTATGATTGGAAGCTGGGTTGGAAAGGAAGAAAGGAAGAGTAGTAAGTTATTCATTATTAGGCTAGGTAGCCTATACATGTTCATTTAATATACTAAATAATATTTAAGTTATAATATACTAAATAATATTTAAGTTATAAGTAGACTTATAATAATGATAATACTTATAATTAAATAAATAATTATGATGATTAAGTAAAAAATATAATATACTATAAATAATTAGTAACAAATATATATTAATAATAATTAAAATTAGTACATTAAATTAAAAAAATATAATTTAAATAATAATTAAAATGATTATATAGTGGTAGTGATTATTGACCACCAACAACAACAACAACAGCAGCAGCAATAATAATAATAATAATAATAAGAGAATGTATATAAAAAAGCATGCAACATATAAATGTTTTTAAAAAAATTATTAATTACAAAGTAGGTGCATTGAAAATAAGTAGGTAAGTAAAAATAATAAATATTTAAAATTTAACTTTTTAAAGTTAGAATAATTAAAAGTTAGTAGGCATCAATAATTAAAGTTAATACCTTATTAAATTAATGATAGCTGAAATTATTGGTATATATATATAACAAACAAAACACTACACTAAATTAAATAATAAAATAAAAATAAAGTTGAATGATTGTGGGCAAAGCACGACGAGCTGTCGGAGGTATTATTATTAGTGGATATTGTATTATATGAGGGGAAAATAATTTGATAGAGAAAGAGAGAGAGTAACACTGTCAGAAATTAGAAAGAGAAGAGAGATGCAAGAGAGAAAGGGAGGAGTTGATGGAAGATGACGCTAAAGGATCAAAGAGCTTGAAGAATATGAATTTAAGTCATTTCTTTTCCAAGTGAGTGTTCTTAATATCCTTATTTAAAAAGCTTTAGAAATAATAAGTAATAACTAATTTAATTACTTGAATTAATAGATTGATCATATGAAGTTAATTCTTAAAATATTTTGATACTTAATGCTGGAATTGATATATTTATGTAACAGGAGTGAGTTGTCTGAATTTTTAGGTATAATTAGAAAGCTTTGATGGACTTGAAATTTTTACAGGAACTATGTCTGTCTGTGATTTATTTGAATAATTTCATAATTTATAGAGTTGAATTACTAATTATTAAAAATAGAAGAAGAAAAACTACCAAGGCTATACAAACAGGTATATAATCTGTAATAATTGAGAAACCTTTTTGAAAAAGATAGTAAATGAACCTAGAAAAATATTAAATTTAAAATGAAAGTTACTATATATGTTTGAAGTATATGGTTTAAATTTTATAATTTTCTGATAAGTTTTACTAATTAAAATGAAATTGGAAACAAACATTGCCTGAAGGGTAGTTGTAAAATATACAATGTATAGGTTGAGAGGACCGAGTTTATAAATATAATAAATAAGCTCTGAAAATTATAAAATTTTATTTATAGGTTTATGAATATGTTAAGCTTACATGCAGTGGCGGAACCAGGATTTTAGCGAGGGGGGATCAAAATTTATACAGAATAAAAATTACAGACGAGTTCACAATAAAATTAAACATTTAATATTACAGTATCAGTAGTTCAAAAATTAATTTGTGCTATCAGTTTGACTACGACTAAGAGACGATAATTGTATCCTACGAGTCTGCATTTTTTGAAAACGTTGCATAACAGCCTCATTTTCAATTTTTAAAAAAATTTCTCTCTCCACATAACAAATCAAACAGTCACTCAAAAATTCATCTCCCATCTTATTGCGCAAATCCGTCTTGATAATGTTCATTGCTGAAAAAGCTCTTTCGACAGTAGCAGTTGCAACAGGTAAGACTAACGCCAACTTGATAAGCAGATAGACCAAAGAAAACATAGTGTCATAACCTGTCTCAACCATTTTCTGAGCAAGAGCTCCAATATCATCTAGATCAGAGAAAGCTATATTTCTTCTTACATCAGCAATGTAAGTCTCAAGTTGATCTTCAAGTACCATCCGATCAGTACTCGTGAAATCATATGGATATAGTTCAGCGAGATGAAGTAATTTAGAAACTTGGAAGCTGGAGAATGAGTTTCTAGGAGAAAGACAAGCAATGCATGAAAGCAATTCCGTACTTGATTCTGTAAAGCGATTTTCCATTTCTTGAGCAATGAAATCAATAACCTAAAAATTGGATGAAAAAATATTAGGTAATAGCATAATAAAAAGTTAAATATATTATTAATTAATAAAATAGTACCTGACAAAAAATTTCAACTCGAAAGTGGTGGTAATAAGTAATTGGAGTACCAACACGCTTAGATCTTAGATAACCTGCATTATCTTCCATATTAGGCACTGCGATATCATGATCTATACAAAAATCATTAACAACGTCCAGTAATTTATTCCATCCATCCTCCCTGAAGCTTTGCAATGCTTGTTTAACAGTTGCAATTAAATGAATTGCATTAACAATATTTTGATCATTTCTTTGTAAGGCTTGAGATAAATCATTTGTCATTCCTAAAAGTTTTCTCATCAAGAAAGCAATGAAAATAAATTCATAACTTCCCATTTTATCAAGCAAGCCCACAACTGCCCCTCGATTTCTCAGATCAGAACCATCCTCAAAAATATTCTCAAGAACCTCTTTCACAGGAGACCACATGGAGAGAAGACGCACAATTGTTTTATAATGAGAACCCCATCGCGTGTCACCAGGTCGAGCTAAATTTGTTTCTTGATGCAAGCCTCTTCCAGTTTGAATATCACCACTTTCTAGACGCTGAACTACTTCATCATGTTGTTTTTGACGGAGAGCATCCCTTCTTTTACATGAAACTCCAACAATGTTTGCAATCATTGCAACATAATAAAAAAAATGACTTACAAATCTATTGCTCCTTGCTGTTGCAACAAGTACTAATTGAAGCTGATGAGCGAAACAATGAATGTACCTTGCCGAAGGATTTTCATTTAAAATGAGAGTTTTTAACCCGTTGAATTCACCTCGCATATTGGAAGCTCCATCATAACCCTGACCTCTAACTCTGTTTATTGATAACCCATGTTTTGCCAGGAAATCATCAAGTGCACTTTTCAAAGACAAAGCAGATGTATCACTCACGTGTACTACTCCAATTAATCGCTCAACCACTTGTCCCAATTTGTTAACATATCTCAATACCACAGCCATTTGCTCCTTTACTGAATTATCACGAGCCTCATCAATTAATAAGGAGTAGAAGTCATCTCCAATATCATTAACAATGGCTTGTGTCGTCTCCAAAGCACAAGCACTAACTATTTGCTTCTGGATTAATGGAGAGGTGAGTTGATTATTACCAGGAGCATTTGAGTTAACTGCATTCTCAACATCAACATTGCGTTCGCTGTACCAACTAAGAAGTGAAAGAAAATTACCCCGATTTGTTGAATTCACTGACTCATCATGCCCGCGAAAAGCCAACCCTTGAACTAGAAGAAAACGAATGAAATCAACAATAGCGGTCAAACGAGTGCGGTAAGTAATCTCAATCTCATGACTATGAGAAGATAAGACATGAGACACACTTTGTCTCTGGTTTTTAAAACCAACATATTGCACTCTAGCATAATTGTGTGGACTATTTGGACTCCCAACATGTTCATTAAATCTCTCCATTGCTTTTTTCCAATTGCGAAATCCAATATCTGTGAAAACATTATCCCCATGCTTGGAGCCTCTATTTGATCTAAAAAGATAACACCAAAAACAAAAAGTCGCATCCTTACTAAAACTATATTCCAACCACTCATATTTAGAGAACCAGTGATCTCTAAAGCTTCTCATAATTTTTGAAAAATTTGTTTGTGGAAAATTATGCCCAATTGGTTGACAAGGTCCTTTAATCACATATTGTCTCCTAACATCATCTCTAATCCCAACATCAAACTCATCAATGGGTTTACGCAATGCATGATCACTAATAATATCATCTAAATTTAACTCTGGACGTCCTTTTTTATTGCTAGTTTCTTCGCCAATTGCGTGACTACTTGATGTTGAAATTGGTTTGGGAATATTTGAAGATTCACCACATTCATTCCGCACTCTCTTTGTCTTGATTAAAAATTTATCCATTTCTGTTATAATATATAATCAGTATATATTAAATCAAATTTCTAAGGAAATCTCAAATTGCAATAATAAAATCAAATTAAATCAAAATTAAATAATCAATAAATAAAATATATACAATTTTAATAAATTTTATCCTATTATATATTTCTAAAACAAATCTCAAATTACATTAATTAAATCAAATAAAACCAAAATTAAATAATCAATAAATAAACTATATATCATTTTTAATTATTTTTATTCTATTATATATTTCTAATAAAATCTCAAATTACAATATTAAAATCAAATAAAATCAAAATTAAATAATCAATAAATAAAATATATATAATTTTTAATTATTTTTATCCTATTATATATTTATAAAACAAATCTCAAATTACATTAATTAAATCAAATAAAACAAAAATTAAATAACAAATAATTAAACTATATATCAATTTTAATTATTTTATTCTATTATATATTTCTAATAAAATCTCAAATTACAATATTAAAATCAAAACAAACCAAAATTAAATAATCAACAATTAAATAAAACAAAATAATCAAATTACAATAATAAATTTTAATTAATCTAATCCTATTAAATATTTCTAAAAAAAATAATCCTATTATTAAATATTACAAAAATAAACAAAATAATCAAATTACAATATATATTTTAATTAATCTAATCCTATTAAATATTTCTAAAAAAACTCTCAAATTACATAAATTAAATCAAATTAAAAATTAACAATTATTAAATAAATTATATATAATTTTTAATAAATCTAATTAATAAAAAAAATTAAAAATACACAAAAATAAACATCAATCTAATTAAATTAAAAAAATCACAAATCACATTACAACAATTAAACACAAAACAAAATTAATATTTCATAAAAAAAATTATAAAAAAATTAGAAAAGAAAATTTGACAAAAATAAAAAAATTATAAAAAAAATTAGACAAAATAAAAAATACCTGCTGGTGGGGGCGTGGGCGGCTTGCTGCTGCTGCGGGCGGCCGGTGCGGTGCGGTGGGTGGCGGCGTTCGGCGGTGCGGCTGGTACTGCTGGGTTACTGGTTTGGGGACAGGGAGAGGGGGCGGGCAGTGGCTGAAGATGGAGAAGAAGGGCTGCGTTTTAACGCAGCCCTTTTTATTTTTTGAACCGGCCCAAGCGAAACGGCGTCGTTTCGCTTGGGCCGGTTTAATTTTTTTTTTAAACCCCTGGCGAAACGGCGCCGTTTCGCCAGGGGTTTATTTATAAAAAAAATTCGTCCCTAGCGAAACGACGCCGTTTCGCCAGGGACGAATTTATAAAAAAAAAAGAAAATGAAATTGCAGCGAGGGGTTCGTCTACCCCTCGCTGCAATTTCGTCTGAAACTCAGCGGGGGCTGAGTTTCAGACGCTTGGGCCGGCAACAGGCAGCCTCCACGTCTGGAGGCCGGCGAGGGGGGGTCGTGTGACCCCCCATGACCCCATGGTCGTTCCGCCACTGCTTACATGGATTAAATTTCATAACTTTTAAAGAAGGATTAATGGTAGAAGTAAAACCTAAAAGACAAATGGCCAGAAAATCCACTGTAAAACCAGAAATTAAAAGTTTGAGAAACCTAATTAAATAATATAGTAAATGGTCAAGGAAAAATATGAAATTGTAAATATTAGATTATAAATAAGTCTAGGTTATATGATTAAAATTTTGTACATTTCGGTGGAGATTTAATAGTAAAATAAAATTGAATAAGGAAGACTGCTAGGGAAGATCTGAAATTGGCAGATTTGAAATGCTAATAGATAAGTTAAAATTAAATTAGTTAATACATGAGAAAAATTGTGGAATTTAGCTTGTGTATTTGTATAGGTGTTAAGGATCAGTCTAGAGTTTATGATTAATTTTTAATTAAGATTTTATAACTAAAATAAATTAAAGAATTCGAACCATCAAGAATAGAGAAACTCTTAATTGGAATAGAGAAGGAATTTATTAATAATTCTTACTAATGCAAGTATATTTTAATGGATTTTCTGAAGTGATTATAAAGATAATTAGAAACAAGTAAGTTTTCTATGATTCCCTGAAGAATTATAATCTATAAGTTTAATAAAAATCTATTATATATCTTTTGCTATAGAAATAAATGTATAGAAATTATTTTCCAAAATTAAGTTGTCACTTTTAAAGAAGAAGGGAAGAATTTTAAATGTGTTTAAAAAAATATTTTATAATAATTATCTATTTGATCTTAAAATGATTAGATTTTCATGAACTTGAGTTGTTGCTCTAAAGGAGATTTTAAAAGATATTTAATATTAAAACAAGGCATAAGTTAAATTATTATGATAAAAAATTTATTGAACTTACAAGAGCTATGTCCAGAATATATTTATATATATGTGAAGCAACATTTAATCGGAATTGATTTAAAAAAAAAGATTAAACAATAAATTAAAAATATTTTTATATACCAAGTGATGTATGTATGTATAGAGGAAGAAGGCGCTAGACATCGATTAAGAAAAAAAATATATACAAATTAACTAAAACTTAAGATAAAGTCCAGTTACTTAGAATATAAGTAAAAATATATCCTTAAAATATATCCTTATAAAGATGAATAACTGAAAATAACAAAGTAATATGGTGGTTGTAGCTATTATGATCGAGTATTTATTGTTGATTAATTAATTAATGAACTAGGAAAATTAAATTAAGGAAATGACTCATACTGCTAGGATATGAAACCCTAATTCTAATAAAGATTACATGAAAGAAATGACAGTGTAATAAAACTAGAAGAAAATACAAGTGAAAATAAATTTCTTGATGGAATAATATCTGCAAATAGATAAGTCAATAATTAAGTAAAATAAACTAAAGATAAAAGAAATGATATCTGAAAATAAAAAGAACATGTGTGTGTATATATATATATATTAAAGTTAAGAATTAAAGAAATAATTTCTGAATAAAGGATTTTATTCAAAAGAATAAAATCTTAAAAGTAAATAATTACTTATATGTATTTTTACTATATTTTCTGAATAAACTTTATTATGTTCTATCATATGAATCCCACTACTAGAAATAATTTCTTTAATATACACTAATATGGATAATATTATTCTGATATGTTTCATTATATACTATGGTTTATGTTATTTAGTTACTGTAAAGAAACAAATATCAGAGTCAGAAATTTTAATATGAAAATAATTACTATAATAATTAAATAAAAGTAAGGAATTAGCTAAGAATCAACATATGATGAGCCTAGAAAAATAAAATAAAATAAATCTATTAATTAATATAAAAATTGTCATTATCATTATTAAATTATTAGAATAAATAAACTAAATTGATATAATATTTAATAAATCTTGGCATCCAAAAATATATTAAGTCATTAATAATATTAGTTAGAAGACAATTAACTTAGAAATTAGATAATACTTATTGGAATATTATTTTAGAAATTTTGAAGGATACTAATTTATCGAAATATCATTAGAATATAAGAATCAGACCCAGACATCATTTCATAGCTTATATATATATATATATATATGTAAAAGGTGGACGGAACCACCGCTAATTATATAAAATAATCAAAAACGTATGGAAAACCCATACCAATAGTCAATACAAAATCCTTATAGCTTAAGGGAGAAAGATTGATAAAATTGAAAAAGACTTAATGATATCTAATGTGAGGCAAACCCATACAATCAGTAAGAATAACCCCCTTAATGAATTTAGGCAAAGAATCAAAAGTAGCAAAAACACGAGTTGAAGAGGTGACTCTGCTGTAGTAAGCCAAGTAGTGAGCTGCTTGGTTGCCTTCCCTAAGAATATGAGAGAAAGAAATCTCTTTAATATTATCCAGCCAACGCCAAGTAGGAGGCAATTGTCCACGTTGTTGCTTCAAAAAAGAGATGACTTGAGAAGCATCTAATTCCACAATTAGCCGAGTATAGCCCAATGAAATGCACCATTGAAGACCATAAGAAAGAGCTTTAATTTCAGCTTCGACCGAGTTATTAGCCTGCAATAAAAAAGCGTGAGCCATAATAAAATGACCCGAATCATTTCTGATTATAGCACCACCTGAAGAGCTATGTACAGAATATGAAGCATCAATGTTAATCTTGATAATTCCTTGCTGAGGACGATTCTAATATACCAGTTTCGGCTTTAAATTTTTCATACCGAAGTTGTTCGGAAGAAAATCAGCAAAATCAGCTAAAGGGGAAGCAAATCTAGCACCAGAGAAGGCCACTCCCCAATGCAGCAAAAATCGAGCAACTTTCTGATCAATATATAAAGAGAAAAAATTTTCTCCTCCCCAACAACATTTACAATAAGAGGACATATAGCATGTAAGATAGCTTGCGGAAGTAATTTACAAAGAATACCTTTGGTTGTCTTCCTTCGTGCATGCAGCCACCACGTCATTAATTCATGACGAAGGATAGCCGGATGGCCCCTATCAAAAGGAATCAGATGAGCCCTATAAAATCTCCAAACTCTGTTGATGGCTTCACAATGATAAAATACATGATCTACCGTAGCTGGCCCGCAATAACAGAAGGGGCAGCAAGAGGTAATATGAATACCAAGCTGTTGGAGTTGAACTGGCAAGGGCAAGGTAAAGTTTAAAATTTTCCAAGTTAAAATTGAAAGTCTCAATGGGATTGCACTATCCCAAATGGATTCGAAAGCCAACGAAGAGTTATGTTTTTTCCTAACCACATCATAAGCCTTTGACAACTTAAAAACACCGAAGTCTTCTGCAGCCCACGTAGCCGAATCACCATTATTATCAATCAAATTTGGATGTTTTCTATAAGTGTTACATATGCGTTTCCAATTGCATGAGTCCGTTTGAAGGAATGTCATATTGCCTTTTCTTCCATATTTATTCTTCATGTATTTTGTCCATAAAGATGTCCCGGATAAAAACATCCAAAGGAACTTTAAAGAGTAAGCTTCTTGTATAGCTTCAATGGACCGAATACCAAGACCACCTTCAGCCAAAGGAAATAAAAGCTTAGAATATTTCACCCAGTGATGACGATGAGAGCTACCATCTGATCCCCAGAAAAGTGAGTAAATTTCCGCTCAATGCTAGCAATAACAGCTTTCGGCAGAAGCATGGAACCCATAATATGAAGAGGAAAGGAGCACAAAACATGTCTAATGAGAATAAGATGTCCCCCAGGAGAAAGGAAACGCTTCAACCATCCCTGAAGTTTTGTGTCAATTTTGTGCAGTAAATCTTTGCAATAAGCCATTCTGTTAATTCCTTGATAGATAGGAGCTCCTAAATATGTAAAGGGAAGAGAGCTTCTTGTAATAGAAAGCAAATCCTCAAACTTTCTAATGGATACCGAACTAGCTTTACGAGAGCAATAAAAGGCACATTTGTCAAAATTTATCATCTGTCCAGAGCAAGATTGATAATCATCCAAGAATTTTCTGAAAGCCTTAATGGACCGAACATCACCATTTATAAAAATCAACAGATCATCTGCAAAGGCTAAGTGAGATACTACTGGACAATGAGGATGCAATTTGTATGGAGAAATAGAGCCCCGTCTTATCTGATCCTTCAAACCTCTAGAGAACGCTTCAGAGACTAAAATAAAGAGTAAAGGAGAAAGGGGATCACCTTGCTTAACACCCCGTCTAGGCTGAAAGAAACCATAACTGTAACCATTTACCAGGATTGAAAGATGAGTTGATGAAAGATGATTCATGATAAGAGTCACCACCGCCTCAGAGAAACCAAACTTGATCATAACTGATCTCAAAAAATCCAAGACACTCTATCAAAAGCTTTAGCCATGTCTAGTTTAATAACTAAATTGTGTCCTCGAGTTTTCTTATCCAGATCATGGAACATCTCATTAGCAAGCATAATTTGAGCATGAATAGATCTTCCCTTCATAAAACCAACCTGTTCTTCAGAGATAAGCTTATCTAAAACACCAGAGAAACGATTAGCAATGATACGAGTACACACCTTGCTTATGAAAGTAGCTAAACAAATGGGTCTATAATGAGCAAAGGTGGCAGGATTATCTTTTTTCGGCAGAAGAATAATTTGAGCACTACTAAAAGAATGAGGAATGGGAACTCCCAAAAAGAATTCTTTTATGGCACTGCAAACATCCTATTGGATTATATCCCAACAATGTCTGAAAAAGAAACCATCAAAACCGTCGGGCCCTGGAGCACTATTAGGAGAAAGTTGCCATACCGCAGCTTTTATCTCTTCATTATCTGGTATCTTCTCAATCATTTCATTATCCGAGTTCAAAACAAGAGACGGAATGCATGATAACAAAGAATCATAGCAAGCTTCATTACCCGTAACATCACTATCAAATAAATTCTGGAAAAAAGTAACCGCCTCTTTTCCCAATTCAGCTTGATCAATAACCCGACAATCATCAGCTTTCGTGATCGAAATTATTCGGTGAAGCTTCCTGCGCATTTTCACAAAATTATGATAATATTTTGTATTTCGATCACCATCATGAATCCATTGGACATGGGCTTTTTGTTGCCAATAAACCTCTTCCAGTTTCAATTTATTAAGAAGAGTCACTTGCTTATCATTCCATAAATGAAGATTCTCTTGAGAAGAATCTTGAATATAATTATCTTCTGCTTCCTTCTCTTCAGCTTCGGCTTTGGCAATATCCTGAAACAGATGCCCGAAGCTAGCTTTATTCCATTCACGAAGCCCAATTTTAAGATCTTTAAGCTTAGCAAAAAGGCCTCTCATACCTCCACCATTAAAAGATCTAGACCATCTTTGCCGCACAAAGGGGAGAAAAGTATTATTATAGATCCACATATGTTGGAATTTAAAATGCTTGGGAGCCTGTTGAGATAAATTAGCACAAGTAAGAAGCATAGGCGAATGATCTGAAGAAGTTTTACCCAAGTATTTATTACTAAGAACATCAAAAGCATCGAAAAAATGGATATTCGCAATAATGCGATCAATCCTTTTCCAAACCCGACCATTGGAACGAATGCCAGTCCAAGTATAATCCGACCCCTGATAAGGAACATCAACCAGGCCACATTCACTAGTACAATCTTCAAAATCCTGAATACTTAAAAGATCTGGAGAACCATTACCTTTGTATTCAGAAAGGGATTTAATGATATTAAAATCACCACCAATTACCCAAGGTATAGAAGAAGACCTGGAGTAATTGCATATATTGTTCCATAAGGAATAGCGGCTAGCACGCGAATGAGATCCATAAATGGCTGAAAGTTTAAAATGAAAACCCATAGGATGAAATAGCACATCACAAGTCAAGATTTGAGTCTCATCAGAAAAACCACTCAAAGAAAATATATGATCATGCCACAAAAGCCATATTTTGTTATCTGAGGAAGCACAAACATTCTGGAACCCAGTGTAGCAGCTATAAAGTTTTTCTTATCAGAATTAACCATAGGCTCAATACAAACAATCAATCCCAGATGATAAGAAACACACAATTTATGAAGGCGAGAAAGCGAAGAATTGATACCTCTAACATTCCAATACAAGATATTCATTGGGATAGGTTGGAATGATCAACAAAGCAATTAGAGATAAGTTGTTTCTTACTCGGCCCTTTTTGATTTTTTCGTGGTCGACCAGCTCGAGCTCGAGTAACCAGTTGGGGTTTATCACCATCAACAACATTATTAGAAATTAAACCAATGGGCAAATTGTCATCCGAAAGATGGGTATCATCATCAACATCAGTAGCTTGACCCTCAGGATCACTTGCTGCTAAAATTGATGGTTCAACATCTTGCTGAATAACAACATCATCAGAACATTGGCCAATTATAGTAGCATTATCACAATCTCCAGCCAGCATGTCATTACTTACAACTTTGATCTTTTTAGAGTTAGTGTCCCTCAAATTACCTGCCAAATTCTCTGTATCAGAATGAACAACAAAGGTCTCGCAATCTGTTAGCTCATCACCAATTCCAACATCACTATTAGATTTTTTTTATTTACCGAAAAATCAGTAGTATCAGCTGAAGGAGAAACAGCCAAATTGAAAGTAACGCATTTTTTATTTGTAACAGCCTCATCAGGGTTTTTTGGAATGTCCATAATAGATGGGTCAGATACTGATTGATCCGATAAATTCTT
Organism: Garcia nutans; assembly: GCA_947685225.1. Classification (NCBI taxonomy): domain Eukaryota; kingdom Viridiplantae; phylum Streptophyta; class Magnoliopsida; order Malpighiales; family Euphorbiaceae; genus Garcia; species Garcia nutans. The sequence goes on along the minus strand of CANTUV010000037.1, from coordinate 50,969,525 downwards.
TGAAGTAGTAGGATTTGCAAGTGGAACAGAATTACCAGTTTGTCCCACCTGAATGTCCACACTAGCTTTCGGCACCCAGACCTTACCAGATTTCTTCGACTTAGGCTCAGGAAGATTAGAATCCATATGTCTATGATTAGTTTCAATAGTAACAGAGTATTTATCAGTCTCATGACTCGATCTGCAGCAGCGATTACAATAAGTAGGGAGATTTTCGTATTGAATGTTTTGGAAAAAGCCAGAATCACCATTGTTAATCCAAATTCTATCCTCTAATTCCTTAGACAAATCAACTTCAATACAAATGCGAGCGCCGAAGGTCTGATTAATTGAGCAGTAGCAGAGTCAATTTTCAATGGTTTGCCGATTAGATATCCAATTTGAAAGAGAGCTTGTTTTTCAAAAAAGTGGATGGGTAAACCTTCCATAGTAATCCAAATTGGCATAATAGGAGAATCAACATCCAATCTGAAATCAGGTGTCCATTTAAAAACTCTCATAGCAAAACCATAAAAGTACCATAGTTGGCGAAGCCAGCATCTGAGATAATCTTCTTCTAGCGAAAATTTAAGAAGAACATGAGAGGCATCCATTAAACCCAGCAGAAAATCAACTTTGAAGCCCACAGAATCTAGGGATTTTTTGAGAACCTTCATATTAGGACGACCTGAAGGGAAGAATCCAACCAATGCAAAAGAAAGAGGCTTAGCCAGCGATTGAATCTCATCTTTAGAAAAAGATATTGCAGGAGCCCCTTTGAAACGAAAGGACTGTTTAGGCACAAAATTATCGGGAAAACTAGTATTACCAGTTAGATCCAATGGAATCGATGAAGAAGATGAAGTGCCGTGCCGCAAAACATCCGCAAACGAGAGGGCAGCTGGTCCAGGAGGGTACAATTATAGAGTACCAAAGAGATCCTATTAGTTAAGTGAATACAATATTTGGCCTAGGTGAGTAAATAATTATTTTACATTGGTATTTTATTAATATATGTATATATATATAATTTGCTAAATTATTTCATGATGAAATTATGCTTATGATGAATTTGAAAGAAATAATTTTTATATATTTAAAATGGGAACAAATAATGGTATATTGATATTTGAATTATAATATGATGATTAATTATTGATACAGTTGAATAAATATTTTGAATATACTCACTATATATTTTTTAATAGAGACACTTGTGATGACAGGGTATTAAAAAAATTGATGGATTATAATATGATAATGTCTTTGGGACTGTGCTTGGTATATATATAGCCTTTGGAATGTATATCAGGTGATTGCCCTTTAGAGACAGCTTTGCACATGTATATGACCATGAATATTTACTCTTGGTGCTGCCATGCATCATTACTGTGCCCAAAATGCCATATTTTACCCTTAAATTGTGAGTAAATATATATTTACTTTAAGCCTAAGGTATTATGTTATATATAGACTATATATATTGAGTGTATGAAATTATATAATTATATTTTATGACATAATATTGTAAATTTATATTTCTTTAAAAAAATTATTATGCAGTTGTATGAAATTTTATATTAGTAAGTATATGAGAAAAATCTTGTTTGTTCCCCATTTGTTATATAATTATCTTCTTACTGAGTAGTTGGACTCAACTCTTAATATATAAACATTTTCAGATATAGTTGGAGAATAATTCAATAGAAATTTTTTTTTTTCATTTCAATTCATCAGCATGTAGAAGTGGTCGGGTCAACAGACTAATTTTACAATTTATCTTATTTGGAGTTAGTATTTTATTATAATAAATAATATTTATGATATTAAAATATTTGTTTTATATTTTAGACAATGATATAAATATTAATTATATATTTATGATTATATGATTACGAGAGATATGAATATTTAAATTATAAATAGAGATTTATAACAACTTAAGTTTATCCCTGTTTTATGGAGTTGAAGTGTGACAAAAAAATTGAGATTCAAAGCTCAACCCTAACCCAAGTGGCTCAAGCTGCTCAACCCTCTCAGGTGACTTGAACTAACGGGTTGTGTTGTTCAGGCGGCCTAAAGTATGTTATATATATATTTTAATTATTAATATTATAATTTCTATTAAATTCATTTATATTTTGTATATTATTTTTAAATTATTAATACTATAATTTTTATTATTTATAGAATTATACATTAAAATAATATAATTATTTATAAATATTAATAAAATTAAGTAAAACCCAACTCGAGATGGCATCAGGCTCTCCATTAAGTTCAAAGTTCAGCTCATTTTTTTTTTGAATCATATTCAATTAGACTAGATCAAATTACGCTGGACTGGCCCGGGCCATTCGGGCCACATTTACCGTCCTAATTTTCTACATCTTAAACTACTCTTTTTGTTTTAGCCAAACACTTGCTCAATATTTCTAACAAATTCTTTCGTATATTCTCTATGAAGATTATTTTCGCCTCATGATTTTCGTTTATCTCGAGAAGTTTTCTTATATTATATATAATTTTATTTTATTTAATATACATAAATTTATGTCATTTTCTTTAGCGCTTTATAGTTTTAATTGGTGGTAAAAAAATGTAAAGATGATATATATTAATAAAAGGGGAAAAATCATCGATTCTCTTCCAATTTAGATCAATTTTTTAATTCTATCCTAATTTCAAAAAGTACATCTTTAAATAATATAGATGAATTTGTGATGTAAAAAATAAAGAAAAAATTATTATATCTATGCCGAATTTATGTCATTTTTTTTAATTCTATCTTAATTTCAATATGTATCAATTTGAATAATCTTATGTTTATTATCGTTTATTTAATTGATGAAATTTTTAAATTTAAAAATATTTATTGAATATTTAAAAATAAAAATATTATACATTTTAATTTTCTTTTAATTTTTCGATTAAGAGAAATAATTTAGTAATACATGTACTCAAACATACTTAATTATATGTGACTCAAATTGATTAATGATTTTTAAATATGAATAGATTCAATTAATAATTTGAAATAATTAAAAATTTTTGTTTTATATTTAGGTTAATGAAAACTTAATTTTAATCAAAATCTTATTTTAGTATAAAATGTTATTAAATATGTTTAATTCATATATAAATAAGAAAAAATATCATTTTAATATATAATTGAGCAAAAAAAAATATCTATTGTAAATTTAAGATGCATATTTGCATATTTTTTTGCTAACAAATTAAACAAATTAATGATAATTAGTTCTCGTTAAAAGAAAGACTAAGTTATCAACTTTTTAAAATTTTAAGTGTATAAATAAGTTAAAAAAAATTTAAGAACTAATTTATACCTTTCACAAACTTGAGAGACATTTTTGTATCCTCTTCTTTCATATTATTTATAATTTTTAAATATATATATATATATATTGTTTTTGTTTTTATTGTTCTTTAATTGTAATATTAAAGATTTTATTGTTCTTTAATGACAATACAATCTATATGTTTGAAAAAATATTTTAAAGAAAAAAATTTTTATTTTGTGAATTTATTTATTTATTTTTTTTCAATATGCATTTTGTTTTATTATTTATCTATATATATTTTTAGTTGTATTTATTTTATTTTAATATTTATTTAAGTTAATTATTTATTAATGTGCATTTAAAATTTTTTAACACCTACACATTATGAAACAATCAATATATATATCATGAAGTGTATTTACAATATCTATACGATATACACTAATATACAATATGTGTATATTGTTTAGATTTTTTTAAAATTTTTATATTATATTAACTTTTAAATTATTTAATATTTTTATTATAATGTATGTCATAAATCTATGTTGATATATATTAATTTAAAATTAATAAGAAGCATAAGCCTCTTTTCGCTACATCATTTGCTATCTCACTTTATGTGTTAATGTGATGTCACATCACGTACCATATCAACTTTCTGTTAAGATTTTGGGCAATGAATGGACAGAAGGATAATAGCAAGAGTGAAGTAAAGATTTCAGGAATTTCGACATGATAAATTGACAATGAAAAATGATGATGTGCATTAGTAAATTTTTTTAGTGATGACAATAAAATTAATAAAAATATATATTAATATGAATATATATTTTTAATGATATATATTTTGAAAAAGATATATTTAAAAATATATGTTATATCAACAAAAATTAAAATTATGAAAATATTTAAATGTAAAGAAATAAAAAAAATAAATTGTTTGGGTATCAAAGCTAAAGATAGAATGCTATTCGTGAGATAAGATTCTATTTTCTAAGCGTACCAAATTAACAAGCCCTTGACAAAGCAAAAGAACCCAAGTACACGAGATAAAAACCACTATGAAACTAATTGTAAGCCACAATTGAAGAAAGAAGGAAGAAACCATATTATTGAAACCCTTATATTTAATCACTTTCTGATATTATATAAGTCCTTGTACTACATCAATTTAGAATGTTGAGTTGAGTTCCTCACTCTACATTATTGGTAAACTTAGTAGCCAAATATTTCTCAGAAAATACTTCCTATTCAAGTACAAAGAAGAAAATGTATTATTCAAAATGAAAATGAAATGGGAAATTATTGAACAGCAAATTGAAAGAAATATAGAAGTTTAAAGTCTCACACTGACAAGTCATCGATAAAGAAGAATTCTATGAAAAAAATATATGCATCTAATCCAACTTTCTCATACAAAGGTAGTACTTCTGATCAAGTTGAAACTCTGTAACATAATCAGGATTTCCCTTCATATCCAACAAAAGCCCACCAAATGAAATGAATAACTCCCTAAATTAGACCAATAACAAAATAAATAAATAAATAAAAACCAATAGACTTTCTGAAACATTTTGAATTTTGAATACTTACGCTTTAATATTTGTTCCTGAGCCTTCCTCTGTTATCTTGTACAATTTCCCATACATGATGTATTCATATTTGTCTGCAATTGACCCTTGCTTACCCTGAAGAAAGAAAAATTATGTGTTAGGCTATAATGATTTGTTTAGTAGTAGTAATTAAAATCACTTAATAGATCAATAGATTCAGTAAATGAGCTATATCAAGTATAATAAGCGGCAATTATCATATATTACATTGCGTTTAAGGTGATGTCCAAAACTTATCATTTATTTCCAACAATTAAAACAAAATTTGATACTAAGTAATAAACTTATAATAGGGATGTGCTCCGGTCGGGTTGGTTCTTGAACAAAATACAGTGTTGAAAGGCAACATTAAAAGAAACAAAGATTCGTTAATCAAAATAACGAGCATCACTATATCACAGTTATCAGTTGATCTCCAATTGTTAAAACAATAAGTGCCAAAGAATTAAAGAAACAAAGATTACCTGACCGTAGTAGCCAGTATCACCGGTTCTGTCAGCATGAAGAGTTGGAGTAATTAACAATGCATACTTTTTCTTTATTTGAATTGGATAAACGTCTGTATTCACATCAAGTATCATGTTCATCTCTAACCTCTCGCTATGTGCTTCTATCCGAGAAACTGCATATCATTTAAGAACATGATAAATTTTTACATTAATTAGAAATATATGGAAAACCAGAGAAAAAAATATATATAATACCTTTATCAAACTTTTTATCAATTGCATCAACTACAAAGATATCCTCCATTCTTCAATGGCCAAAACAAACCTAAAATTACCCCATCAGAAACATCATATTTTTATTTCTGTTTTTGGTTTATAAAAACAAAATAAAGATAAGAACTTGATATGGATTGTAACCCAGAAAAACAGAGGAATTTCATTTCAAAACAAGAACAATGTACTACTTTGCAAGGTAAATGATCTACTTTAGGATCGAATCCATTTTCTTGAATTCTTCCCAGTAATCTAAATAAATAAATAAAATATCAGAAGATAAAAACAAACCACAGAATTGGGTTGCAAAATGAGCAAACGGTACTAAAACGAAGTAGCCCCAAATGGAGAAGTAATTTTGATGAAAGATGTTTGTTTCAGACTATGAGACATATAGATTTAGTGCAATTAGAACTCTTCTTAAATTTTGTTTCTCTATGTTTGTTTTATTTTCAGAAAATTGGCCCATCATTATAGCGGAATAAGTTGAATTGATTCTTTTAAGATATCAGAGAGTTTTATGTATCTCTTTTTATGGATTTTATATGCACATATTTACAATATAATATATTGGATACTTTAATATTTTCGTTTCTGATATTTAAGTTTTTTTTTGTTAAATAAACAGTATAATTGAATTATGTTAAAAAATATACAAAAATGAAAAATAAAAATATCAAAACTATTCCTCACATCATCTTCTCTCATCTCCCTTTCTCTTCCCTCTCGTGAATCATTATCAATCACCATTATCAAGTACTCTTTTTTTTTTTTCTTTTCCTTTAATTTCTCTTTCTTTCTCATTTTTTTTAATTCTTGTCACTTTCTTCTTTTTTTTTCATCCTTAATTTCATTTTAGTTTCTCTCTCTCTTCCTCATTCTTCTTTCTTTCAAAAATTAAAAATAAAAAAATAAAAAAATATGAGATGGTAATAATTGAAGGAACTATGATATCGGGAAAGAGGAGGCTCTAAGACAGCCACAATAACAACAGCGATATCAGATATTGAGCTTATTTAACATAGTCTGATCATTTGTTTGATTTTCAATCGTTTAAGGTAGATATTTAAATATTCTAATCTTGTAATTTGTTGCAATTGATCAAGAAATTCAGTAAAAGAACTAGCAATTTCATCGAAGCCTCAAAATTGAAGTTCTCTCAGGGCAAACACTGGCAGAAATTAGAGTAATCCATAAAAAGAGTACCAAACATTAGCATAGTCACTCAAAACTGGAAAAGTTACATTCTACACAAGAATGCCATATATCAAAACTCCGGATCCTCATGGATAAATCATACAGTTAAGTCCAAGACTCAAAATCCAAAATCCAAAAACTCTAATTCCTAATCTAAAAGACTCCCATACAATTACTTGTTGAATAAAATGTTGATGACTGTTCTGAATACCTGGCCCCTCTTGATGTTCTGAACCTGCCGGACAGCCTTCTCATCGGGCACGAATCCCTTTTTCGTCATTTGCTGCATCAACTCCCTAGCTTCATCCACCTTCTCCTCTCTTGCATATGCCTCAAAAACTGCTGTGTAAGTAGCTGCATTGGGACGCATCCCTTTGCCCATCTGTGGGTCTTAAGTGACTCAAAGTCATCTGTGATGATATTTGCCCTACTTATTTGATACGGTGCGTTTTGTATGCAGTGTTGAAGAGCTGCCTCGTGTGGTTCTCCTGTGCACGGGTTTAGGGTTGATATAAATACCCTTGTTATAAGGGTGCTGTGTAATTTTTCATTCTCTCTCTGCAGTCAGTGTGTTCTAGAGTGTTCTTTCTGTTTTCTTCTCTGGTTCTCTGTACTGATTTCTTTGATATGTTTTGCGAGCCTTTTTTCTATGATTTTGTTAGAGAGGTGAGCTTTACAGTTTGTAACTTGAGAGAGAGGGATGATCTGAGACTGCTGGCTTGTAACAGTTTCTGCCGATTCTAAAGTTTCTAAGGGATTGACTGAGGGGTTTTGTCTCCTCGCCTTGGATGTAGCTTTTATTGTGTGTAAAGGTGAACCAAGTAAACGATTATGTTGTTTGTTTGTTCTTGATGCTTGTTTGTTGTTGTTCTGGATTGTGGCGATTAGTGTTAGGGTTTCGATTTCCGATCTTATTCCGTCATAAGTGGTATCAGAGCCTTCATCAGAAGAAGATCGAACAGGTGGTCTCTTTCTTTTCTGTTAAACTTTCTCTTTGATTTCTTGTTTATCAGTTTTAGGGTTACTGTTTGGTTAAGAGTGCCTGTTTCTTGACAGATCGAGTTTCTTTCCTTGTTTTTGTTTAGATCTGGTATAATCGGTTGTTTGATTTTTTGTGATAGGAAAGATCGATCGAAGGGAAGTGAACTGAGGTTCTCTTGGAAAACCCTAAGTTTGTGAAGCATGTCGTTTGCCAAGATAAACGTAGAAAAATTCGATGGTAAAGCCGATTTTACCATCTGGAAAGAGAAAATGACCGCGATCCTGGTACAACAGAAGTGCAAAAGAGCACTTAGTGGCATTGAAACACTGCCTGAGACTCTTAGTGCGGATGATAAACAAGATATGATGGATCTTGCATACAATACAATAATATTTAATCTTTCTGATACAGTGCTCAGAAAGGTTAGAGGTATAAAAACTGCTCCTGAACTCTGGAATAAATTGAATTCTTTGTATTTGGTTAAATCTGTGTCAAGAATTGCCTATTTGAAAGAACAGTTATTTAATTTTAAAATGGACCCTTTAAAATCTGTTGATGATAACTGTGATAACTTTCAAAAGTTTGTTCTAGAGCTAGCTGATAATGGTGAAGAGTTAAGTAATGAAAACCAGTCTATAATATTACTTAATTCTATACCAGAAAACTTTCAGAATGTAAAAGATGCTTTAAAGTATGGTAGAACTACTATAGAAGTTGAGGATGTTATGAATGCCTTGAAGCTTAGGGAATTGGAGATGAAAAACACTGAAAAGAATGGTAAGTCAGAAAGTCTAGTAATTAAAGAGAAAACTAAAACCAAAAAGAAAAAGGATAAGTTTAAAACTGAAAATGGTAAGCCTAATCAATCTAATAAAAGTGCTCAATCAAGTAATGTAAATAGTCAAAATAATAACAATAGTTCTAAGTCTGGGAGAATTTGTTTTTATTGTAAAAAGAAAGGTCACATTAAAAGATTTTGTAGGAAAAGGTTAGAAAAGTTAGGGCAGAGCAATGGTGAGGTTGGAGCAGTCAATACATCATCTCAAGATGATGATATTGAAGCTCTAACTATAACCAGTACAAGAAACACTGAAGTCTGGATCCTAGATTCAGCTTGTTCATATCACATGACCCCTAACAGGGATTGGTTTTCTAGTTATAATAGTTTAACTGGCTCCAATGTTCTAATGGGTAATAATTCTTCTTGTAATGTCCTTGGTATAGGCACTGTGAGGCTACTGTTAGATGATGGAAGGCAAATAGAACTAGGACAGGTTAGGCACATTCCAGATCTTAGGAGAAATCTCATTTCCTTAGGGTTTCTAGAAGAAAAGGGTCTATACCATACTGCAAAAGATGGGGTTCTGAGAGTATTTAAAGGGGATAAATGTATGTTAACTGGTCATAGGGTAAATAGATTATATCACTTAGATGGTAGAGTAGGTACTGGCACAGCTAATGCTACTGTGTCAGCAGCAAATGACACAGTACTTTGGCATAAAAGGTTAGGTCATATGGGGTTTAAAGCCTTAGAACACCTAAGTAGGAAGGGAAATCTGGAAATCACACAGTTTGTGAAACCAGATTCCTGTGAAGGTTGTATTTTAGGTAAATCACACAAACACAGCTTCACATCATCAAGCTATAGAGCTAAAGAGTGTTTAGAGTATGTACACAGTGATTTGTGGGGTTCTACCTATGTTCCCATGTCTCTGTCAGGTTCACAGTACTTTGTAACATTCATAGATGATTTTTCTAGGAAAGTATGGATCTATTTCCTAAAGAATAAACATGATGTGTTTAAAACATTCTGTGAATGGAAGCTATTAGTTGAAAACCTAAAGGATAAGAAGATTAAAGTACTTAGGACTGACAATGGTCTTGAATTTGTGAATCAACAGTTCAATGACTTCTGTAAAACAAATGGGATCCTTAGACATAGGACATGTACCTATACTCCACAGCAAAATGGAGTAGCTGAAAGGTACAATATGACCATTTTAAACAAGGTCAGATGCATGCTTGTTGAATCAAGCTCAAGCACCAAATTCTGGGCTGAAGCAGCACATACTGCTTGCTACTTAATCAATAGATCTCCAACATCTGTTCTGAATTTGAAATGTCCTAATGAGGTTTGGAGTAATAAGCCTATAACCTACACACACTTGAGGGTATTTGGATGTATAGCTTACATTCATAATACACAAAGCAAACTTGATCCTAGAGCTAAGAAATGTATATTTTTAGGTTATCCTAGTGGAATCAAGGGGTATAAAGTGTGGTTACCAAAGGAAAATAAGGTTCCTGTTAGTAGAAAAGTTACATTCAATGAATTGTTGTTTCCTAGTACTAACATGCAGGAGTTCAAATCTGAGGTACAATTAGAGAAGTCTCAAATTGAGGTGGAGCTAGACAGGTTTGTACAAACTGATCAGAATCCACCTCAAGTAATTAATGTAGGTGCAGGGATGGATATACAGGTACAGGACAGATCAGATGAATCTGATCAAGAAGAGGAACAACCTGAACAGGTTCCTGAGCCTGAATTGGATAACTACCAGTTAGCAAGAGATAGACAGAGGAGACAGACCAGAAGACCAGTCAGGTTTGAGGATTACACTTACAATGTTGTTAATTCTGAACTGACCTCCTTTGCTCTAGTTACTGCAGCTGCTGTTGAAGAGGATGAACCTCTTGATTATAAGGGTACAAAGCAGAGTATATACTGGGATAAGTGGAAAAGGGCAATGGAAGAAGAAATGTCTTCCCTAAGGAAGAATCAGACCTGGAAATTAGTACCTAAACCATTTAACAGAAAGATTATTAAATGTAAGTGGATCTTTAAGAGAAAACCACCTATTCCTGGTCTTGAGAAGGAAAGATTCAAGGTCAGGTTAGTTGCTAAGGGTTTCTCTCAAAGAGAAGGTATTGATTACAATGAGGTGTTTAGTCCTGTTGTGAAACATGTTTCCATTAGACTGCTATTATCAATTACTGCTTTGCTGGACCTTGAGCTTGAACAGTTGGATGTTAAAACTGCCTTTCTCCATGGTAATCTGGAGGAAGAGCTGTATATGTCACAGCCTGAGGATTTTGTTGAAAAAGGTAAGGAAAATCATGTGTTTTTGCTATTAAAATCCTTATATGGACTTAAACAGTCCCCTAGGCAGTGGTATAGAAGATTTGATGACTTTATGCTTAGTCATGATTTCAAAAGAAGTAGCTTTGACCCTTGTGTGTACTACTCTGTTGTGTCTGAAAATGTGTATGTATACTTGCTTCTCTATGTTGATGATATGTTAATTGCATTTAAGAATATGAATGAGATTGTTAAGTTGAAAGGTATGCTTAATACTGAATTTGACATGAAGGATCTAGGTCCTGCTAAAAAGATATTAGGCATGAACATAGAGAGAAATAGAAATAAAGGCACACTGTTTTTAAATTAAAAAGATTATATACTGAAATTCCTAGAAACTTTTGATTTAAATAAGGGAAAAATTGTTTCTACTCCTATTGGTGCTCATTTTAAGCTGTGTTCAACCATTAAACCTTTGAATTTAGCTGAATCAAGCTACATGTCAGGTGTTCCATATCAGAATGTGGTAGGTAGTCTTATGTATGCTATGGTCTGCACACAACCTGATTTAGCTTATGGAGTGAGTCTGGTTAGCAGATTCATGTCTAACCCTTGTAAAGAACACTGGTCAGCTGTTAAATAGTTGTCTAGGTATCTTAAAGGGTCAAGTAATGTTGGTTTGCTGTTTAAAAAGTTTGACTGTAATGTGTATGATATTGCTGGATTCTGTGATTCTGACTTTGCAGCAGATCTTGATAAAAGAAGATCTTTGTCTGGTTACTGTTTTACCTTTGCTAATAATGTTGTAAGTTGGAAAAGCAGCTTGCAGCATATTGTAGCTTTGTCTACAACTGAAGATGAGTATATTGCCTTGACTGAGGCAATTAAAGAAGCCATTTGGCTGAAAGGTATAGTTACAGAGTTGGATCTTCTGAATGGTAAGGTTTATGTGTTTTGTGATTCTCAAAGTGCCATACATTTGAGCAGAAATAATATGTTTCATGAAAGAACAAAGCATGTAGATGTCAGGTTGCATTTTATAAGAAATGTGATTGCAAAAGGTGAGGTAAGTGTGGAAAAAATTCATACTGATATTAATCCAGCTGATATTATGACTAAACTTGTTTCTGTTTCAAAATTTCAGGATGCCTTGGGTATGCTTGGAGTTTTGAAAGCCTAAAAGTTATGTTTCTGATTGGTGATTACCCGTGAAGAGACAAATTTTCTGATGTCATTCCCTTTGGAGACTTGGAGTCAAGGTGGAGATTGTGGGTCTTAAGTAACTCAAAGTCATCTGTGATGATATTTGCCCTACTTATTTGATACGGTGCGTTTTGTGTGCAGTGTTGAAGAGCTGCCTCGTGTGGTTCTCCTGTGCACGGGTTTAGGGTTGATATAAATACCCTTGTTATAAGGGTGTTGTGTAATTTTTCATTCTCTCTCTGCAGTCAGTGTGTTCTAGAGTGTTCTTTCTGTTTTCTTCTCTGGTTCTCTGTACTGATTTCTTTGATCTGTTTTGCGAGCCTGTTTTCTGTGATTTTGTTAGAGAGGTGACCTTTACAGTTTGTAACTTGAGAGAGAGGGATGATCTGAGACTGCTGGCTTGTAACAGTTTCTGCGGATTCTAAAGTTTCTAAGGGATTGACTGAGGGGTTTTGTCTCCTCGCCTTGGATGTAGCCTTTACTGTGTGTAAAGGTGAACCAAGTAAACGATTATGTTGTTTGTTTGTTCTTGATGCTTGTTTGTTGTTGTTCTGGATTGTGGCGATTAGTGTTAGGGTTTCGATTTCCTATCTTATTCCGTCACACCATCATCTCCAACAAGTACTTCTCAGAGTCCCCCAATTTCCCATCATTTGCAAATCCCTTGATAAGCACAGTATAGGTGTACGCATTAGGAGCAACCCCAGACGACAACATTCGCAGGAAGACCTTATGAGCTTCCTTGGACTGGCTGCCAGCATTTGCATAGGCCTCAATTACAGCAGTATGAGCCACCACATCAGGCATATGACCTTTGTCTTTGATTTGAGAAAAGAGTTCCAAGGCCTCATGGATTAGACCGTCTTGAGACAAAGCGTCGAACCTCTTGACTGCATTATTCATAAGCCCATAAGTCCTCATATTATGAAAAATAAATTGAAGATCTTTAGGATCCTTTGGCTCTTCCACAACAAGCTTTTTGTTGAAGGGATTATAAAGGGGAGGAAGTTTGCTCTTGTCAATTTCTTTTTTAGAATTAGCACTTAACTTATTCTCATCGTCATCAGAATCGGAATCAGAATCAGAGAATGAAAAAGTTTACTTTTTTATTATTGGGTTTCTCATTTTTCTCGTCCTCCTTCTCGTTGATAGCTTCGGATGAGAGTAATCTATGAAAGGGCTGGCCATGCTGCGAAAATGCAACTCCATGGAAAAGTGGAGGTCGTTGTAGCAGTAGTTGTAAGTCGTTGACTCCTCTAAAAGTAGAAAATGGGGATTTCCAGGGGAGTGATTGCGTGGAGCGAAGTCTCAGTTTTGTTAGTTGTGCCATTGCCAATCTCATCTGCAAGCTCGGAAGAAGAGGATTTGAACTGGCTGCCCTCTCTGACTTCTTATTTTTGAGTAGTACAAGTGTTACTGCAAGCCTTTTAGGTGTTGGCCTAAAAAATGACACTATTTTCTGTGTTGAATTTGATCGCCTGCATTGCATCCAAAGCCCAATTTATTTACCCAATCCTACGTATTAGGTTCAAGGGACGCATTTTCAGTTCAGGGAAAAAAATGACGCCATTTATTAATGAATTTCTCTTTTTTTTTAAAAAAAATTATCAGAGCAGATTTCTGTATTATTTTCACAATTATTTTTTGTTTTTAGTAAAACCTGCTATTTATACACACAAGTTTTTATTATTATCATTGAGAGGAGATCCATGTAACCATAGCCATGGTTTACAGTAAATCAAACTATGAACCGATGGACTAATTCATGAACCAGACCAAAATTAATAAAATTAATTTTTAACTGAAATTAAAATCAAATTATAAAGTTCTGGTTTAGGTTCATAATTTTTTAAATCAGAATCGACGTTTCTGAATTATGAAAAATAAAAAAAATTAATATATATTATAAAAATATATATTAAAAACTAAAATATTTATTAATATTATATATATAATATTAATACATATTTTAATTTTTAATATATATATTAAAACATTTAATTTTTAGTTCAAAATTAAAATCTTAAAGTTATTTTTTAATTTTTTTTTCTTATACTTAAATTTCAATATTAAATATATAAAATTATGTAATTTAATACATATATTTATAATAAAAAATTATATTTACAAGAATTTATCATTATTATTACCATTATTATTACTATTATTATTTATTAGTAATAATAATAATTATTAATTTATTATTTTTTAACAATTAATATTATTTAATTTAACTTTTATTATCAAACTTATAAATTATGTGTTTAATTGCTTCAAAAATATTATTAATTATGATTAGTTTTATTAAAATAAATAAATTATTAAAATCAATTTGAGCCAAAAATTTAAACCAAAATCGAAATCGGCCCGTCTTTTAAGTATGTAAATCTTAATCAAATCAACTCTTACGAATTAAATTCACAAAAATTATAAATGTGACAATTTTAATTAACTAAACCGTAATCATGGTTAGATCAAGACTCTATTCCAAAGCATGAGTGCAAAGAAATCCTAGAAGACTTTGACAGGACCGCACACAAATCTTTTTCTTTAATGATGATTTTGTGTTTATTGTTTCTTTTATAGTTGACCTGATATTAAATTTAGATCACATTCTCAAAAAACACAAGAATATGTGAAACCACAATCCTTAGGGGAAGTAAACTGAATCCTATGGACAAAAGACATCCCAAATCTTATAATTGAAAACTAAACATCCCAACTGTTTAACATATCCATAAGCAGATACATTATAGACGCTGAAGAAAAATGACAATATCTATGAAGGTAAAAGTTTTGTCCATGTAAGAGCTCATCAAACACAACAGCTACACAGGAAACCAGTGATAAGGGCTTCACAACTTCCTTATAAGCAGAAAAAGTCTCTGATCCAGCTCAAAGTGAGAGACATGAGAAGGATCCCCTTTTAGCATCATCAGAAGCCCACCATATGAAACATATATCTCCCTGAACCCATAAACAGAAGGCGATCAAATTGATTTCAATAAGAACATCATATGATAAGCTCAATTATGTAAGCTCAAATACATGTATAGTGGCATATCAATTCCATCAGCGCAATGGAAAGAGCAAGTGCACTAGAAAATAAGGGATAATCAAGATCCAGTTCCCATAATGCAAATAATAAATACTTTCAAATTTGAATACATACGCTTTAACTGCTCTTCCTGAACCTTCCTCTGAGATCTTGTATAGCTTCCCATGCATTATGTATTCATATTTGTCTGCAAGTGTCCTCCTAGCTCCCTGCAACAGGAGTATAGTTCGTTACCTGTGCTACATTAGTGCTCCAATTGCTTGAAAGTCCACTTGATAGGAAAATCAGTAATAAAAGAATTTCGAGCAAGTACATAGGCAGAGTGACATGGTGTCATACTGTATCTTTGTTATACTGGGATAAAGGTAAAATTCAGGATAAGTTAATTTACAGAAAAAGGCAGTAGGAAAAAAAAAATCTAATATGCACTTTGATAACATCCAAGTTAACAAATTGTATACAGCCAACACATACTAGTCCAGTTGTCACTTCCTCTTTCTCTCTGTATCTCTGTTTATCCTCCATCATAGACCATACTTTCTTCACCACCACAAACAAGTTCTGTTACCAATAATCTAAACTGAACCAACAGACACACTTAGAAACAGTGTAAAAGGGTATAACAGTCGCAGTAGATTCAACATTCTTTCACAATTAATTACATTAACTCTGGCAATTGAACGCTGAACCGCACATACTGTATATATAGTTTATCCGTGAAAACACATAAGAGAATACAACAATGTATCACAAACAAGGTTCAAAACAAAATCATTAAAGTGAGAGACAGTCACTTAACTCAAACAAAGCTAGATTAATTGCTCTGAAGAAAAAGGTAAATAACCTCTTAGAATGGAGTAATATACTAACTCAATCAATGTACAGTCGTGAAAAGGAAAAAATGATGCATATTTCATAATAACTTCAAATAATTAACATGCAGCTATATTCTATAATCAATTAAAGAACCAAGCTAAATAGATCATGAATTATGCATCGCAAGATATTCTAGATAATAAAAACATAAGACAATAACAAGATCTACCGGAGTATAATAGCCAGTGTCAGGTGTTCCATCCAAATTTAGAGTATGAGCCAACGCCATGGTGAATTTATCATTTACAGCCATAGGATATATTTCTGTGTTGACATCTAGGTGCATGAACATGTCACAGTTCTGGCTGTGTGCTTCAATTCGCGATACTACATAAGCAAATACCAATAGTAAGTCTGCTATGTTTGCAAAAACAATTAATTACACTTCAGAAGAAGTGAAGACTATTTAAAATGTATTCTATACTTTAATGAAAACCCCATAACAAGTATTTCAAAAGGAAAATTTATCACACTCTAAATAAGTTCATTTACACTAATTTTCTACTAGTGATAGGCAAGCCTGCAATGGTCAATGGTTCAATTCTAAAAGTACCCTTGGGAGAAGATCATTATTTTCATGAGGTTCACAATTCATTTAACTGTTTGCACGATAAAAAAATAATTGTAACAGAGTTGAGGTCGAAATATTCTAAAGAACTTGCCATTAATTAGCTATCAAGATAAACTTGAAACACAATGCTACAGAATAAAAAAAAAAAGATAAAATGCAAAGTAATTGCCATCTACAAGATTCAAGTAAATTGTTAAGGTTCATAACCAAGCAATTGAACATAGCGGACAGTTGACTGAGACTGATTACACCATTTCTTTTACAAGGAAACTTAGCTTTGAAGGATTTGAACTTCATTATAGATCTTCCATCTTGGTTTTTTCTTGATTTTCAAATTGGGTGCATTAGTCCGATGGATTAAGCTCTTTATATTCTCCACTATCATACAATGGAAACAAGATGAAATGCAGATGCTCATCCGAAAATGGGAATTATTAACTGACACTGACATGATAAGTTTGTTTAGTTTTTGACTAGGAGAGACTAAAGTTGCATGCCTAATTGGTAGTAAAAATCCCTAGGTGACAAATCGAGCAATTTATAATAAACTAAAAACAAAAGGAAAGCAACTAATCTTAGTATAAGCCAGAGGCAAATGTGAAAAAGAGATACCTTTATCAAACTTTTTACCATCAGGATCCAGCTTATCAACCACAAAAATATCCTCAAAAAGAATTACGTTCGACATTGCTATTGTAGAATTAAACCAGAATAACAAATCAGCATCCACAAATACACAAGAAAAAGAACATAAAAAGGGCTAGAAATACAATAGACCAGTCAATACTCAATATGGTAACGATCACAGAAAAGAAAGCAACCAACAAAAAAGAAAACACATATAATCAAGTATATAGCAGCAAGAAGGCATGAAAATCCTTGAAAGAAATAAACGTAGAAAAGCAATCGAAATACATTAAATCAAGATAGGTGGTAAAATTCCCAATATTTTTCTCTTTATTGTTTCAAGAACCCAACAAAGCAAAATGCTACAACAGAAACCAAACAGAGAGTAAAAATTCATGAAATAAGCAAATAGATAACACTATATAAGATTGAAGCCTTAACTAAAAACCAACTAGAAACCAAAAATTTCCAGCTAAAAACCAAAAAGTTCTAGCCTTAGATAGAGTATTAATCTTTGAGATAAGAAAGCGAGAGTTCTTTCAAGAAAGTGCAGGCGATTACGAAATCAAACCTCCCTTTTGGATGAGTGCAGAAAAGAAGGGCAAGTTCAGAGTGAAACACAGCAAAAAAGAAAAAACACAGACAGGGAGAGAGACGTCAGGCTTAAATATCGAGCCTTTTGGCCTCTTTTTTTTTTTTTTTTTTTTTTTTTTTTTACTTACAACCGAGTTATATGCACCTTCAAAAATACTAAAATATAATTAGGGTTTGTTTTGTTGGAGAATAAAAATAAATGAATTTAATTATTTGATATTACTTTTTATATTTCAAGTAACACTCTTAAACAAAATTTTTTTTATTATTATTTTATGTATCTAAATTGTTAATTTAAATTGGAAAATATAAAAGAAAATGACCACTAGGTCATCTTAGGCCAAAATTTGAGTGCCTATCCCTAGAAAATTTTTAGAAATTTATTTTTCAACGGCGGATAGATATAAAATATGAAAATATTATTTATATTTCATATATATATATTTATCATTATATTATTATGTTATGTAATGACAATTTGTTGTATTTTTTTTAAGACAGCGTTAGGAATTAGTATTAATAAACATCATTTGGATAAAATTTTAAGATTTATTATTATATTTATATGATCCCAATTAATAGACAATTGGGAAATTAAGTAGCAAGACAATATCAAGAGCTTGCTAATTAATTTTTTTTTTGACAAATATCCTTAGGACTACTTAATCAATGTGTTTTGTGTGGGTGTCGGTTAGAAAAATATTTTGTAATTTGTGGTTGTAACAATTTGCCGCATAGTGAATATTTTTCTTGGTTGTCGTTAGACAACGACCGTGGTTTTTCTCCATTCGGGAGTTTTCCACGTTAAATCATTGTGTTTTATTCTCTTTAATTTCACAGTCATTATTTTATTTTCTCATTTGTTCCTGCTTGAATACTGTCCGAAGGGCGGGAAAATAGCGATTTTCCCAACAAGTGGTATCAAAGCTTAGGTGTTATAATTTTTTGTCAAAAATCTTAGTATGCTCTGTGGTTGCAGCTTGGTCTGATCTTCCACATCAGAAAAGATTTTTGTTAAAAATTATTTTTGTTTTTAAGCTGGTGGAGCTTTGGAAAAGGTGGAGCCGTTTTGCTTTGGTGTGCTTGAGTATTGGTGGTGAGATAAATAATTACATGTCGAGGTAAATTCTGTCAAACGACACGAATTTAGTCTAAGGCAAGTGGATTTTAAGTGAGACCTTTGTGACTCCTCCACTTACCTGGGAATTTACCTGGTGTAATATTTATTTCTGGTCCTTTATTAAGCACAAAGTAAGCATGTCGGCAATGAGATGCGAGATTGAGAAATTTGATGGGAGAATGAATTTTGCACTGTGGCAAGTGCAAGTCAAAGACGTGTTGATACAGTCTGGACTACATAAGGTTTTGCAGGATAAACCAGTCAGCGGAAGAAATTCAGAAAAAGGCGGTGGCAGTGGAGACTCAGAAAAATCCAAGATTAGTGACGAAGAATGGGAGGAGCTGGATATCAAGGCGGCAAGTCAAATTCGCATGTGTCTAGCAAAAAATGTTCTTGCTAATGTGCTTGGATTGTCCACGACAAAGGAGCTGTGGGAGAAACTGGAAGAATTGTATCAGGGAAAAAATATATCCAATAGGTTATATTTGAAAGAGCAATTTCATACGTTGAAAATGGCGGAAGGTACAAAGCTGTCCGATCACCTGAGTGTCCTCAATGGTATTATCTCTGAATTAGAAACTCTTGGAGTGAAAACCGAAGATGAAGATAAAGCTCTCCGGCTCATCCTGTCACTTCCTTCAACATATGAGCACATGAAGCCTGTTCTGAAATATGGTAGTAAGGAAGTGGTGTATGCGGATGTGGTTAGTAAGCTCATTACTGAGGAGAGAAGACTGAATGAAATGGAAAATAAATCTTATGAGAATTCAGCTTTATCTGTCGGTATCAGGAAAAAGAATAAAGGCTCCGGAAAGAGGAAGGTTGTCTGCTGGGGGTGTGGTCAAACTGGACACGTGAGGAAGGATTGCCCGAACGGTGGAGCTGATTCGGCTAGAAGCTCTAACGTTGTTGCTGCCAATGTGATCTCCTGTGGCGAAGGAGATGATGAGTTGTCTCTGTAGTTGAGAGAAGTGTGTCCTCATGGCATGATTGCTACCCGTTGAGATGCCATGGAAGAGGACTGATTATTGGTAGCTGGTCCACGGAAATGCGCGCTGCATTGGTTGACAGTTGATGCAAGGTGCGTGGTGGAAAAATTATGTCGATGGCTAATGAACTCTCAGAAAGTCAACAGGAGGGTTGCACCATAAACTATTAGCGGGATCCGACATGGCCGATGAAAAATTCATGGAGTTGGCGAAATAATTCCAAGTGTCGATACTCTTTTATGGTGGAGTATGTTAATTCTTGATGTTAAGAATTATAATTGTCGGTAACAGACAATGTTGTGTTTTTATTTTTCAAGGTGGAGATTGTTGGTGGTAGCACACCAAAATTGAAAAATAAAAATAAAGAAAGTCAAAAATGCAAGGTGCCTAACAATGAAGAAATTGTCAAAAATGTGAGGTGAAAATGGGAGGTGCCTAATTTAGCCTAATTTTCACCTAATTTAGTTTGACAATTTATTTGCATTTGAAGCCTATAAATAGGCTCATTCTCTCCATTTGTAAATACACCAAGCAAACACAAAATATAGCTTAAGGAGAGCTATAGGTTAAATACCAAATAGTTTATATTAGGAATTAGAGAATCAATCTCTTGGAGTTCCTTGGAGTATAAATATTTGGGGGTTGTTTTGTGGGTGTCGGTTAGAAAAATATTTTGTAATTTGTGGTTGTAACAATTTGCCGCATAGTGAATATTTTTCTTGGTTGTCGTTAGACAACGACCGTGGTTTTTCTCCATTCGGGAGTTTTCCACGTTAAATCATTGTGTTTTATTCTCTTTAATTTCTCAATTGTTATTTTATTTTCTCATTTATTCCTGCTTAAAGACGGTCCGAGGGGCGGAAAAATAGCGATTTTCCCAACATTTTGTAGGATGTTATGATAAATAAAGAGTTAATCTTATTTTTATTTTATTATGTAGCCGACATATTATACATTCAAACTTTTATATTAGATAATATTAAAAATAATAGATTTATGTGAAAATTACTGTAATATTTTTCTTCTTTGAGGTTTTTTTTAGTACAAGAGAATTCTTATTAATAATCAAGATCATGGAGTACAACAAGCTCAATATTGGTGGGTAATGTTAAGTCCCACTCTTTAAGACTAGTAGGCTCTAACTAGTAAGTGAGCTATATTATTAGCAATTCTCCTAACAAAGGAAATTCGACATGAACTTAATTCAGAAAGTAAAACCAAGCAATCTTGAATTAAAATTACAAAATAAATGCTATCAATACTACTCGTCTTGATGGCCTTGATAATTGTCTGTGCGTTTGATTCAAAATGCACTTTGGACCACCCTTCTCGGTTAACCCAACTTAAAGTCTCTCTAAAGCTTAGTGCCTCTGCTAGTTTTGTCTCTAGCTATCCCAAGTATCCATAGCTACAAACATTAACTATTTACCCATTTGAGTCCAAAAGCACCCATCCTAGTCATGTGCATGTTCCATGCTATCGGCTACTTGCATCAGTATTATATTTCAACTACTCATGTCATTGAGGCTCTCATTTCTCACTCCTATTCTCTTGCTTGCCATTTTGACTCAAACCACCCAACTTCGTCCTCTTCTCCTATGCTTCATCCCACTCTCCCAAAATTTGCTTGACTTTTTAAGCAATCTGAGCTGGATCACTACTCTTGTTTGTCCACACTTTGTCACACTACAAAAAAAAACGCAATCAGCGACGCATTCTGCGACAACTCTTATTTCGTCGCTGATTAGCGACTTTATCAACGACAACTTTACGACAAAGAATCCGTCTTTCCAACATTTCGTCGCTGAATGTGTCGCTGAATGAGTCGCTGATTAACGACAAAAAAATGGTCGTAGAATCTGTCGCTGAATAGCGATAAAAGGTCGTTTCTCGCTGAATGTGTCGCTGAATTTTGCGCCAAATTTTGAAATTAGCAAAGAATGTGTTTATTTTTTATTGGAAAGTTTTTTGTCACTAATTTGTCGCTAAATGCGTCGCTGATTTGCGAGAAAAATAGTTAGTCGCAGAATTGTCGGTGATTTGCGAGAATATTGCGACGAATTACCGAGAAATTAACTTTATTTTGATTTTTAAAGTAATTGCTCGCTAATTTGTCGCTAAATGCGTCGCTGATTTGCGAAAAAAATAGTTAGTCTCAGAATTGTCGGTGATTTGCGAGAATATTGCGACGAATTACCGAGAAATTAACTTTATTTCGATTTTAAACTAATTGCTCGCTAATTTGTCGCTAAATGCGTCGCTGATTTGCGAGAAAAATAGTTAGTCGCAGAATTGTCGGTGATTTGCGAGAATATTGCGACGAATTACCGAGAAATCGACTTTATTTTCTTCTTTAAAGTAATTGCTCGCTAATTTGTCGCTAAATGCGTCGCTGATTTGCGAGAAAAATAGTTAGTCGCAGAATTGTCGGTGATTTGCGAGAATATTGCGACGAATTACCGAGAAATTGACTTTATTTTCTTTTTTAAAGTAATTGCTCGCTAATTTGTCGCTAAATGCGTCGCTGATTTGCGAGAAAAATAGTTAGTCGCAGAATTGTCGGTGGTTTGCTAGAATATTGCGACGACTTACCGAGAAATTGACTTTATTTCAATTTTAAACTAATTGCTCGCTAATTTGTCGCTAAATGGCTCGCTGATTAGCGAGAATTTTTATTTGTCGCTGTACTGGTCGTTGAATTTTTCTGGCGCCATATTTTAGAATATAGAAATTATATGAAATGTGATAATAGAAATTAAAAAGAGAAAGTGTAAAAATATCTGTAGAGTTTGTGTGAAAATATGGATTGGAGCTTAAAACTTTTTTTTTTACTTATTTATATATTTAAAGTTTGCATGAATATGAATATATATATTGATACTTAATTTTAAAAAGATAATAAATTAATTTATTTTTAATAAAAAATTAACTACCCTTAACTGAGTATTTAATTTTCCGTTTGAATATATAAATAGTACAAAAGTTTGAAAAAACACTATATTTTTTTCAATAAAAGTTAGTAAACATAGAATTTTTTTTTTAGTTCGATTTAACACACTCATGTAACATAGACAACGAAAATTATTGTTTTTTATATAATTTGACTTAATGTTAGAGTCTCTTTAGCTTTCAAAAAAAAAATATTAGAGCACCTTTAAATATGAAAGGAGAATTTTAATTTTTAAACATATTTTCACCATACGAGTACCAAGTGTCTAAAATTCCAATCGTCAGATCCAATATTCTCAATTAATCTCTACCGTAAAAAATAAATAAATAAACAAAAAAACTAATAAATGGGACAAAAAGTCAGCCACGTAGACGTCGCATCGAAAGGAAGAAGAGGATATTTAGAAACCAACGGGTCAGATCGAAAGTTGCCAATTGATCTATACCGTCAAAAGATATGGCAAGTGAAACCCTAATCCCCAGCCATATTTAAACTTTCACAGCCATCTGAAATCTTCTTCTCTAAGCGCGGCATCTGGAATAATTATATGCTACAACCGTTGTAGCAATAAATGCCTACAACGGACCAATGAGATTCTTACACTTTGATTAAATGCTTACAACGGACCAATGAAATAAATCATTTAATCTACGTGTAAGAATTTCATTGGTCCGTTGTAGGCATTTATTGCTACAACGGTTGTAGCATATAATTTTTCCGGCATCTGTGCAAAGCAGCTACCACTCAAGCCCTTTCTTCTTTCTTTTATTGCCGCTGGAGCTTCGTAAGGACTGCTATTTAATTTTCTTCTCTCTCTGTGTTTTGTTTTTATTATTAAACAATGCTTCAATTTAGTTTTCTTTTTGTTTTTGGTATTGATATATAATGACTAATGCAAAATGAGACAATGGGTTGTTCTATTATAAGTTTTTTTTCTGTTGGGTTCTCTTGGTTTTGGCTTAACTTTCCCTTATTGATCAGATCGAACTTGCTATTTGCTATGCTATTTTTTAGTATTCTTCATTGACTGAAGCAGTGTAGTGTAATTTATTAATTGAAATGTTTGTTATATGCAGGCGTTGTTTGATCTTGAAAATACCAACCCGGAGCTGAAAAGTGATTTGAAGGATCTCTTCATTAATCAAGCAGTGTATGTATAGAACTGCTTTTTATTTGAAGTTCCTTTGTTATCCCCTTGAGTTATTTGTTAAAGTAGCTAAATCAATCCTTTTTCAGTCAAATGGATGTTTCTGGAAATCGTAAAGCAGTTGTTATTTATGTTCCCTACAGATTGAGGAAGGCGTACCGAAAGATTCATCTTCGCCTTGTTAGAGAGTTGGAGAAAAAATTCAGTGGGAAGGTAATTTCTTGGTTTGATTCAAGGATGCATTAAGAAGTGCTATCACAGATGTCTCTTTCTTTAATGTTCTTTTATAACAAGTACATGACACACTGATATTCCAGCATGATTACATATACAATGTTCAAAAGATATTGTTTCAGTTAAGTATCCAGATTATAGGAGATAATGGTCAACATTTTACATTTGCTTGATTTGATATTCTGAACTAATTATACACGTGTTAGCCATGATATAAATGTCAAATTCAGTGTCTTTAAATTTCAAGGCTTTATTTCTCTGTGCAATGTTTCAACTGCT